>JAHXMQ010012340.1:18990626-19003017 GCA_020466415.1 Ammodramus savannarum pratensis
ATCCTGGGTGAAGGGATTTTTCAGAAAATGTGAATGTGACAGCTGAGCTCAGGTGAGAGCCTGTTCCTGGCCCACCTGGCAGACCTGTTATCCCATGGCCCCTGTACCTGTCCACGTATAAGGCACAGGATGTGACATCCCAACTCAAAGCCTCCTAAATCCATTTTTCCCTGTGTTTAAACACACTTTAGTACCACAGAATGGCCATGTTTGTTTATATTTCATCTTCCTTTCCTCACCAGGTAAGTTTCTAGCAGAACTGGGTTTTCGGCAGCGTGCGGCGTGTGTCGGTGGACGCGCGGCTGCTCTCCTGGAGGGAGCAGCGTGCTGCAATCTGCAATAATGGATGTGAGGCTTTGAACCTTGTGACTGTTGTGGGATCTTTGTGTCTGCTCCAGGGTCGACCCCATCCCATATGACACTCCAAAGCCAGCGGGCCACACGCGCTTTGTCTGCGTCTCAGACACGCACTCCAGAACAGATGGCATCCAGATGCCCTACGGGGACATCCTGCTCCACACGGGCGATTTCACCGAGCTGGGACTGCCCTCCGAGGTTAAGAAGTTTAATGACTGGTTAGGTAAGGAATTACTGCCTTTTGGTAACCCCAATTAACCCCTCGTGTCCCAGTGTCACTCACTGCCTGCTAATTGAATTAGGGCGCTCGAGAAATCTCCCTCCCCGCCCCCCCCTCCGCTCGCTCCGCTTGTTCTCGTGTCGTGTGCTGCTTCTAGACTCACTTGTTAATAATCATAATAAAATATAACTAGTTATTGTCATTATTATTATTATTGTTGTTGTTGTTGTTGTTGTTGTTGATTAAGACACATTCAGAGACTTTGCTGCATTTCTGCATTACCTCAGGGAAAGGATTCGTTGCAGCCCCCTGGGAGTGCTGAGGAGGTGGTGGCACCTCATGCAAAGGATGCAGTTTGTCCCCTTAGTTGGTGCTGGGGGTGTTTTGTGTCCACTCCAAAAACTGTTGCTGGCTGTGTTTTGGGTTTGCTGTAACTTACAGCAGAGCTGGAATTTGCAGGGATTGGAAATTATCAAAGTCCTTCTTCCCATGTGGCAGAATCAGTAATACTGTTTGGAAGAGTATTGATTTAAATATATAATAATAATAATAATAACAATTTTAACTATATATTAAAAATAATGTCTATATCTATAATATTAGAGATATATAATAATACTCTATAATATTAATATATAATAATACTATCTATAAATTATATATTATAAATAATTATATAATATTATATAAATTATAATGCATAATATATATAATATAATAGATAAAGTGTGTATACTATATCTATAATATATATTATATTTTATATATAGAATATATTATCTAGATGTATTATACAAAAATATATTATATATATAATATATATATACACACATATATATATGTGTGTGTATATATATATATATGATATTTGGAGAATTTGGTGGGTGATAAAGATATGCTTGCTCCTTTCATGTGGAGTACAGGTATCTTATCTTTGATCACAGGCTGTCAGCATCTCTTTGGTAGAATACTGTCTTTAGGGAGAGAAACAAAAAAGTCTATTCCCACAGATAAAGATGATTTTTAAGATAGAAATGAAAACTTTAGCCTTTGAACAACTCATCTTTTAAAAAGTACCCCACAAGTTAACATAGCCCTTTAAGACAACTGTAAAAAAAGCTGATTAAAAAATAGAAGAAATTTCACAATTACGAATTTCCCCAAGCAGCTACTGTTCATAAAAAGAAACACAAAAAACCTATTTTCTTATAGACAAGTCTCCATAACATTACAAAAAACACTTGTCTCCCTAAGTAAACTAAGGAAAGATTATTCTAAAAGTAGTAAACTAACTAAAATTTTAGGATTTGTTTCTTTACATTATCAGTGAGAACGAAAAGGTTACAGAAAGGTGAGAAGTGTCCTAAAAGTTTTGTTATAATTTTTATTACTTTTTCTTTTAGTTAGCGTTAAGGAATTTCTCTTTATACCCTTTGAAAGTTTTAAGCTTTACCTTTCCCCATGTCCTACCTCACAAAAAGAAATAAGAGAGTGCATCCTAGTGAATGCACTGGTGATTAGCCAGCACTAAACCCACCACACTCATTAGAACATAAACCAAAAAAACCCTCAAATTAACAAACCAAACCCACTACAAACCTTTAATATTCTGCTGCATTTGACAGCACGTTGCTGGCACTGAGGGCAGTTCAATAGCAAGAGCAGAGAACCAAAAGGAAGGAGGCAACTTGTGTGGGAGCAACTTTCCTGTTGTGGGCAATGCCACTGGCAGCCTGGTTCTGCACTGCCAGCTCACCCCTTGCTCCAGAAATACCCAGGGCTGAGGGTGACTTGAGGAGCTGCTTTTCAAAAATCATCAGAATGGATTTTTAAATATATTTTTAATATATAAAAGATATTTTGAAGCAAAGCTCTATCATCAGATTTTACTGCATTCTCCCTTGCCTGCTGTGTGATGGCAGCATCTCTGCATATTTTATCTTGTGTGTATCTTACCTATTTTATCATATCTCTGTTAGCATTGCCAATTTTATTGCATTGGAGTTCCTTGGCTGACCCTTCATATCAAGAGATATGTAAGGGACATTTGGTTTTACAAAAGGAATATTTAAATAGAAGATCTCCTACTCTGTCTTGTCATCCTTTGCATTTTCTTCATACCCTTCTTTCTGCCTGACCTCCTCTGATTTCCAAAACTTTATTTGAATTTGAATTTTTTATTGCTGTGCACGTAGGAGTGGAGCTCTCTAACTACACCACTGCACCTTAGCTGCATTGTTCTTATTTCTAGAAGGAAATAGAAATTTCTAGAACAGCTTTATATAAAAAAATATTTCAAGGCAAAACTCTGTCATCAGGTTTTACTGCACTCTCTCTTGCCTGCTGTGTGAAGGCAGCATCTCTGCATATTTTATCTTATGTGCATCTTACCTATTTTATCATATGTAGCATCTCTACGTAATTTTATTGCATTGGCTGACCCTTCAAGAGATATGTAAGGGACATTTGGTTTTACAAAAGAAATTTTTAAATAGAAGAACTTGTACATTGTCTGTCTTGTCATCCTTCTTTGCATTTTCTTCGTACTCTTCTTTTTACCTGACCTCGTCTGATTTCCAAAACCCTATTTGAATTTGAATTTTTTATTGCTGTGCACATGGGAGTGGGGCTCTTTAACCACACTACTGCACCTTAGCTGCATTGTTCTTATTTCTAGGAGGAAATAGAAATTTGTAGAAGGTCATACTAGATTTGGTAGGCTCAAAACTGCCTTTTTTCTGTGTGCAACTGCAGCTCCAGAGGAGGAATTGCCTCTTGGAGAGCACAGATCTCCCTGGTGCATTGCTGAGAGCAGGGTCTGGCCACCTGAGTTCCTCTTTGGCCCCTGAGTAATTTCACAAATCTCACAAATACTCTTTAGGTACAGCCAGAGCCTGTGGCCAGTGCTTGGCATTTGAAAACACTCAGGGCTGCAGAATGCCAGCCCAGATATTCTGTCAGGGTGTTTCACCCTTCCCTGGGCAATCCTGCAGTGCTGGCAGCCTCTGGGCATTCCTTGCATCTCACAGGGGGTTCATGAGGATATTATTTGAGCACATAGGTCCCAACGTAACATTCCCAACAGAAGAATTATAACCCTTTGGATAGGTTGTGTTCCAGCCTCAACAGTTTACCAGGGGGCTTTCTTAGCATATAGGCATAGCTTCTTGTAGAAGACAGTGTAGTGTTTATCTGAAAAAAGCAGATTTTGCAGGCAGTTTCACTGAAACTGGAAGCTCTGAGTGTTGGAGGGCCTGCTGGCTTTGGCCTCAGGCTTTCATAGTTCAGGTACAAAGAAAATATTTTTTTACATGCTGACAGTCCGCTTGCATTTTCTCATTTCTACATATACACATATACAAATGTGTATATATGCACATATATAAATGTATATATACACATATACACATATATCTGTGTAGATACACATATATATACATACATAAGTATATATATGTATATACACATATATATGTGTGTATGTATATAGATATATTTTATATATTATATATATTTATATATTATATATTTATGCATTAAATGTATATTGCATAATAATATATAATAAAATAGAATATTATATATCTTTAATATATATATTATGTAATAAATAATAATATAATCTAATTATATATATTGTAATATAAATATATAAAAATACATATAAATATTTATATATAAATATATAAATATATCTATATCTATCTATCTATCTATCTGTCTATCTATCTCTATCTCTATATCTATATCTATCTATCTATCTGACAATACCAGTTATTAGGTTCCTGACACAGGGCAAGCCCAGCAAATTGCTTCACCTATGGGAATGTTGATGAATACTTGCTTCAGTGCAAATATTCCTCACCAGGAATCAAAGCCACCAAAGCCAGCCATGTCCTTTTGCCTCTCTTTTCAGACTTCTGTCTCCAAAATGTGTTAGCTGTGTTTTACCATTTATTATGTTCTTATTTACTGTGTGTGTTGTGAAGATTTAATGCCTTCAAGGATGTGAGGTGATGATGTGCTATAGTTAAAAAAGTGCATACTAGGAGCAAGCAGGATTCCTTTTGCTTCCTCAGTAGCATCTTTTCTTCATAGTTGGTAGGAACCTTGTTCCAGGGCTACACACTGAGAATCAAAAGCATCAAATACAAGGTGGTCCTTAAAGAAAAGTGTTTTTCTGTCTTTCCTGGCTGTGGTTTTCTCCCCTGGCAGTTGTGTTGTGAAGCTGAAGTGAAGACAAGGCATCTGTGTCATTTATGTCATGAGGGAGAGAAGCCAGATCAAAGCTGGCTTTCTTTCTGCAGCTTATCTTACCCACTCTGTGGTAAAAACCAGGTCTTGCCTCCATTAGAATTATATCATGGCATAACTAAAACACAATGACTCTCCCCAATTTTTACTGGCAGTAAAGCCAAGGGGAAAGTTGAGAGATGATTATTCTGAGCTCCTGCCTTGCTTGTCCTTCTCTGGGCCTTACATATCCCAGTTTTACAGGGCTGAGAGCACTGAAGCCCTGCTGGTTTATATCTTTTGAGTCTTGCATCCCTTTGCCACAATTTGGGTCTTTCAGCTGGGAAAAATGTTCAGTTTTTGCCTGTCCATTTCATCCACACTCATCCTTCCTCCTTGCCTCCACAGCCAGGCATGGAGCTTGCTTTCCCCCCTCCCTTTCCCATTCTCCCCAGATCTCAGCCCTTGCAGCAACGTTTGCCAGTTAAATGCTTTTTCCCTTTGGCTGTTACATTTTCATTATTGGTTTTGCGTGGAAGTCAGCTGGGCTTATCCATTGAATAACCTCTGTGGTCACTTAGTGATTGCAGACACTGGCTGAGGTAATTTATTCACTTTGTTTTGGTGTGAACATGTCCCTTGGGTCTTGTAACTGCTGTAATCACTTGACCTTAGGGACTGTTAAATGCTTTAAACACAGTTATTTTAAATTTATAATTGTTTTCATTAAAAATCTCTTCTGCTAACTTAACTAATTTTGCAGTAAACACATCATTACTGTGCTGAGGAAGGATTGAGATGTTATTCTGTGCCAAATGTAATTTTTACTGAATGTTTCAACTTGCCATTATTATCTCTGTTCATATTTTTCCCATCCATTCTCATTCAGTCATATATGTGAAATGAAACAGAAGAATATCTAATTATAGCTCTGTCTTCATAGTGCAATATTTCCTTTTCTGGATGATGGGAAGTGATTGAATAACCCATAAGAAGTGAAGAGAAAGCAAAGATAAATTCAGGCAGATAGATCTTTAATGAGTTGATATGTTTGTTTTGCTCAGTTACTGTGGGTCTGATTGTGCATATGTGTGAATAATTTGAATTCAGTTCAGAATTTTTTCTCTACTAGCCCATTTTGTACTTTTTTCTTTAGTGTTTATATCACACTGTGTTCATTTTTTGGTTCTGGTTTGTTTGGTTTTCCCCCCTGCAAGGTTTCAGTTATAAAGAATATTACTGCAGGAGCTTCCAAAATCTTCCAGTGGTAGACTTGGATAAATTCAGTAGGTGATCTTACTCCTGGTTATTGTCTGTGGGGCTGAAAGTTGGATTTAGTTAGGGTTTTTCATGAGTAGTTCTAGAATTTAGCAACTTGACTCTTTCGTGTGTTTTAAGACTTGCTCTATTGTTCTGAATGGTTATTTCTTTAAATTTCTTTGGGATGATGACTGCAAAAACTTTGTGGATGGTTTAGTGGCCAAATACATATGGGTTTGTACTGGAGCAGATATTTCTTTACCTGTACTATGTGCTTGCCTCTAGTTTGTTGCTAGAGCTAAAAAAAAAATCAACTTTATTTTTCTGTGCTGTAGTTCCTTGATCATATTGCTCAAAGTGAGAAGAAAAGAATGATTATATAATTTTAATGCAGAGTTTTTCTTGTTACCTCTGCATAAGTGCATGTGGTCCTCAGCAAAGTACTGCCAATTATTTTAAAGTTCATTTCTGTGTGGCTATTAGTAATTGAAAATTGCAGCATCACCTTGGAATTGCTGGTTGTTATGTGGAATAGATGACAAAATGTAAATGTGGTGTGGCTCTCAGAGCTGTGGACAGACACTTGGTTCCAGTCCACAGTTAAATTTATGCATTAGTGCTGTGGAAATTTGAAATCATATTCAAAACTGTTAAGCCAGACACCTGCCAGAATGTGTTTGATATTGAAGATAGCATAATTCAGTTTGAAAAAAAAATATTGAAAAATGAACTGTACCAGAATAGTATAATAGTAAGATCAAGCTCTTTTCTTATCACTGTTTAAAAATGCAGGGTCACATTCCTCTTTTATCCTTTCTCAATCTCTCTGGTCTGGCTGAGTTATCTGGCTTCATCTCCTCCCCAGGCATGGCTCATTCAGTCTTCAGAGTGAGTGTGTTCCTTTTGCTAATGTACACTGAGGACAGCTCCAGTGGCATCAAGTGTTTGTTCCTGAGGGCTTTTGCTCCCTGGAAACATATTTCTGATTATTTTGGCATCTGACATCGCACTATTTCGTATTAAAAAAAACAACCAGTAAGTTCTAAATTTCTCCACATTCATAGGGGTATTAGCTCAAAGAATTCCAGGGTAATTTAGAACCAGAAGGAAGCCTGTGAATATTTAAAAGTTAAATTATGGCAATAAAACCAAATCCCTTCATTTTTTATAAATTGATTTATTTCTGATTTGTGTTTTTTACCATCTGGAGCATATTTTGAACTCTACATTGCTCTGCTTGTTACAGCTAGAATGAATAATTGACTAAACATAAAATACCATTTTGATGAACAAAACTCTGAGCACTTGGAAAAAAAAAATTGCATTCATTGCAAGTGAAAGAAAATGCTGAGGTGGCTTTAATCCTGTAAGTATGTGTGAGTCTGGCACAGCTGTTCTGGGAGACAGGGAAGCAGCTCCATGGAAAATCTGTTAATCCAATTTTGGAAACAACTCTGCCTTCTATGGTGAGAAGCTTCAGACACTGGGGTGGGATGGAGATATTTACAGGTTGAGCTGCTGCTGAGGACTTGTGGGTTTTTAGTGATTTAGTAGTTCTATGGGTTATGTGTCTCACTCTGTCCTTGCCATAAATTTTTAGAAACTTCTTCCTAGTTTATTTAGGGTTGATTGCTATATTACTGCTTAAGAATATTTCCTTTGCTCTTGTTCTAACTTAAACTGTGTTTAATGTCATGTTTAAATTCCCATTTGTACTTAGTTTTCATCCCATATGGCTTGCCTGAATTAATAATCTCTGCTCAGCTTTTATTATCATATACCTTTTTATGATCTTTTATTACTAATTTTTATCTTTGTTTTTTCTTTTCAAAATAACACAAAAAATACAAATGCAAAAATAGTTTGAATGTTTCATTTTATTATTTTTTAAAGTAGTGGGAAAACACAACCATATTGAGTTTTGGTAATAGGCTGAATAATTTTTCTTGGTGTAGCAAGGTGTAGTGCAGTGTGAAAACAAAGGTAGGAGAAAGTGCAATATAATTTCAAATTCTCCTTTTGTGCCAGGGTTATGGCTGCTTCTTCATATTTATCCTCTGCTCTGGGTCAGGTATGAGATGCTTTGTGGCAAACAGAACCCCAGAAGTACAACTTAGAAGGTAAAATAGAAGCCATTGGATAAAATGAATGTTGAGGTAGTAAAATTTCCACTGACCGAAATGGAATTTATGCCTGAGAAGCAGTGTAAGATCACTCATACCTGATCAGTTCTTTCTTGTTCTGCTCTTGTTGTTCCTGGCAATTCTTCATAAAGAGATTGCACAAAAAAATCCATTTTTGCTATCTCCTAATGGTCTCTAGAGAAACTGAGGGTTTTAAAACTGTGTTTGCTGCTAGAGTGTAAAATTCTCTTTACGAATTGCCATGGTCAGTCAAAGCAAATATAGAGGTGTTATTTGACAGCCACTAGAAAACTTGGCTCAGGTAAAATGTGCTTTCAAAGAGAATAATGTTCTGCAGTGAGTGGCTCTTTATAAGTTTAAACTAATATATTCATTTGGTAATTTTCAATGAAAGGAAGGAGCCAGTGAGCACTGCAAAGTACTGCACAATTCCTGAATGGATTTTCAATCACAATAATTGCTCAGTCATTTCTTGGATCTGCTTCCCTGGGCTGCTAATGTTGTCTTAGAAGGGGGGAGGGGATGATCAGCTTTCTTATAATGAGCTATAACCAACCCAAATGTATGAAAAACCCCAAATAATTCTTCATTTCCATTCCCCCTTTCCTACAAATCCACTTTGAAACAGAAAAGAGGTTTATGCCTGCTGTATTGAGCAGGCATGGGACAACCAGTGCCCCTCAAATAGAAACTTTTTCATCAGATTCTTCCTCCAGTGCTGCTGCCACAGCTACATATTGAAATGAGAATGATTTCAGTGGAGAACAGCCGAGGGATTGATTCTTTGTACACCACCAGTTAATTCCTTCACTTGCAAATTTAATGTTGCATCAAAAATACAAAGTGCAAAAGTATTTCTCCCCTACATTTTCACCCTGTGCACGCCATATTAACAATAGCTAATTAAAATGAGCCCTTCTGTTAGCAGAGCGTCACGTTGCAGGCTGGGAAGAACAATGGTTTAGGGGTGGAGGAGTTGCTTTGAGTAGAGAGGGGTTGGGGCTGGGGAGAAAGCACTGTGGATTTTAGTATAATGTGAAGTGTTCAAAGAAATTTTATTTCATCATAAAGATTAGCAGGCTGTGTAATTCAATTTAAAGCTGGTTGGCAGTGTTCTGTCTACTACAAAGCCTTTTTCTTTTTTTTTTTTTTTTTTTTTTTTATTGCCACTATTTTTTTAATGTTGTATGTGACTACAAAACCTCGTAGATGGCAGGAATGATCTTAGGGGTTTTGTACTTCCCCCCTGCTTTCCTCTTTTCCATTCTGCATGTTAGGAAATATGTGAGATTACCTTAAACTGAGCTACAAAACAGTCTATCAGTGAAACACCATCCTGGATTTTTTTTTGGCTTGTGTAAAATAATTATTTTTGTGGCCCAACAGCCACTGAAAGTGAAGACCTGTTAAAAATGTTCAATTGAGAGGATTGAATTGAACTTAAAACTCAAATGTTAGCATTTATTCACACTGGTTGTGGGCATTGCCATGCTGTAGAAAAGCAACATGCAGCAATTTATGGTAATGCAAGGCTGGCAGACCTTTCTCTTACAGTAATTGCCTATACTAGGGGGTTAATAAATGTTCCAAGAATTACTGACTTCTTTTTTTTTTCTTGAAGAAAAATAGAGAGCTGCTTATTGCTGGCTATAACCAGCCTGCGTAGCTTGCTCATTAACCCTCTTGTTGCAGGGGGCTGAGTGTTTGAGCTTGGGCAATTCCTGCATGGCAAGGATGTGTCTGGGCAGACAAGAAAGTCCTGTGTCCCATCCACCCCTGTCAGGTCTGCTAGGAGACTTTCAAACCCTCATTGCCTGTATTTAGGGAGTAGATTGGTTTTGGAGGGTGGGCGTTGTGTTTGTGTGCACCAACCACTGGTAAGGAGAAGAAGAAGAAGAGGAGAACCACTTTTCCCAGAGCTGAAGGAACTTTTGTATTCCTTGTCCTGCTCTGTGCTGGGCATGGCAGGGAATGATGGCACCTGCTTTGTAGGGTGGCTCCAAGACCCACAGGAGGCACCTTCAGCCCTGGGAGTGATGCCTTGTGCAGGCTGAGCTAGCACAGAGGCTGGACAGAGCTAAAGAATAAAGTAGGGATTTGTTAAAAGGCCTTCAAGGGATACAACTTGGGCAGTACAGGAGCCTGGCCAGGGCTGCACCCAAGATGGACTCCAAGTCACAAGTTTTCACACCTTTTATAAGTTTTGGTTCATTTACATATTTGGGTTAATTGTCCAATTACAGGTTATGAAGTCCCATCCTCCCAGTTTCCTCTCCTCAATTCGCTGCTGTTTTACACTTTTGGGGGCTGAAGCTGCAATGGTGTCCTTGGGCTGGAAAAGAATTGTTTTTCTAACTAGACTGTGAAGAGAACTTGCTAACACTTTATATGAAGTTCAGAATTACATACTAAAGCACTACAAAATCTGGAAAATATGAAATCTAAACCTGAAGGCATCCGTGCTAATGATGCTTTGAGAAGGGTGACCTAGAAGAGAGACTAGAGAGAGTTAAAGAATCAAGCAGGGATTGATTCAAAGCATCTCCTCCATGGATCCACCTCGGGCAGCACCAGAGCCCAGCCAGGGCTGCACCCAAGATGAACCAAAATGGTCCCGAAATGCACGAGTGCTCCCGGGCTCTCTCCCTGGGATCAGTTCTGCTCCATTTGCACCTTGCAGTTCATTGTCCCATCCCAGCTTTAGCCCAGGCAGTCCCACCCTGCTTGTTTTTCTCTCTGCAGCCCACGGTGTTTGTGCTCCTGGGCTGAGATTGGGATCATTTGTCCTTGGTGCCCAGCTGGAGCAGGAATTGTTTTGTCTCCCTGCTCTGTGCACAGAGCTCACCATCCCTGAATGTGAAGCTCAGAAATACAGAAAAAGCAGCACAGAATGTGAAAAACAGAAAAGCTGAACCCTGAGGCATCAGGAGGACTCTCAGTGCTCCTCAGGCTGTGACACCAGAGCAGGGTGGGATTGTGGTGGCCCTGCCACAGCTTTGGGAATGTTTGGGATGTTCCTCAGGACTTGTGGTGGCTCTGAGGTTCAGGTCAGGTCAGTGCCTCACCTCACCGAGCTGTTCTGGTCTCTTTGCTTGTCCTGCACCCCAGCTGAGAGGTGACAGTCACCAAACCCTCTCTGGCCACTGGTGGTGCCTTTGGTGGAGAGGGAGCAAAGCAGCACACCAGGAACACCAGTGTAAGGAGAGAGGCTGTGGAAAGCCAACACGGGGAGGACAAAATAACATCAAACTGGGGGTGGGGTGGAGACTACAAAGAAGAGGGAGACAAATGGAGAGCACAGGAACATAAAGTACTGGACCTGCTCTTTTTCACTTGCTTTTTCCAGAGCTTAATCTCTTCTCGAGTTAATAAAATTAGGATATGAGAGCTCAGGAACACTCTGTACTTTGAATTTCCTGTAATTTTTGGTAAGTGAACCATAAAGACCTCAGGATTATGTGCATCTTTTCTAATGAACCAGAAGCTTTCACGTCACCGGGCAGGCTGGGTATCAGAGTGCAGGAGCTCCTTCTCTCTTGAATGTTGCCATTACATTTTTTTTTTTGGCGTAACCAGCTGACACAAAGGGTTCTAAGTTTAAAACAGAGTTGCAAATGATAAAGAATTACCCACATGTCCTTACTTTTCCCTGAGCTGCTCTCCCCCAGATGTTGCTCTGAAGGCTCCCTGGTCCCTCAGCAGCACTTGGCATTTGCCTTCACTCCTGAGAGATGAGCAGAGAAGCTGCAGGGCAGGCACAGATTTCCTGCAGCTTTGCGCAGGAGATGTCTCCTGAGCATGGCAGGGAAGGAATTTCCTCCTTCTCCTCTCCTCTGCCCCAAGTTTCAGTGGTTGCTGGGAATTAAATGATGCTGTAGCCAGACTTGGGGTACTGAGAGTAAAGGTCCTGGACTGCTGTCCCCTCTAAAATGCCATGAGGCTGGTGAAGGGCTTGGAACACAAGCCCTGTGAGGGAGCTGGGGGAGAAAAGGAGACTCAGGGCTGACCTTATCACTCTCTGCAGCTCCTGAAAGGTGCCTGTGGTCAGGTGGGGTTGGGCTTTTCCTCCAGGAACCGACAGAACCAGGGGGCACAGCCTTACACTGCGGTAAGAGAAATTTAGGTTGGATATTATGAAAAAGTTTTTTACAGAAAGGATGATAAAGTTCTGGAATGG
>JAHXMQ010012340.1:19003117-19030026 GCA_020466415.1 Ammodramus savannarum pratensis
GGGTGGCAGGGTTTAATTGAGGTGTTGGAGCTGGGTTGGACTGGATGATCTTAAAGGTCTCTTCCAACCCTGTGATTCTGAGATTCTGTGAATTTTGGGAATTCCCAAGTAGGTGCTGGGTCACCATCCCTGGGTGTGTTTAACAAAGCCTGGATGTGGCACTGGGTGCCAGAGTTGAGTTGAGTTGTTGGGGCTAGGTTGGACTGGATGATCTTGAAGGTCTCTTCCAACCATGTGAATTCTGTAACCCACACTGTACAGAAAGCCACTCCCCAAGGCTGTAAATGACAATCCTGTACCATGAGCTGGAGTGGGAAGGGCAGGAGGGGATGCCCTGCTGTGGTGGGCACAGGGACAGGGGGAGGAAGCAGACAGCTCTGCTCTGGGGGTGGAAGGGCTCTGGCATTGCAGTGAGTGCCAGAGGGGAAGCAATACAGCTGTCCATAAACAACTGCTTCCCTGAGACCAGCTGTGAAAACAATGAGGCTTGCCTGCGACGTGAGAGGGCAAAACCTGGGCAGAAAGGAGAATAAATAAGGAATAAACTGTTACCTTTGCCTTAAGTGAGTGACTGAAGTAGCTGCTCTCTGAATGCTTTGTGCTAATGGCCAGCTGTGATTAACTGTAGTTGTTGTGTCGTTCAGCAGAACTTTGCCTGCATATCATGGCTTTTTACAGCAGGTTTCTCACCTTTTTTTTTTTGTTTTAAGGGCTAGGAAAGATGGCTAAAATGGGTAAGTCAGGAGAGATCCTACTCTGCAGAAAGCACACAAGGTGAAAAATTGCACGCTCCAACAATTAACCATAGCATTTAATTACAGAAATATTTATTGGTGGATCAGGATTCCCAATGTCCTTCTCTGCACTAGGGTACAGCTGCTGCATCATACAAATTTTCAAGCACCTTGTGAAAATGTTGCTAGAACATTTTCAAATTCACAATGATAAGTGCCATAAATATCACACATTCATTTTAAAACATTTCACTCCTAAGTTAGAGGCTTACAATTATCCTTATTGAGGAGCAGACGTGGCAGCAACAGATCTTTCCTTTTCCTGTAACAGGGGCAGCAAAGATCAAGAGTTTCACCTGAATTATCTAACAAATAAAAGCATGCAAACTCTCTGCTGCAGAATGGGGTTTACATTGCATACACTGCTTTTCATTTTTTTTTCTGTTTTGTCCTGTCTTTGGAAGGAGAATTAGGAGGTATTTCAGTTTTCTGCAATGAAATTCAAGATCTGGATCCTTAAAAAAAAACTTCATTGTGAATTTGACCAGTCTGCTGTGAGATCCTGGGATGCTGCAGCAGCAATTACAGCCAATAAACTGGAAATTGAAATTCTGCAGAGCCAGTAGAAAAGAGGGGGTGGCAGGAACCAGCAGCAGGGGTGAGACAGAACTGAGAAATCACTGGTGCCAATGTCCATAGTTACCACTCCAGACCTTTATCAGGCTTCAAGCTTCCTTCTCACTCTCTTTTTTAGTGTTTAGTGTTTGTGGTTAAACTCAAAAGGAAGGGATCTCTGCCCTCCTGCTCAGGGAATTCTGGATGGCCAGGAACAAAACCTGCCCAAGAGGAATATTCAGCTCCTTGCAGTAACATGATGCAGCTGGAGTGGTTTGGTTGTGTCTCTCAGCAGCTGAGGAGCCTCTCTGTGAGATGGATTCCTCAAAAGGAATTTCCTTAGGGGGCTCAGGAGATTCCTGGCATCTGAGTTCATCTTGGAAGACTGTAATGGAATGTTTAGCTTTATTTGGAATAATAAATTTAAACAGGGGGTTCAGAAGATAGTGCTGGAGGTTCCTGAAGACCTGCCTGGACATCTGAGCTGACTGCAATTTTTCTGTGCACCTTTTCTTTGCGTTCTGTCCTCCACAAACAGCTCAGAAAGGGCCCTTGGAGGTGCTTCTGGAACACACATATCCCTGCTGGATATTGCACTCTAGAAGTGGAGTTTAGGCTCAAGCTTTTGATTTCTGCCCTTCCAACTTGAAAAAGGAAGGAACAATTAGAAAAGGAAGGAGCAAGAGGAAGGAAGGAAGGAGCAGTTCCCAACAAGCATCAGTATTGCCACGTGAAAATATGTTTAAAACTACCTTGGAATATCAAACTTGCTTCTTATACTTCAGTATTTACAAATTGAAGCACAAACCTTGGTCACAGGGTAAAATATCAAGAGCAGCTGATTGTTTTAGCACACTGGAGAATGTTACATTCCTAGAGTTGTTAAAAAGCTGTAGTCCTGCTTTTAGGCAGGAGTTCATGCTTTTAAAGCCTCTGGGATATTAAAAAAAATATTTAATCTTTTTCTTCTCTTTAGTTTATTTTCTTTATATTTTTTCTGTGTATTTCTCTTTATTTTCCTTGTGATTATTCTTGCTATCCCTGCTTTTATCTTTCCTCTTATCGTTATGGATATTTATCCACATAACACTGGTACTGACAGATAATTATGAACCCCAGTATGTTTTGTAGTTTCCCAACAATATGCTCAAAAACAATCATTTTAAAGGAAGGATTTCAGTTCCAGGTATAAAATCGAGAAGTTATGTAGGATATAATGTATCATATAAAGAAAATACTTTTTAGGAGCTTCTTGCTTGTATGTTTTGAGATTTTTCTCTTTGTAAGAAATGCTGTGGATACCTTCCTGGGATACAGAAAAAAGGAGATATTTGAAGGGATTGTTTTTCAGAAATTCTGACTGGGCTCTGCCAGGCCAGAAGACAGAGGAAGGTGATTTCCTACTGCTTTGTGCATTTGTAAGATTCAGAGATTTTCTTCTGAAAATGAGAAAGCAAATGATGGGAACTAGCTCAAAGACTTGGGAAACAGGAAAATGTTTTGGAGATCATGTGTTTCCCTGCATTTATTTGTTCATATTTAGATGGGTGGGTAGGCACTGGGAGGATTCTGATGGGGAGTATGTGTTGGTCAGTCCTGTGGGCAGAAATGCAATTTCTGCTGCTTCTTTCAAGGTCTCTATCAGTGAGATGGAAGAATTTGGGGCAGAATCTAGATCTGGCTCCTGCACTCATAATTCTCATTTCCTTCACTAAGTAGTGAAGAAATGATATCAAACCTTGTTTCTCTTTTAAATAAACTTTTTTTTCTGGAAAATCTCGTCCTTTTAGCTTTCCCTGGCCTTTTGCAGTGTGAAAATCCTTGTACATTAGAATACCAAGACATTGTCTGTGATAATTATGATTAGCTTAATTACTTTCTGTATAATTGTTTCTCAAGATGACCTCCTTTTCGGTGGCTTAATTCATTTATTTTAGGGGGGGAAAAAAAAGACTTAATTGGAATTGTAGATGACAGAGATAAAGGGTATATTCTGGGAAATTGGTCCAGATCCGTTTGTGTCAGGCAGTGGAAGTTGGTTTTTATATTCTTAAGATTCATGGAGAAAAATAATTTAAATTGATACAGTACGTGTGTGCACAAGGTAATATCAACAACCAATGTATTATTTCAAAATCTGGTGAATTTCTTCATGGAGGATTAGGTTATATAGTGTGGTGGGCTCTGAAAAGAAAATAGAATTGTGTATTGATGCCTTTAGAAATATTATTTGAGGGCAATAAAATGTTCTCTGGAATTCCCTCCTGAGTGGAGAAAATGGAGTTTGTTTGCAGTAATTGCATTTTCTAGCATTTGCTTTTGTGCTTTCCAATATGAGTTAAGCCAATTGGAACCTGTGATTTTGTTTTGCTTATTGGCAAAAGCACCATGTAAATTGATCCATGATGCATTTATAGAGAATGCTTTGAAAGTTTTGAGAGAGAGATGCCTTTCTGTTATTAGATTTAGGTAGTATTAGGGTTCATTTTTACGTTTTAGCCTAATGCAATAGTAACCAAAAATGTTTCTTTTCAATTAAGTCTAAATTAAGTCCAAGAAGGACATTTCTACTTAGCCCTACTGGCACTGAGAGCTGAAGTTCCAGCCTTAGTGTTTTGAGTTCAAGGTCAGAGGCATTTTAAACCACACAAGGTGCTGAAATTGGGCTAAAATTGGTCAGCCCTGGTACATTAAGATCTCTGTTGCAGGAGAAAAATCCCATTTTGTCCAACAGAACTTTAGATTTATTTCTCTGTATGCACAGTGCACACACAGACTCGGAACAGCAGGGCCTTGATGCAGGTGGCTCTGCCACTGTAAATACAGGGAAATTCTGTTTAGGGAAGCACCCTTCAGCTCTGCCAGACAAAAGGTGTTCTGGCCTGAAAATCCCTGATGGTTTTCAAGGTGAGCACCATTTCCCTTAAAGGATCACATGGCACAGACCTGGGAGTCCTTCAGGTATTATCAGTTTGCTGTGGCAAAGAGGAGAGGAGCAGGAGCTCCCATGAATGCATGGAGCACTTGTGAAAATGAAAAGGAGCAGACAAGTCTGTTGTGATTTCCAGGTAGGGTGGTGTCTCAGAATTGGCCAAATTTAAAGAGAAATTTCACAGCTGCCAGCTCCTTTGATTTTAAGTTAAGTGTTTTTTTTTTCCTCTTGAAATGCCTGTCTTTTAGGTTGCATAATTAAATGCCTGAAAAGAGAGCCTTTCCAGGGACTCGCAAGCAATCTGTGCTGCTTGCGTTTCAGATTTCATAATTTTAAAGTCAATTTGGGGGGACTTTTTACACCTAAACTTGGCAATGCTGTGAGCTGCAAAATCTGGAGGCTTTTTTTTTTTTTCTTTTTCTCTTTTGCTTTTGAGGTTAGGCTGAACAAAACCTTCAGATTCTGTTTCAAAACAAAGAAATGTCATGCATTAGTTGTTAAAACTTTAGTGAAGATTTCCATGGTTCAATAACAGCAGCCCAGTGAAGTTCAAAACAAGCTTGGAGATCAAAAAACAAGACAAGTTCTGTCAGAATAACGCAAAGGAAGTCGTGGAACGCTGAAGGGAAGCAAAACCTTGTCACTTACCTAGTGCTGTATTTCTCCTTTCAGCAGACAGGAGGGAGATATTAATCACAAACAGTTACATTAGAATAATGTTATGGTTGAGGCATAAAAACATCAAAGCAAGGAATGGTGACCAAGTGCCAGAGCATGGCTAGGCCCGACCTGTGGCTGAGCAGGTTCTGCAGCGCACGTGGGGATGTTTTGGCCTCGTGTTGTGCAAAATTCACCAGGTTTTCTTGTGGAAGAGAGACAATGAGTGGAGACTGGGTGTTAGGCACCAGTGATGGTGCACATCAGAGTTGTGTGCAGTGCCTGCAAGGATGGAGCAGCACCCGTGCTCCCTGGGCACCGCTCAGCCTAGCTCTACATCCACCCAGCGCTTCCTTGCTTTCATGGGTTTATGGCTCAGCCCCGGCATTATTGTAACGTAGTTTTTTGTGTTTAATGTTCCTTAGACTTGGTTTTCCATTGCCAGCATGGAGGAAATCCTAATGCATGAGTTTGAGAGGAGAAGGCAGCAGACTCTGAACCTGCTGTGTGGCTCGATCCGCAAGCGTGAGTATTAACGCTGGAGCTGTCAGGCCTTGTGGAAATTAATGAAGCCTGACGGCTACAGAGGGAAAGGTCACAGGCAGAGCTTGCACTCACCTAACATTTCTGTTTTGTTGTGTCTAACAGTGCTCTCAACAAAGGGGAGCTTTAATGTACAAGCGTTGGATTTATCGCAGGGATTCCAGGGTCTCAGCCTTTGCTTCTCCCTGCGCTGCCATGCCATGTTTTCTTTGCATAAAGGCAAAACACTCACATGTTCATTCATCCTCTCCTCTTGCTCTGTTGCCCATGTGTGTTTTGCCTTTATTTTTTCTTCTCCAAAACTGGAGAGGAAAAGAAAAAAAAAAAAAGAAAAAAAGAGGCATCAGAACCGATGGTTGAATACTTTTCACTGGTTTCACTGGGAAGACTTTGAGAGATCTTGTGCTTCAGTTCTTTGTACTGTTTTAGAAGCATGCTCTGGTTTTGTGCATGTTCTGTTTCTTATTTGCTGCCTTTTTTTTTTTTTTTTTTGCTTTTAATTGTTTCATTGTGTAGGTTGCTGCAGACACAGGGAGCTAAGCTGCATAGAAATTCATGGGCTATGTTTTCAGCCTGTGTGTTGGCTGATACCAGTTTGAGCTGTTCTGTTGAGGACTTTTTGTGAAGGCTGACTTGATTAAAACAGCCAAAATATTTTCATAGTCAGTTGGTCAGTCTCATCTTAGAAAAGGTGTTTTTCTTGCCCAGTTTTGGATCTCAGTGCCTGAAGTGGGATAGGCCCAGCTTATCCTGTGGAAGCTCAAGTCTGTATAACTGTACTTAATGCAGTCTAACTCACTGACTGCTGCTGAAGGAGAAATAGCAGCCTTTGAGCCATTCTGCCTTTGTTTTAAAAAGCTGAAGGGAGCCTCTCTGTGTTGGGACTGTGCTGTAAATGCTGGGAAGAGAGAGTGACCATGGCCCTGGGGTGCCAAGGGCTTTCCATGAGAAACCTCTGAGGATGAAGTTGCAGAGCTGCTGACCAGAGCTGGGCTTTGCTGGCTGCCCTCAGCAGCTGCAGCTGTGAGGGCTGAAATCTGCATGAGCAGCACAAAACCTGCTCCTTCTGTGTTTACCCCTGGATGTGTATGGGGCTGGTTACAGGGGAAATGCTCCATGACCAATTTTGCACTTTTGGGGCACGCCCAAAATAACAGAAATTTAAGATGATTCACTTGCACGCACATCTCTCTCTTGTGCAGTTTCCCCTCTTTTTAAGATTTATACTTCAAGGATTTTCAGGCTGTTTCTCAGCATATGGCCAAAGGGTTTATGAGGCTATGAAAAAGGCATGAAAAAAGCTCCATGTTTCATGGAAGTGCTGTGTGGTTTGAATAGTTAATGCACGCATATGCATATTCAGAGCTTTGCATCAAAACCACTTGCATATCATTTGTGTGTAAATACAGGTTTCCACCACTCTACAGACAGCTAGCATCACATTATTTCTCATTCCCCTACTTCCCTGTGGGGTTTGCAGGTAACAGTAGTAGAAAAATAATGTGATTTTCTATTTTTATAGGGGCTCAGCAGTTAACGTTCACTGCCAGGCACACTCCTTTTCATGTCTGGCAGCTCTGCAGAACTTGGGTTGTGTGACTAAACTGTACTCATATGAAGCATGCCATTAAAATGGGAATGGCTGTTCAACAGATTAAGGCTTCCTAGGCTCCAAGTGCAAAAGGTGAATTTAAAGAAAGCCACTGAAACAACTCCTTAGGTAGGTTAAAAACCCCACAGCCCTCTGGCCCCCAAGCCTGCTCCCTTGTCCCATGTAATAGATATATTCAAAGTCAGTCTGTTGTTCAGCTGACACTGGCAGTGATGTAAGTGGCTGCAGCCAGCAATAAAATAGAAGTTCTGCCTTAGCAGCATTCAGAAGTTCTGCCTTAGCAGCATTCATCCCCATCCTTTTTTGCCACATCATTTTTCATCTTTTCTTCATTTTTCATGTTCATCTGATGCACTCTGCTCTGTGCCCACCGAATCCTTGTGTTGGCAGGAAGGTGTCATGGCACAGGAGTAAAGATGGGGGACATTATAGCTTGAGGGTTGACTTGTTACACCAGTCACAGAAGTTTTCTGAGACTGCCAGATTAATGCATTTACTGTAAACAATTCAATTTTCCCAAGGCATTCAGAGATAACCATTGTTGCCTTTGTTTGAGGAAGAGCAGTATTGACCTTTTGGCTTCCAGAAGAGAACAACTTGTTTAATTGCAGTATTTTCTTGATCAATGATTACATTGTGCCCTTGCTTGTGCTGTTGAGAGTTGTTGAAAAACATCTGAACCAAAATAATAAATATATTTTGAAGATACACATGTGCACACCCTGTGTGTGTGTGTGTGTGTGTGTGTGTGTACATACACATAAATATGGGTTTCAAATACTCCTGTATAAATGACTCTGCTTCACAGACACAGTGCCCTGGTTGCTTTTGCTAGCTGTAATTTTAGCCTTTTGATCTCACCTGTTAAGCATTTAAGTATTTTAAATTGCTCAGTTATTATGCTGGGAGTTAATAATGGGGGTTTCTGAAGTGCTCAGCCCAGCAAACAGATCCTACTTTTTCTAGTTTGGAAAAGGATTCTTCTAATTGTTTTCCAGAGTCACAGTATAAATTTAGAATGGATGATGTTGCTGGTGCATAATGGAAGATTTGATAGTTAGGAAATCAGACTAATAAAGACCAAATGTGTTTAACAAAGATTTATTGAAGGAAAATGTGGAAAAGCCTTCCAACCTCTGTGTTGTTCTGTACAGGCAGCACTGATGCAGAGACACAGAGATTAATGTGGTCAAGATAAAACTAAATTACCATGGAGTAGGAGATTTTTGAAGATGACTGTTTCTATTTCCATATTAAACACAAGGTCAACAGATTACAGACAAAGGGCAGGTCTGCCAAAAGGAAACAAAATATTTCACAAATTATATCGGAGAGAGTGGATGTTGTGCAATGCCATGGGGCCTTTCAAGAAGGAAAAACCAGAATGTGATGAATAAATAGCTGATTTGATTGCAGGTAACTTATTACTATGATTAGTGCTATACAGTCCTTTTCCTCAAGGAAGAGAGAAGAATTAAATGAGACTTTCTCTTGCTGCTGCCCTGGCTTTTGATGTGTCTTAGTCCTGAAAATACCAGCAGCTGTCTTCACACCAATTGCAAGAAATACTGTCTGGGTTCCCCCTACAGATTTCAGGTGCTAATATAACATGTATAATGCTACATTTATGTGTTTTAATAATTACTGATGTCACCATTAGTTTGCCTTTGCATGTCCTGTGTGCCTCCAAAGTAAGCCCTTATTTTTAAAATGTCAAGATAAAAAAAAAATACTGGGCAAAAATGCTCCAGGTTTAATTGGGGATAATATCAGCAAAACGTGCTGGTTTTCAAGTCTATCAAAATAAGTGGAAGTGTAAAGCTTGGACATGTATCAGGTAAGATGAAGGGTTTTCTGTGTTAAAGCAGGCAAATGTTGATAACTTAGCTGAAACCTGAATTTAACTCCTCCATCCCACTTCTCTGAGAATATTATCACACCTAGCTTGTTTTGGGGGATTGATGGTTATGACAAGTGTATCAAATTTCATGCTGGTGATAATCTTTTATGTTTCCTGGGAGAAGAGAAAATAGCACTTTTATCTTGTGCCCAGGAGTCACAGAGAGCAGGAATTGCAGGTACATGCCACACAGAGTTCTTAAATAAAAATGCATTGCAGAGCAGCACGTAGTAGAGATGGGCAAGGGGAGGAAAGTGGGAAAGGAGTGAGTCAAAAACTGTAGAGGAGCATTTATTGCATCTCCCCAGCTTTTATTCTAGTGCAGCACCACCACAGAGAGTTATGAATATGTATTTTATTCAGACCTGAGGTGTCTATGAAAAACATAGTCTGCTTGGGTTTGTCAGGGGATTTGTAGCATTTTGGTTTTTCCTCCTGAATTCACTAATTTTGCAGAGATGATGCCTTGTGCAATTCCTGTTTCTGTGCTGTAAATGCTGAAAAAGCAGAGGGTTCTGACTGGTTCCCCTGTAAGTTCTATTTGGGGGAAAAGTTAATCTTGTTGTATATACTTACAGCTTTACTCTGAAGCCCACTTTTAAAAAGAACCCAAACCAAACAGTTTCAAAGGCTGAAAGACAAATTTTAAACTAGCAAAGCCACTTCTGTTTAGGAGCACTGTACTCACATGAAATGTGTTGCATCTGATTCTGTCTTCCCTGGGACACATGTTGTGAGTTCCAGACCTGGAAGACAAACCCAAAGATTTCTATTTCATTTTGCTGCTTTTGTGAAAAAAAATAAAAACAAAGACAAACTGCACAGAAATCCCCATAACAAACCCAACCTTTCTAAATGATTCTTAGTAATAAACACCAAAATGAAGGATAAGGTATGAGGCTGAGAAATCAGGCTTGTGGGGAAGGCAGGAGCAGTTAGCTTTGATGCAATCCTATGTGGGATTTTTGGCAGGTCACAGTGGGACAGATTTTGTAAGAGAGCCTAACTTCTGTGAAGACACCTCAGTATGGGACTGCATTTTTAAGGGAGCTCAGCACCCAGTATGTTTGTTTGGAAGATCTGGCACTGATTGCTAGTACCAAGTGCTTGAAAATCTGTTCTGAGCTCCAAAAATCTGGCTCTGTGAGCATGATCCATGCCTCCTTCCAAACAATGCTATTAGTTCCCCTGAACTGAAGGGAGCAAACATGTGATTCTTTACTTCTAACTCTGATGGTAAATGAATTAATCAGATTTTCCTTTTTCCTGATTTGTCTTATGTGGCTGAGTTTCATGGTTGTTTCTACTTGTGTGCTTTTTACAAGAAATGAGATACTCGTAAACATAATAATAATAATATAAAAGTATGTTGCAAATGAATTGAAGTTTTGGGGAATAGGCTAGGTCTTGAATAAATGTGGATTCTTTGCTTCTTTTTTGCCAGGATCAGGATTAAATGTGTGAGATGGTATTTTTTGTTCAGACTCAGATGTTTATTAGTTCTTATCTATGTTACAATCTCACAAACCATGAGTTCTGCAGCACCTCACTCTAACAAACTAAAAATGGAGCTGTATCTTCCTCTCTACAAGGCCTTTTAAGGATAAACTGTCCAATTAAGAAATGACACCTAAATTACTTTTACTTTTAACCCAGTAACCAACCACACAATGTGGACTTTTTTGTCCAATTACACAAAACCACCCAAACCCATGGAGAAGAAGGTGAAGGAGAAGGACCAGCCTGCACCCTAAAACCTCCATCTTGCTTTATATATATTACTATATTCTAAACGCTTAAACTCTAAGTTTTGATATCACACACTTCTATTCAAACTGCACACCCACAATCCCAGTTCTGCCATTCCATTTTGGAAGCTTCTCCACAGCCTCAGGTGAAATGCAGTGTTCTCTTGGGGGTCAGTGCCTGCCAGCACAGAAATAAGTGCCACTTATTATGGCACTATTATGGATTACAGATGAATCAAATAAAGCCATAATTTAAAAACCACCATCCCCAGCAGTCTGGGGCTCTCAGGACATGGCTGGCAGGCATATCCTGCACTCCCTGCTCACCTGCCAGGCTCCTGACCTGCATTACAGCCTGGTGGGCACATCCAGGTGAATAACCCAGCAGTGCTGGTTCATGCCCCCTTTGGAGTGGTTTGACTGCCAGCAGCCGTGTTGCTGAGCCCTGCAGCAGGGGCTCTGTGCTGTGCCATGGCTTTGGGTGCCATTCTGTGCATTTTGAGCCCCTGTCCCACTGGGTGCAGGAGGAGCAGCATCCATCCGTGTGCTGTGCCCAGCACGGAGATGCTCCCAGGCCTCGGGTGTTGCACTCTGTCACTGCTTGTTGTGGGAGGAGGAAATGTGCTAATGAAGTCCTCTTTTTTGTTATTTCAGGAAACCTACCATATGAATATAAAATAGTGATTGCTGGGAATCATGAACTGACATTTGATAAGGAATTCATGGCAGACCTTGTTAAACAAGATTACTACCGCTTTCCCTCTGTGTCCAAATTGAAACCAGAGGACTTTGACAATGTTCAGTCACTCCTGACAAATAGTATTTACTTACAAGATTCAGAGGTAACAGTTAAAGGATTCCGAATATATGGTGCCCCGTGGTAAGTCTCAATTTCAACTTTCTTTGCTGTTTATTGCTTGAACCCCAGCAGGAATCATTCCTGCTGAACCTGCATGAAGCTGCTTTGTTGCATTGCCCTGCAGAACAGAATCAGACCTAGCTGTAACCATTCTGACACAGTTGCTTTTATTTTTTTTTAATTTCTTTTTCCTTTTCTTTTTTGGGTAGATAATCTCTGTTTGGACATGTGTGTGAAATAAGACAAAAGGAACTTGTAACTATTTCTGTTCTGCCTGTTGAATGCACCTAAACTGTGGAGTCAATACTGACTCCGTGCTTATGGATGAACTGTGGTGGCATTTTGGGATGCATTAGGGAAACTCCATTACATTCTATACTGCTGAGCTATTTATATCTGCTGTGCTAATAGATTAATGTGGTGGCATTTAACACCCACACAGCACAAGGGCACAAGGCAGCAGGTGCTTTAAGCCTTATTTTTGAGCAGTTCTGGGCATTGTTTTCTTTTTGCTTGTGAAGCTGTGATAACAGAATTTCAAACCCCTTTTGGTCTCGTTCCACCCATGTGTCAAACATGTCATGCAGGAAAGATTGCTGCCCAGTTTTGTGCTAAGGAGATCCTGCCTTGTTTTTTCTACATGTCATTTAATTGTGATGCCTGACATCTTTCTCTGGAGCCTTGGGTAGCACTTGTTCTAAATTCTCATGCTGAGAACAGCCATAGTCCTCTCAGGCTTTACCAGAGACCTGAACTTGAGTGATGGTGATAATCACTCTGCTGCTTGGAATTCTCAATTGTCAGCAGAAGCACCGAGATGCTAATTTATGCACACCTATAAGAAGGGCTTGTTATGAGCTTATAACTTATTTTTGATGTCAGACTTGCTTTAAAGGTGAAAGCAGGAGAGGGGTTGAACCAGGAAATGGGATAAACCTATAAATGCATTAGAAATTTTCCCCTTCAGCTCATCTTTGTTGCCTTGGCCTGCATTCCTTGGTGGTTAGTGTGGAACCACACATGTTGATGCTTCTGATAATGCTTTCTCCTGGTCCTGTTGTATGCATCAGTGCTGGCTGGAAAGCTGTGATCTAGCTCTGTATCTCACAGTCTTGACTTGAGCTGCTAATCTTTTAATTTAAGTCGTAGCCTTTAGCTACTAGTTTAAATCAGCCTGACATTGCTTGGCTAAAAAAAGAGTAATGCTCTAAATCCTTGCAATATCAGCAAATTGGGAAAGATGGTCTTAATTCAGGTTAGGAATCATCTCCTGGAGACATTTCAAAGTAATTTTTTGTAATAGCGGCACGGAAGGCCTTGGGTAGTGAGGTGGGTTTGAGGGTGGCTGCAGGGTGAGGAGCTGGGGAAGATGAGGTTGGGGTTGTGTTCAGCTGCTTCTGTGTGTGTGCATCACACTTGGGAAGGCCTCTCCAGTGATTAGGGAGTGCAGGCATATTTCCAAATTTATTTGGATCAGATTTGATGAACTCAGCTTCCTGCAGCACTGCTGGAGAGGCCTGGAGAACACAGGAGAGATCTGTGTGATGCACCTTTACATTTATGTGTACTGGCAACTCATCATGTTCCTTTTTCTTCTCTTTCCTTCCCAAATCTGTAATGGAAATCTGTTGTCCTTTTGTCTCCAGCTGCATTTAGAAGCTCTTTCAATTTGCAGGTGTGCACATGGATTTAGAATGTTTGCTCTGGAATATTAAGGGACGTCACCTGAGTGGTCCTAGCTGTAATAAGTGAATGGCATGTGTCTCCTGACCTAGCCATAGATGACAAACCTGAATTAATCTTTCCTATAATCCATTGATAGCTGGATTTTCCCCATTAGTGATGCATGATAAATGAAGCTAGATTGTTAGAAATTGACACTGAGCCCTAACCAAGTGAGGATTTCTCTCTCTTGATCTTCATTTGTGTTTAGCTGCCAAAAACTGTTGTCAAATCATGTCTTGAGCAGCTGTTGGTGTGGAGTTGAGGTTACCATTTTCAATTCAGCTTTTTAGATCAATCAGCCAGTCAGAAATGTGGTATTATCAATGACAGTTTTTAGAAAATGTGAAAATTTACGAGGTTTTTTTTTTGTGTTTTAGCCAGTCTTTCAGAGGAAGAAAAAGTCCCATCAGATAGTAAAATCTGATCTAATTTTATTCTGTGCCTGGAAACTGAGACAGAATGATCAGACAAGCATTTTACCACTTCTTAAATGTTTATACTCTCTCCCCTCCTCCAATCACATCTTGCTCTATTCCTATAAATCTTCAGATTACCCCAAAGGAGGAGAATTTGTGGGATGTTGTGTATATTTACAGCCTCCTTACCCCAATTAATTCTGTCACAGAAATGGGGCACTGGTCATTAACCCAGAAGATATACCAACCTTGACAAGAAATAAGTTGGTATTTTCAATTTATGTGCAGTTTTTTAAGTATTTCTAGAGGGGGAAAAAAAATCTAATTTGCTGATAAAGCTACTGGTTTTAATTTAAAAAAGAGGGATCAAACCAAGAATAACAGATGTGATTCTGGAGGTTTGAGCCTGTCAGGGGTTTCTAAGAAGTAATTGCCAGAGTACTGGGAAGGCTGGCTATAATTCATCTATCTAGAAAATGTAAATTGTCAGCTCAGTGTAAATACAGAGAGGAAATATCAGTTCATATTCATTACATGCTATTACTCAGGGTACATCTAAAAGCTTTCTAAAGACCTGAGAGAATTCAAGTAGTGCCTCCTAACTTACAATTTAGCAGGATTTGTGAGTAAAAAAATAACTTACAATACATGGGAGCATTGGTGTGTGTTTGCAATTGGAATGTGCCGTGGTGCATAACAACAGCCTCTGAGGAGCAGAAAATTTGAATTTAGCCTGATAGTTCTGAGAGCATTAAATGGCATTAGCTGGAGGGAAGTTGAAAAGAAGAGTCTCAGCTCCTAAAAGAGAAAAGTGCAAGGGTGGGACATAAATCACATTCAGAGCTCTGCTCATTTTCTGAGGTGAAGAATGTAAGTGACATTTTCACACCTTAAATAGGAGATTCTTTGATGTACCTTGTAGGAACAAAATGGCTGAAGATTTTCCATTTGGTCTATAGATAACAATCCACAAAAACATTCCCCTCCTTTCTCTTCCTTCTGACTTTGCCCTATGAACCTGCCTTGTTTGCTGGGAAAATAATTGATAGTTTTATGCAGTAAAAAATTCTGTGAGATTCCAGTGACAACGTTTCCTCCTTGGGAAATTCGAGATTGAGGTTTGCTATTAAACAGGATGGAAAATAAAACCAGTGATAGATTTATGAATTTTTAAATTTTCAAACTCCCTCTGCGAAGTAAACATGAGCATAACTCATGCTGATGTATCTGTGAAAGGGTAAGGAGACACAGTCTGTTTTTACTGCAGCTTTGGGTGCTGAATATGTATAAGTGAATTAGTGTAAGTTTTACTTATATTCAAATGTTATTTTAGAATATGTGGGGGTTTTTTTAATTATATTTGAAATGGTTCATCCGTGCTGAGGGCTGAATTTACCACAGTGTGCTGTAGACATTTGGATACAAATATTCTCACAGTGTGTGTTTTCTAATGAAGCTTTAAAAGCGCTCAAACCACCAGAGGACTGCAGTTAACTGGAGACAGAATTTATTTAAACCACATTTTGACAGAAACAATTGTTCAGGGAGAATATTTTTTGCTGTTTTATTTCATTCTGCTGATCAGCTCTATAATTTTTGTAGGTTTTTTGCCTATTTGAAAGAGAAAAGTAGTTGAAAAGAAAAAAGTGTTCTGCTGTACTTTACTTTGTGTGCATTGAAATTTGTGATTCTTACCTTTATTAAGAAGGAGGCAATAGGCTTATTTATGGATTTTAAATTCTGTTCTACATAAAAATTTCACAGAAAATGCCAAAAGCTGTAAGTGTAGAATAATCTAACAAAACAATCCTTTACATCATTCTTAGCTATGAAAGTGTGTGAGGAAATTCCACTAACAGAATGAGAAGTAAAGCTGGAGGTCTGGAACTTTCAACCTATATATTTGTTTAGATAACTAGAGATAGATTTATCTTATTGAACGAAGAAATGTGTCGTGTAAATAGATATAAATATATAAATAAATATCTACAATATTATATATATTTATATATATATATAAATATATATAAATAACAACTACACATTTCTTTAGATAACTAGAGATAGATGTATCTTTTTGAAGGAAGAAATCTGTAGTGTAAATATATATAAATGTAAATATATAAACAAATATTTACAATATAATATAAATTATATATATAAATATAAAATATATATATAATATTTATACACACACATATAAATATATATAAATAATGACTATATAAACTTTCAGCCTATATATTTATTTAGATAACTGGAGAGATATGTCTTTGAAGGAAGAAATGTGTAGTGTAAAAATATACAAATATGTAAATATATAAATATCTACAATATTATATAATGTATATAATATATAATGTATATATTATATACATTATAGATAATATTTATAATATATATGCACACATATAAAAATATATATAAATAATACATATATAGACTTTCAGCCTATCTATTTGTTTAGATAACTGGAGATACATCTATCTTTTTGAAGGAAGTGTAAATATATAAATATATATATAAAGTATATATAAATATATATATATAAGTATATATAAATATATATATTAAGTATATACAGTGTATATATATAAATATATAGTGTAAATATATATAGTGTAAATATATAAATATATATATTAAGTATAATATTATACCTATAACATATATTTATATGTATATATATAAAAATTTATAGACATTCAGCCTACATATTTGTTTAGATAATGGGCAAGATATGTATCTTTTTGAAGGAAGAAAGGTGTAGCGTAAATATACATAAATATATAATATATAATATATAAAATATATATAATATATATAAACAATAATTATATAGAGACTTTCAGTTTATATATTTAGATAACTGGAGATAGATGTGCCTTTTTGAAGGAAGAAAGGTGTAGTGTAAAAGCCAATTCTGTATAAATCAATGGATGTCAATGGTTAACAGAGTCGGCTTGTTGTGGCTAACTGAAAAGCACCACAAACATAAAAATGGCAATCAATTATTTAAATAATGCCTGAAATCAGTGATTTCCATCCCTGTGATGAACATGAATTCCCCCTGAGCACAGGTGGGAGCGGAGCTCTCCCCTCCTGCAGGAGCAGCAGTGTTGTTCAGCAATATCCTGCGCCTTTGTCAGGCTGCAGCTTGCTCAGGTCTTGAGAGCAGAAGCACAAAGCTGGCCTCCCAGTTGCTTTTAATGAATCCTAGTGGGTTTTTCCTATGTCCAAGAATTTGATCTGGAGGGTGATCCAGAGGTCAGGAACAAACGGCTCACTATCACTCATGTCTGCACAGCCAAGGCTTTCATTTGCTTTTTTTAGTAACTCCAGAGGAAGTGCCTCAACTCTTTTTTTCAGAAGCAAAGTTTTAATTGGCATAGATAATGCAGCCTTAAGAAAGCAGAGGCAGGATCAGCCATCTCCTTCAAAAATAATGTTTTGTGCTATCTTTTCTTCTCAGCCCGGTGTAAAATCTGGGGTTTCATCAAATGATTTTTACATCAGTTAAAAATTATTTCTCTGACTCGGTTTCTTTCTCTGCTTCATTTGCAGTGATATTTTAGTACAAGCAGCTCCAAGTTAGTACTTTTGCCTTGTTCTGATCAGTGTTTTCAGACTCTCTGTTTATCCTGTCAGAGAGGTGTCAGAGGGTTTTTTTTTTCCTTTCCAATTATAAGTTTTGTAATGCATCATGGGTTTTGCTGACAGTCTTCAAGTTCTTGAAATAGCAAGCAAATTAACAGCAGATATTGAGCGTGAGGACTGGAAAACCAATTGGCAACTCACATGATGGGATTCAGATACACTGATGGGTTGGAATGGATCTCATTTCTTTTATTTTCATGGTCTTAGCTGGCAATTAGCCCCTGTCTGAAAAAAAGGAGGGATAGAAATTGGGCTATTCAGCAAAAAGTTCTTCTTTGCTGTTTAGTGGTGAGGAAACCAGGGGAGACTGGACAAGGCTGTGTGTGTTGCACCAGTTTTTCAGGAATTCTGGTGTTTATGCAGTGGAAGTCAGCAACTGAGAGAATTATTGGCAAAGACTGAAGTCTCCTGTCTGTATGTTAAACAAACACAGCACCACTGCAGCGTGGCTGTGTTAAAAGGTGCAGGCTTCTGTTTCGTTTTTCTTGGCATTTCTCCTCCAGGTCTCTCAGTTTAGAATGGAAGAATGAATTCCCCCTGGTCTAGAATTGCAGGGGTTTGTGGTTTGTTTACATTTTTTGCCTTGTTGGGAATGTGGCTGATTTTTCTTTGGTCTCCTTGCTATGAGATTCGCTTCCAAGTAAAAAATTGTCCTGATTACTTTTAAAAGCTTTCTTTCTTTTCTTCTTCCTTTTTTTTTTTTTTATTTTTTAAATAAAGAGTGGGATGTTTGGCATTTTAAATACACTCACTCATAAGTAATTTTTAATCCTGTGACACAAACCTGCCCTATTTAATTCTTTGGACAGCTCTGCATCCTGGCACTGGGGCAGATCATGAAGTCTTGATCTTTTCTTCAGTCTTGACTTGAGCAGGAATAAGAGCTTTAGAGTATTCTTTACTAGTGTTAACAAATCAACTGTTCCTATTTGTGAGTGGAATTCTAGCCAGTTAAGCCAGACAGAAAATGATAGCTCTCCTAAATCTTTCCCTGATGTGGAAACAGGGATTTGAATTCTTCCACAGCAGTACAGACGAATGATTGTGGAAATCTGCTCTGAGTCTCTAATTCTTGGAGTCCAAGAAAAGAGCAGAGAGGCAGAAAAAGCCAGAATGAGTTTTGGTGTTGGGAGTGCTCATTATTCACGGTGCCCTCCTCGTTTGTAGGTTGAAGTATGGTTTGCTCAGCAAGGAGGACATTTTGGCAGACAAGCTGTGCTTATACTTGTAGCTTTGCTTTGGTTGGTGTGTTTTTAGCTGCCAGAATCAAGCAGTTTCCTTTCCTTCAGCTGAGCCCTGGAATAACACAGTGGTCACTGTGCAAGGAGCAGGCTGAAAGTATTCAGCCTGCTCCTGAGTTACCAAGAGCAAGGAGTTACCAAGAGCAGGAAACAGAATACTGCAAAACCCCTGGCATTTTTAACTCTGGAGCATCAGGCTTTGTCTTGGGAAGGGGTTTGAAGCCCCTTAAAGAATGGGAGCTGGGAAAGAGGAGTTGTTAAGGCAAATCTGGAGATAGGCTGTTCCGTACAGAGCAGGACTCCTTGCAGTGTGTTGATGCTTGCTTGAAGAAATTCTCCTGCACTTCAGGACTCCTGCTTTTCCATTTCCTTTCACCTGCACGTGCCCCACAGCTCTTTGTGGTGGTCTGGTACAGAGGGGAAGGCAGACAAAGCTGAGAACACCATGCTGTTCAGGTTAACTGGAAAATTGCCTCTCTCTAGGACAGCCACCTCCACGGCAGCAGAGTGCAGGAGTAAGAGAGGGGCTGCAGCTCTGACAGGCTGACACCAGGATGGATTTTGCATTGCGTGGCGCTCTTCAAGCCTCATTACTCTCATTGCTTCATTTCCCCTGTGCCCTGAGCAAGAAGGATGAGGGAGCAGGTGGATGCTCTGAGTGACAGGCAGAGGATCCTCTGTTGGGTCTGGCTGAGCTGGAGTTTGTTCCTCACAGCACCATCCCAGAGCTGTGCCCTGCCCTGGGGGCTGCAAGGGTGCAAATAACAACCTGTGTTTGGCTACAGCATCAGCACTGCTTTCTCCAACACCACTCCCCTCCTTCAGGCTTGAAATTTGGGAAATGAGCACAGCTGGGACACTGACCACAGGAATATTCCATAGCACACGATGTCAGCTCGGATAGAAAAGCGAAGGAAAGTGTTTGGTATTTGCAGTGTTTGCCTTCTGGAGCAGGCACTCTGTGATGGAGCCTGGCTTCCTGGGGAGTGAAATGAATGAAATAAGGATGGAGCAGGTGACAGGGAGGAAGGTGGTTGGGTATGGGAAACAGATGCAATCTACAAGTGGTTTGTTTCACAGTTCATCTATTCAGGACAAACAGGAAAAATGTGGGAGAATGTACATTGCAGGTAGAGTTGACAATAAAGCTCATGTGATGTGATGGAGATAAAATACAATGGAAATGGAGAAGCAATTTTTTTTTTACTATTTTTTTAAAATCCAAAACAAGTGACTAGATTTTGCAAGGGTAAGATCTCTCATGACTGTCTTTCAGATGATTTAGGTCATATTTATCTAATACTTATTGATCACAATGCTCACTTTACCCTGACATGTGTATAAAATGCTTTAAGTAATTCTCAGAAGCTATGAAATAAAGCAAAAATTGCACATGCACTTTAAATAAGAGACCACTGATTGTGAATCTGAGCAGAGACATAAAGGTCAAGAGTGACAACTGCATTCATCAGATTTTCATGAGAATCTGTTCAGCAGAATAGATCTGGCACCTCATTTCAGAAGTGGTCAACACTCATGGATTCAGTTGAAAATCAATGAGACCTGTGGGTATTTATAACCACCCCTACAAGGTTTAGGTGCTGGTCTGGATTATGGATTGTTTGCCTGTAAAATGGGAGGATTGCTGACATTTCTAACATTCCTAACACATGAAGGGAATAATGCTTGCCAGGAAGTGATCTCGTGATGATTTGAAATCATCTGACACCTCTGGCATTGTGTTTGTTTTGCAAGTAGTGCAAGCACTTGAGTTTTGTATCTGCAGATGTGTCAGCCTGTCTGTCCTCTCCTCCTGGAGAACCCTCACCTCCAGGTTTGCTCCTTCAGCAGCATCTGTAGGATGGGTAGAGCTTGCAGCAAGGCTCTGGTCCTTCAGAAAGCCAGTTTATTTTTGTGCACGTGTGAATCAGTGTGAATCACTGACACAAGCTGATATTTGCAGCTGCTAACTGTATTAATCTCTTGAGTCAGGTTTGTTGTTATTTATAGTTGTGTATCGCCTCCAGTTTTACATAAAGTGAGCTTTATGTAAGAGGGAAGGCTGTCTTTCAGTCTCCTTCTCCTGGCACAGATTTTAATGCATCTTGTTTGCAAAACTGGCAATGTAATAAATTTCAAGAAAGGTGTTCTCTTTAACACTTCCCTTGGTGCTCCATCTGGGCTGCTTGGGACACTTCCATGGCCTGCACTGCAAGAAAAAGCAGAAAGGCAACCTGAGTTGCTAGTCTGAAAGCTGTAAGTGTTCCCGTTTTTAATATGGGATGCTCTAAAATACTGTAATCTCAAGTTATGGCTCCCTCAATTTGCTTTTTCAGTTTTTAGCAAGCTTGGCTCCTTCTTCTGTGGATGAATATAACATAAGTTTCATGTTTCTTGAGAAACCTGCAGAGTGCCATTTTAAGGAACATTGTCTTCCACTGCCTAACCTGCAGATCTTTTTTTATAAATTCCTGGATTTATAGGGTTCAAGAGCTGACATTGCTGCGTGTATAGAGGTGGAACATTTGGGACAGCCTGGAAAATGACAGAATAAACCAAGTATGGATCACTCTGCACAGCTCCTTGCACGGCCAGATGGGGTGTGGGGCATCTCTGCTGGGTTGCAGCATCTGCTCCCACATTGCAGGGCTTGTGTAACAGTTCCTCACGTGCCAGGATTGCATTTCTGACCCACAGGTGCACAGCTGAAAAGTATAATTGCTACCAAGTTAATTCACCTAATATCAGCCTGGAAACCCAAGTGACCTGAAAGAGTGAGATGAAGGTGTGATTTGTTTCAGAGAAACAAAGAGAACAAACACCCATTTTGTCATTGTTTTGTGGATTTTGGGGACAGAATAAACAAACAAACAAACAAATAAATAAATATATAGGGGCACATTACAATTTTATACATATCAAATTGTTACTTATATATATAATATTCTAATTATTTATTTATATCTAATTTATATATTTATAGTAATAATATATATAATAATATATAGTAATAATATCTATCTATCTATATATAGATAAAATATATATTTAATTAATTATATATAATATATATTTACTATATATAAAATTCTTAATTATATATTTAGTATATTAATTACATATTATATATGTCATATGTTATATGTAATATATTTTTAATATATATTTATGGTATACATTTAATAATTATATATCTCTATTAAATATTATTAGTATATATTGTATGCATACATATGTCTAGATATATATTTAATAGATATTTTTATAAATTTAATATTTATTTATTTATTTTATAAATTTAATAATTATATATACTATATATTATATGCATACATATATAGATATAGACATATATACACATATATAGAGATATATAAATATATATGCATATAGAGATGTAGAGATATATAGATACAGATTAGATATAGATATAGATATAGATATAGATTAGATATAGATGTAGATATAGATGTAGATGTAGATGTTGATATAGATATAGATGATATAGATAGATATAGGTATAGATATAGATATAGATATAGATATAGATATAGATATATATTTGGGGACATCCACAGCCTGATGGTTCATCTGGAAATGGTCTGTTCTAGCACACAGCAGCAAGACTTTGCTGTAAGGATGAGCTGATAATTACTAGCAGTCAATCTGCCTAGAATGTACACCTTCTCTTATTTATATTCCAGTCCTGTAACCTTCCCTATTCTCTTGTGCTTTTGTCCTATTAATCTACAAAACAGGGCTTGACTTGTGATTAGTCCTCAGAGGTTGTTTCTGTTAATCAGGCTGCAAAACAAGTCTGCTTGGATGTTCTGGTGCAAGTGCTTAATGTGCTTTCCTCATCAGCCCGGAGCACAGAGCTGCTGGGCCTGTCTCAAATGGCACTGAAATCAGGGAGGTGTCTGCTGCACTTTCTTTGTGCTTACATCTTGATTGTGTGGCTGCAGGAGGGGGGAAATAGAGGGAAATAATTGCAATCCTACAGAAAATGGCGTAAATAAGTGACATTTGTGGCTGTGCATTGCAGGACAGGTCCTGTCACAGCAGAGCCACTGCTTTAGCTGTGTTGTGGATGTGAGTTATTAAAATTCAAACTTTGCTTACAGTTGGGACTAAGCTTTAAACTCTTGGTAGAATTTGAGGGAGAAGTCTATCCCCATAACATTCAGTGGATCATTTAAGAGAATGTGTATTTGCCTGCAATAGGTTGAAAGCCAGAGAGATGTTTTGTGAAAGAGACATATATTTTTAAGTATATTTGTTTATACATATATAAATACATATATTATATATATAATATACATAACAAGCTTTATATATATATAGATATATAACTATATATATATATTTGTGTATATATATTTTTATATAGCTATATGTGTATATATATGTATGTGTACATGTCTATATATATGTATTTATATATACATACATATATATACATATATCTATAGTAATATATATAACAAGTTTTGTAATATATATTATATTATATATAATTATATATTTATAGAATTATGTGTAATATATATGATATATATAATACAATTATATATATGTGTGTATATATATATGTATATGTATATATATGTGTATATGTATATATGTAACAAAAAAGTACTCTAAGAGCTGGTTTAATACCAAAAAAAACCACAAAAAACAACCTCAAACTGAGCTGTTTGTAACACTTGAATTATTAGAACTTACCATAAAACTTGAACAATAAACAGCATGTGTAGTGAGAAACTAATCTAATTTCATTGTAGAAGAAACTGCTAACTATAAAAACGTAGTGATTTATTCTTCTAATTAAATGCAGTGTTTCTTGCCTTTAGGAGGAAGGCACATATTTTAAAATGTACCCAAAGAAACAAACTAGATCGCTAGTTCTTTTTTTTTTTCTATTTCATTCCTTTGGCTTTATTCATTTATTTTTTAAGGTTTTGTGATGTTGATGATGTACCCCTTAGCCAGCTTAATAAAGTTCCCAAGGGAGATTGTCACAGCAGGGCAGGACAAGGAATTTTTTCACAGCAGGGCAGGAGAAAGGATTCCTAAACCAGATTTTCACAGCAGGGCAAGAGAAGGGGCTCCTAAATCAGTTTGTAACAGCAAGGCAGGAGAAGGGATTCCCAAACCACTTTTTTTTCACAGCAGGGCAAGAGAGGGGGTTCCCAAAGCAGATTTTCCACAGCAGGGTGGGAGAAGAGCTCCCAAAGGAGATTTTTCACAGCAGGGCAGGAGAAGGGGTTCCTAAACCAGATATTAGGGGTTCCTAAACCAGAAGGGGTTCCTAAAACCATATATAAATGGCACTCTGCATATATTTTACAGCAGGGCAGGAGAAGGGATTCCCAAACCATTTTTTGTCACAGCAGGGCAGGAGAAGGGCTTTCCCAAGGAATTTTTTCACAGCAGGGCAGGAGAAGGGTGCCCAAACCAGGTTTTTTTCCAGTAGGGCAGGAAAAGAGTTCTCAAAGGAGATCATCACTGCAGGGCAGGAGAAGAAGGGGTTCCTAAACCATTTTTTGTCACAGCAGGGCAAGAGAAGAGGTTCCTAAATCAGGTTTTTTCACAGCAGGGCAGGAGAAGGGTTCCCAAAGGAATTTTTCCACAGCAGGGCAGGAGAAGGGGCTCCCAAACCAGATTTTCCACAGCAGGGCAGGAGAAGGGGCTCCTAAACCACTTCATTTCAGAGCAGGGCAGGAGAAGAGTTCCCAAAGGAATTTTTCCACAGCAGGGCAGGAGAAGGGGCTCCTAAACTACTTTGTTTCAGAGCAGGGCAGGAGAAGGGACACCCAAATGAGCTGTGCCTTGTGAGCTCCTCCTGGCCAGCCTTTGCTGGGGGATGGAGCTGGCATTTTAGTGTGCCACCCCCTTCTCCTTGTGGCAAACCCCAGGTGCTGCAGAGGGCTGCCCTCCCAAAGGGGACACAGAGCAAAGCCATTTTTCAGGGGTTTTAGTCACCTAAAGCAGTAAATTGGAGAGTTTGTGCTGCCCAAGGTGACTCATCCCAATTCTAGCCATGGTTAAATAAGACTTTTTTCAAAGCTGCCACTGTGAAATTTTACATATACTATTCTTATTAGGAATAGAGAACAAGTAGGTGCTCTAACATGGTTTTCTGTAGTCGAATTCCTTTTGGTAATTTCATTTTCACTAGCTATTTCTACCTTTTTTTTTTCTTTTTCCTCCTTACTTCTTTCTTTCCTCCCTCCTTACCATTTCCCCAGTTATCAGAGAAATCAGTCTTCCTGCATTGATTCATTTCAACCAGAGTCTGGAAGGCACAGGGAATCAAATTAACTAATATTTTACTTTTGCATGTGATTAATGCTAATGCTTACAGAGAAGAAAGTACTTTGCTCTGATTTAATTTTCATTCTCCACTTGAATCCCAGAGATTTAATTTTGCAGAGGGTTGTCTCTCTGCTTATTGTCTCTTAAGAAATCATGGAAGTTAGAGATGGAGAAGACCTATTAAATCATCCTGCTTTTGCAGGATTGTCTCCAACACTATATTTTTGAATATTATGCCCAGTTTTAATGAATGAAAAAAAGCAGTTTCAGTTAATTCTTTCTGAAGTTGGACCTCAGTGCAGTGAAGATGTTAGTAATGGGAGCTAATATTCTGCTTATACATTTCCTAGGTTTATTTTATTTTAAAAAATAAAACTGTGCAATGTTTGAAGAGAGCCCTAAAGATTTCTTGTACCCTACATGATGTTACTTTTCTAGCCTTGTGTCATTTAATTTATACTCTCAGCCTTCGTAATCCTTTCAGATTTTTCTCTTCCTCTTTATTTCTGGTGAGGCCACTGATACTTGGTTCATTGACTGTCTGGGCTGTTATAATTTTTTTCCCCCAAATTTCCACAAGGCTTAGAGCCAAACTGCAGAATTCTGTCACTGCTGTGTGATGAGGGGACCCTTGGATGCTTGAACCCTGCTGAAGGATGGTGACTGTGGTTTTCCTCTGCTTCTGCAGGAGGTCCAGGCTTGCATCAGGTTCTGATGTGGTGGTACAGCCACATGTGAAGCCCAGATCATTTTATTCTTTTCCCCATTCATGTTGCAAGCCCATGCTGTCAGCTGCTGCCCCTGGGTCTTTTATTTTAGCTTAACAGGTTTGGGTTTCTTCCTCTCACTGATTCTTTGTGCTGTTCAGTTCTCTTCAGATGTATTAGCCTGCATTTTTTCCACAAGGAATTCCCTTTTCTTATTTAATCTCAGTATTTCTAACCTCCTCTGGCATCATTGCTTCCCCCACTGTCGTGTTTATAACACTTCTCGCTATATTGAAATCTGTGAATTTAATTAATGCACTGTTTACCCCTTCTTCCAGATCATTAATAAAGATGTTAAATAAAACTGATCCTAATACCAATCCCTGTGGCAATGTGCTAGCACCTCCCTTGTGCTGCTGCAATCTATTTATTTATAGCCTTTTAGCCACTATTCAGCCATGTGATAGTCCTCACAAGCAAGCCAATTTTAGGCTTTTTGAAAAGGGATTGTGTCTCATTTTTTCCAAAGTCTGGGCTGATACAATCTACTCTATTATTTTAATCTACTGACTTGGCTGAATTTAAGGTATGTGCAAAAATTAAACGTGATGAAATAAAGCTGTGGTTTTGGAGTGTTTTGAGATCTTGGCAGCTGAGTAGCTATAATTCTGCTTTCTTAGAGCAATTACACCTCCTCCACCCCCACCCCAGTTACACCAGCATTTTCTTCTGGGCTGAATTTAGATTTACTAGGAGAGGATTCTCAGCATTGCTCTGTAATTCAGAGTGTGCTGAGCAGTGCCATGCTCCTCACTGCTTCTCCAGGGCTGGATTTTAAATACCAAACTACTATGGATGGAATGGTTCTGTTGGTATTTCAATTGGCTGGTGGCAATTTGAATTGTCTGCTGCTTGGTTGGCTGCAGTCGTCATTTTGTGGTTTTTATATACATATAAAACATATATATCTGTATATCTATATATAATCGATAATATAAATTCAAAAAGATACATAATTATAAATATAATTAACAAAACAGAATATAATTGAATTAATTATAAATTAAATAATTAATTAAATATAAATATAATTAGTTGTATATAAGTATACGCATCTATTTGAAATTTTATTTTTATGTGTTTGCAAAAGCAATAGTAAACTCTTGTCTTAATTTTAAGTGCACACTTTCATCCTTGTGAATATTTGAGATTTATCTGCTTGCTTAAATTCAGTGTTGGTTTCAG
>JAHXMQ010012340.1:19030126-19041878 GCA_020466415.1 Ammodramus savannarum pratensis
AATCATCTTTGTGGAATTTTTGAGATTTATCTGCTTGCTTAATTTCAATGTTGGTTTTAGTGCTTTCTTGTTGTGCAGCTTGGGGGTCTGTAGAATTTGTTTAATAGCACCCTGAATTTGTATTTCCTTTAAATTCAAAGGTATTTAAACTGGAACAGGAAAAATTTTGTGCTTCACAACATCATTGTGTGCATCAGTACAAACCTGAATAATAAGTTGTGCCATGCAGCAATTGAATGAAACCAACCTTGTGAGATTTCACTTTCTCTTACTGTGTTTGGCTGGATTTTACAAGCTCTGTGCAAACCCCCCATTTTTGTCTCTATAAATTTTAGCATGGAAAACTCGTTTATCCCACCTTGGTTGGAATGGCATGCCCTGCAAACCACCATTGAATTACCAAATCTGGCTAAGAGGTGTTAAAATCTGGCTGATTTGGGTCTGTGCTAATGCAGAGCTCTAGAGGAGCACAAAAGCAGAGCAACCTGGTACAAAATAAATGACACAAGGCTAGAAAAGTAACATCCTGTAGGGTGCAAGAAACCTTTAGGCTCATCATCAAACATGGCACAGTTTGGAAGTTGTTTTTTTTTTTAATAAAATAAACCTAGGAAACATATAAGCAGAATATTAGTTCCCATGAGTAACACTGAGGTACAACCCCAAAAAGAATTAACTGAAACTGAAACTTAAGTTTAATTAACTTAATCAACCCTGCTGGCTGGGGCTGGGCAGCTCTGCAGCCTGAGCCAAGCCCCAGTGATGCTCAGGAGCATTTGGAGCCAGGATTTCTCCCTTTTCCCCCAGCACTGAGATGCTGCATTCAATGCCTTTAAACACAGTGGTTTAAAGCATTTAAACAACACTGAAAGCATTTAAACACCACTGGAACTGGAGAGAAGAGGGCAGGTTGGAACAGGGCTTAATGTCAGTTTCACCGTCTTAGCCTGAGCTCTGCCATATTGACCCTTAACAGCTTCCTCCAAGTCAGTGTGGGGGCAAACTCTTGTTTTCTTCTCCAGAGGATAGTTAGGAGGTATGTGCTCCAAATTTTGGACTGGCCAGGTTTATACTGGGTCAATACTTTGCTGCAGTGCCTTGGTTTGGGGTTCAGGGGCTTGACAGAGTTCTGGTGTCAGGTGCACCAAAATAAGATTTACTGTCTTGTTGGATGATGGCCTCAGAGCAGAGTTAGTAGTTAAAATAAGGCGTGCATTAGCAGGGATTGGTATTAGGATCAGTTTTATTTAACATCTTTATTAATGATCTGGAAGAAGGGGTAAACAGTGCATTAATTAAATTCACAGATTTCAGTATAGCGAGAAGTGTTATAAACACGACAGTGGGGGAAGCAATGATGCCAGAGGAGGTTAGAAACACTGAGATTAAGTAAGAAAAGGGAATTCCTTGTGGAAAAAATGCAGGCTAATACATCTGAAGAGAACTGAACAGCACAAAGAATCAGTGAGAGGAAGAAACCCAAACCTGTTAAGCTAAAATAAAAGACCCAGGGGCAGCAGCTGACAGCAAATGATGAAATCAATAGCAAGTGATGGCCCTTGGAGTGCAGTAAACAGTGGCACAGGCTGCCCAGAGATATGGCACATGCGCCATCTCTGGAAATAGCCAAAGCCAGCCTGAATGGGGCCCTGAGCAACTTGGTGAAGGTGTCCCTGCTCATGGCAGGGGTTTGGACTGATTTTAGTGTGTGCTGTGCATTAATGTGGTAAGAGGTGGTGGAACTGAGTTTTTAAATTTGTTTGCAAACTGCTGTGAGTGTGTCTTCAGTGAGGAGAAACATGTGGGTGCCAGGAGGGTGGAGAATGTGGATGAGGGAGCAGGGAAGGGGAGTCCCAACTTTTTGATTAATTTCTCTATCAACAAAACAAGTGACAGTTATATGACTGCCATTTAAACAGGAATTTCAGCGCACGAAAACACCTGGAAAGTGCCAAGTATTGCTGTTAAGTATTTTAGCCAGGTGATCCAGCAAGGTCCTGAGCAAATTCAAGCATTTCCCCCTTGGTTTCACAGGTGATCCAGCAAGGAATCACCTCTGAAATTCAAATTCCCTGGTTTCAGAGGTGATCCAGCTGGGAACCTCCTGAAATTCAACCTCCTTGGTTTCAGAGGTGATTCAGCAAGGAATCACCTGAAATTCAACCTCCTTGGTTTCAGAGGTGATCCAGCAAGGACTCTCCACTGAAATTCAAATTCCTTGGTTTCAGATGTGATCCAGCAAGAAATCACCTCTGAAATTTAGCCTCCTTGGTTTCAGAGGTATTCCAGCCAGGAATCACCTCTGAAATTCACAGGAAATTTCAAGCACATGAAAACACTCGGAAAGTGCCAAGTATTGTTGTTAACTTATTTTTAGCCAGATGATCCAGCAAGGTCCTGGGCAAATTCAAGCCTTTCCTCCTTGAATGGTTTCAGAGGAGCCACAGGGAGGTTTTTTTTGCCCCTGGAAGTCTGTGTGCTTGCAGGGGCTCTTGGCTGGATGATTGCACTGCAGAGCTAAGGAGGTGTCTGGTTTTTTGCAGGATAAGAAGGGGCGTTCTTGAGATCCTGTTGAAGTGGAATAGATAGCTGTGTTACTTGAAGTGGGAGCTGATAACGTGTGATTTCAGGACACTTGAAGCCCTCTTCTCCAAAAGAGGAAGATTAATAAATAAAAACTGCACGGCTCTGAGTTTACTTCCTGGGATTTCTGCTTTGGGTGGTAAACGCATTGCTGATTAAGAATTGGGTTATTAGGAAGGACTGGAAGAATGCAGAGAGGCTGCAGAGGGGATGTGGTCAGGGAGAGCCATCTGGCACAGAAATCTGCTTTCTCCTGTGCTGTCCAGAACAGTTTCCTGCAGAAACTCTTCCTGGCCTGCCTCACTGCTGAAAACAGCTCCTCCCAATGCCCAGATGAGTTGGACAATCCCAGCCTTCCCAAACCCCAATTCCAGCCCATTTTTCTGCCCCCACACTGCTGTTTTGGTGCTGTGTATTTTTAAAATACTCCCACCTTGGTGCTGATTATCTGTGGGGAAGATGTTGAGATTTCAAAGGAAAGTAGGGTGGGCCACACATGAGCACCTGTGGGAAGAAATGCACCTTTGTGCCTCACGAAATAATACAAATATTCATTCCCACCTCCTAATAACCACCTTTATTTAAAGTCAGACTAAGGGTAGAAGATTCAATCTCCAAGGAAAGGCACTTAGCAGGTATTTGAGCAAAGAGTCCTGCAGTCCAGGCAGTGAAAACTGACACTGCTTCTTCCCTTCCATCAAAAGCCCTGTTGAAATGTAGGGCCTGTTATTGTATATTTATTCAGGCATCAATCACAATCAAGCCTCCTGCTAGTTCATCTGTAAGGCCATTGTAATCTTATTTTTATCAGTTCCTTCCTGTACAACAGACAGTTAAAATAGCACGAGTGGGGCTCACAAATATCTTAATGGCTTCGGTTCCCAGAGATATCAGTGACCGGAGGAAGAGTTTTGCCCAAATTTCTTCCTGAGCTGATAAGGGGGATAAACAGGGCTGAGGTGCAGGGCGAGGGCAGTGGGAAGTGCAGCCTGGGATGGAGCTGCACAAAGAACAGGCAGCAGTGCTCAGGGAAAAACCTCGGGGGCACAGGGAAGGAAGGGCTTCTGTTTGGGGAAGGGTTCTTTCTTTTGTGCTAGGTGGGCTGGGTCAAGTGATTTTTGTAATTTATTTTAATTAACTAATAATTTTATTTATTTATTTTGTAATTTATTGCATGCTTAAAATTATCATTTATTTATCTATATTTATAAATTATTAAAATTTACCCTATTAATTAAATACTCATTATATACTGAATTTATTTTAGAAATTTTAATTTTTAATAATTTGTTAATTTTATTTATTTATTATTTCATTTATTTAATCTCACATAATTTCACCTAATTATTTAATATATTCATTCAATTATTACATATTTAATTATATATAATTATATATAATTATTATATTTATATATCTAATTATTATATATTATATAATTATTATATACTTAATTCATTATTCTATTTATTTTTATTTTGCTTAATTTATTAATTTCACTTAACTTTAATTCTTAAATCGATTATTATTTATGTAATCCCATTTTTTTATTTATTTATTTTTACTTTGATTAATTAATTTTTAATTTTTTTTATGTATTGTAATTTTTAAATTTTTTTGTAATTTTTCCCCCCTGTTTTTGCTATTTTACTTCTTAAAAATCTACAGGTGATTATTTAGGTGAAGGAAATTGAGTGTCAATAATTGGCAGCATGTCATGTTTTTAAATTTGGGACAGTATGCTGCTGACTCTTTAAGTGGCAGTATAAAAATGTAATACATTAATATTTTTGCTCTTCTTTTTGTACATACATTTAAATATTTGCTTCTTATAAAGTGATGAATTATGCTTTTTAATATCTTTTTTCATGAATTCCAGCTCTCTTTTGATGCAAATTATTAGAAATAATTTATGAATTAACACAGAGAATGTTTTAAAATGCATTCTCTTACCAGAATGAAACTAGCTTAGGACTGTGAATGGATAAGGGAAAAGTTCATTACAGCAAATTTTATCTTATAAGACAAAATATTGCCTTTGTCTCAGCTCTTTCAACTAATCTATTGTTCCTGGTCAAGCCAGTCTTTCAAGATTTCAGAGATAAGGGACACAGTGTTTTAGACTTAGTTTTTATTCATAAATCATAGGTGGTACTTTTCCTGTTTTGATTCCCAGGTTTTTGGGGATTTTTCCTTTTCATTTTAATCAAGCATTAGTATGTACTACTTATAGGAACTAAAACAAAAAGTTTTTTATTTTCTAGAAAAGCAATGAATTTATAGCAAATTCATTTCTAGAAATGAATCCTGTAACAATTTTTCCGGCAAACTGTAATTCTAAGAATTTATTCAGAGACTTCTTTCAGTTAAATGGTTGACCTTTAATTTTAGGAACAAGTAAATATTGCTTAGTTTTTGGAGTATTAATGATTTTATTATATTATTCTAAGTGTAGACTTTGTGTGGGTGGTTACATCTTTAGGGTAAATGTTAAAAACAATTAGCTGTCCCAAGCAGTAATAATGTGCTTTGTACAAACCAGAATTTGCTATGTCAAAACTCAAAAATCCACGTGAATTAAATCAGAAATATGAGTTTGTCTCTCTACCAGCCTTTGTTTTCTGAATTTTAATTTCTGCTGCAAGAGAAGCCACATGCCAGGCTTCTCTTCTCCTTCCTGTAGGGTCTTTTGTCCCCCTTTTGTTCCAGGGGTGGCAGCTGCTTGTGACACTTGGGATTATGTTTAGCTACACAATGTGAGGAGGTTGCACCAAAAGCATGCTGAAGATTTCAAATGTGGCCCCACCTTATTTTTTTTTTTTTAATTTTAGCTGTTAATCACTCCAAAATACCCTTTTCCATGGAAACTTATTTGAAACAATTTGTGCAAGAAAGCAACCAGCCAGTAGAGTCTGAAATATTTTTGGAGACCTTTTGCTAGAGATAAAAGAGGCACCACCAGCGTTCTTCCACCATCAAAGCGGGCAACAAATAATAACGAGGCACCCCACTCGATGCAAACAGAAATTCCTTCCCCAGGGATTGATTTCCCACTGATTTTCCCCTTTGCCTCTCTTGTTTCTCTCATAGAAGGTGCCTGTGTTTTTCAGCCTAACTTAAGCTCCCCCAGGGGAAGGTTAGGATGGGCGTTGGGGAGAAGTTCTTGACAGTGCCATGGTCTGGGTGACAAGGTGGTGTTAGGTCAGAGCTTGGGCTCAATGAACTCAAAGGTCTCTTCCAATCTAGTTAATTCTGTGGTTCTGCCACAGAAGCATCATGCTGAATTGTGCCCTGAAAACCTTAGATAATCAGAATTTTGTAGCAGCTGACCTTACAACATGGTCAATTAAATCTTTCTGTCTGAGGTTAGGTCAAGATGAAATTGTGCCCATTTACAGTAATCTAGGTTTTCCTTTTGTTGCTGTTCTTAACTCTCCTTTCAAGAATTAATCACTTCTGGAGGTGTGGTATGTAAGATAATTTAAAAGTTAGTCTGACTTTTCTTTCTCTTCAAGTGACAAGGAGGTGAATATCGGCATGAGCAAAGCTGTTATTCTAGTTGGAATAAATAGAGGGGGTGGAGGGGGTTGTGACTTTCACATCACAGCTTTCACTTTGGTCCTAATAATATTGCACTTTCTTCTTACCTCACTCTGCTGGTTATATTTCAGGTGAAGTCATTTTTACTTCAGCAGAAGCTGACAAGAAAGGGCAAACTTTGCCAGGGAGCAGGAGCTGCTCATTTTGCTATTCTGTCCCAGCAGATGGGTGTTTTTTTTTTCATCAAGGTGGTGATTCCTTCAAGGCACAGGGCCCTGAGCACAGGGTCCTGTTGTGCTGCTGCTCCTGGACAGACCCACTGAGCTTGGGGAGCTGTGCAAGAGGGAAAGGCTGCCCATAAAACCCCAAGTGAAGTCTGCACACTGTGGTCTCTGTGCTTGATTTCTCAAATATGGGTGGCTGAAAGTAAGGGGATGAGTCAGTCCTGAAAATTGTGGTGTGAAGGATGTCATTTGTTAAAGCAGCTCCCCTGAAGTGTCAGTAATTGTGTGTTATGGTCTCCATCCTCTCCCTTGCTGTGTTATCACTATTCATATCTACTCTCTTACATTTTTAATGGGGATTTTAAATAATACCTATTTTAAATAATAGGTAGCATGCCATTAATCCTTTGTGTAAAATTTTGCTAACTCTAAAGAAGGTGTTGCTTTGTAAGCAAAGTGGGCTCCTGAGCTTATTTCCATTCCACAAAACGCTCCTGTGAGCGTTTTGTCTTTCTAATTCTGCCTTTATGGATTTCCAATGCTTTAGTATCATTGTCATTAATGAAATGTGTTTTGCAATAACTCTGCAGTAAATGCCTTGCCAATACTCACCTCCATTAAGTCTTGATCCACTTGAAACCCTTGGGCAGAGCTCTCATTGCTCGTTTCAATGGGAGGTGAAGTCTCAGTGCCTGTCAGACCTGGCATAAGAAGACAGAGGAACGTTGTTCCCCCTCTCCACCCCAAGATAAACAGGGAGACTGTTTTGATGGATCTTGCAGTCAAGCAGAAGTTAAAACCTTGCACAAACCTTGCCTTGTGTGCCTGGAGCTCTCCAGATGAAGAAAGCCATTGTGCCTGTGGAGGTTTTGGTGAACACGTGCTTCAAGGTTAAAGGGGGGAATTATAAAACATGGGGAATGGCAAAGTTTTTTTAAGGATAAATTTGTTTAATTAAGAAATGGCGCCTAAATTATTTTTGCTTTTAACTTGATAATTAACCACTTGTGGCCCACAATGTGGATTTTTTTTATCTAATTATGCAAAACCACCCAAAACCATGAAGCAGAAAGTGAAGAAGGACCAGCTTCTACTCTAAAACCTCTATCTTGCTTTATAAATATTACTGTAGTCTAAAACCTTAAACTCTTAAGTTTTTTACTATGTGATATTACACACTTTTATTTAAACTATACACCCATAATCCAAATTTTATCATTCAATTTTAGAAACCTTTCCTACAGCCTAAAGTCAAATGTAATGTTCTCTTAAGATTCAGTGCCTATCAGCACAAAAAGTCAAAAATTCTCAATAACCAGAGTTCTAACAGCTGTGAAGTAGTATCTGATTTTGGTATTATGCTATAAAACATGGCACTTATTATAAATAAATGTACTGTTCATCATAATGAACTATCAAATAATTACCCTGTGTGAAATGCTTTTCATAATTTAGTTTCTTTAAATATGCTAAAAAGTGTATCTGCTCCCATGAATACTGTGAGCAGAAGCCCCTGATAATTAAGTCATTTTCTCTTTGGTAAGAATAGAATTGCCATCTAAAATATTTATAGGAAATATTTCAATGACTGTACCAAGTTCACTTTCAAATCACCATTTCCTATAGCTGGAGTTCAACAGCAGTTAAAATATCTTTGTGTAACACCAGAAGAAGTTAAAAGTGTTATTGGTCTCTATTTTATCATGAGTTCTGTTGTCAGTGATAAAATTCCCAAATGTACCAAATAGAGAAGAGAAGCAGAGCAGAAAAGAGACATTTGATTATTGATAATTGAATATTAGATTTTTGAATAACGAAAATGTCTGATTAGTAAAGTTTGGGATTGAAATGTTGAGATAAAAATGAAGATGACCAGAAATTTCGGTGCTGAGCTACAAAATTGGCCTAGAACTCGTTAGATGCATTTTCCAGCCCTGGAAAACTTTCTGACTCAGGTCCCCTGAGTCTCATCCAAAGCTCCTTGAAGCCAATAGGATTTTCCCCCTGATCTCAGTAGGCTTTAAATCATGTGTTTGATCCTGGGCTTCTCAGACAACAGATGAGAAAAAAACTTTAAAATTCTGTACTTGGAATTCTGCCTGACTCAGGCCTGCAGATTTGCACTGTGAAATACAGCATGCAGGCTCAGCCATGTCTGCTTCTTGCTGCCAGCTTGAGCATCTAAACAGCTCAGAAAAACATATTGGAGTCCCCAGGCCTGTAAGAATTTGAAAAAGGCTTTTTCTTTTATGCCTTCATTGCAGCTGGGGTTTGAAAAGTGGTGTGACTGCTGTGTTTTCTGTGGTACTTCAGTGTATTATTTAAAGAACTTCCTTACACTGAGCAGGTTATCAGTTCATTATGCAAATGAAAAATAAAAGATTAGGGATGGAAGTCAGCCCTCTCTGAAATCAGTAGCATTTGCTCCTCAGTTCTGTAAAGAAAGGATGTAATTTCAATAGTTGGGAAGACAAATTCTTTCCAATAAAGGCATGGGTAGAAAAGTTTAATACTGGAGGACTAAATTAATGCAGTACCCTTCTAATTCTGACTGCTTTTCAGCCCTGCAGTTACTTGTTGGAGGTGTAAACACAACTATTTGAAACGGTATGTGAAATGTCTCTGAGTTTCTTAAAAATTCTGGAAACATTGAAGAAATCATTTCAATTCAAAAAGAAATTGTTTTTCAGTTTCTGTTTGTGCTGCAGCCCAGTACAATCATGCTTTGGGAAGGATAAGGGAAACATCTAATCCACACACCACCTTCAGAATAAACATATTTGTAATGTGGGTTGAAGAAGAGAGCTTTTTAAGTTAAATTGTGTGGACTTGAAAGCATCAATGCTGAATATTTTATGTGAAGCTTGTCAAGGGCCCTTACTAAAATAGCTTAAAAGCAGTATCACAGTTGCCTTCTTAGAAGCATTGCACACAAGAGGCATGTTGAAGGGTTTTCAATATTGCCAGAAGTTGATATATATATTTTTTTAGGTGTCACATTTTATGTGCTGTATATATACGTGCATGCTCGTGTGAACAAACACCTATCTCACCATATTTCTGCAGGAGCTTTATTTTATATAATGCATGGTGTCCCTTAAGGTGCAGTAAATCTAGGGGTTGGAGTCTTGATTTTTTTTTTTTTTTAATTTAAAACTTGCAGTGTGAAACTAAGCAAGAGTTCCTCAGCTCCCTGTTTTCATGGAAGCAGCCCTTGCAATCCATCTCAGCTGCTTTACACATTGTACCCTTTGCAAAAAGGGATTTTTTTCTCTTTGCTGCCCATAAGGGAGCCAAGGAAACTGCCTTGCACCAAATATTTGACTTCTGAGCAGCTGAATTTGGCTGCAGTGTTAATAGGCTTGCATGCACTGCAGCTAATGAAAACAGGTCATGTTTGGTCCTGGTGCATTGTAAGAAATAAAGTTACCTCTGTAAGGGTGTCATGAAAGTCATTGAAGCACTGCAAAACGTTGAATGTAGTGGAAAAAATTATTGAGAGCCATTGTTTGTGTTTTAAACACTGGGCTAATTCATCTGGCCAAATACACCTTGCAATGAAGGTGGCAACTAGGCAGAGGCACAACAGTGAACACTGTTCCCCCCTCTATAAATTTTATAAATTAATTTATTATATTTAATTTATTATGTTTCTTTTTATAATAATTTATTATATTTAATTTAATTTGTGAATGAAATTATAATTTATAAATTAATATATAAATTCAATTCAATTCAATTATAGAAATTAAATGGAATCTAAATTAATTTATAAATTACAATTTATAATAGACATTTCTAAAATTATAGAGAAATCTTTATAATGTTTATAAATATAAATATTTATTATATTTATATACAATGATATATAATATATTATTATATATTAATATGCATTATTATAGTATATAATATAATATTATATATTATATTAATATATAATATAATATAATATAATATAATATAATATAATATAATATAATATAATATAATATAACATAATATAATATAGTATAATGTAATATAATATTATATAATATAATATTATATAATGTTATATAATATTATATACACCAAAATATGGTGTGTCTCATTTGTGTCATGCCAGCCATGCGGAATTCTGGCCACATGGGGCCTGGGTTTTGTGCTTTTAAAGAAAAAAGTTGTGCAGATGAACTTCTTCAGGGGAATGTAGCCAAAACACGGTGCAGGACTTGATTTTTAACCTATCTTCCACTAAAAAGTTTGTTTCCTAATGCTCTTAAAAGACATCATGGTGACCTCTGGGCTTTATTGTGCCAGTCAAAATGATTTTTTTCCGATGATAAAGGCGGGGGAAGGCTGAGCAACAGCTTGTGTTGGGGAATGGAAGGCAGCAGGGCCTTCTAGAGAGGGTAGGATGCCAAGTTTTAAAGGGGATGCTGCTAACAGAAATGCACCTTCTCATGTCTTCTGTGCTCTCAGAAGCAAAGCAGTATCAAAGAGCAGGACAGCAAGAGGTGAACTTACTGAAAAACAAATAATGGGTGAAATTCCCAGCCCTGGGTGAGAGCAGCATTTCACACACTGGTGGATCCCATCCCAATGCTCCCTGCTCCTTTCAGCACCAGGCAGGAGGATTCACGGCTGAGGGCAGGAATCAGGAGGGGCAGAGTGAATGAGCAGTGCCTCAGATGGGACAGAGGGAGCAATTTCCACGTGGGAATTGCTGATAGAACCCCATCTGTGTTCCTCCCACTGGTGGTCAGCTCTGCGGCATGAGCAAGCCTACAGAAAGGAGTTGCCTGTAGAAAGGAGTTGCCTGTAGAAAGGAGTTGCCTTTCAGAGGCAGAAGATTGTTATTTCACTACAGCAAGATTTAGCCATGAGAAACTCCAGTTCACAGTTTGGTCTTCTATAGCTGATAGGAATTTGTAAGTTATGGCAGAAAGAAATGTTCCTGTGCTCTCCTCCCTCCTGCCAATGAAGGGATGTCTGTAGGTTCTGGAATCCCTGGGAGCAGGAGGCATCCCCTCCTACAAAAACGTTTTCTGAAGTGTTTTCTAGTTTTTTACCACTATCATCTAGGCCTCAGTCTATTAATCCACATAAAATATGTATTATGGCCGCGGGACTTAATCTCCTGTATCCTAGGGTGTTTGTTGCTGTCAGGATCTGATAACCTGTGGTAAGAAAGCAAAAAAATATTTGCAAGATTTGACCCTTAATGGTGTTTTTAAAAAAGTATATGAGTATTTAAATTAGTATTTATAGACATACATACAAATATTTGTAAGATTTGACCCTTAGTGGTGTTTTTAAAAAAGTATTTATATGAGTATTTATATACATAGATACAAATATTTGTAAAATTTGACCCTTAGTGGTGTTTTTAAAAAAGTATATGAGTATTTAAATTAGTATTT
>JAHXMQ010012340.1:19052527-19064094 GCA_020466415.1 Ammodramus savannarum pratensis
GTTCTAGGTAGGATTCTCCTGTCCTAGCCCATATTTCTGAAGTTTCAGGCTACTTCTGAAGTCTCCTGTGTGCTGCAGTTCTGAAAATGGAAAACAAATCTGGGGGCAAAGAACAACCACAAACCAACCTTGAAAACAGCCATACCTGTTAAAACAGAGATCATTCGAGTCCTGTGTAATTTTATAATGTACTCTGCCTCCCCTGCCCTCTAAATTATTCCTTTTTCCAGCCTCAAATATGCATTTGAGTGGGAATGTCCTGCTGAGACGACATCTCTAACTTTAATTTTTTTTTATAATGAAAGCATTTGGTTTTGCTGAGACACCAGTTTGACCAATGAGGATTGTACCCAGCTCTGTGGATGATCTGCATTCCTGACAACTGGCAGGATGGAAAAACAGCAGGCACTGCTAATATAGGGGCAGGAAGGTCACTGGTGCCTTTGTGACAGATAATAGACATATCCCATGTAGTCCTGCTGCATAATGCTCATACTGCACACACACACAGGAACTCATTCAGGCCAGCAGACTTCCTCAATGAGCACTGACAAAAGATAGGAAAATTAGATGTTAGCCAAACATTTCATACGAGCCGTGGGCTCCTCAGCCACACGAGAGGCTTCACCTCTCACAGCTGCATCCACCAAAGCACCCAAAACCCCTCCTGGGTTTAAAGCAAGGTCCCACCAAGGTTTGTGTGCAGCTGGATTAAAATTGAAGGCTGTGTCTTGGCTTTAGACCACAAGAATTTCTGCTTTCCTGAAACACCTATCTAAGTTCCCCTTCCTATAACATTCCTGGGTTTTAACCCATGGAGATTATTGTAACCTTCAGGGCTGCAGGCAGAAGTTAAAATATCCCTTCCTACAACATTCCTAGATATTAACCTATGGATATTAAAATATCAGAAGTTAAAATATGGTTTGGCTAAACATTCAGCTGCTTAAAACAAACAAACACACAGAGCTGAGGTCAAACTTTTCACTGTCAATTAATGATTCTTTCCCCACTTGCATTTCTCCTGCAGATAAGACTGTAGTTATTACAACATAGTTAAAGCTGAAATGTGAAACCACATCTGTGATTTCGCTGGAGCTCTTTGGAGACCACCACCACAGGAAAAAAAAACCTGGATTTGTCTGCAGGATTTTTATTTTATTTTCTTCTGAAGCACTGTGGAAAGAGGAGGAGGGGAACCTGAGCTCAGATATATTCCTCATTCACCAACCTCTGTAATTAGCTGTGACTAACAGGCGCCACATGGGAAGAAAACTTTTGAGAAACCTTCCTCATTATGCACAAAGAAAGACGGTCAAGCACTCAATATACTAAAGATTTTTATACAAAAGGGGTAAATCAAAGAGAAGAGCAGGCATGACTGAAGAACACCTGGATTACAGATTTAGGCTTCAGGCTTTTAAAACATGAAGCAGTGAATTCCTGACAGCACTGCAGGCTGGCCAGGCAGACTGAGGGTCCCTGTTTTAGAGGGGGCTCAGGCTTTGCCAAAAAGCCAAGGATGTGCTCAGAACAGCACCAAGAAGCCAAAGAGATGCATGGCACAAACTCAGGGACCATGGGGAAGGTGACCTGATATGGAAAATAAGACAAACTGCATCAGTGTAAAATAAAAAACTCTCTTCCCTTCTCCAATTCCAATTTCGGTGAGCACGGGATGGGGTCGGTGTGCTGTGAGCCCTGGGAGTGGCTGGTCACCCCAGCAAACTGCAGGAAACACAAAGCCTGCTCTGTGGATCACAGAGGGAGATTCTACTGCTGCTAGTGCCTTTTTTGCATACACAAGAGTCAAATAGAGTCACTCTCAACATCTAAATAACTTAGAAAAAAAGAATTGTGCACAGAGTTAGGTGCCTTCTGCAATGTATTTTCAAGCTGATTACTTACTGTGAGAAACCACTTCCTGTCTAGGAAGAAATGTAGATGATGAATTTTGGCTGCACTGTCATGGTTTAACCCCACAGCCCTTTTCCTTCCCTCCCATGGGGTGGGAGAGAGAATCAGAGGGGTAAAAGCACATATTACCCACGCATGGCAAACTACAATCAAACACAAGTAAGTAATAAAGGCTACTTAGTCATTAGCAGCAATATTTCAGATTTGACCTAATTCTTTTTTCCTATGGATCTCTGAGTTAAATATTTCAGCTAATTCCTAAAACTTGAGTTTTGTAAGTATAGCTGGCAACAGCAGGAAGTTATTGAATTTAATAAAAAAAATTCACTTTTTTTTAAATGGATAATATGATGCTGCATAATGCCACAGGGGAGGCGTGGATGGCAAACCCACAGGGACTGGTAATGAGAGATTACAAATGCTTTTGTCATTTTAGGTTTGATGGACCAGAACACAGCCCGTGTGCAGAGGAACCTGACTGAGGCTCTGCTGCTCAGAACCACAGCTCACAGCTTCCCCCAGAGGAATTCCTGCTCCCCAAGAGCTCCCCTGGCAGCTCAGCCCGCCCTGAGTGCAGCGCTCCCTCATTGCCGCAGACATCTTTTATGGAAAATCCTTTGCTTAGGATTTTTACTCCTGAGAAGCTGAAAGGCCTCAGGAACAAAATGTAAACATTGATTATCTGCTGCTGTGGGATGCAACAGGTGCATCTGTGATTGGCCCATGGTGGATGTTTCTGATTAATGGCCAGTCACAGTCTGCTGGCTCGGACAGAGAGCCCAAGACACAAACCTTTGTTATCATCCTTTTCTATCCTTAGCTTAGCTAGACTTCTGGGGAAACCTTTTCTTCTATTCTTTTAGTATAGTTTTAATATAATACATATCATAAAATAATAAATCAAGCCTTCTGAAACATGGAGTCAGATCCTTATCTCTTCCCTCATCCAAGAACCACTGTGAACACGGTCACACCTCATCGCTGGGGAGAGAGGCTGTGCTGGCACCAGATGTGGAACATCCTCACGAGGGGCAGACACCTGGCCCATCCCTGCTCTCCTCAGCTCCTCATTCCTGCACAGGAATCCCCACAGATTCCCCTCCACCTGGCCTTTTGGAAGCTTGTCTGAAATTCAAAAGAGGAGGCTGCAAATTATCTTCACACCTCGTGCTGCAAGAGATGCAGACACTGCTGGACATTGTGCCAGGAGGGAGGGAATGCTAAACTTGCCAACAAGGCTCATCCTCCTTTTAATTTTTAATTTGTTTCTAAAAAAAATTAAGTTTTTCTCGGTGCACTGGGAGAATCCCTGGACAAATCCATCTGCTTCCAGCAGCAGGGAGCTGCAGCTTCAGCAGGTGACCAGATCTCCCTTCTCCCAGGTGAGCACTCTACAGCTTTATTATTTCACAAATACATTAAAAAAACACCCAAAAACAAACCTGCAACAAAAGCACAGCCATGGAGCATGATTGCATGGCACAAAAGATCACAACTGCTCCTTGGTGAATTCACCTCAGAACCAACACTACCACATGGGCAAAGGGGACACAAAGTCACAGCCACGTTCACCCAGGTAGCACAGAAATGCCAACTTTAAAGCTTTTGAAGGGTGGCAACTCCTACAACCCACTTTCATCTCTTCTCTGACTCATGAATTTAATTACCTGATCCTCAGAGCTCAACAACTCAAAAGGTAAATGTACAGTGAGACCTTCTAGATTCACATTTTCCTCTTGACTCCACCAGCAAATCCATTTATTTCAATAGTTACTTCTAAACAGGATTAGAAAAATGAATTATCTCGTAGGTCTTTAATCCCAGGTATTCATTCATTTTTAAGGATACACAGTCTTTTAGGAAAGCTTCAATTTTTTCTTTAATCCAATGAGTAAAGTGCACGGGAGGCAAAAATCTCATTCTGTCTCCTTGCACAGGATAACAGCAGACGGAGCATCTAAAAGGCATCCCAGTTGGAAGCACTTCCACACCACCAATAACAACAACAAAATGCTCTCTATTTTTATCAGCATTCAAAGGGAGCACACAGCCCTGGCTCATTGTGAGGGAGGCAGCTCCAGCAGCAGAGCAGAGCTGGTGACACAGGACAGGGATGAGCAGCCCTAGAGTGGTGTGTCACAGATATCTTTTATGAAAAATCCTTTCCTTAGGATTTTTACTCCTGAGAAGCTGGCAGGCCTCAGGAACAAAATGTAAACATTGATTATCTGCTGCTGTGGGATGCAACAGGTGCATCTGTGATTGGTCTCAGAGTTGTTTGTAATTAATGGGCAATCACAGTCCAGCTGGCTCAGACAGAGAGTCCAAGACACAAACCTTTGTTATCATTCTTGTTTTTCTATTCTTAGCTAGCCTTCAGATGAAATCCTTTCTTCTATTCTTTTAGTACAGTTTTAATGTAATATATATCATAAAATAATAAATCAAGCCTTCTGAAACCTGGAGTCAGATCCTCATCTCTTCCCTCAACCTGAGACCCCTGTGAACATGGTCACACCCATGGGACACCCTACAGACACATCCCCAAAGCACCCACTCCACTCCTGGGCCAAGGCTGCAGGGCAGTAAAGGTGTCAGGACCCAGGACATTGCTCTGGCTGCCCTGGGTGATTGGAGACCCTGGCAGGGGTCTCAGAGACCCTGGCACAGAGTCACAAACACCTGTGCCTTTGATTTTAGCCCATGGAAACAATTACCATCTTTGTGTGAGGAGTTACAAGCCAGAAGATTTTGAATAGAATGATAGTGAATTTACCACAGGGTGAAAAAGTGGAATTTTGGGGATTTAGAGTGGGGGTTCAAGAGGCAAGAGGGAGGAATCTGGGTGTATCCTGTCTTCTTTCTCCTTCTTATCCTCCATCTTCTGCTGTGATGGTGGCACTTTTGGATTGGTTTAGAGTAGAGACAGACTGTCTAACATAGGTGATAGGTATTGGAAAATTATTGTACATAAAGTACAGGTAGTTCTTAGTTAACAGCACCCCAAGAGTGGTCAGAGAAAGAATGTAACAGATAAGAGAAAATAAACCACCCTGAAAAGCAGAACTGAGGAATCTCAACTTCTTCGGTCGCAGGGCTGGGAAAAAAAGACTTTCTAATACCTCAGGGTCATCTCAACCACAGAAACCTGAGACAAAGTGACAAAACAGCCACCAGCAGTGACTTTGTGCAGGGAGAAGGAGAAGGAGGAGAAGGAGGAGAAGGAGGAGAAGGTTTCAGTGCCCCCTGGCCCCAAGGGCACACACAGAGGGTTTGCCAGGGCCAGCAGCACACACTGTCCCACGGGAATGCACACACAGGGACAGGGACAATGGCAGGAGGGGACAGCCTGGGGCATCACCCAGATAAAACACCGAGCAGGGCAAGTGCACAATGCATTTGAAGCCTCAGGTTTTGGCATTTTATATGTTTCACATTCTGTGCTGCTTTAGTTGGTGGGTCTGGGCTTCACATTCAGGGATGGTGAGCTCTGTGCACAGAGCAGGGAGACAAAACAATTCCTGCTCCAGCTGGGCACCAAGGACAAATGATCCCAATCTCAGCCCCAGAGCACAAACACTGTGGGCTGCAGAGAGAAAAACAAGCAGGGTGGGACTGCCTGGGCTAAAGCTGGGATGGGACAATGAACTGCAAGGTGCAAATGGAGCAGAACTGATCCCAGGGAGAGAGCCCGGGAACGCTCGTGCATTTTGGGGCCATTTTGGGTCATCTTGGGTGCAGCCCTGGCTGGGCTCTGGTGCTGCCCAAGGTGGATCCATGGAGGAGATGCTTTGAGTAAATCCCTGCTTTGTTCTGTAGCTCTGTCCAGCCCCTGCTCTAGGGCAGCCTGCCCAAGGCATCACATTGAGGAAGCACATTTTACAGCAGCTCCTGTAAGGCCACTGAAACCTGCTTTCAGTGCTGCTAAAGCACTTTTTTGGGTGAAGCTCCTTTTTAAAGTGAAGATTCAAATGCTTTTTCATAATGTAACAACCAGCAGGAAATGGTAAAGGCTAAATTGTTTTCTTAATGTGCTCATTATGTGAAGCGCTGTGACACGGGTGAGAGGCACAGCCTGGGGGCTCCAGCTGGATGCCATTGCCACCAGCCCTCACCTGCTGTGCCTCAGTGTCCCATTTAGAAAGTGAGAATAATAACACAGAACAGAAAGGAGCACTGGTTCCTTGGGATTTTGCTTACCCTGCGTCTTTAAACAGCTGAAGCTCTCACAGAAGTGAATCATCAGTGCTGCAATTATGTTAGCCATGTACCTTCTCATTACCAGTCTGCACTTCACTCAGGAAGTCTCTAAAACATACTTCAGCTATTTTCACAAGGTCAGAAAAATCTGAAACCTCAACAACCTGCTGGTTGTTTTGATTGGTTCTGCTTTGCAGATTTCTCTCTCTCTCTAACTCACAGTCTCTAACCTCTGGTTATCTAAATGACAAAGCATTTGAGGAGCAGGACCCCCCCATCCTGCAGTGAGTTTGGAGGGAAGGAGCCCTGCAGTGCCTTTTCCCTGGGGAGCAAGGAATGAGGAGCTGCAGGATCCCCTCAGCATCCAGCATGACCTGGCATCCTCCTTGCCCCAGGCAATTCTCCATTTCTGACTGTACCAACTGGCCAGTGCAGGTTTGAGCCTAAACTCCTGTCAGACACAGATTCAGGCCTGGATCTGAAAAGAGAGAGCTGTGAAAAACCCAGGACCTTTAGTGCTGCCATACATCCTGCTCCATGGATGTGCTGATCTGGGCCAGATTATCACATCAAACAGGAACAGGACAGCAGCAAGTGCAGCTTTAGCCATCCATACAAATGGAAAGAATTCCCTCCTGCATCTCCCCTCTCTCAGGGTCTGCACATCTCTGCCTCCAGGCTGCTCCTGCTGTTATTGACAAGGAATGAGCTCTGGCCCCCAAATCTACAGCCAAATCTACCACCTCTGTGGATACTTCTCACTTATTTCTCCTCTCTGATGGTCCACACCAGCCACTGACATCTCCTACCCCATGTCTGACCCTTTTTGCCAAGGATTGTCCATTCGTGTTAACAATACCAGAACACCACAGTGTCACAGACATCTTTTATGAAAAATCCTTTCCTTAGGATTTTTCCTCCTGAGAAGCTGAAAGGCCTCAGGAACAAAACGTAAACATTGATTATCTGCTGCTGTGGAATGCAACAGATGCATCTGTGATTGGTCTCATGTGGTTGTTTGTAATTAATGGCCAATCACAGTCAGCTGGCTCAGACAGAGAGTCTGAGACAAACCTTTGTTATCATTCCTTCCTATTCTATTCTTAGACAGCCTTCTGATGAAATCCTTTCTTCTATTCTTTTAGTATAGTTTTAATGTAATATATATCAGAAAATAATAAATCAAGCCTTCTGAAACATGGAGTCAGATCCTTGTCTCTTCCCTCATCCTGAGAACCCTGTTAACACCGTCACACCACAGTTTTTATAAAAACTCATCTGTGGGGAAGATGTCTTTTAGTAAAAAGAAAAAAACCAAAAATTTAGTTAAGAAACAAATAAAAATACACCAGGGTTTAAGAGGCTTGAGAGCAAATGAGCAGGAGGTTGGAACCCAGTAATGTGACAGAGACACTGAGGACAGCAGGACAAAGAGCACAGCAGTAAAGAACACAGTGAGGCAGAGCAGTGGACATCACCACTGGAAAGGAGAGGAAGGGATTAGGTGAATTTCTCAAGTTTATGATCCAGGCAACCTTTGTTAAAGTTTCCAAATTGCCCATCAAAGGAAATTTCCTCCAAACCTTCTGGGGCTTTCCAATCCCTAACTGCATTGCAATTATTTTATTTAGGGCTTTACTTAGTGAGATTTGGGAGATATTTTAATATCCCCTCCAAAAAATTGAAAATAATTCAAACTTGACTCAAGGGCTAATTTCATTCTACTTTTAAAAAGCACAGAATTACAAAGGCCTATGAACAGAATCAAGTACCAGACCTTACATAGCTGGGGCTGGCTGGAAGGATAGACCTGGCTTAAGTTAGGACCAGACTCAATTGGATCCAGACATTAAGCACAGTGGTGCTGCACTGTGGCAGAGCTCAGACCTACAGAATACACTCTGGACTGACTTTTAGAACTGCTTCTCATTGTGGAGTGAGCCCTTTTAGTCCTTCAATCCCACACTGCATCCCAGGGCAGGGCACACGTGCCCTTGAATCATCAAAGGATGCTGCAGCACAGGAAAGAACTGAAATGACTCAAGTCCTTATGGCAAAATTTTGTGGTCTTCGTAAAAAACATAGAGAACCCTCAAATATCTGTGTAGAGGAAGGAGCTCTCTGGTCCTGAAGCTCACCACAACATAAATCAAATCCCTGCTCCCAGGGACATGCCAAGGGAAAGAGGAAACAAAAGAAAAAAGCAACAAACCAGCTGTCTAAAATTTTGATTCAATTTTGCTCAACAACTGTGCATGTTTGAGAATGGTGCTTGGATGCTTGATTTCTCAGAGTAAGTGTGATCATAGCATGCTGTTGTACCACATCTTAAATTAATTTCCAACATTCCTCTCATTATCTGTGCAGGAAATGTAAATTGACAAAGCTTCCACCCCAGGTCAGTCCGGGAGAGGCTTTTACTAGAAGTCCTGCTTCTGTGATGACAACACACATTAAAGTAGAGCAAAAAATAAAAAAAAAGGAAAGAAAGAAAAGCAAAGAGCTCTCCCCCAACACACACTTAATAGTGCACATCTTAAACCCACTGGGGTAGTTTGTGTGCTTGACATGTAAAACAGCAAAATCTGAACAGATTTTCTGAACAAAATCTGAAATACTGGTCTAATTACATCCAGTAGTTGAATATTTTATATACTTGTAAAAGCAGCATTTGGAAAATATTAACAGAAACACGTCAGCCTTTAAAACAAATAAGCTGCATTTCAGTGAATTATGAAAGAAATGTTGCCAGATGTAAGTTAGAGTTACAAATAAAACACTCCAGAGTAGTTATGTCAACCTGCCCTATTAGTGAAATTGGTTCTTGCTCCTAAGAAACAACCTCTAGATATTTAATTATTTGGAATGCTCCTTAAACCAGAATTCTTTAGCATTGATAAAGTCTCTTTAGTTCCTCCAAAAGGCTCTGAGGGTCAGCAGATGTGATAGCTTGTTCATTAATTAATGCCACAGACCAGACAAATTCCAGACACATATTTTTATGCAGTGTTTCAGCACCTTTTTATATGTTTATATCTGTGCTGCTCCTAATGTACACAACAATTAATGACACCTACAGGAAAGGTCTTTTTTATACTGAGGAGCCCCAGCACACAACATCACAAAGAAAAAGGTTTGGTCTTGGCTGCCTGTGCTTTTCCCATTCTAATTCCCAGAGTTACCAAACCAATTTGGTGTTTCTGAAAAAATACATGAACCAAAACCAACCCAAAGAAACACCAGGAGCACAAACCTCCATTGCAATCACAGGACCTTGAAGGCTTTCAAAAACTCTTTCAAGTGCTTCACAAGCAGTAAATAATTCAGGGTGAGAACAGTCTGGTCACAGCACTGTTTACAGAGGTGCAGAACTAGGCTGGCTAACCCAAAAATAAATTTGCCAGAGTACATACCCAAGAAACTTGCATAAAGTCAATCAGACAGCAGACACAGAATTCTGCCCTCCATGGCTTTCACCATTAGTCTTTACCAATAATTTAATTATTCTTAGCTACTCCAATGACCTAAAATAAGACACTGAGATTGCTTATTGCCAGATGGTGCTGTTTATCTATAAATACCACCACTATTTTCATTAATGTTTTGCTCCAAATGCTGGCCAGCATTCCTCAATAAGAAACTGAAACTTTCCAGAATGCCTGGCTAGGAAAACCAAACAAGGCTCACATGCATTAAGTCCTCCAAACATGCACAGCCCACAATATTTAATTGTAGGAACTTGTAACGTAATCTTCTAAATATTTACAGGAAAGAATGGAAACACTTAAGTTATAATGAGGTCACAGGATACTCCCAGCATTTCTTGTTTGTCTGAGGTCTGTGCTACCTTCCGTTCCAGCTTATTCTTGATGTGAAGTCTCTTATCCTCACTAACCAGATGAAAACTGAGTTCCCAGTGTCACAATGCATGCTTAGTTGGCATTTAGGTACAGTACAAAATACCATGGCTTGGTCTTAAGCCATCATTTGCTGGTTCACTGTTCAATTCTAAGTTTTAGGAAGGGAAAGTTATGCAGGTTGGTTAATTTTCTTCATTTATTACAGACCTTGCTTCATGCAGGAATTTAACAGCTGGCATACTCAAAATTCCACCTTTGCTGAAAAACATGATCCAGCCTTGGAGCCTGCAGGAAGGGAAAGTCAAAGCTCCTGTCCAGTGTCCATCAAAAACCACTGCTACCTCATCTGCCAAATTCTGCCTCCCACCAAACTTCCTCTGCAAAGCCAGCTGGGGAAAGGGATGCTCATGGCTCTCAAAATGCACATCACACCTCCTTCCCAGCTCAGGAACCCTCAGGAGACTCAACTGCAAGCAAAGTCCACACAAACAGAAAATCCCACACCTGATGTACCCCTGGTGCACACAACACGTGCACTTGTGCATGGATATGGTTGTATATATGTATAATATAAATAAACATTCGTTCCCTGCTGCTCTGCTTGTATCAGGGGAACTGAAAAGCAGCCTGCAGAAATGGCTCAGTGCACTCCCAGACCAACGAGAGCTCCCAGTGCTGCAGCACTCGAGCATGGCCACAGGAATGTGAGCAAACATTTCCAGGTTATTACCTGGAGGAGCTGTCTCATGTATGAGCCAATTCAGCAAATCAAAGTAATGCAGCTACTTGATCAACAGAAGAACACAAAGGGGAGATTGAGGGAAAAACATAAGGGTCATTACATTTAATTTTAAGGCCCCCTCCACCTTGGTGTCATCCTTCCAACAAGGTTTGTGGGAGATGGGAATTACCACAGGCTGAAGGAGAGTTAATTTGACTCTTCTGCTGAAAAAATAAACACTAATAAAATAATATTTCTAATAACAGAATTATTGGAAACCAATGTAGCAGAACTTTTGCATCTGTGTCAGTTACTTGACCAAAAAAATATTATTCATGTTTGACCCAGTTCTCACCTTGAGGGACAGAAGATGTGACCCCCACATCTCTCTGAGGCCACAGCTAACTCCTCTCAAAAGTGTTAGTGGAAAATAATTAAGTGGAAGCAAACAGGAGAACAAGGATGCAGGGAAGATGCCTTTCTCAGTGACCACCAGCCAAAATTCCAGATTTTATTGAAAGCCCGAGGTGCCTCCTAGAGGATTGCACTGCGCTTCCAAAGGCTGATGAAACTGCTCCTCCTGGAGCCATGGAGGGCAAGGACTGCTGCTCCTGGTGCTACAACCCACAGAATGGCTTGGGCTGGAAGGGACCTTCAAACCTACCTAGCTCCAGCTCTCTGCCATGGGCACTGTTACAAATATTATTCTATTATTAGTAGTTTTTTCATCAGAAGAATCAAATTAACTCTCCTTCAGTCTGTGGTAATCCCAATTTCCCACAAACCTCGTTGGACGTGATTCCTCAGGTTTTGGCTTTTCAATGTTTCACATTCTGTGCTGCTTGAGTGTGTGGGTCTGAGCTTCACAT
>JAHXMQ010012340.1:19064194-19091517 GCA_020466415.1 Ammodramus savannarum pratensis
GTGATTGGCCATTAATTACAAATATCTAACATGGGCCAATCAAAGATCCACCTGTTGCAGCAGATAATCAATGTTTACATTTTGTTCCTGAGGCCTGCCAGCTTCTCAGGAGGAAAAATCCTAAGGAAAGGATTTTTCATAAAAGATGTCTGCGACAATGTTCAATTAGCACTGGCTTGTTGGGAGATGCTTTGCAATTTTTGCACAGTGATGAGGGCTCCGACGTGGCCTGATGGCTGCAGACCACATCCTCCAGAAGCTGTGGGAATCTGTATTTTAAATCTTTAGGATTGTGTATTTTAAATCTCTGGGATTGAGAGGATGCTCAGTTCATATTCCTGAGCTGTGACGGTGTTCACAGGGGTTTTCAGGTGAGGGAAGAGACGAGAATGTTGACTCTATGTTCAGAAGGTTTGATTTATTATTTTATGATATATATTACATTAAAACTATACTAAAAAGAATAGAAGAAAAGTTTTATCTCAGAAGGCTGGCTAAGCTAAGAATAGAATAGAAAAGAATGATAACAAAAAGGCAGCTATTTCAGACTCTGTCCGAGACAGCTGGGCCTTGATGGGCCATTAATTATAAACATCCAACATGGGCCAATCAAAAATCCACCTGATGCATTCTGCAGCAACAGACAATCATTGTTTACATTTTGTCCCTGAAGCCTCTCAGCTTCTCAAGAAGAAAAAATCTTAAGAGAAAGATTTTACATTAAAAGATGCCTGCGACACTGAGCTGTTTCATTTCTGGAGAAACCACTGAGCTGACTGCTGTAAGAGCCAGGGGAAAGGGAAGAAAAATCTGCAGCAGTGCCAGGAAAAATCTGCAGCAGTGCCTGGGGTTTCAAGGTGGAAGAAACCTATAGTTCAAAAAAAACAAACAAATCACATCCAGGAAAAATACTAATGCAGATGGAGGGAGGAAATCTTAAGGAAGGCAAAGTGACAGTGAAAAACATTTCTTAAAAGCCATTGTGTGCTTTAATGGAGAGGTTATGACTGGAGATAATGGAATAAAGCCTGTGTGAATGATGACTTCCTGAAAGAATAGGTGAAACCTCACCTGAATAGGGGAAATTAATGCACTGATTGCTTTTTGCCTCCAGGTTTTCGAGACTGGGTTCCCAAGGAACTGCAGAGAGTGGGCTGTGTGGAGCTGCTGAACACAGTGCAGAGGAGAGTCAGGCCCAAGCTGCATGTCTTTGGTGGGATTCATGAAGGTAAGCAGCAGAGCTGTTCCCTGCTTCATCTCCCATTTCCAGAGGCACATTTTGATGGTGTATTGCAGTGGGAAATGGCAGATTGCATTAAAGTAAGGGAGGGAGTTCAGGGAAGTGATTGCCTGCGTGGCACTTTGTGAATTTATTCCAGAATTAAAGTAGACTCTTTCAGGAATGTGTGCTACATTTAGCCACCTACATATTTCACCGTGCTGCAAAGGTTGTTCCATGCAGGTTATTTGAAAGCAATTCAAGCTTTGACAAACTCTGTTAGAGAAACAGATGAGATTCCCCACACTTGCGAGCCAAAATGAAAATTATCCCCATTACTCCCAGCACAGGAGCTAAGAAAGATGCTGGAGGAGAAAAAGGAAATGTGCAGACAACTTGCTGGCTCTCCTCACCTCCCTCAGGGTATGAGGGGAAGCAGAAAGGAGGGCATGTGGAGCCAGGCATCAGTGCCATGTTTTAGGGGAGGTATTCCCCCTCTGTGGTTGTCAGCACAGGCAGTGTGAGCATCGTGTCAGCCTCAGAAACAAGCAGCTCAGTTTGTGGCACTGGGAGATTAAATACATTCTGGAGATAGTTAAATATTTAATACAATTTTGTGGCTTTCATGTGGCTGAGAGACAAACACCAGGAGTTCTGCCTGAGAGAGAGTGTGAGACTTCATGACCCCAGAACTCAAAATTACACATTAAATGTTTTATATTCTCCCCCTGGAGGTTTCTCCATTGTCTCTAACTAGATTCTCCATAGGCCTAAAGATTTCAGGACTTCATAAAAGCAAAATAAAAAGAGGACAGCTCTCTCTGCCAGTGGTGTTGGTTTTTCTGAAGCCCGTGTGACTTCATGAAATGATTTCCATGCCTGGCATCTGTAAATAAAGAGTTTGTACTGGGAATACTGACATGACCCTCTGCACAGAGGCATAGATAACAGTCCTTTAATGCACCCACTAAAAAGATTGGGTATTTTGTACAAATATTAGTCCTCACATATTAAAAATAAATGAACATGGCAAGACTCTCAGCTGAAATGTGTAAATTATAAATTTGGGTGGTGAAACTTGTGGTTGTAATAGTGCTGAGGGTGTCTGAATGTACAGGACCATCATATGAGAAAGCAGCATGTTTAAATCTCCTGGGAAAGGTGGCAGGACATATTAAAAGCGAGCATTCAAATAAATTCTTGCAAAAATACCAGCAAAAATTTAAAATAATTTCTAGTACTTACACAGAATAATATAAGAATGGCTTGTTTCAGTACAGGAAGAAATAGCAAAGTGTTAAGAGCATTATCTCAGGGTGCAATTAACTTTTATCCAGCCTCAGCTGAGATAAATATGCACCATATTCCCTTGAACCAACAGAGGCCATATACACATTTTGGTGATGCAGGTTTTCTCCCCTGTTTGATAAGCAAAACAACCACAAACAAGGTTTTTCCCTTTCACCATGAGATGATCTAAATCAAAATTGCCAGTCTAAATAAATAAAGTGGGACAGGGAAGCAATTCTGAAGTGATTATTCTTTCTGATAGGCACTGTGGGTAGCTGTATTTATCTGAGCTTTCAGACAGCAGTAATCTGTACTCTATCATAATGGTTTAAAAGAAAAAAACCTTTTTCCTCTGTGAGTTTGCAATGGGAAGCTTTCTTCCTCCATGATACTCTGGGGTGTTTTTTTCAATTATTTTTTTTAAGTGCATTTGGGCCAAATACTTCCTGGATGTTTTCAAGCTTCTTTGTTAGCTTTTTGTGGATGTCAGCTGAAAACACACACACAGTTCTATAAAATTCTTTTGAAATACATGGATAAATTAAATGATGGAGGCATAGGTTTGGATTGGAAGGGACTTTAAGGATCATCTCATTCCAAGCCCTCTACCATGGACAGAGATGCTTTCCACTACCCCAGGTTGCTCTGAGCCCTGTCCAGCCTGGCTTTGAACACTTTGGGGTTGGGGCTGACACAGCTTCTCTGGGCAGCAGGAGGGTGTGAATGTGTGTGTTCTTACCCTGCTGAGGAGCTCCTGAGGTCTCAGAAGCTGATGCCTCAGGTTTTGTCTTTTCTATTTTCACATTGTGTGCTGCTTTAGTGTGTGGGTCTGAGCTTCACATTCAGGGATGGTGAGCTCTGTGCACAGAGCAGGGAGACAAAACAATTCCTGCTCCAGCTGGGCACCAAGGACAAATGATCCCAATCTCAGCCCAGGAGCACAAACACCGTGGGCTGCAGAGAGAAAAACAAGCAGGGTGGGACTGTCTGGGCTAAAGCTGGGATGGGACAATGAACTGCAAGGTGCAAATGGAGCAGAACTGATCCCAGGGAGAGAGCCCGGGAGCGCTCGTGCATTTTGGGGCCATTTTGGTTCATCTTGGGTGCAGCCCTAGCTGGGCTCTGGTGCTGCCCAAGGTGGATCCATGGAGGAGATGCTTTGAATCAATCCCTGCTTGATTCTTTAGCTCTGTCCAGCCTCTGCTACAGGGCAGCCTGCACAAGGCAGCGTGAGCAGCAGCTGGACAGCACTGGGATGAGGAGCAGGGTGATAAGGGCCAGCACAGGGGAGGTGACAGAGTTCAGGTTGTTTGTTGGAGAGCAGGTGTTGAGGTTAAACCAAAGTTACTTTAAAATCTTCTGCTTCTGAATGGTCTTTTTCTTCTTATAGCATGTAAGCTATAACTCACTAATTAAGTAATTAGAAAAAGAACATGTGTGGTTTGTGTTTCTGCCACACCCTGTTGCAAGAGAGGATATTCCAGGGGTAAAAAAAGGTTTTACATAAACCAAAAGCGCCTGTTCTTATCTCAAACACAGCCCACTGGGTTTTTTACAGTCGAGTCTTTGTGGCAGAGGTACCAGCAGGGGCTGGTGTCATTTTCAAGGGGTCAGTTTGGTTTTATTGCACGGCAGGGATGCCCCAGCAGCCTTGGGGTGCTCCGTGTGTCCCTCGCAGTTGATGCCCTTGTGAGGTTATCCTAGAGCAGGGGCTGGACAGAGCTACAGAATCAAGCAGGGGTTGATTCAAAGCATCTTCTCCATGGATCCACCTTGAGCAGCACCAGAGCCCAGCCAGGGCTGCACCCAAGATGACCCAAAATGGCCCCAAAATGCACGAGCGCTCCCGGGCTCTCTCCCTGGGATCAGTTCTGCTCCATTTGCACCTTGCAGTTCATTGTCCCATTCCAGCTTTAGCCCAGGCAGTCCCACCCTGCTTGTTTTTCTCTCTGCAGCCCACAGTGTTTGTGCTCTGGGGCTGAGATTGGGATCATTTGTCCTTGGTGCCCAGCTGGAGCAGGAATTGTTTTGTCTCCCTGCTCTGTGCACAGAGCTCACCATCCCTGAATGTGAAGCTCAGACCCACACACTAAAGCTGCACAGAATGTGGAAAATAGAAAAGCTGAACCCTGTGGCATCCCAGTGAGTGTGTCCCTTGTCCCCACAGGTTATGGCATCATGACAGATGGCTACACCACTTACATCAACGCCTCCACGTGCACAGTCAGCTTCCAGCCCACCAACCCTCCCATCATCTTCGACCTTCCCACCCCTCAAGGATCCTGAAGCACTACTGGGGATGGTCTATAAACTGCCATTTTCTAATTAAAAACTTACATTCATGTTTCTTTCAAAATAGGGGCTAGGGGGGATTTTGGGGGAGCTGTGGGGGATTTTGTTTTGGGGTGGGGTTTGGGTTTTTTTTTTTTTGTTTTGTTTTGTTTTGTTTTGTTTTTATTTGTAAATTGCTGGTGCAAAAGAAACAAGAAGAGAAGTTAGAGGTTGTGCTTTTTGGAAATGCAGCATTCATTTTAAATTGATAAAGCATTGTGAATTTGTACAATGAATTTTGTTTTTCAATAAATTTGCCATTGTAAATTGTTATAGTGTTCTCAAAAGGACAGCCAAGCTTTCTTTTAATAAGTGAGAGACATTATTTTAATATTATATTATAAGCTAAAAAATAGGCAGCATTTAAATACACCCAAATTTGCACAACTTTTGTTATTGTCGCGGTTTTTTGAAGTGTCTTCTTTTTCTCTAGGTTTAAATGTTAGGTTTTTATCTCAATTTATATCAACTTTTTTAGTAGCACAAACAGTGTTTTGGGGTCCATTTGCCTCTTGACATGTATGCATGTACTTTAACTTGTTTCTGTTCATGGTAGAATGCAGCAAGGGGAGAATAGACGTCTCAATTGTTTGTCTCTACTTGCTTTATAAAGACTGATCTTGATAGCCACAGCCTGTATGTGATATCTACCTTCTGTTGTTTCTTTTTTTAAATTATTTTAGCTTTAAAAGACTGGGGGTGAAAGCTGCAAAGAGCAGGTATTTCATGCAGTAAAAAAAAAGAAAAAAAAGTGTAAATGCGGACTCCTTTTAAATATGAATTTATATATATATGTATTTTTTGTGCATTATAACTAAGCTAGGATTTAATATTGCCAGTATAGCATCTGCAAAATTATGCTGTACAGCACATCTAAATTATGAAGGATGTGACATGTTTTTCCAAGTGCTCAAGGCCTTCAAGAGCCCGAGTTAAATCTTTGTTGTAGTTCAGGCATGTATAGAGTCAAATGGATACAATCAAGCCTAAATAAAATAAGGCTTAGTTGTCCTTTATATTTAAATATTCTTCTTGTCTTTTTTTATTTCCTTTTTCTTATTTTGCACTGTGTGTAAATGCAATCTCACTAGCACAAAATATTGTTGCAGATAGTTATTTCTGTTCCACCACTGTAAATGCTATTGAGCTTCGTTCTGTTTTATGTTACCTTGTTAATGGAATTTAGAAAAGCAGTTGTTTCTTTAAAATTATTGTGATATTATATCTAGCGGCCTTTATATGCAAATAAAATTGCAAGATTTTTAAGTACGTGGTTCAAGGGAATTCTGTGGTTGTTTTTGTGGTTTGAACAATTTTGGGGAGTGATGATAAAGGTAAGTAAGAAGTTTTCTATTTCTCAATACATTTATATTGCAGCCCATTCATCAGATGCCAGTTGGGTCAGTGGAGCACTCAGAGTTTCCATTCTGTTTCTGTGCCCTCCATCTCTCATTCCTTTTGAGATTTGCAATTGTTTCTTTAAATTTATTGTGATATTACATCTAGCGGCCTTTATATGCAAATAAAATTGCAAGATTTTTAAATACGTGGTTCAGGGGAATTCTGTGGTTGTTTTTGTGGCATGGACGATTTTGGGGAGTGATGATAAAGGTAAGTAAGAAATTTTCTATTTCTCAACACATTTATATTGAATATATTTATATTCATCAGATGCCAGCTGGGTCAGTGGAGCACTCAGAATTTCCCTTGTTTCTGTGCCATCCATCTCTCATTCTTTTCAGGCAGAAGAGATTTTGTCTTTAGGGGTTGTGTGACCAAGTTTAAGCCTTGTGGGACCCTCCTTCAGGCAGAATTGATCAGGCAATAACCTTTTTGCTGCCTCACTTGGTCATTGGCACTGAGCTGCGGGTGTCTCATGCTCTCACCCACTCTGGGATAAAAAATTAATAGTCAGTAGCTGAAATACATCAGATTTTCTGTGGACCTCCTGTCAGTTTTGTGGCTGGAGCAGGATCCAGCACTGGCAGGGCAGGGGGATGACAAACACTGCAGGAGCTGCTGGTGATGCTGCATACAGGTGTATAGATAATAACAGAGTCTTCTTCCAAACCAGGAGCTATGGCTGCAAAAATCTGCTTTTAGACATGAGAAAATAAGGTGCAGTTTGCATAAATGTTATCCTCAGTAACAACAACACCTCGAAAGACAGAGCATCCCCATTTATCTTAACAGGTTGGAAACTTTGGACATTATTTTGAAACAAAGGTTAGAAAAACTAGACAAACAAAATAGACAAAACAAATCCAAGGCTCTTACAGCAGAGTACAACTTGGAGGGCCACTGTCTGTATTTTGATGCAACATGCATGTCACAGATCTTGGCCAAAATCATCAGATTTATAAGGCTGCCATACCAAAGTCTTTTTTGGGGAAGAAGCTGTTGTATCTCTTAAATCTAGTTCTTGTTCTGTATGTGGAATTCCTTGTCAGGTGTCCTTAGGAAATAGACAGGTACCTTTACTCCTTTAATGATATCTGCCTCACTTTGCTTGCAGTGCTGCTTGTTTTATCAACTGAGCCAAAGGAAGAAAGGTTACCAAATATTAGTCCTTACTTTTGGGTGTAGATGCAGGGTCTGTCTTGTGGGGTTTTTTTTAATCTAGCAGTGAGAACACAAGGAAATTTGTTTTGACAACCACAGCTGTCTGCTGGCAAAGAGCTTTTGAGATGGCTGTCCTTGGAAGAAAAGCAATTTTTGGAGCACATAGAAATCATGTGTGCAGCACACCTTGGATTATTCTGTTTCATTCATCTCTTGCTTGTTGTCACTGCATAAGGAGGAAGTCCCACGGCCTCAGATGCTCTGTAGATTAATTTTCAGGTGGGCAGAGAATAACCACTGCTGCTCCCCAGCCTTCTGGAGAGCCTGGCACCCCTTCATTAGCTACAGCAGGAGGCCCATAGCACCAGGCTGTCGTGTCTCTGCCTCTTCACAGAAACTGGGTTATTGCAAGAGCAAAAATCCCAAGCCAGCAGCTTTGTTCCAGCATTTGAGCAGACTTCTGGCAGCAAAAGGAGTGGAAGCTCATGCAGGAGTGTGCCTTGGGTGAGACTGGTGGTGAGGACAGACCAGAAGCTGTGAGGGAGCAGATCTTTAGCAGCCTCTGGGATAACCTCTAAGCTGGTACCTGTAGCCATGGCTGTTCTAAAGGGGTGAGTCTTGGTTTCACTCTTTGCCACGTGTTTTTTTGGCTTTGTGGTGTGTTCCTGAGGGGTTCTGCACTGGCAAACAAGGGTCTGCATCTGTCCCAGCAGGCTGAGGCTTCCTCCTGGCATTTAAACACATCAAGGACAGTCGCTGCTGTGTCATCTGGTGGTGCTGGTGCTAAATGCACCTGTTAATTTACAGAGGTTAAGTCTTCAGGGGTGCTTCCTAACCCTCTGTTTCCTCCTGGTATTTTTTCCTCTCAGGCTCTGTCAGCTTCACTGTGCTGGTGGTTCAGCACTGAGCTTGTTCTCCTCCATGCCAGGGTATTTTAAATTTTACTCCCTCAGTTTTCTTTTGTCCTTTCAGGAATTGATCTAGTTTTCCTCTTCTGAGGAAGCTCTCATTTTGGCTAGCAGCAATTACAAAAAAGGCCAGGAAAATATTACCACTTTGGCTATTTTTCCTTGTTGTGCTCCTTGGAGATTTTGAAATGTCTCTAGGTGTCTGTGTATGCTGTCACAGGCACGTAATTCTCCTTTGCTGGATGTCAGCGACATCTGACAATCAGGGTGACTGGGCCACAGCCTGGCTTGTAGAAGTTTGATTTCACAGGGAGGCAAAAGTGTGTGATGGATCTGCTTCTTTTCAAGGACCTTTCACTGCTGAAAGTAGCTTGATGCATGCATGCAGAACAAACCTTGGGTAATAAGTCTTGCTTTGGGGTCTGGTCCAAGCCCAGTGAACTCACCAGGAGTCTTTCTATTGACTTCAGTTGGCTCTGCATCAGACACCTGCCATCTCTCTGGACTCTGCTCCTGCCCATTACTCATCCTTCCAGCTGGAGGAGGTGGTGCTTGGTTAAGATGCAGGAATCTCTGGGTGGGAGGAGAGCCCTACCTATTGTAAGTGCTGAACCTCCCAGGTGATTGATTAACAGCAGAGCAGTCAATTAACCTTTCCTCCTGTGAGAGCAGCTCACATCTCCTCATCTCCACGAGGCTGAGAGCAGTCAAGGCCTTCAGCAGGGGAGGGCTGAGGAGCAGGATGCTCCCCAGAGGTGACTGCTTCCCAATTCTCCCTGCATAGTGGATTTAGTGAATTCAGCGGACCTTGGGGTCAAGCATTTATTAGGCTAAGAGACTGTCAAATCAATCTGCTCTACTCCAGGCAAGTTCTACCAGGAGGGTGGGTTTTGCCAAGACTCTGTCTCAGCTATAGATTGATGACTGGCTCCTGGTTGAGGCTGTCTTTCTCTTTTCCATTTTCTGTGGATCAGAGTTTTTCCCCTCACTGACACCGATATATTCTCCTTAGACAAATCTCATTAAGGAAGCTCTTGGAAACTATATGGAATTTAAGTCACAGGGAATGACTTAAAGTCCAAACTCTGTAGTCCTTCCATTCTGTGTTATATTGACCCCAGGGCCTTTCTTGAGAGCTTGATTTTTTGACTGCAGGTATTTGAATTATATTTCTGGAATTTTCTTTTCACCCCATCTCTCCCTCACCCTCCCATGTCTTTTTGTCAACTTAATATTCTCTAGAAGTTACAGGCAGGCAGGGATCCTGATTTTTCTCTGCCTAACATCACAGTTTCTCAATGGAAAGAGAAATGCATTGTAAAAGTAGCTGTATTTCCTTCCCTTCATACCAATCCTAACTTCCTTGCAGGTTCCCCATTTGCTGTGACCAGGCTGTTGAGCACCATCACCAGCTAATTTACCTGAGCTACCCAAATGAAATTGTGTTGTGATCAGGCTTGGCCAGGGATTTCAGCAGCCAGAGGACAGCCCTGAGGGCAGGTTTCAGCTGCCAGAGCTCTGCAGAAATGCAGGAAAAGGGAGTCCAGCACAGGAGTTCAGCCTAAAGACCAAAGTCAGCTTTGAACATTTTCACCTGCACTTCCTGCCAGCCTAATCCAGGGAAAATGCATGAAAAGGGAGTCCAGCACAGGAGTGCAGCCTAAAGACCAAAGTCAGCTTTGAACATTTTCACCTGCACTTCCTGCCAGCCTAATCCAGGGAAAATGCAAGAGAAGTCTGAGTGAGCTCAGTGCTCTAAATCAGTTTTCAGTGATCCATATTGATTTGTTGCTTCCCCATGCGGTTATCCCTTTCCTGCCTGCCCCTCTGCAGGAGCCAGCAGTGCTGCAGTGATTCCATTAGCATGTGGCTATGTGGATACATCTCATTTTGTTTTCCCTCTTGTTTTCCTCAGGGTCAATTTGCTTTCTTGATTGATTATAGGAGAGAATCCCTATAAGGAGAGGAGCCCTTCATTTCCTCTGGGCAGCATTTCTCTGTAATTCTTACCACACAGCTCAGTCACTTATTTTGTGTAGGTTTGCATTCACAAAAGGGAGTGTGAGTTTAGGATGACTGAGTGCACAGCCCACCTTCATCTCTGCCCCAAACAGTGGGTACTTCTTTAGGTAGGTGTCAGTGGTACAATAGGGCTTGTCAGATCTATGGACTGAGGAATTGGGACTGCACAAAGTCCAAGGAGTTCAGAGAAATGGCAACATATTCAAAACATTGGGCTAGAAAGCATAGACTTAAAAGTATAAAATAAAAGGAATTGCATTAAGATGTATTTTTTTTATTACTATTACTGTTGAAGTGGCTCAGAAGTGTCTGTCTGTTGGGCCCTCAGTTACTAAAGGAACAGCAGCACAAATATGAGGGGTTTTGCATGCTGTGCTCAAGCATTTTCAACATTCACTCTCATGCAAGGACCACAGCAAAATAATTTTCTTTTCTGGTTACTTACTGCAATTGCAGGAAGAATGGGAACCTTTTTATGAGCACTATCATAGATTCTTTAAGAGGTCTGAAGCAGGTAGAAAATCTGCATTATTGTGAGGTACAAGCTGCAGCTCTGTCTGTAACACCACCCTTTTATTGGATTTGTGTTAGGAGGTATCTGGAGAATTTTGAAGGCTCTGTTTGAGCATCATATTGACACCACAAGGCTGAAGCCCAGCTCTGGCTGGGAGAGGGGCAGTTCCTAAGAGGAGCTAAATTGTATTGATTAAGGTCTCCTAATCAACAGAACGACTTCTTGCACAAAGTGCTATTGAATTTTGTGCAGACTTGAAACTCCAAAATGCATAGACTTATTCATAATCAATTACATTCAGTACAGAACTTTGAAACCCAAGAGCTGTGTCAGTTTAAAATGAAATTCAGGTGGTTTGTTGTTATTAGTGATTTGCATTTCTGTTAGCAAACTGAGGCCAGATTTTCAGATATGTTTAGGTTGCCATGTTACTCTTGAATACCTCATCACACGTTGTATCTGGAAATATGTTTAAAAAATCCTGGTTTTTTGGCATGTCTGTTGTTCTAAGATTTTTCTAAGATTTTTCTGGAGATGCTGTAGGTACCAGTCAGACTTTAGCACAGTGGATAGTCAGATAATAAAATTTACTTTTCTTAGTATAATGCCCTGCAGCAAACTGTCAGCTGTGTGAATAAAAGCTGGAGCTCTCAGCTGCACTCCAGGAGCACAAAGACTTCCCTGACTTGGTGTTCCTTGTCAAACATAGTCAGAGGGTCCCTTCACTGTGAAGCCTGAGTCAAACAAGAATCAGAGAAAAGCAAAAAGCCAATAACTGTGCTAATTTTTACAGTTAGAGCAGTTGTGGGAGGAAAATCAAGTTGATCAGCCACAGTTACACCAGTGGCCTGTAGCCAAACTGAGGATGGAATCCTTATTTTCTGATTTTTGCTGCTGTTTAGTTCCTCACAACTTTTTATTTAGAAAGATCACACAATGAGAATGAATCAGCTTCCTTATCCTCATTTGGAGAAACAAAATAATTTGAAAGCCCACAAAAGGTTTCACATGAAAACTATCATTTGAGCCAAAGATAACCAGTAGATAACAGGAAGGGCATTTGAGAGACAAACTGAATTTCCAGGCTAGAATACACCGGTTGTAGTTTTGGCAAATGTTGGACAAACAGTAGTTTATAACTTGTTTACTGGAATCTTTCTTCTTGAGGGGGTGTGTGTGCCAAAATGCCAGGGCAGGAACAAATCCAGGACCATCCCACCCCGGATTTTGCTTTTGTTTGGAGAGGGGAGGGGGAGTTGTGGAGGTTTTTGTGTGTGTGTGTGTGTGTATAGAGTAGTTCCCAAGGCACTATTCCTTAGTAGGAAGTGCTCTTTGTTGAAACCTTAATCCCAGTTTACTTTTGTTCAGAGCAGCCACTTGCACTTGTACGTGTCACACATTTTTTTCCCCGTGAAGCTGCATTTTGATAGATTTTGTTCCCAGCTTAAAGCCAAGGCTGAACAATGGGGGCAGGTACACGGCGTGGCTGCACTGATGATTTAGAGTTTGCTGGCTTTTATTTGGAACAAGAGGAAAGCTGCTCTGGTGTCAGCAGTCATTACCTTCTGCCTGTGATTTGCTTTCCCCACACTGTGGCACTTGAGAGGCTGCTTTGTGAAAACAGACTTTTCCAAGGAACAAACTATCCATCCCCAGTGCAGTAACCATATGCAGACAGCTCCAGCTGCAGCTCTGGCTTCCACCAGTATCATTTACAGACCTGAATATTTGTAGAAGTGCGAGTTAAGCTGTGGTAGCACTATCTGTCACAGAAAGCTTGGCCTTATAATAAAAATACCTCAGTTTCTGTTGCCAGACAATTTGAAGAGAGTTTCTGCTGCAGTAAATCAGATGCTGATTATCTGATATAATTATATATATATAAAAATATATATAAAAATATATATAAAATTATAATTAAATAATTTATATATATAATTATATATATTATAATATATGTTATATATACTATATATATTATATGTGTTTATATATTATATATTATATTTAGTATATATTATTATATATTAATTTATATATTATAATTATATATAATTATATAGTATATATTTTTGATATTTTATATATTATATATATAATGTATAGTATATAATATATAATATATAATATATAATATAACGTATAACATATAATATATTATATATTACATATTATATATTATATATCATTGCACATTATATATTTTAATTATATAATTTTATGTATTATGATATATACATTATTTTCTGGTATATCTTATATATTAATATATATTAATAATACATATATAGAATGATGATAATTATGATATTGATAACAATAACAGTAATAATAATAATAATAATTATAATAATAATAATAATAATAATAATAATAATAATAATCCCTGCATGGTTACAGAATGGTAGGATGGAATTTTAGGTTTTCTGAGGATCTGATTTGGTGAAGTTGGTTATGCTGCTCGTGTGTGTCCGGGGTGCTGTGAAACCACACACAAAGCAGTGAGACCTGGCAGGTTGTAGGAAGATATAAAAGTTGTTGGAAGAAATTATTGTAGGAAGATAATAAAGTTCTTGTCCACTTCTATTGGACAGAGCAGTCCTCAGGCCCAAGAATAGGGCAATGGGAGAAATCCTGGAAGTGTGTCTAATAGATATCTTGGCAGCTGGGAAAAAATGACAGATTTCAAGGGGTTTCCACAAAGTTTCCTCCCTCCCCCAAGCATCTTCAAATGAGAGCATCTTGCCTGAGGTAGGTGTGACCCTCAGCAATCACAGCACTGATTTTAGCAATGGCTGTGAAGCACATTGCACGTGCCTATGAACCATCTGAATCATCCTGCACGTTGACTCGTGTGTTTAGTCACTGAAATAATAGCTGTGCACACTTCCCTGGCCTCGAAAAAGCAGTTTGTGTGTGTTCTGTGGGTGTTTGTCACCCCACACGTGGGCTGGCAGGGTGCTGGGACAGAGTGCCTGACCTGCCATCCAGCTCAGCTGCTGCTTTTCCCCTTGAGAAAAGGTAGAAGATCCTTAAGGCAAATGAAATCCCTCTGATCTTCAACCCTGTCCATTTGCACGTGAATAAATAGGTTAAACTGTTCACAAAATGAGAAATTTGAGGGGTGACACAAAGTGGCAGTAGCGAAACTGAAAAGCAGCCCATTGTGTTTTGCTCTGGGCTGTACCTGCCAGTGTACTGAGGACTGAGCACCGTTTCTGATTGCAATCAAGTTAATGAGCATAGGGAAATATGGTTGTTCAGAGAAGTTTGCTCTCTTTCTTCCTCCCAGGGCACAAGTGCTCTCAGGATGGCCCTGCTGAGCTCAGTGCAGCCTCTCACTGCTTTCCTGCCCCAGTGACAGTGGCCAAAAGGAGCTGAAATGTGCCCAACACACCAGAATTGTCTCTGCAAATGAGGGAAGTGACTTTAATTACATTAGTTTTCATTTTCCTGCCTTGTGCTTGGTGCTCTGGCTAGCCCAGCATCCTTCCTATCACCCAGCACCTTCCCTCCTCTGGGGAGCTACACAGGTTCCCCCTGCCAGCACCAGCACCCCACAGGATTTCCCTCCCTGAGACAGGCAGGAAGGAGAACAGTTTGAAAATAAAGATTGCAAACAGCAGCAATAGGTTCTACAGCGTGCTTGCATGCACAGCTTTCCTCCAGGATACAAGCAAACGAGGAAGAAAATGAGAATTACAGCAATGATCACCTCAGCTAGGCAGTTTCCCAAGTCCTTCCCCAACCCTCAGCCTCTGGAAGGTTGCTGTGATGCTGCAGTGATCAGTGGATGTTATTTCTTCACAGTTTGTCCAATACAATTCAGCCCTGGTGGACTCACAGCTCATCCCTGCTGGAATAGGTCACCATATGCTTCACATCTGGCCCCACAAAAGGAGCCATATTACACACATGATGACAACTGGTTTAGGGCACAGTCTCCAGAGACTGATAACTGTGGCCAGCAGTCTTGACAATTTAGCAGTTTCATTAATCAGCATTAAAATCTCATTTTACTATTACAGGCGTCATTACTACAAATCCAAATGCTGACTAAAAGAAGTAATTTCATGAGTTATGTTATTTAGCAAGCTGATATAGACAATTTTTTTTCCCTAAAATGCAGGCATTTAATAAAAAGCCAACAGCGAGTCCACTGCAGTGTCTCATCAAAAATTGCTGGACCAAACTGACCTCAGCAGTGATGATAGAGCAGAAGTGTATTTAATCAGAAAACAGGCAAAGGTTGTAGACTATATATATGTTTTTCAGAATTCAGACCTTTCATTTGTCACAGGAGAAAGTGCTGCTTAAAATTGCTTGCAACATCTGAATATTTGCTGTTAGGTGAGTATTTCAGTTTACATTTGGGATCTGACTCTGGTTTTTATTGGTGAGAGGGAGGGAAAAGAAAAAAGCCAGTTTCCAGACAGGTCTATGCAGGGAAATTATGTCTCCTCTTGCCTCACACAACACATCATGGAACCCACTGGTATTTAAAGTTTGGAACATTTATTTTCTATATTTTTTTCTATAGAGGATTGAAACTTGATATGAATTCTTCTCTTGAAATACTTGAAGTCTTCCTAAAAGGATAAAACACAGGAGCCTGGGTTATTTGCCAGATTAAGCTTTAAGAATTTTCTACAAATTCATTTCTGTGTACAATTCCATGTTTGGTGTTCTTCTCCAATGTCCTGACAGCCTTTTCCTAATGTCTCATCCTCAAAAACATGAACCAAGGGAGGCTGTGCCATGTGGGCAGGCACATTTTAACTTTCACTAGTTCATACTGTGAGACAGCTGCCTGCAGAAAGTCAGCATGGAACACTGAGGAAAATGTCTTTAAAAAAGAGCCAGGGGAAAAAAATTGCTTCTCTTCTTCATTACTCATCAAAATCCATCCTGTGTGTGTGTGCCACTGCTGTGTGGGTTGGAAAAGAGCAACTGCATTCTCTTCATGCCAAACACTCTTGAAAAAAAAAGGTAAGGTTATTTTCTATTGAATTTACTGAAAATTTGCACCCCAGATTCATTGTAGCAGCAACGTACATCCACCTCTTTAATCTTCTGCAGGACCAGGGCTAATTTGCCACAATGATGACTTTGCAGGTGGTTTGTTATGAAGGAAATGCTCCAGAAGTGCTCTGGAACTGCAGCCGTGCCTCACTCTGTGTGTGTCCTGTGGGCACCTCTTCCAGAACGCACAATTCCTGCAGCATTTGCAGCTGGAATTTTCCCTTTCCCTGCAGAGTGGCAGAGAATTGTTTCATCCTCCCAATGACTAAATGCATTTTTGATGAATGAACAGCTTTTAGGTCCTGTTTATTTCCAGGTATGATGAACTCATTTTAAATTCATTTTGTTAAAGCTGCAAAGCAAGGACAGGTATTTATCCCAGGCACTGCAATGAAATTTGGTTTTCTCTAAACCCCACCTTTCAGTGATGTAGCTGTTGGGGTAAGTGAGCAGGGATGCTGGCCTGGAGCTGTCCCATGAGGTTCCCTTCAAAGCCACCTCCTGTCTTTCCTGGCTGACTCCCTGCCAGGTTAGGCACTGGAAATCCCGTGAAAACTCTCATTTTTTCCAGCTGCCAAGAACTATGGTGCTCTTCAAGGAAAACCCAGGTGGTGTACTGGATTCCTCACACCAGCAGCTCTCCAGAGCTTTGCTTATTTTTAGGGCAGTTCTTGCTCTTGTTGTCAGGCCCATGCTAAAGCAATTACTGTCTGTGAGGGTCACCTGGAGTTCAGTGTCACTGAGAATCTTGGGGCAGGGCTGGGAATGGCAGGAACTGCTCAGCAGAGGGGCTGACACTGACTCCCTCCCTTACAGAAACAGAGCAGCTCCCTACCTGCCTGCTTTATTATTATTTTTTTCAAAATGAGAGGAGCAGGTTGAAGCCTTTTTCTTTCACGGCATCAAGCCATGCTGCCAAAAAACCCCTCCCCTGCTTCAAGCAGCCAAGTGCCCCCCAAAATGCAAACCCTGGCATGTGTGGGGGCAGCTCCAGCCTCTTGTGCCTGACCCCTCAGGGGGATGGAAGCAGCCAAGGCATCCCTGGGAGTCAGAGCAATCCAGCCAGATGAGATGTGCTGTGACAAACAGTCCAAAAGGGATGGGCAGAGATCTGACAAAGAGCAAATGAGAGCCAAAGCAGGGAATAAACATGGCCATCCATCCAAAGGAACTCCTCCAATGTACTTTCCTCCCCTCCTGGATCAGCTGCTCCTTCCCTGTCACTGCTGCAGGAGAGTGAGAGGAATAGCAGATTTGTCTTTACAAACAAGCTGTGGATGTGCTGGTAGATAAAACTAGCACTGGAAGATAAAAGAAACAATGGGAAGGATTCTACTGATTAATGAATAGAAAAAGATATTTGCTTTTACAAATAAACTTTAGGTTTTGCTGATAAATGAAATTAGACATTGAGAGATGAAAGAAACGATGGGGAAGAAAACCCCCTAAATTCTACAAGAATTAAAAATTAAAAGGGAGGGTTATACATTAGAAGGAAATTTTTGGTATCAGGTGTATCAGGAAGTTTGTATCTTTCAAGTACCTCAGTCAATGGGGAAAGAGAGAAGGGAAATGCGGCTGGGAAATTGGGATAAAAAGGGAGGCTGTGTCCTCCAAAAATTTGAGAGATCCTGGAGGAATGCCCCATGGCCTCTCCATTTATTCAAATAAAGTAAAAGGACACCTCTGCCTCCTTTCTAGACATAAACCTCTGATGTTAGTAAATTAAATTTCCTAACAAGAGGGAACCTCTGCTGCCTCTTTGTAGCTTCAGTTCCATTTTCATTTTGCTAACTTTCCTCCAGGAACACAGCTTTTGCATTTAGATGGCTTAAGAGGCTGATTTTTTTGCTCAGTCCCTTGACTGGAGAGCCACTGTGTAATACAAGGCATTCCATGAGTGACCCAGCCTTCAGAGCACCTTCTGTTCCCTCTCTGTTTGTAGTTGCTCAAATCAAAATACTCTGCTGGTTTCAGTTTGCTGGGTTTTGTGTCCCCACTCACATTTTCTTCAGAGGAGAGAAATGAAGTGTTGGGCATTAGAGGGGAAAGATCCTGCATTTGTGTGCAAAGGTAAGAACAGAAATCTAACCTGTGGTGGTGTTCGCAGGAGTTCCAGGCAGAGGGAAGAGAAGAGGATCTGACTCCATGTTTCAGAAGGCTGATTTATTATTTTATTATATATATATATTTTTTTTTTTAAAACTGTACTAAAAGAATAGAAGAAGGGATTTCATCAGAAGGCTAGCAAGGAAAAGAATGAAATGATAATAAAATCTTGTGACTGACCAGAGAGTCTGAGACAGCTGGACTGTGATTGGCCATTAATTAAAAACAACCACATGAGACCAATCACAGATGCACCTGTTGCATTCCACAGCAGCAGATAATCAATGTTTACAATTTGTTTCTGAGGCCTCTCAGCTTCTCAGGAGAAAAAAATCCTAAAGAAAGGATTTTTCATAAAATGTGTCTGTGACACTTACCCTCTAGATTGATCTTTGATACTCATAAATGAAATGTTGGGCATTAAAGGGGAAAGATCCTGGATTTGTATGCAAAGGTAAAACAGTAATGTGACCCTCTAGATTGATCTTTGATATTCATAATATTTAGACTTGGGTAATTCTACTGCCTGGACAAAGCCCAACAGCTGGGCTTTGTCATTTTAAAGCCCAGCCAGCAGCTGTTCCTGCACCTGAGAGGTTTGAGAGCAAGAGATTTCTTCAGGGAGAAAGCTGCACTGGGGAGGGGTGAGCTATGTTAGACAGTGAGATTCTACCTTAAACCAATCCAAAAGTGCCAAATCACAGCAGAAGATGGAGGCCAAGAAGAAGAAGGAGAAAGGCTGGACACGTCCAGATTCCTCCATCTTGCCCCCTGAACCTCCATTCTAAAAACCACAAAAAATCTATTTTTTCACCCTGAGATAAATTTACTATCATTCTACTTAAACTTTCGTGGCTTGTAATTCTTCATATAAAGGTTGGTAATTGTTTTTTCCAAGGGCTAAATCAGAGGCACAGGGGTCTTAGGCTCTGTGCCAAGGTCTCTGAGCCCCCTGACAGGGTCTTGAGTCCTCCAGGGCATCCAGAGGAATTTCCTGGGTTGCAACAACTGCCCAGCCCAGGTGAGTGCTACATTCCTGCTGGAAAGCCACAGGCATTGCTTTTCTCCCTGCCACAGAAAAGCAGCACTTGTGTGGGGCTGTCCCAAAATGTGTTCTATTTTAACAGCTATGTTGCAGAGAAAAGCAGGATGGATGTAGCTGTTTCAGGTTGGGGGGAGGAAAGTAAAGGGAAAAAATAATCAGAAAATTGCCTTCTCTTTTTTGGGAGGCTGAGGAGTTACACTGCTCCATTTACAGTGGAGAGCTCCTTTATACCTGTGTATTTCTATATGTGTGTAAAAATGCACCACATCTTCTTTTCACTTTTGTGTGTGTGTGAGTGTACACACAGCACAAATGCAAACCTGCTGGTGTTGTGTGCATTGACAAACATCCTCAGGTTCTGTGGGATACCCACAAACACACGCACACACTTTGAGGAATGCCTGCATTGTACTCAGCCACAAGGGTTTTTAATGACAGAAGTCCAGAAGTTGAAAGAGATTTATTTTTCAGCCTCTCTGTCACTCATGAAAACACCTGTTCGCAGATAAATCTGTTTATTAACTCACAGTGATGATTACAGGCAGACCTCTTAGACATGACAAAAATGCTGCACTTTTCCTCACAAATGGATTTAATAAGTGCTGTGCAACTGCAAATGAGCAGGGAGAGCCCTGATCCTCCACCCAGGAGAGCCAAAAGTTCTGCTGTAAAACCTCCAAACTGCAGGTGAGCTGCTGCTGCTGGGTTTTATTTGGTGAGTACAGAATCAAAACAAGAGTTTTGATACCACTTTTGCTGTAAATAGAATACATTTTGTTTTCTGATTGTTATATTTAATAATGACAAGCAAATATACTTAATAATTAATATAAGTATATTTAATAATATATATTGTAAATGTATTTAATAATGAGAAGTGTATCAGGTAAGCACAGCAGGATTAAAATAATTCCCTGATGAAGAGAGGCCTTCAGGAAAGGGCCAGGCTTTATTGTCTGTGAGGGTGCTGCCAGCATAAAAAATTATCATGAACTTCAACTTCAAGAAATCAAACTTCATCATATTGAAGGAGCCCCATTAAATGCTCAGATTGCTCTTCGTTTGATCAATTCCTGAGGGAAGGAAGAGGCTGCAGAAATCAATAGGGCATGGCTGAGGAAGCCAGGGTGTCTTGGTGGTGACTGCCAGAGGGAGTGGAGCCACCTAAGGAGGGAGCTTGTGTCACCCTGCTGGGACACCAAATGCCTGGATTTGTGTGCAAAGATAAGAATAGAATTCTAACCCTCTAGGTTGATCTTTGATATTCATAACATTTGGACTTGGGTAACTCTACTGCCTGGACCTGTCCTTACATGGTTTAAGCCCAGCCAGCAGCTGCTGTGTCCAGGGGTGACTTTTTAGTGCTCTTTAATATTGTTCACTTTTTGTGCTTGTGAATGCTTTGCCTGTTAAATAAACAGGTTTTCCCCCCCTTTTCTCCAAGGAAATCTTTCCTTTCTAGAGCAAATTCTAAACCCCTTTAGAGGTTTTCTCCCAAATTTGCCCTAAACCAGGACATGCACACTCCCTCCAGATGAGAATGGCGGAGAGAATGGGAAGGGTGGAGGTGAGAAAATCCTGGACTGACATAAAGGCAGCTTAACAGGGAAAGCAAAAGCCATAGGTGCAAGCAAAGCAAAGCCTGAGCTTCTGTTCCACTCCTTTAACAACAGAGAGCCCGGCAAAGTTAAAAACTATTGGCACAAATCTTTTGTCAGAAATGCTTTCATGTCTCATGATTTAAAAATCACCCTGACACTCTGTAGTTATTCTGGTAATCAATGTGCTCACATTGAAATATTTCTAAATGAAAAAAAAAAAAAGTTTGTGGGGAGCAGATTAATTTTTTTCCCCCTCATATTTTGATCACAGAACAGTGGGAAAAAACTTAACTTGAAAATCACCCTGAAAAAGAAATAAGGACAAAGCCATTTACAAAGTAAATTGCCTCTTCATTTGCAATCTCTCTGTTCCTCCCCATTTACAAGGGTGAGCCTTGCACTGAGCTTTGTGGATCCAACTGTTCCATCAAAAGGAGAGTATGAGATGCTGCTTCTGAGTTCTGCCTCAGATAACTGAATGTGTTTTAGGTCAGAATTGCTGCAGAAGACACAGCTAAAGGCTTGACAAACAGATTTTGTGGCTTTTCCCTTTCTGATTGCTGGTTGAATATTGGGAACCTCAACCTGATTCAGAGCAGGGATAACATGCCCTACTCTTTTCCAGTGGGCTTCAGGGCACAAAGCTCCAGTCCTTGGAGGTATAGAAAACAGGTTTTCAGATCCTGTTAGCTTTTCCCCCCCAGCAGGCTCAGAGTGCAGCCTTAAACCTGCAGAGAGAGGGTGCCCAGCTTTCCCTGGCCTTTTCAAAACAAACCAACACAGCTTCCAGCTTGCTGCTCTCACCTTTTGGTGCTGGCTTGTGACAATCCTGCATGCCTAATGACTGTTGGCACTCCCCAAGCCTATTATCCAGGGCACTAACGTTGGAGATGAGGGGGTTCTGCATGTTTGTGCTGTGCTCCACAAAGCTGATGTCCCAGCAGTGAAGCTGCTGCATTGCACCCTTCCCATTGTGTGGGGAAGCCACTGGCTTGGACTGAGCTTTGATATCCTCTGGCTTTGCTGCCGTGGTGTCCATGCCCAGGGGGTGTGAGTGTGCAGCTGAAACCACCACCACCACCACCACCACCATCTCCTCCTCCTCCTGGTCTCTGGCACTGGCCCCTGTGTGTTGGGGTTAACTCTCCCTCTGCCTTGTGCCTGCTGCTCTCTGATTTTGTGTTGCTGAAATGGCTCCCAAGGTAGTAGAAAGACTTTTTTTCCCAGCCCTGTGACCAAAGAAGAAGTTGAGATTCCTCAGCTCTGCTTTTCAAGGTTGTTTATTTTCCCTTTTCTGTTACATTCTTTCTCTGACCTACTGAGGTCTGTCCAAGAGGTTGGTTTGTGGCACAGTCCCTGCCCTTGGGGTGGTGTTGGCTTTTATACTAAGAACTACATGTACTTTATTTATAATAATTTTCCAATCCCTATCACCTATGTTAGACAGTCTGTCTCTACCCTAAACCAATCCAAAAGTGCCACCACCACAGCAGAGGATGGAGAACAAGAAGGACAAGGAGAAAGACAGGACATGCCCAGATTAATCCATCTTGCCTCTTGAACCCCCATTCTAAATCTCAAAAATTCTACTTTTTACCCTGTGATAAATTCACTATCATTCTATTCAAACCCTTCTGGCTTGTAACTCCTCACACAAGGTTGGTAATTGTTTCCATGGGCTAAAATGAAAGGCACAGGTGTGTGACTCTGTGCCAGGGTCTCTGAGCCCCCTGCCAGGGTCTCCAATCACCCAGGGCAGCCAGAGGGATGTCCTGGGTCCCGACAGGCTGTTTAGGAAGTGGTGTCAATAACACAGAAAAGTTTAAAAAATAGTTTCAACTTATAATACAGAAAAGCTTAACTGGTGCTGAGCTGAGCTCACATGGAACCAAGGCCTTTCCTCCTCTGGGCCCTGCCAGGGCCTTGGGGGCACAAGGGGCTGGCAGGGGACAGAGCCAGGCCAGCTGAGCCCAGCTCACCCAGGGGACATCCCAGGCCACATGGCCTCATGATCAGCAGGTACAGCTGGGCAGGAAGGAGGAGAGGACAGATTCAGGGCCAGCATTTGTCTCCCCAAGGTGCCATCATGGGAGCTGGGCCCTGGGGATGGCTGAGCTCCTGCCTGCCCAGGGGAACTGGGGAGGGAATTCCTGCTTTGCTTTGCTTGCACATGTGGCTTTTTCTTTCTCTATTAAACTGTCTTTACCTGCAAAATCCTTTACCAGGGTTCTCCTCACTTCCACCCATGCCATTCTCTCCCCCGTCCCTCCAGAGGACAATAAGTGAGGGGCTGTGTGGGGCTTAGCTGCCAGCTAAGGGGTTAAACCTTGACACCTTGGGGAAAATGTTAAATACCTGTGGCAGGAAGTACTCAAATGAAACTGCCAGCCATCCATCACAGAGAATTTATGGATGTCTCCCCCTTCACATCTTAAACCTTGCATTCACTGAAGGCCACAAGATTCAGAGATTATTGCCATGTATCTTACACAAGCAGGGACTCAACTAACCTGGGGTCAGGGAGTGGGGAAGCATGGAGAAGCTGTCACCGTGTCCTCCTCCCATTTTTTTTTTCCTTCTGGAAGCATCCTAGATGCATTTTAACAAGTAGGAGCTGTCAGGATGTGAGGAAGGCAAGGTGTTATACTATGTGGGAACTTAAAAATAACATTAATAATAAGTTGTAATTGATTATCTATTAGTTATATTAGTTAAAATAATATCATTATTAATATAATTAATTATATTATTTTATCGTTAATATTAAATTGTTATACTTATTATAATTAATTATTGTTTAATTAATAATTAGAATAACATTACAATAAGCATTTCATTTTTGCTCCAGAGACCTTGGAGTGTTTTTTGAGGGACTGGAGGAACAGGACAAAGACACTGTGGAGGGACTGTGCTGGAGTGAGCACAGCTCCCAGAGGAGCTTATCAGATCTTTGTCCTCAGCATTCGTCAGGCTACATCACAACTAATATTGTGAGATCTGGGCTCCCTCATGTAAGGGAAGAGAAGAAACTCTGCAGAAGCTATTTTATCTCTTATCACCATCCAGTTCTGCCACAGGAGAATTATACAGAATAATGTCCCCCCTGCAATGGGGGCAGTACAATAATAGCATGTCAACCCCAAAATCCCTGCCCTGCATTCAAGGCCCTTGGGATCAGACCTTGCCACAATTTATAGCTTCAAAATCAAGACTAGAGCTGGCAGTTTTCATCTGTGGGGATGCCATTGCCTTCAATTAGCAGGTAACACCATCCCTAACTGAGAAACTGAGGAGTCTTTGTGACTCACGTAGCAAAGGCAGAATAAACTGTCCTAAGGTTTGAGAGCAGCTTCAAATATCACTTATTTCCATCCCAATTTGTCTTCAAACTGGCTCCAGAAAGGCAGCCAAATCAAAGATCAATAGACTTCAGGGAAAGTGTGGGAGGCAGGGAAGAAGAGTGATGGGGAGATGATTCCTATGTTACTTTGAGGCACATTAATATTTCTTTGGCCACAAAGCACAGATCACAGGTGAGCTGAGCTCCAAAACAAGGCAGGTTTTACTGCAAGATGCATAACACCTGTATGAGCTGGGAGCTCTGCAGGCGTTTTTAATGGGTACCAAATATTTAGTGAGAAATCAGGAAGGAAAAGTGGAAATTTAGCACCAAAGCAGTTGGCAGAGGCTCAGCATATAACACAGCAGTGCACTGTGACAAATGTAGGCAATAATGTGTATCACTCTGCAGAGTCAGAGCCAGAGACTATAAAGACCAGGTAAGAATTAACCAAATACCAGCAAAAAATCCCAACCCTCCCCCCCAAAAACAAACCAACCAAAAAACTCCCCAAAAATCAACAACAACAACAAACCAACCAAACAAAAAAACCCAAAAAAAACCCAAAAAACAACAACAAAAAAAACCCAAACAAAAATCAAAACCAAAGAGGATATTATCCTCCAGTAACTCATTTTTTTGGGAAAGGACTGGCTGATGTGCCCAGGGCTTGAGAGCAGGGCACAGTGTGGTGGCAGTGCCACAGTTCACACTTCTGCAAGAGGCTTTATCATCAGGCAACAGCACTTAATTTTGCTCTTAATAAAAAATGTCAGGAGATTAAGACCAAGCTGAATATTCCTACTGCCATCCTGGGATTTAGAGGTTATGCCGAAATCATTAATACAACCACTATTTGAACTCTTTTGATCACCAAGTATTAAATTCATCCCTAAGTACATAAATCCTAGGAAGCAGGAAAGCAGAGCTACCAGCATTGCTGGTCCTTTTTCATCTGCTTTTCTCATCATTGCCAGTGCTTGTAATGTCCCTCAATCACCTCCTGAACTGCATAAAGAGCCCACAGTCCCTCCCCATAAAAAGCTGTCCTAAATTATCCTAGATGATCTGTTGGTTTTTTTTTTTTTTTATTTTTTAAATTTCAGACTCTCAGAGCATCCATGAAAATCCCAGGTGGGATTTGTTCCTTCCCTGGGGCTGCTGATGATGATTTGTGCAGATGAGCCAGCACAGTAGTCAGGGAACCCCAACAGCAATTTCTTGTTGTTGTTTTATAAGTTCTTAACAAATATTTCTGAGTCAGACAAAGGATTATGCTAATGAGCCTGCTGAGCTGACACTGCCTTTCCACAACTTTTTAAGACAATGGCCACATTTTCTTCTAAAAGCAACCCTCTCATTAACAGGAAGGCTCCAAAACACATTCTGCTTCTCACAGAATAATTCCTCTAACTGCATTTTCTATTTGACTTCAAGCAGTATTTGAACAAAACTGTCACTCCAAAATATTATTCCACATTGGAATTCCAAAGGCATTGTTCCACAGCCTTTTTTTTCACATCCATTTCCACCCTTAAAATGAAGATTCACATGGAGCCTCTACCTGCTCTTGTGCTCTGTGTGGGTGTATTTGAGTGCCCCTCACCACAGCTCAGGTGAGATGGCAGGATCTCTCAGGAGCTGGAATGGGCTTAGCCAGGCTTTGGGCTTTCATTACTCAGCCAGAATGGTGAGTCCATCAATCCCCCTGCATTGACACGCTGCTGAATTCATTGGCACACAGCTATTACCCCGTGTTCTCCTGACAGCTGGGCTTGAGATCAGGAATTTGTCAAATTCCCTTCACATCCGCTGCTGCAGGAGCAGTTGAATAGATCAGGTGAGGACACTGCAAGATTTCTCGTCATCCCCCAATACAATCTCATCTGGTGATAACCTGAACCCTAAGTAAAATTATGGGCTTCATGACATCAATAAGCAAGCAGCAATGCCAGAGCTGTGCTGTAAACCATCTCCTGACTGGGCTGACAAAGCATTCAGGGAGTCAGAAAACTAATTCATTATCAGGAAAGTTAGCACCTTTCAGTAGTGACTTTCTATGTGTCCTTCAAGTAATGCTTATTGGGGGGGAGTATTTCAGGTTTGTCTGAGTCTGGGGATTGGTGTTTACACAAGTGTTGATCACTCAAACTTCACCTCTCTTAAGATCAGGACCAAGCTTGAGTTACAGTTGGATTTGAATAGTTCAGGGCATGGAACACTGTGCTGGGAGCCTGTGCTGCTCCCTGACCACTGCTATCTCATTTTGAGACAGTTCCTAGAGCCTCCTTCTTCATTTTCCATGGCTGCTCTCAGGAGCTTTCTCTGGCCTTTTAAGACCAGATTAGAAAGTGATGTGGTATTTTATAGAAAACAGGATGCAGGCATGCTCCTGCCCAGAGCTGGCAGAGGGTCACTGGCCTGCCAGTCCTATAGGCTCCTTCCTCTAGTGATGCCTCAGGTTTTGGCTTTTATATTGTTTAGATTCTGTGCTGCTTTAGTGGGTGGGTCTGGGCTTCATATGAGGGGATGGTGAGTATTGTAATCATATAGCTGTATATCTTATTTCTAAAGTCCATACCTTCTCTCGCTGGTTTTCTCACAGCAGCTCTTCACTGTTGTTGCTTCTCCATCAGGGCTCCTCTCCAGCTCTCCCTGAATGCCTCACCCCCTTTTATCCCAGCTACCTCCATGGGCTACAGCTGCTGCCCAATCAAGGGCATCACAGCTGCAGCCCACGTACAATAACAAGAATCAGGGCAGGGTCACTTCTACAATACAGAGATCTTTTACTGCCATGCATATATTTACCCAGGCCCCTATATTTTCCCCTTTTAACACATTTTTCAATTACACAGTTACAATACACATATCTGTCCCAGCTCTCAGGTTGCCACAGCTCTCGGCTGTCTTGAATACATACAAATCCCTAGATTTTCTCAGGCTCCTTTCCACAAAGGCCATATTCTCACAGCTCTCTGCTGTTACAGCTCCTTGATTCAAAGCTCCTGCTTCTTTCTTCTACATATCTGTCCCAGCTCTCAGGCTGCTACAGCTCTCGACAGTTCTATCTTCTATCATGTCAGAGGGTCCCATACCTTCTCTCAGTGTTTTCTTATGGCTGCAGATCTTCCTCAGCTCTCCAGGCTGCATATCTCCATCACATCGGGGTCACCAGATGTTGCAATCATATAGTTGTATATCTTATTTCTAAAGTCCATACCTTCTCTGGCTGGTTTTCTCACAGCAGCATTGTTGTTGCTTCTCCATCAGAGCTCCTCTCCAGCTCTCCCTGGATGCCCCACACCCTTTTATTCCAGCTACCTCCACGGGCTACAGCTGCTGCCCAATTAAGCACAT
>JAHXMQ010012340.1:19095430-19147118 GCA_020466415.1 Ammodramus savannarum pratensis
TTGGTTTAGGGTAGAGACAGACTGTCTAACATAGGTGATAGGAAAATTATTGTAAATAATTTTTGTAAATAAAAAAATATTGTAAATAAAGTACATGTAGTTCTTAGTATAAAAGCCAACACCACCCCAAGGGCAGGGACTGTGCCACAAACCAACCTGCTGGACAGACCTCAGCAGGTTAGAGAAAAAATGTTACAGAAAAGAGAAAATAACCTTGAAAAGCAGAGCTGAGGAATCTGAACAACTTCTTCAGTCGTGGGGCTGAGAAAAAAAAGACTCCTTAATACCTCAAAAGCCATTTCAGCAACACAAAACTCGAGAAAGAGCTGCAGCCCTGCAAGCATCCTGAGAGCAGATCTGCTCTCTTGAGGGATCTCCCCAGCTTTCGTGGGGATTTCCTTCAAAGATCAGGGGGTTTCCCTCCTTGTTTTGAGCAGCTTCCAAGCCAGGTGAGACCCAGTCTGCCACTTCCCTTTGGTGTCCAAGAAGAATTCCATGGTAATTCACATGGACCCATTTACAGGAGGAGAGGACCTGAGTGTTCCTGTGCTGCTGTGGCCCTTCCTACTTACCAGAGCATTGGGCAGGCTTCCCCAGGAGCATCAGCTCTCACTCACTGCCTCTCAGGCCCTGCAGCTGTACACAGCTGTGTCTAAGTATCTGATATTTAATTTTTTTCCTTATAGTTGCTCCTGATCAAGCTGGCTGCAGACAGGAGCCCAGCATGTGCTGAACTCAGGAGCAGCAGCTGGTGCCACCATCCTCTTCCATGTGTGCGTGTGTCTGTCCCACCACAGGTGGAGAAAATGAAGAGTATAAAACCTCCCAAACCCCAGCCTTTAGCTCTTCTTTGGGCAGAATGTTTGACCATATTGATTTCATTTGCATTAAAAATGCTTCTCTGGAAATGAAAGACTTGCATCTGTCTCATTATTTCAGATCTGAGCTGGCAACTGAGTTAATATTAAAATGACGCACACAAATCACATTTCCTATGTTATAAATAACAGGAACAAAGCAAATATACCAACATTAATAATTTACCTTTTGAGCTTAGCCCTTCTTTATTTTTCTGAACCCTCTACAAGCAGATTGCCATTTCTTCCAATTTATTCATTATTCAAATTCAGCCAACAGTTTAAAAGAACATGTTTACCTAACAGATAGCTTGCATTTTGCTCCCATTTTCACTGCTCAGTATTTGTAACAAAGTGTGAGTCACAATCGTGTAATTAAATCACATAATACAATTCCTTTTCCTCAGCTAAATCAAAATGTAATACTTCTGGGGAAAAAGTACTGCCAATGTGTCTATAAAAAACAAATTCCTACAAATAACTTTGTCTATGCCTGAATTTCATCTACATTCATTCTGACTAACAACTCAGCTGCTCGGATGTTTAGCAAATAATTATTAAAACAGGCAGAGCAGCTTTATTTCCTTGCTTCTCATAAAGAATTAAGTGAAAATCCATTTGCTTTTCTTGAGCCATCTTTAGCTCCTTCTGCCACCCAGCCACTGCTTTCCCCCTGGTCCTGCAGGTGACATTAACAGCAACAAAAAAGGCCACTGACAGCAGCTGCCTCTCAGCTGCCTTTTATTCCCTTTTGAGCAGCAGCCTTTGGGGTTTTGCAGCTCCATGGGGAAGGTGAAAGCCCAGAGTAAACGAAAGAAACATCAGGAGAAGAACAATAAATCTTTCACACCTCCGCTCAATTCTCCTTTAGCTCTCATTTTTCTCACCCAAAGGAAAAACAAGTTCTTTTTCCCCCTCCTGTTTTAGTTATTTTTTGTTAATTTCAAATAACATTCCTCAGTTATTTCAGGGCTAACCAGACATGAAGCCTGCATATATAAAAGCTTAAAAATGCACCTAGCAGCCCTTTTGCAGATCTGGTTTTTGGCTGAGCTCCTGGCACTCATTCTGCCATGGTAGGATGCAATGAATCCCTTTCCATGAGCACAGAAAGGCAGCATCCCACCACAGCCTGGCCTTGGACACCTCCACAGGTTCTCTGTGCCAGGGCCTCAGCACCCTCACAGAAAAAGAAAACATACCACTCATATTTGATTCAAACATGTGAGACTCTCTAATTTCTCTCATTTTCTCTGAGGTGCTGCTGCATGAATGTAAAATTTAACACCGGTTTGCATGTGTACAGCTCTTGGAAAAAAAAAGCAAAGCTTTTCCAAAAGAAAAAAATAAAATAGAATTGCAGGGGATCTCTTCTTGTAAATCCATCCTGACTCCAAACAGCAGCACTCTCTGCATTTTTGGAGGAGACAGAATAGATTTAGAAAGTGGCTGCCTATCGATTTATTGTCTTTATGCTGGACATAGGTTTTTATTAAAGAAAGCAGATGCTCAATAATGTTAACTAGTAATGGGAATTGACTTTTCACTAATTGCACAGAACCTGGCATTAATACACTTTAATAGAAAATAGGCTTGTGCACTCCAGATCAATCCAAAAGTTTTTCCTGAGTACGCTGCAGACAAAGGGCTCCAAGAACAACACAGCTAAATAAGACATTGTATTTATTCACTTATTATTCCTCCAGTCATTGAGACAGGGAAATACCTCCAGGGAATGAGGGAAATGCTTGACCTCAGCTGCTTTTCCACTCTCTGTTTGCTCCACAGGGCTCAGTATTTCCTGGTCTGCTGTTCTGCCCCATTTACCCAGTTTGTAAACAGAGGGGTAATTTTGTCTGCCTCAGGTACTGTGGGATGCCGGCAAAATAAATGTATTGGAGGTATGACATGAGAAATAAAATAATTTATCACTTAATAGAAAGATGTTATCATTACTATAATTATTATCATAATCACTTATATCATTCATATTGCTATTAATACTATTATATTTGTTTAAAATGCAAATGTTATAAGCCAAATTCTCTGTACGTTTAGTTTCACCATCTGGCTTCTCATTAGGGGATCACAAGGGGATTAACAGCACCAGGGGCTGAACCCTTCTGTGTTATCTGGGGTGTGTATCTCTGTGGGGCTCAGCTGCCTCATGAAACCCTTTTTCTGGGGCCTGGCAGCGCAAAGCCAGTGGGCACAGCCAAAACCAGTGCATTTTCACCCAAGTGCTTAGGAACATTCAGTGAAGTGAGGCTTGCTGCCATGGTGCAGTCTACAGGTACTCTGCATTGCCTGCCAGGCACCTCCAGGAAAAAGATGAAGACAAATGAAGCAGGATCAAGCCTCAGTCCCTGTCCCTCTGAAACCCTTGCAGGAAATGAGGCCACGTGCCCTCACAGCTAACAGTGGTTCCAAGTGGAGCAAATTGGAGTCCCAACCCTTTTTAGGCACTATTACCAGTCCAATAAAGCAGCTAATAATAAAGGATTGCTGCTTTATTTCCTGCACTTAAATAGAAGAGATTGGCAAAACCTTGCTAATCATTTCTGACGCTGAAGCACCACAGCAGCAGACAGGCTGCTGGAGAAAGGCAGGAATTTTCAGAAGGTTTGGATTTCTGAAGGGTGGGAGTCCATGACTTCATGTGAATGAAGTTTGAAGCACCCTGACCTCTATAACCATACCTCCCATGGCTCTCAGCTATTTTAGATGCTCTTTAACTTTCTCTGAGGCAGCTGAAGGAAAAAGCCCCATTGCCCAGGGTCCTGGCAGTGACACAGGGGCTGACAATACTTTGTGCTTGTTATAAAACTATGCTTGTGCCACAGGAAAATAATTTTTAGTTCTGTGCTGTGTGTGGGTGGCACAGCTGGCACAGCTGGCACAGCTGGACTGCTGCCATGGCTGGATTCCCAATGGATGGCCCTGAGATGAGATGGGGTACAGCATGGTTGTGCTGCTCCCCAGGAGGGAGAATCACCTCTGGAACAGGAACTTCTCACTTCTGAGAACTTCTGGCTCACCTCAACACTCCTGTCAGGAGACAGCCAGAGCCCAGAGGGAGAACCTTCCATGGGAGAGGGGATCCCCCAGTTCCCCCTGGGCTGTCCCCATGGCTCCATCACTGCCATGGGGTGATGCCTTGGAGCTACATCAGAGGCTGGGCAGAGCTACAGAACAAAGCAGGGATTGATTCAAAGCATCTCCTCCATGGATCCACCTTGGGCAGCACCAGAGCCCAGCCAGGGCTGCACCCAAGATGACCCAAAATGGCCCCAAAATGCACGAGCGCTCCCGGGCTCTCTCCCTGGGATCAGTTCTGCTCCATTTGCACCTTGCAGTTCATTGTCCCATTCCAGCTTTAGCCCAGGCAGTCCCACCCTGCTTGTTTTTCTCTCTGCAGCCCACAGTGTTTGTGCTCTGGGGCTGAGATTGGGATCATTTGTCCTTGGTGCCCAGCTGGAGCAGGAATTGTTTTGTCTCCCTGCTCTGTGCACAGAGCTCACCATCCCTGAATGTGAAGCTCAGACCCACACACTAAAGCAGCACAGAATGGGAAAATAGAAAAGCTGAAACCAGTTGGGTACAGGAGGATGCAGGAAGGTGGGAGGCCCCTCTGGTAGTGTTTCAGGCTGAGCTCCTTTGCCATTTGGAAGGACAAGGAATGTGTTCCTGCAGGCAGCTGAAGAGCCCTCAGGGTGCAGCACACGTGTGTTGGTTTGGTTCAGTTCTGGTCTGGGACCAAAATGGGGATGAACAGGCAGAGCCACATCACCAGTGCCAGCCTGTTGGGGCCCCTGGACCTGCCTGTGGCATCAGGAGGGCACCACAGCTGCTGTGGGCTGAGGGTTTTGCTGTGCAGCTTCTCCACCCCACCTGATCCCCCCTGGGGAGCAGCAGCCCCTGAATCCCAGCAGTTCTGCACTGCTCAGAACACTGGAATTACCTTTTTGCTTCTTTATCTTGCTGCCGGTTGTTTATCAAAGCAATGGCAGCTCAAACTAAGCTCACTGCTGAGGAAGTACGACTGGTTTACCATTATTGCTATTTAAAAGTGTGTTAAGGTGCTGCTTACTAAAAACTACCAATGTATAATTAATTAATATTCTATCCTGAAGTGAACTTGTACAACTATCAATCAATGATAAGCCACTTATATTTGTCCCCTTTCCTAAAGTGGGAGTTCCTACTGGAAGAGCCCCTCTACTTGTAGACATCTTGCTCCTGGATACCTGCAGAAATGCAGGGTAACTTGCCCCACAGGAATGTTTTATTTAGTCAGACAGCCCTTTGAAGTGAAAGGGTAACCATTTCTGAGCATAACCTTGGCTTTGCACTTCCAGTAATTATCCTTTAATTGCATTACCCTATTTGAAATAGATTTGTAACTGGAAAAAACCAATTTGATGTCCCCTGATGCATACGCTGACATGCATGATTTGCTTTTTTTTATTCAAATATAAATGCATTTATATACATTTATATAAATGCAATTCCACCAAAGAAAAGAGAAAAATAAAGTTGAAATGTAGCCATTTTGGACATGTGAGAAGCACCAGCAACCAGTGCTGGGTGGGAAAAAAATATTGTGAAAATAATAATAATAATAATAATAATAATAATAATAACAACAACAACAATTAGTGAGATCAGTGAAAAGAAGAGATGTGAAAGGGGAAAGGGCTCCAGCTCTGCTCCTCCAGAAGTTCTGTTGCACATAGTGGTGTCTGACTACTGAATAATTTGTAAGGTTAATACAGTGGAGTGCAGGTCCCTTTTCCTCCTACCCTGTGGGACAGAACACACACTCAGGCAGAAAAGTGCTTTTACTTCTTCCTTCTTGGGCAGATTCAAACTAATCCAGAGCAGTGGCAATTTAGACCCATGCCACTTGTACCTGGTATTTCTGAGAGAGGAGATGCACCCAGTTTGGCTGGGTTAACTGCACTTTACAGCCCTACAAGCACACATGTGTGCACACAGACACATCACTGAGATCTGGCTCAGCCCTGTGCAGAGAGAAATTAAATAAGTTACAGGTGCAATGTTGGTGAGGTGGGTTCTGCCACTCTGCAGCAGAAATAGAACTTCCAGCCAAGGAGTCAGGATGTGCTCAGAGGGCAGACAAGGAAAACCATGGTTGGGCCAGAGGTGCCTGGTGGGATGGAGCGTGCACACAGAGCTGGGTGCTGCAGGCCCTCCCAGCACTGAAGGAATTGCAGATTTTCTGCAGCAGCTCCTGTGACAGATGTCCTCTTGCAGCAGCCCTGCATCCTCATCTGCTCCAAAGCACAACCTGCCCAATCTGTACTTCAAGAAGTCAGCAACTCACAGACAAAAAACTAACCTGGGGAGTCATAAAGCAGAGAGGTTAGGCTGGATAAATTTGGCCTTTCTGGGGCTTTTGATAAAAGCAAAACCAAAGCATCAAACCCAGTAGAAAGAAATAAAATCTTCTTTTCTGGTTTTGTCTGGAGATGTAACCAACTTTCATTAGTACAGTTTGTTTATACTGACCACATCTAACAGAAAGCAGAAGGAAAGTCATCTGTTCTGTTTGTGTCTGTCTGGCTGCCCTGTCCCCATCTCCAAGCCTCATCCTGAGGGGAACATAAGTACTGAAGTTCAGATCCAGGCATTTGGCACTTCAGGCTTCTGTGGATCTTTAGGGAACAATCCTGGACAGGTTACCCAGCATTTTATTTTGGAAATCCCACAACAGAAGGAGATTTTATTTTAGGTGTACACTCTGTAGCTGCTTTCCAGGCTGGCTCCTTAGGATCACAAGATCTTGGGCAAAATCTCCCATCCTGTTTCACACATCACCAGTGAGAGTGAGTGGTGACTTTGTCCAAACAGCTCTGTCAGTGCCAGCATTTCAACCTGACACATTTCACCTGGGCAGGACACACCTCTTTGCTTGGCTTCCTTCACTGATCCAAGCAATTCCACTCAAACCCCCAGGACAGTTATTTGGAGCTCACTGGTGAGACAGGGAACAGTGCAGCTGAGGTTTGGGGCTCCCTCAGTGCTGACAATTTGAGGAGCCTGCTGGAGGTTTGGCATCCTGCACAGGTGTATTTAACAGAGAACTAGCTCTGATTTTTTAATCTTTTTTTTACAGATGGAACTGAAACTCCCAGGACGCAGCACAAAGATAACAAATGAAAACTAAGCCAAAATATAATCACTCTAATTATAATGGCTAATAAAAAGAGATGGTTAGGAGAGAAGTTGCAGGAGCATTGAAGCCAGCTGTCAAGATCCAGCTCATCTGATTGAAAACTGATAAGCAAGTCAGCTGAGAGAGCACTGCCATGTTATAAAACAGAAGAAGAGGAACAGCTTGGAGGCCTGAGGGTGGGGTTTGGGGTTGTTTGTGAGTCGGTTTATTGTGTGCTAAAAAACCTGCAACAGAAAATGGATGAAGTGAGAAGAAAACTCATTCTCATCTGGATTATAATGCAGGATTAACTAGAAAAAGAAACGGCGAGTTAACAAAACTTATGTTACTGACATTTGCTAAAATCTTATTTTCTACCTTTAAGCCAAGTAGTTATGTTTAAAGGTTTCTCAGATGACTTGTCAGACCTTAAAAGCTGTGAATGAAGTAGGATCTTTGAATTCCCAGTGATTTCTCTTTGAGAATTTAAGTTGTGATGGAGCTGGTAGCCAGTTTACCCAGGCTGCACCTACATACTTATATATATATATATATATATATAAGTGTATATATATACATATATATATATTTTATATATATATATATAAAAGTGTATATATATACATATATATATATTTTTATATATGTGTAAAAGTATATATAAAAGTATATATATTCTTTTTAATATGTTATTTGTTAATATGTTTCATGGTTCTAATTCAGCAGCCAACACAATCAGTTTAAAAGCAGGTAGAGGTATCAGTCAAAAGGCAAGGAGAACTGGAAGAATAACAAGGAGAAATCCAGAAGATGATACAAGAGAATTGCTTTTACTTGAGGCTGCAGGCTGGAGCTGTGCATGGAGCCCCTCTCAGGAGGTTGCAGTGGGAAATGCTGACATCTGTGGGTGAGATGGAGAGCTGAGCTGGTGAGCCAAGTTGTTAAATGTTGTCCTAACTAGAGCTCAGAAAGGCACTCAGTGTGTGATCCAGATTTTGTCTGCTGCTGAGTACATGCACAGGGCTGCTGAAGGGAAGGAGAGAGGAATTAGGGCAATTTTCTCACTGCTTGGTTATGGTGGGAGAACAAGGGAAAAGTCCCTCTCTTGTCTTCTACCTACTCCAGCCTCAGGCTAGGCTGCTTCTGGCTGCTGCTCTTGCTGCTCTGGGAAAAGGCTGTCCCTGTTTGTGTGGGAAAGCTTTCCCTGTTTGTGTGGGAAGTTTTCCATTTTGTCAGGAGAGCAGGGCCCTGCTGTGAGTGCCCTCTTGGCTACCCAATACTGCATTTCTGAGGCAATGTTCAGGCAGGAGATCTAAACCAAATTTTCACAGTGGAAAGCAAAATTGAAATGTATATATTAAAACGTGCTGTTCTCCTCTGGAAGAACTAGCCATCATTGAGGTGTTTGGGGATTGGCTGCAAAGCTCTTAGCAAGCCCAAAAAGAAAATCAATTTCTCTTAAGAGCAAATCCTGTGCCTGAGCCAGCTCTGTTGAAGCCTCGTGGCTGTGGGTGACACTTCTCTCATCCTGTGCTTGATTTTTGACTGCTCCCATGAATTCCTCCCTGAGGAATCCCCCAGCTCTGGGGTCCCATCTCTTGCAGGTGCAGCACAGACCTCACGGACAGGTTTGCAGTAGGCTGATGCCCTCTGCTGGGTGTGAGAGACTAGAAACATGGAAATTCCCTATTTCAGAGTGGGATAATGGCCCAAAACTCCTTCCAGCAGTCCACTAGACAGTTTAATGGCAAGAGTTCACACCTCCCTACAATATTTTTTAATACATGTTGGAGGGCAGCTGACGGTTTGACGTCTAATTGCTGTCTATTTGATTTGAACTCTAACAACAATAGTTCTGGTTATGGCTTCCACATTGGTGAATATTAGATGCAATTTGTAATTAATGAACTTTGAATATATTAATTTCAATGAACTGCTCCTCTGCCATCAGCTGGATTTAAAAGAGTGTATAATTTAGAGAGAAGTGTCTGAAGGAGTCTTTATTTAATTTGCATTACCGTGGTATTGGTTAGAAATCAGTATAAAGATGAACAAAGCTTTCAGAATGTTTGCTGAGGAGTTATTGGGGGAAAAGACCTGCATCAAGAGGGACAAGCTACCATGTGTCAGCACACCCTATATTCCACTGAGAGATCAGCTGAGAAATGCTGGAACTGCAATTCTTTTGTCAAATATGACAAAAGAGAATTGAGAATTTTAGGGGAACACAAACAAACAAATTAAAGCTGGAAATGGTGTTTGTGTTCTGCTTCAGACTGAGGACTCTTAAGGCCTTGATGCTGACTGCTGTAGGTGTTTCTGTCACACACCAAGGGACAGATGTCCACTGAACCTCTCTGGAGCTCTGTCACCATGGTATTTCAGTGAGAGTTTGTGCAGTTGTCCATTCTGGCTAATGTAATGCCTATGAGAAAAGGCTGAAAGGAACATTAAAACAGATCTAAAATAGGTATAAATTTGTCACCTTAACTTTCTTCTTTTCCTTTAGAAGCTTTAATTCTGACTTCTAGATTTATAAAATTACAAATTTTGTGTAGGTCTGTCCACTTCGAGATCTTTATGATGTATTGAATGGTAACAGATTCAAAAGTTAGAAGTTGTCTTATGTTACTGAAGTAATGAATTTAACTTATTTAAAAAAAATCAAAACAGATTCACGCTGTGTCTAAGGATAAGGCTACAACATCCTCCCAAAGATAAATGTCTTTTTGCAGCATAATGCTGAAAAAGTTAGTGTAAAGCTTTTCTGAGTTCATTACCTGACTGCACTATACTGTTGAGTATCTAACACAAATAATCCCAAGGGATACTTCATTGGTTTGAAATGTTCAGCTTCACGAAGGGGCACATCCTGTCTCTGGTCTGACCACAGGTTTGTGCAGCAATTCTCAAGAGTCAACAGAAGAACCCTCACTGACTTTTAAAGATGTTAAACTTGACCATTTTCTAAACATGAAGTGAAGTTTGCTCTGTGTGAGAAAGCAGAGTGTTAAGGACTGGCTTGGTTTCTTACACAATTCTGGAGCTTCCGCTCAAGAGACCCAAACTGATTCATGGGATATTCATTCTTCACAAACCAGCCTTTTATTGTCATTGATTTTTGTCCCTTGAATATGTAAATTTTGCCAAGACATGATTTTTTGCAATTAATAGCAAAACGAAAGTTTTAATACAGCCACTGAGGTACATCTGGATTTTGGATTTTATGGAAACTAGTTGTTTCCTTTGGCTCTATTAAAATAATGTCCTGTTTAACAGGGTTAGTTGTGAGTAATTCTGGCAGATGGGGAAGTACATGTGCAGCTGGGAGTCACATGCACTCACTTTAAATGTTGAAAAAATTGTTTGTGTGGTGTTTATAGAAACATCAAAAAGAGAAATTCATGCTGTAAGCAGGTCAAATCTAGCAAAATGGTAAAGTTTAACTTGTAACAATATCTTTTAAGAGAAAAAAGGCACGTGGAACTGTATAAAACGTGCTACTGAACTTGGTGACACACTACAGCCAAGGCATGTTAGGAGATGCAGCTAAATGGAAATGTCACAAATACCTTAGGAGGACATGTGAACAGCCAACACCAAAATGTCTTTTTTTTACCAGAAAAAAACCTAAACCCTAGGTGTCCTCAGGGACAGTGCTCACTATCTGCATTGTTGGGAACCTGCTAGTGCAGCTGTAAAATGACAGACTGAATGTCCTAACTTTGCACAGACCTAATGCAGGTGCAGAAATCCAGCTCCAATCATGAGATGCTCTAGGCACCTTAAGGAGTTAGTGAATCCAAAATCTGGCTGTGGACCTGAAGGGGTTGCACTCAGCACACACATGGAAGCCTGTTAAGTTTATTAACAGTGGGTTTAATTAAATCTAATTAAAAAAAATAATAAACACATGGAAATGACATGACTCAAGCAGCTTTTCCCCTCTCACTCTCCTGGAAGTTACCTGTTTATATTTTCACTTGGTTCAAAAGATTGCTTAAGAGATGAAACAGTGAGAGACATCCACTGCAACAGATGCCAACGCTCTGACCAACAAAAGAGTCTGATTTATTTTTAGAACAGATTTAATAAAAATGCAGCATCTCAGTGCTTATACTCCAGCAGGACCAGCAGATGTCAGCATAACTCAAAGCATAACTTTGGATTTTGGCAAGGCAACATTCAGAACAGAACAGAAAAACATCTGCTAAGCACACTGTAACTTTATACAACTTTACCAAGTAAGTCTGCAAGAACTTACCAGTATTATTGATAAAATGTGACCCAGCAAACCAAATCACCAAAGGACAGGAAATTTATACAAAACACAACAAAAATACAAAGAATAAAAATGTTACTAAGACTTAATTTACAAAATCTTTTCAATAAGCCTTCTTATAGTGTAAAAGTTTAATATTATGAGGACAGATAATGTATCAACTAAAGATACCAAAAAAACCCAGATGAATGGAAGGTAACGGTCTAGATAATCTTGGTTTGGAAACAGACACTCGAGTTTATTTCAGCTGCATATAAACCTTAAAAATCAATAAAAAGACAAAAAAACAGGGAGAGGGCTGTTGAAGTACCGGTTCAGTCCAATTACAGACTGATAACAGAGGAAAATTGTTTTAACTTTGTTCTACAGAAACCAACAAAGTAATAAGTAATACTTTAACACAGTGCCTTGACAGGTTAATTTCAATATTTTAATATGAATTCATATCCTTCTGAATTCATAAGGACAACTTGACCTCAAAAGCCAGTAACTGGGATGAGACCTGAACACCTAAATGCTTTTGACTCCTTTTTAAGTGAACGGGATTGGATTTACCAGACGTAGCTTCAGTACTCTAGAGAAAATACAGTATTCACTATTAATACTAGAAAGAGAGCTCTATTAATACTGTATGTAAATTCATTGAGAACTTTCACATAAATCAGATTAAAACCCACGAGATCCTGAATTTGAGCAGGAGAAATGAGGGATATGCAGAGATGGTACATTCTACAAAGCAATGTATGAAAGAATGTATGAAAAAATTCTATTTGTCCAAATATACAAGAAATAATCACATTAGTGTGTTGTATCACATTAAGTGTAACTGCACCAGACAGAAACAGACACTAAATATGCTGCTCACCAACTACACATCCTTCCCTCTCCCTCTGTTTCTCCTGCTTAGTTTGGGCACAGAGTGGGGATACAATTTTTTGGAGATACAATTAGGACTGACAAACGTTACCAAACACAGTAAGGTATCTTTGAAATTAACAGTGTTAAAGTGAACGCCTGAAGACAGCAAACTTCCCTCCTGTCCTGGTTTTGCATGGGAAGCATTCACAGAAGTGATGCAAAGCTTTTAGCCACTAGAAGGCTGTACACACCTCTGTGAAAAAACACATGTAAAAGACAAAAGAAAAACTTCTTTCTAGGAAGTTTCTTTTAAAAATCTCAGCAACTTGGCATCAAAACCACAAGGGGATTTTAACCCGGAAAAAAGCGAGTGGCTCAGGATGTATCACGTTAGAATTCAGCACCTTGTAGTTGAGTACGACTGTTCAGTGAGATCCTACCTGCATGAGTAAGAATCCTGATTCTTAATAGATCTTGTGGCACTCATGGGTAGCCTGGAGCTGAACTCCAACTGTACAGGGATCCATCTTGCTTTATCAGTGCAAACACAGCAGTGTGGTTAGGGACAGAACCACACTGAAAACAACAGTGAAAGTGAGCGCGTTCATCCCATGGGTCCCGACAAGTCGCAACAGCTTACAGCAAACCAAACCCTGCGTGTGCTGTGTTTACCCAAAGCATGCCCACCCACTCAGGATGAACAATGGCCATGGTGGCCCCTAGCCCACGTGCTTGTTCCTGATGATCTCGCCGCCCTCAATCTCGATCTGCTCGTAGAGCCACTTGCGGTCGCAGCGGCACTCGGTGCCGCACTTGTTGGAGCCGCACTTGGGGCAGGCGTAGAAGCAGCCCAGGCAATCCTCGTCCAGGCAGTCACACAGGTCCATCCCGCTGTACAGCAGCAGCCCCTGGCTGTCATACACCTTGCTCTTGGCTGGAATTACTTGCCTGTGCAATGAAAAACAAACAGGTGGTTTTTTCCCGGTTAAAATCCCCTTGTTTTTTTGATGGCAAGTTGCTGAGATTTTTTAAAAGGAACTTCCTAGAAAGAAGTTTTTCTTTTGTCTTTTACATGTATTTTTTCACAGAGGTGTGTACAGCCTTCTAGTGGCTAAAAGCTTTGCATCACTTCTGTGAATGCTTCCCATACAAAACCAGGACAGGAGGGAAGTTTGCTGTCTTCAGGCGTTCACTTTAACACTGTTAATTTCAAAGATACCTTACTGTGTTTGGTAACGTTTGTCAGTCCTAATTGTATCTCCAAAAAATTGTATCCCCACTCTGTGCCCAAACTAAGCAGGAGAAACAGAGGGAGAGGGAAGGATGTGTAGTTGGTGAGCAGCATATTTAGTGTCTGTTTCTGTCTGGTGCAGTTACACTTAATGCGATACAACACACTAATGTGATTATTTCTTGTATATTTGGATAAATAGAATTTTTTTTTCTATTTTTCTTTTTTTTTTTTTAAATCAGTCACATTAGAAGGTTGTAGCTTGTTATCCAGTAATTTCCAAATTGGATGTTAACTTTGTTTTTCAAAAGGAAGGTAAGGTCCTAACTTGCACACTTTTGTTTACCAAGTGTAACTACTGAGTTTACAGAAAGATTATGACCAATATTTTCAGTGTAGCCTACTTGATCTTACTGCATTCAAATTTATCTTCTTATCAGGATTTTAGTTTATGCATGTATTAATATCTACATCTATGGTCTGTGTACTATTGTACCTTACAAACACCTTTTTGTGTTTGCCTGAAATATGAACTGTAAGCTAACATTTTATCTTCTCTTTTATTTATCTCAGGATAAATAAAACTTCAACATCCCTAAAACCAAGAACCCAATCCATACCCACACAAACATCCACATAGCTAATGTTACAGGCTGACTATTTTATTTTCAAATGAAAGTTAATGTAAATAGAGCTAACAAATTACCTGTCTGAATTAAACACTGAGATTTTTGTTTGCCTTCTTTTTTCCCTTTTACTGGTCTCGGGAGTGAACTCAGTCTGCCGTCCCGGGTTAGCAAACTGCAGAGACTTTAAAGCCTTAGCTGTACGCCCCTGAATGAAGAGAAAATGTTACTTCAGTAGAAATACAAATCTTAAGAATATATCTAGTCAAGGATATTGTAATAACCTAGCTGAATTCTTGACCTACAATTCTATGACAACTTAAAAACTTTATGCTGGAGAGCTATACCTGTCTCTGACCCCAGCAACACAAGCTTTCTAGTGGCAGTTTTAATCACAGCTTTCAAATCATCCTCCTAATCACATGATTGAAAAATTACAGCAGGGGAGCAGCTCCTAGGATGCCTCTCCTCTTTGCTCAGGGTGCAGATTCCCTGTGCACAGCCTGAACACTGCAGCCAGCAAGGCACCAGGCACATTCCAAGCTCAGCACCTGGAGGAGTGTCCTCCCACAGCCATTCATCAGTGTCCCTGACCTTCACAGCCCAGACACCACAACAGCAGTACACTTAATGCACCTCCCTGCAGGCTCATTTCACAATGAGCTGCAACAGAAAATGCCTTCTTTTCATTTTTAACTGCAGAGACATCTTTAGAAGGAACTTTTGCAGTGCTCAGTTTCAAGCACAGGAGTTTGTTGTTTGCAAGGCTTGAATAACAGCTTAAAATACTAGCAGCAGTCTGGTATTCACATGAATTTACAAGCAGACACAATTTTTCAAAACTCAGAGGCCATATTATTTAATTAGAGAAGATTTTAAGGCTCTCCAAACAAAGGTTTAAATACAGTAAACCTGTACATCTGAAAGACTACATCCTTTCTTATTTCTAGGTGAGAAAAATGAAATTTATGTGGTAGTTACATGAAGTGCAACAGCTTGCAGAGTTCAGAGGGGATTGGAAAACTGCTCCATATACATACATCTGGGTCCAGCCTTCTCCTCTGTCGCTCCTCAGGGTCCACATCCACACTTCCATTGATGATCTGCATACACTTGGGACACAGCTTCCAACCAGGAACAAACTGCCTTCCAAACTTGGCACTCAGGAAAGCTGCATCGTCCAAGTCAATGGCTCGCAAGTTTTTCTTTGACAGCTTTCTGTGGATGTTAAAGGGATCACAACAGGATTTTTGTAAGTCTTCAAATCTCTCAATGTAAATTTTGGCGTGGTGGAAGCAGATTGTGTTGTTCTCTGACAGGGTTATGCCAGTTCTCAGCTGGAGCAGCAGGAGGTCAGATGAAGAGATATCTTGCTTGGTTTTGAGGCCAGTGTGACGGGTGTAATAGATCTTGTGGCACTCGTTGGTAGCCTGGAGCTGAACTCCAACTGTACAGGGATCCATCTTGCTTTATCACAACAACTCAGCTCGTTTATTTTCCCAAAGTAAATCTTTGAAGCCTTCAGGAGTTTCTGTGAAGATCACCCTAGAGAAAGCATTAAAATCAATCAGATTTGCAGTGCAAACTTTTCTCCATAAGCCTGACATACTGGATTTAAGTAATTTAAAAAACACGTAAAGAAAATATAGCCTTCTAGTCCAGATACAACTAAAATTTATTCTGGAACTAAACCATGCATTTTATATTCCTTTCAGAGGCTTTTTTTTTGGGAGGTCATGTGGCTTTTGTGAGCAGCCCTCTGTTGGGCAGTTGTTTCATAGTTAGACACCAATACCAAATTAAATTATCAAATGCCAAGTGAGCCACTGCAGACTGATGTTGGAACCCTGGAAACTGAGAATTTCTGTGCTGGCAGGCACTGACCCCCAAGGGAACACTGCATTTGACCTGAGGCTGTGGAGAAGCTTCCAAAATGGAATGACAGAACTTGGATTATGGGTGTGGATTTGAATAGAAGTGTGTGATATCACAGGGTGGAAAAAGCAGAGTTTAAGGTTTCAGAATATAGTAATATATATAAAGCAAGATGGAGGTTTTAGGGCAGAGGCTGGTCCTTCTCCTTCACCATCTTCTCCATGGGTTTGGGTGGTTTTGTGTAATTGCATAAAAAAGTCCACATTGTGGGCACGGGGTGGTTGGTTATTGAGTTAAAAGTAAGAATAATTTAGGTCTCACACCCTGCTTGTTGCTAGCCCAGTGTGGTCCTAACACACCAGAGCCTGAGCCCATCTTGCACTATTTTCCACCACAACATGAAAAACAAACTTTTGCCAAAAGAAAGGAATCACTTGCTCTCAAGTCCTCCAAGAACCTTAATTACAATGAGTGTAGTTTAATTGGGATGCTTATGTTCACCTACACCCTGTTCTGCAAAGGCAAAACCCAGAAAAATGGAAAAGCAGTCTACTGGTTGTGTCTGAGAGGGAATCAAATTCTTCACAACAGCTGGTGTATGAATGATTTTTTAATTTTTTTTATCAAACTTCACCATCTTAGTGAACCAGCTCTAATGGCAATCTTTTATTATTAGCTGCACAAACTTTGTGTTTCAAGCCACGGTACCTGGAGCTGCTAATGACCAAAGTTCACTGCAAACGAGTTAACATTTGAACAGCAGTTCAGGCAATACCAAGTAACTTCACCCAAAGAAGTTTGTAACATCCATGCTTCAAGTGCTAATGTGCATTTCTGAGTGATTCCTGCTGTGGAAGGTGGGGTTTGTGTGTGTGGCTGAAACACGCCATGCCAATATACAAGTGGCAGTCTGAATTTTCAACATTTGTAAGTCAGGACTCTTAGAAGATGTTCCTATTGAGAAACCAAATTTGTGTTCTAAGGAAAAAAAAACAAAAAACAACAAACCAAATAATTATTACAATGTGTAGTATCTGTACTATGGTATGTGATGTTCCATATGTGATATTAAACTGCAGAAAAGCACAAGTCTGTCACCTCTCTCTGTTCAAACGACACTACTGCGGAGGGAACACGGGGATCTCATCCATTAATCCACAGCAATTCCTGGTGGGAGCTGCAGTTTCTCCTCCGCCTGGGAGGAGCTCACGGCTGTTTTTGCTGTGAGTTCTCCTCGGCGGAAAGAGGAAAGCGCTGGAAACCGCAACCCCCGGGGTTTGTGTGTGCGATGTTTTCCAGCGCTCCCCGCACAGCCGAGCTCCCTGAGGGGCAGCACGGCGAAGGTGGAGCCCGCCCCACGCCAGCCTGGCAACGTCCCGGGAAAGGAAGGCCCGGCCCTTCCGCTGCCTCCGGGCCGCCCCGGTGCCTCCCTCCCCGCCGTGCCGGTACCTGCCCGCGGTGTGTGTCCCGCCGTTGGGCCGAGTCCCGCCCCGGCCGTGGACTCCGTCCCTCCGCGCTGCCCGGCGGGCGGCGGCCATCAAGGGCGCCTCGCCACAGAGCCCGGGGCGGCCGGAGCGGCGCTTCCGGCGGGCGGGCGGCCACAGCGACACCTGGCGGCGCGGAGGGGCGGCTCCGACCTGAGGGGCCCGGTATTTCCGGTGTTCATTTCCCGGTGTTTTCCAGTGATCCCCGGTGTTTATTTCCCGATGATTCCCCCGGGCAGGTGCTGAGCGAACGCCCCCGGCGCGGTGAGCGGAGGGCTGTGGCCCGGTGCAGGCTCCGCCGGGCTGCAGAGCGGCGGCGCTGAGGGAGAGCGGCACTGACCCGGGCCGGGGCCGCGCCGGGGCTCGGGAATTGCCTGTGCTGTCCCGGGAATGCCCTGTGCTATCCCAGGATACCCTGTGCTATCCCGGCAATGCCCTCTGCTGTCCCGGGAGTGCCCCGTGCTGTCCTGGGAATGGCCTGTGCTATCCCGCGATATACCCTGGTGCTATCTTAGAGCGCTCTGTGCTGTCCCGGGAACGCCCTGCGCTGTCTCGACAATGCCCTCTGCTGTCCTAGGAATGCCCTGAGCTAACCCAGGATACCCCGTGCTATCCCGGCAATGCCCTCTGCTGTCCTGGGAATGCCCTGTGCTATCCCGGGAATGCCCTGTGCTGTCCCGGGATACCCTGTGCTGTCTCAGGATACCCTGTTGTGAAAAATACAGGGTGAAAAACAATCATTTGTTTTTAAAAATTTTAAAAGTTTAATAGTAATAAAATGGCTAAAAAGAATAGTAACACAATTAGAGTAATTACAATTTGAACAATTGAATTAGGACAATATGAGGCAATAAATACAAAGAGTTATGGACGTCCAGGTACCTTTTTCTGGGCATCACGAGCCCGAAAAAGGACTCCTGCTAACAAAGGATTAACCCTTAAGAACAATAGCCCGTTGTATATTCATACACTTCATACATGATGCATAAATTCCATTCAAACACAGGATTCTGTCTGGTCATTGTCAACTACTTCCTTCTAATCCTAACAGCGCCCTCAAGGCGGGAAGAAGTTCATTTCTTCTGGTAAGAAGGCAATAAATTCGTTTCCCTGAAAGATTTAGCTGTCCTGTGGCTGCTATCTGGTGCGAGTACCTCATTCCTTTCTTTATAAAAACCCAACCAACATAGTTCTTATTTAAACAAATTTTATAACCTAAAACTATATTTAACACAGTACTTAAGAGAATTAATGCAGCATTTCTTTCTAACACAACACATATAATATTCATTTTAATATTTGCGAAAAGCCAATCGTATAATACATGAATTTTTCACACCTGTGCTGTCCCAGGATACACTGTGCTGTCCTGGGAATGCCCTGTACTATCCCAGGTGTCACCTGTGCTGTTCTAGGATACCCTGTGCTTCCCCCAGGTCCCTCAGCCTCTATTTCTCATCTCACCCCAGCCCCAACATCAGTTCTTACCAAAGCTGTTCTTTGTTTTAAATAAATAAATAAATAAATAAAGCCAAACCCCCTCAAATCTGTCTCTTCATTCAGGGGGAAAAACCCAACACGGCCTTTAGGTCACCAGAATGTCCCTCAAAAGTCCGTCACTTTTTTTTGGTCACCGGAATGTCCCTCAAAAGTCTGTCACTCTTTTTTGGTCACCAGAATGTCCCTCAAAAGTCTGTCACTCATTTTTGGTCACCACAATATCCCTCAAAAGTCTGTCACTCGTTTTTGGTCACCAGAATGTCTCTCAAAAGTCTCTCACATTTTTTTGGTCATCAGAACATCTCTTAAAAGTCGGTCACTCTTTTTTGGTCACCACAACATCCCTCAAAAGTTACTCTTTTTGGTTGGTTGGGTTTGGGTTTTTTGGTTGGTTGGCTTTTTAAAATAAATTCTGCTGTGTGTTCAAGAGGTGCCTCGGTGGTGAGGTGGTTGTGCTGGGATGATCCTGAAGGTCTCTTCCATCATGCAGGACAATAATGGATTTATCAGGGAGGAAATATGAAATTTTGACCTGCCTTCATTTGGTCCATGTCTAAATAGTGACAGCACACCCTGATTATTCATGGAGTTTTTAGTTTTTAGAGCAAAGTTAGTTCTAGAGTTCAAAGAGCAAACAAGCACAGTTGCCCTGATAAGTGGCTTAAATTTATAATGTTTCAAATTATGATGGTACTAGTGATATCTAAAATAAAGCCTCAAATTACCTCCTAATGCCCATGCAAAGGTTTTGTTGTTCTAACGAAAGAATTGCTTTCCAACAGATCTCCAGTGGGTGTTAATAGTAAGGAAGCTGATTCTTAGGGCAAATACAGAAAGGCATGGCAAGAACCTAAAAAAAAGAATTGTATTGAGCCATAGGAACTGGTGTCAGTACCAGAACAGTGAATTCCATGGGGATTCACAGTTGTGCTGACACACAGTTCTGAAGAAATCATTTGGGACTGAGATGAGGCAGTAGTTTGGGTAATAGAAGCTCAGCTTTATTTACCCATAAATATTTGGGTATAGTGCTAGGTGCTCTCTTGAGACCCAGCAGTAGGTTTTTATCACTTTGGTATATTTTTGCTATGTTTTTATATATTAGAAAATGGAATACTGAAGCCAGCTGGGCACATGGAATAGAAACATCACAAAATACCCAAAGCAGCAAAGTGGGTTTTGTTTGTTTTTTTAAAAATTCTGTTATTTACAGTAGCCTTTGTCAGTACTAGGAAAAGATTAGGGAGAGGGTATTTTCATCTAGAAATATGACACTGAAATTGCCTTTAGAATGCAAGACTCTAAATCAGGATACCTTTTTAACTAACTTATTGAAGAATTGATGGGATTGTGGTCTGAAAATAATTAAAAGCCTGTGAAGAAATTATTTTATCTCTGCTTCAGGAGATACCCAGGGCTCTAAAGCATGGGAATGTGAAGCTTTAATATGTGGGAATAACATCATGCAGGTTGTGCCATTTGCTGATTCTCCGTCTGACCACTCAAGAAAACCATTGTAAATTCCAGATATTAAATCATGCAGTGGGCCAGCAGTGACAGAGAGACTGTGAAGTGCTATCATTCAAGAAAGCCTCAGTGAGGCTGCTTCTGCTGACTTGTTTGGCTTAGGATGAAATATGTGGAGTTAATGGAGGGGAATAATTCATGAGGGGAGATAGTTGAGCTACAGGTTGTGACATCAATTTGTATTACATAAATATAGGAAGGGCAGTGAGGTGTGTTCATTTTTTCACTGTTAGTGTCAATATGTGAGGTTGACTGGATGGGGCTGCTCTCAGGTAATTTGGGAATTAACAAATCTGCCAGCCATGGATTTAGTCTGGTTTTGGTCGATCACATTAGCTGTGCTGTGTGTAAATGGGATCGTGCTTTAATGAGGGAGACCTTTGGGATTTAAATGATTCTCAATAAGGATGAAGGGGAACTGGAACTGGGTGTGGTAGAAATATTCTCATATTCTGGTGATACTGGGTGGGTGCAGGCACAGAGTTTGTGGTGATTGGGAGTGGGGCTGCAGCTGAGCCTGATCCCTAATTGGCCCCAGCTGTGAAAAGCAGGTAAATAACATTAAAGGTAACAAGCCCTGGAGAGCCCAGGGTGCTGAGCAATCACACAGGGAGCAGAGGGCACACAGGTGCAGGGCATGAGGGGTATAAAAGGCTGAAAGACAAGAGGAACAGCCTTCTGAAGTGGTGTGGTGCTGTTCTGTATGGGCTGAAACTCTGCAGTTGAATGGTGGCATTCTGTGGGTCGTGGCTGTCTCAGCTGTGGCAGGGGGGAATTTCAATTTGTTTCTCTGCCAGTGCAGGTTGGCTCCATTTGCCATTTTCGCTCATGCTGCAAAGCAATATGTATGACAAGGTTATTTTTGATGGAGTTTTTGTTGAGCAGTAGCACAAGTCCTCCTCTCTCCAGTTTGTGTCTGCTCACTAAGTCAGTGATTTTTGTGTCCCTCTATTCCCTCATGTGCAAAAACTGCACAAAGCAGTATTGACTTGCATCATCACTTAAAAATTGCTACTTTTCTATTGCCTTGATTTCCAGAGCTTAAGGCAGTGACAGATTTGTTGCTGTCTGCCAAAAGCTTTGTGATAGACTCAGAAGAAAGCCATGTGTAACTGTATTCAATATAGTATAATCTCCAGGTAGTTCACTTCAAATTTCAAAGGTAATCAAGCAAAAATTTTTCATAACTGTCTGTTTACCATTGTTAAGCATTATTTTAAGATCTTACAATTTATTTAAAAAATCTCCCGGAAATTCTGTTCACCTAAATGATATCCAGTTAGTCTGGTCTAAAAAAATCAGCAGAATAATAGAAAGTGTCAGATTTAATTTATTTTTCAGTCTAAGCAGGTTGGAGGATGCTGTTAAATTGGTTTTTCATTAAAATGAAACAAGCTAAGATATTCCACTAGTACAGGATCACTATCACATTGAGTGGGTTTTTTTTTTTTAAATTTTAGTGTCAAATGGAAATAAAAGGTCCATTTTATTTTATTTTGCATATTTGGGAAAAAACCAACCTGAATATAATTGTGGTTATATATTTTTGCTACCACCAGGGATCCTGTTACTTTTTTTAAAGCAAACATCTCTGTCTAGCTCCTTCAAAATGTGCTGGAACATCAAGCACACATAGATGTTGTCTGCTTTGAGTTTCTCTATGATTTTCTTATAAAATATTGTCATCTACTCTTTCAGAAACATGAAGTCAGAGATACAGAGAGCAATTGTTGCAGGGAGAAAGGCAGAAAAAAGCTGATAGTTTTGGTAGGGAGCATTTAGACATAAATGGAAAAAGGGAAATAAATAGCCTAAGTGAGTTTTCCTTGTAGATAATGTGGATGCCAAGTGCTGTATCTTATCTAAAAGTCATCAATGTCACAATGTCACAATAAATAATGTCACAAAAAATAATGTCACAAACAGAACTGTTTGTTTCACACTAAATCTTTAAGTCTTGAAAGTCTGGGTTACACCATGAAACTAATTTAAAAAAATCTTAAAAATTACCTTGGCATATTTTGTAGCAAGTTTTATTTTGTTAGCTGTGGATATAATAGCATGCATGTCGTGTCTTAAATTGTTCTCTGGCCTAGTTGTTCTGTTTTTTTTTTTTTTTTTAAATTTTAATTTGGCAATGTTAGAAAGACTTCTGATTATTTAAATTCCAATTTACATTTTGGCACACAACTGTTGAATATGTCGATTTGTGTTATGTGGAATTTTTAGGGTATCTAGAAATAACAGAAATTCTGTCAGGTTGAAAAAAACCCTAAAATTCCCCCTCAACAATCCCCCTCGTGAGTGTTGCTGTCTCACGAAGAGAATCCTCTGCTTTACTGGCATTGGGAATCTTCTGCCCTTTCCAGGCTGATTTCGTGGCAGTCCCTATAAATTTATAGCCTGGAACATTCCCTGCTCAGTGAGATCTTTGTGTTGAGGAGGATTTTGGCTGCTGCTTCCAGCCTGCTCCTCTTGTCTGAGCAGCTTCACAGATGATGCAGCATCACCCTGCTGCTATTCTGTGTTCCCTGCTTTGGGGCTGGAGGGAATGTGCTCAGAAACTTGGATTTGGTGCAGCCACTCTGCGCCAGTTTGGGACACAAATCCAATGTTTGGGAGTTTCTTTTACTCCTCTCTAAAGGTATTGAATTTATTTCTGATTCAAAAAGCAGGGACATTGCTAAAAACAATCTCATTCAGCCTCCTTCTAGTCACTTCCAGAGCATCCAATCCTTGCACAGCCCTAAGACAGTCAATGGTTACTCACTGGTAACAGGTTAGGGTGCTTGAGGAATTTAGGGTTTGTCCTTTCCTGAGAAAAATGTCCTCTCCATGCTTGGCTTGATGGCAAATGAAGGTTGTTAATCTGACAGCTGGTGAAGAATCAAATAGGGAAAACTACTTTTTTTTATTTGACTTGGTGCATGCTGAATCATTTGTCTGGGTGTTACTTCTCCCTAGTGCACCCTGATGTCCCAGGGAGCAAAGAGATAATGAATAAATGCTCTGTGAGTGGGCTTTCTGTCAGTGTCAGTGTGGGTTTGTGGATCACACAGCACTCCAGGAAGCCTTCCACATTTTTGCCTATTAAATAGGGCTTGATTCATGGTTACTCAGCATTTCTTTGGTGCTGTTTGCCTTCAATTAAGGCTGCCTTGATGGAGCACCAAAGCTGAGGAGAAGGAAGGGACAGATCAGCATTTCGGTCAAGAATTGTCAGTTCTGTGGCTGCCAGCAGCCAGTGAAAAGCACTCTAGTTAAGCCCTAGTTTTGTTAAACCCATCCAGCAAAATAACTATTTAATAATAATTGTGGAAAAATAAATAAATATATAACTAGCAGTGATTTATTATTAGCCATTTTTTGGAAACTCTTGTGTGTGATATTGTCTGTAGAGGGAGAAATTTTCCTGTGCTATTTTTATTCAAGGCAAACATTTACTCTGTTGACATGGCTATACTGGCATAGCTACTATGGGTAGCTGATGCATACTATATTAAAAAAAGGATATTTTCCAGGGCAAATCACATCTCTCTTAACAATCACCAGTTGGTTATCTCATTGAGAAGGTCCTCAGCAATATTACTCAGGGAAGTTGAATGTCTTGCTGAAATCCTGGAGCAGACCAGTAGCAAAGTACCAGCACCTCACAAGCCTCAGATCTCCTGTGCAATGTTTTGTGGCTGCAAAATTCACATGGGACACATGTTTTAGAATGTTTTACTGCAAGAGGATGTTTGCTGGCTAAGTTTCCTGTTCCTGACTCATGGGCTCTGCCACGCTTCCCCAGTTCCACTCATGGAGCAGCAAGTCCTGAAATGTTTGAGGCAGGGAATGTCAGAAACTGACTCTGACATTTGACTATGAATTGAGTTGCATATACTCTTGTCTTGATATTAAAATGCTCACTGCAGCTGGCTGTATGCACAAACCAAACAATAAATGTCTGTGAGCTTAGCTTCTTTTTTTCAGTCCTCTTCTGCTGCAAGGGTTGGGCTCTGCAAGAAATCCTGTGACTGTTCTTCAGTTCTGCAGTGCTCTGCTCTGTGACTCACTGCACATCAAAATCTTCTGTCAGCTGTAGCTATGGGAATTACCATGGCTCCTTGAAATTCTTTTAGAAATAAGACAGTTATCCCGTGAAACCTTTACTGAAATCAAGTTTATTTATATCTTTTCTGGTTTTACTTTTGAGAGCGATTTATTTTTTTTTTTGCTCAAGCCATGGGAGGCAGTTACGCTGTCCATCAGTTTTATGGCCTTCTGACAAATCACTGACCTAAATCCACACTGTTTGCCCCCTGATTTCATGCCCCATTAGGTATTTGGAGTGAAAATGCTCCATTTCTCTGCAATTGATAGGCCTGTTAGCAGTTTCCAGCAACTCCTGTGAGTAGTCTCAGTCTAATCCTAGCAGTTTTTGACTTGCAGAAATGAATGTAAACCCATATTGCATTAGGCTGTGCTTTTAAAAAGTGTTCAAAAAATGAGATTTTGGTTGCTTTATCCTCTGTCATTGTTTTGAAAGATAAACAGGGAGAGACTGACAAATGATGGAGGGAAAATCAAGTGTTTTGCACTGCCCATAAAAAGCACAGTAAACCTGTTTAGCCTGACCCAGTTTGTGGGTGTACTTTGGGTATCAAAGCCAACCCAAGGCTAGTGCTTATTATGCTTGAACTAAGCAATGTATGAGTCAGGCTACAATTTATCTAGTGTTGTTGAGTATATTAGGAGTTACAGCAACAGTTTTCTTTATAGATTTTATTGAATACAAGTAATATAAGAGGCACCCCTCAGCTTCCAGAGGAAATGAATGTAAGTTAATATCAGCAGGTGTGCAGACAAAAGAAAGTGTAACTAATCCTAAAGGCCACCTAGAAGAAGTTTTAGTTTTGACAGTAATTTCAAGCTTTGGTTTTTCAAATTAAAAATTTTCATCTCATGCCTTTTTTGAAAGCTGAGATACAGGAAAGGTGGTGCCATGCACCTGAGGAAAGTGAAGGGAGATTTACACATCCGATTGATGAGCATCTATCTCAGATTTATTGATCCAGTTTACACACTTTTATAGTAGTGTTAATTAAGCTCATACATATTGCAAAACCCAAGCTCATCACTGGTTACAGATTACACACCAACCCCTCCTTTGTTGTCAATACCTGTGGTTCCTTGTTGAGGCTAATACTTGTTTTTCTCATCCTGCTGTTGACTTGTTATTGAGCACCCTTTCAATGACTCCATGTTTTTCACCATGTTTTTCTCATCACTCAGCCAAGGACACGGTATTTACTGTTTAAGGAAAAAGCCTGAGAACTTGCTGCTTACAGCTGCCTTTTACTTTTTAACCAGCTGTATGTGATCATTGCCTTTTTCTGTAAGCCATGTCTGAACAAAATTCTCCAACATGCACCACACTATGAAAATTTATTTGTGGAGGCAGTGCCATTGAGACTTGTTGTTTCTCTGGGTTTTAGTGCCATTCCAGTGCCAGCATGGTGGCTGATGTCCTGTGTGTCCCCAAAGTATTGAGGGGAGGCTCCATGTGTGTGTGTCCAGTGCCAGGAGCTCAGCAGTGAGCTGCTTTGAGAGCCTAGGGTGCTTTTTATTCTATATCTGAACACCCTCTGGAATTTCTCCAAACAGCTTCTTGAGGCAGCTCATTCTATCAGCTGGCTTTACTTATTCGTGTCATAACATTCTTCTCTTTCCAGCCAGCCCCAAATGTTCTTTTTAAGTTTTTCCCTGGCTAAGCTGAGTACCAGCTTCACCATAATGACATGCTCTCATTTTATCTGTAATGGTTTTCCCATGTCTGTCTCTGAGGCAGCCACAGCATGTTAGACTGCTGGTTTGATGCAGACATAATTCCACATTTCCCCAATAATATTTCTGGTAAAAGCATTCCTTGTCCTCTAAGTCTTTGTTGATTATGTCAAAGGTTTTGTTTCTTGTGTCGGTAATATGAATTTTCTATGATCTACAGCCGCTCTTACAGTGGAAAAATAAATTATTCATTGTTTAAACAAATTTTTGTTTGGAAAGCCCATGGTTTTCCTGAGCTTTATAGTTAGCAAATTGTTGGGAGTTTTTGCTTCTCTTTCTTGCTTTGGATCAGCTTGGTGTAATTCTCAGATAATTAAATTGCTGTGTCAGTACCAATTTTTCATTTTCAGACTTGATTCTCTGTTCATGTAGGACAATCAGTGTTGCTGTGTGACTGAGAATAGGATATACTTTTATTTCTTTTAGTCAGTAGCAAGATATTTAACCATTTTTTTTTTTCTTGTGGTTGAGACCTTTAAAAAATTCCTTGAGATGTTTTTGTAGTTGCTGAGCCATCCAGCCTCCTCCAAATCTGCTCCTATTAGGAGGCATCACAGGCTTTTTCACAGCTGATAAAAATGTGCTCAGTGCTGACTGAAATCCCAGAGAAATCATTGTTTCGCTATGTTGTGGGGTTAATTTTTGTTCGGAGATTTTCTTCAAGCAATTCTCAAGTGCAAAGAACAGTTCTGTTATTGGGGGTGGTACCATTTTATCCAGATGCTCATTCCTTAGCAGGAACAAAAAGATTCCCATTATCTGCTCGTCCAGCTGATGTCTAGACATGTGGACATGATTTCAAGTTTCCAGCTGTAAGAGAGTTGCTGACTGTTTGAACATATCTCCTTGTACTTTTTCAGTTCTTATTTTCAAAGGAGAAACTGCCTTTTTTTTTCTTACATTTTTAGTATTTTAATTTTAGTTTTAAAGTATTCATAACTGTGTAGTGACACTTATCTTTCAGATATTTAAAATTCAGATAATCCTTTCAGAACATGTTTTGTTTTTATGGTTTTATGTTTTGCTTTGTTTTTCTGGTTTTATTGCCCTCCAGCTGTAGGAGACAAACATTTGGCCCATTTTTAATGTTGATTTCATGTTATTTTAAAAACATAAGCATACCGCTGAAACAAGTTGGTTAATTATTCACTTTAATAGACTATGACCAAAATGTTGTTTTTATTTTGTGTAATTTCCTTTTTCTTTTCTGTAATCTCAGTGTTTATGGTGGTTTTTATTGCTCTTTTCCCCTTTATTTTGGTGCTTTTTGTTCCTTTTTCCCCTTTATTTTGAAGCCTATGCATATTGCTTTCAATCAGCCTCTTTGCAGTAGGATACTATAATGAGTGGAAGAATTCTAAAATTTTAGAGTCTCCATGACTCTTACTGTTGCTGATAAGCATTCATTCACTAACTCTATGGATTTTGGAATATTAGGAAGTCCTTGGTGTCTAAAAACTCATTAGTTTTGTGTAAGTGTCTGATTGTCCTGTTTTGACAGCCAGGAGCCACGTTTATGATCTGCAAATTGCATGTGTCGAGTGTTGCATAAAAAAAGTTACAGCAAACCAAAGAATTTAATTCTTCTATTGCTGAATTCTTCAATTAAGAAACCTGTCAACAAAACAGTTCAGCAAATTAATTCTGAGGATGTAGGCTGAGAAAAGTTCTCTCCCAAAGGGCTACTTCCTATTGTTAATATTTTATAGCCTCTTAGAAATTCTCAGCTGGAATCATTACAGTTTTGTGCTGTATTGATCTGGCTGGAGAGAGGTCTTAAATCTGGATTTTCACCTGGGTCTTCTCACAATACAGAGACACCTGAAAGCTCCTGATGTGCAGGCTCATCCTAAGATGCTTTTCAAGTGAGGGACACTCCAGAGAACTTGCAGAACTTTCAGTCTCAGGAGAAATGCTCTCATAAACTGATGTTTTATGCATCTATCATGTTTCTCAGATGGTAAGTGCCTTTTCTTTTGCTCTCTGGGGTGGCACAGCACAGTGGAGTGCACAGAAGCATCTGCTTTGTTCGGGGCTCGTTCCCATGAGCTAACTTGTACTCTGCACAGCGGAACATTCTTCTGCTGCAGGAGGGGAGAGCTCATTCTGAGCAGTGAAATATGGTCCCTGTGCCTGTGCTTGCATCAGGGGGAGTGCTCTGGAGCCAGGTCACTCTTGTGTTCAATGGGTCGTGCACTGGTAGGTTTTTATTTATTTGTCTGCTTGCTTTGTGACAACGGAGAGCATCGGAAAATAACGGCCAAGATATCAAAAAGCAGAATAAAGATTTTGTGTTGGGGAATGGATAATTTATGGCACCAAGCAGGATGGGTATGAATTGTTTCGACTTGTCTTTACTCTCCAGATAGCACCATGACTAACAGAAAAGAGGCAATGTGCTCTGTTACAGTCATTTGTATGGAAAAACTGTACAGCCATCCAATTCTTTTCAGACTCTTGGCTCCCCAAGCACCAAGTGATGTCTGAATTATCATTTTTCAAGCAGGTTGGTGTCTGTACAGTGCAACCCTGTGGGACAAGTTCTCTAGCTTTGCAAAATGTTTAGCTCTGAGAAGCCAAAGCAGATGTTAGTGCAGAAGGAATTTGTGCCAGAACTTAGCAGGATGAACAGAAGGGGAAAAGGTACCAGAGGAAAACAAAGTGAGAGACTAGGGGACTGGGAATAGAATAAATGGAGGACCACTGAGGACTGACTGAGAACCTAACTTAGAGGTGAACTGGGAATGCAAGAATCAAGGAGTGGGAAAGGAAGGATTGAAGGAGAAAGATTAAAAGAAGTGAAATAAATGGGAGTAATGGAGGAATCCAAAGCTCTGAAGTTACTGCAATTTTCCCCCCTCCAGTTAATTTCACTTGATAAAATTATAATGTATGAGAAACCTGGCTTTGATCCTTCTGGCGGTCTAGGTACACTTGTTTCTCAAAGTAGGAAAAATAGCTGGCCACATAACTTGTTTAATTGCACAGAGAGGCTGAGTCTGCTTTTTGGTCCTATGCTGATTTTCACTGCATTTAAATGATATCCTTTTTGGGCCAGTCAGCTTGTGTGGAAAACATTTCTTCAGCTAGAGAATTGTATTTGGTAGGAATTGAATAAGCAGCAGTGGTCAGGATGTAATTGAATTAATTCTGCAGTGACAGAGAGCCTAGAGCTTGGAGTATCCTATTCATTCTCACCTGAAATTTGTTTCTCTGTAAAAAATCACCTATGAAGTGAGTACTGTGGTGGTGTTCACAGGGGTCCCAGGATGAGGGAAGAGATGAGAATCTTGACTCCATGTTTCAGAAGGCTGATTTATTATTTTATTATATATATGGTATTAAAAGAAAATTATATATTAAAACTATACTAAAAAAATGGAAGAAAGGATTTCATCAGAAGGCTTGAAAGGAATAGAAAAACATGGAGTGATAACAGAATCTTGTGACTGACCAGAGAGTCTGAGACAGCTGGACTGTGATTGGCCATTAATTAGAAACAACCACATAAGACCAATCACAGATGCACCTGTTGCATTCCATAGCAGCAGATAACCATTGCTTACATTTCCTTTCTGAGGCCTCTCAGCTTCTCAGGAGAAAAAATCTTCGCAAAAGGATTTTTCATAATATACGTCTGTGGCAGAGTACCTTGTATTTTCCAAAAGGAAAAAATGCAGTTTTTAATGTAGTTTTATTGCCCGTGTATGTTTTCTCATGTTGCTTCCAAGAACAGCAATAAGGATGTCAGTTTTCTGGATAAGGTGGTCAGCTTTCTGGATAAGGATGTCCGCTTTCTGGGTAAGGATAAGTTTTCTGAGTGCTGTCTGCAGAGGGCTGCATTCTCCCAGAGCAAGGCAGGCAGGACAGGGAGTGTGCCAGTGCCAGTATTCCTCACCTGGGAATGCCATGTGTAATGCCATTTTGTGGAGCTGGGTTGCACTCACCCAGAGGAAAATGAGTGACAAGTTCTGTGGGTTTGCTGAGTGCTTTTCTTTTACCTCAGAGGGAGACCACATTTACCTTTAATAAACCACAGAGCTCTAAGGCTTTATCAAGGAGAGTAAATGATTCACAGCTTCAGAATAACACAAAGGTACTTACAGGTAGGTTGTGAGGGAGACAATTTAATATTCTTGATCAAACATGTTCTCTTTTCATACAGCACAATATTCATTTTATTGACATCATAGGAAAGGAGAATTTTAAGCAATATATGAAAGAGAACCAGAAATTGCTTTTCTGGATGTGTCAGCTCTTGACTTGACAGAAAGTCTAGAGGTGCCTGTCTAAAAGATGAACACAAAGATGATGGGAGCTGTCACTACAGCTTGATTGGAGGCCTCTGAATACGTGATGAGAGGTGATGGCTGGGAAGGATCAGTCATAATGAGCTTGAAATGTGATGGCAAATACCTTATGGTTAATGCAATGGAGAGGGGCTGGTCAGCAGAAGGTGGCACAGATCTATTTGGATGGGCAGGCAAGGCTGATGGTTTGTGCAGCAGCATTCTAAACCTGTCATCTATAAAAAGTGGAAAGATTTTTACTTTTCTATGGTTTTTACTATTTGATGTCAACACAATCTCTGACAAAGAAGTGTTCTTTATCATCAGCTTTTCCTTCTGTCAAATGTGTCACTGGAGCACAGCATCACATGGGGCATGGCATGTTCTTCATTTTGCAGCTAAATTAGTGAGACTCTTGCATGACACAGAGGCTTGAAGAACTGTTAGCTGTAGCATATCTGAAACAGCAATGCTTAATTCTTCATTGGCTTTCTGCTGCTTTCCTAGTAGGCCACTACTGCATCACTCACTTGAGGGAAAGCAGGGGAACCCACATTGTTTCTGTGGGTCTGAAATGGCCTCTCAGCGGTGTGGTGTTTGTGAGGGCCCCAGGATGAAGGAGGAATTGAGAATCTGACTCTGTGTTCTCAGAAGGCTGGTTTATTATTTTATGATATTATATTATAGAATGCTATACTAAAACTACATGAAAAGAAAGAGAAAGGATACATCAGAAGGCTTAGCAAGAATGATAATAAAAACTTGTGACTGACTCCTCAGAGTCTGACACAGCTGATGGTGATTGGTCATTAACTAAAAGCAATTCCCATGGAACCAATCAAACATTCACCTGTTGGATAAACAATCTCCAGACCACATTCCAAAGCAGCCAAACACAGGAGAAGCAAGTCAGATAATTATTTACATTTTTCTCTGAGGCCTCTCAGCTTCCCAGAAGAAGAAATTCCTGGCAAAGGGATTTTTCAGAAAATATGACAGTGACAGGTGCCTGGCATGTGTTTGTCAGTGCATGCTATTTGGCCATTATTTGATGTTGATAAACTAGGAGAATCAGATTCTCTGTGTATATTTGATTTCTTTATTTGAGTTGTTTTTGGGTTTCCCCCCCCCCAAACACACACTTCATGTGCTGCAGCTATGCTCTGCTGGTTTTAACATCTTTTAAAAACAGATAATTCCTTTGAGGAATTATTACTGCCAATTGTTCCAGGAGACTTTCAGGTTTACAGGTGGGGATTATCATACCTGGGAAACTTCAGATCTGTACCCATGCTTGGTGGTGTGCCAAGGAGTCTTTGTAAGAGCTGACATTCTTCAGCTGGAAAAGGATGATGCTGCTTGGTTTGTGTGACTCACCATGACTGCTAAGACTGATAGGATTTCAAATATTGTGTTTTACCACTTCCTTTGGAAATATTCTGAATCAGTCTGGGGGTAAAATCACCAGATAAATCAGTTTCTAGAATTCTGTGAGCTGAGTAAGAGGTGATATTAATTTATTAATATCCTAGGTTTTTGTGCTGTTCCAAACACTACTCTAAGATTATTTTCTCAATGCTGTATCTGTAAGTATTGATCCAGAGAGTAATAATGCTTCCAGATAAGGTCTATGGGAATTGAAAGGAAAACTCCCTCCACTCCAAAATCAGATGACATTTCAGTCTTTCTGTGTCTTTGATCAGTGGTAGATTGCTAAGGTAAGATTCCTATCTACTGAAATAAAAGGAAATGAACTCCTTACTGCCAGGGTCCATTTTACAGTCAAAGACAAGATCTGCACCATATGAAAGAGACTCTTGCCATCCCAAATTAAAGAGTAGCTGGTTCCATTTCATCTCTTCTCAATTTCCTGGAAGGGACATAGCCCAGAGGTGCTCTTAAACTACACTGGAGTTGAATACATTCTTAAAAAGATGATGGGAAGCCACCCATAAATGAGTTTTGAACTTTGATGCAAATAAGTGGTGTAGGTCACTTGAAAGAATCCCTGTCAAAGATATTAGCAAAACCAGATTTAATATAAATATGCAGAAGCAACACTGTTAACAAAGTTCAGTGCAGGGCTCACTCCATTACTTACTAGAGAGGTGAGGCTCACAAAGGGGAAATCTGCTTGGAATCAGTTCAGAATGATTTATTTCTAAAGCATTTAGCAGCACTTAATCATTGACTAATTTAATATTTGCAAAACAATCCAGTAGGATTTATATGAGCTCAAGAGTAACTTTAACTGTGGAGCTGAGAGAAGGCAACATTTACTCTACACTTAGATACACACAGATGCAAGGGACTATGTGCAAAGGTGTTCAATTCCCTAGTGAAGTATGTTGGTTGCTTTTGCCTCATAGAGCAATGGGTTTAGCCTCCTGGGGGTCATGTCTTAACTTTTAGCTTTTATTATTTTCCCATTCTGTGCTGCTTTAGTGGGTGGGTCTGGGCTTCACATTCAGGGATGGTGAGCTCTGTGCACAGGGCAGGGAGACAAAACAATTCCTGCTCCAGTTGGGCACCAAGGACAAATGATCCCAATCTCAGCCCAGGAGCACAAACACGGTGGGCTGCAGAGAGAAAAAAAGCAGGGTGGGACTGTCTGGGCTAAAGCTGGAATGGGACAATGAACTGCAAGGTGCAAATGGAGCAGAACTGATCCCAGGGAGAGAGCCCGGGAGCGCTCGTGCATTTTGGGGCCATTTTGGTTCATCTTGGGTGCAGCCCTGGGTGGGCTCTGGTGCTGCCCAAGGTGGATCCATGGAGGAGATGCTTTGAATCAATACCTGCTTTGTTCTGTAGCTCTGTTGAGCCTCTGCTCTAGGGCAGCACAAGGCATCAGAGGGGGGTATCAGCCCTGTTGTCTCCCTGTGTTGATGGTCCTCTGAGCATCCCAAATTTGAGGGCTGGCAAATTCTGGACACTTCCCCTTCAGAGGGAGATGCTGGCACAGCCTCCAGCAAAGCTCAGAGGGTGTCACAGGGCTGCTGCTCATGGTTTGCCAGTCCTTTGGCTTCAGTCCCCTGCCAGTCCCTGTCCTGGCTTTAATCTGAGGTGGCCATTACTGGGATTTTCCTCAGAAGCCCTGTTACATTAATATTGATTCACTGTGGCTGTAATTCTGCAAAATAATGTTTCAAGGCCTGGTTCTGTTAGACAACAGAAGTTCCTTGGGCAATAGAATTTTCTGGGAACAGAAAGTTGATGAGCTCAAGGGAGATTAATTGCCCAGAAACCATTAATCAAGGCTGAGGCCTAACAAGGATTCCTGAGAGTGTTGAGCAGCCTGAAGAAAGGGGAATGAGAGGAGATGCACCACCAAAAACCCAAATATAAAACCTTTGCTTTGCATTAATTCCTTGCCACTCTTAATGCTCTATAGGCAAATGACAATGGCTTCTTATGCTGAAAAGCCTGTTTTTGGTTTAGAGTTGATTTTATAAAATAATTCTGCATTTAGGAAGTCAAATGCAGGAATTCATACAAGTTAGATGGAATTTCAGAGCTGAATTCAGGCAAATCTTACTTGGACTGTGGCTTATTCTGCTACCAGGGACACATTTGTGTACAAAAGGCTAAATGAGATTTGGGAAACCTGACTTGTGGAGATTTTAATTTAGATAACTAAAGCTGAGTTCCTGAAAGTACTGCTCACAATTAATTACATGTAATTTGTTTTAGAACCTCAAGTGTTCACCAGGAAAATCTGTCTGGCCTTGGTTTCCCAATGAATTTTACCTTAGTGCAGGTACCACATAGAGGACATTCTCATTCAGGGAGAAAAAAAACATTATTGGAAATCAAAATATTGAGCTTAATAAACACTTAAAGCTGACTGAGTTGAAGAGGTGAAAGGAGAAATAGTGTTTTGTTCTACATTGAAAGCAACCTTTGTGAGTGCCTTATTCACATGTTCAATTATGAGTTCACAATATCAATTTAATTCTATTTTTTAATGATTTTTGATCAAAAAATAGTAAAATAGACTCAGTTTTGTGCTCAGTTAAAGCACCATTTAAAAATACCACTGACAGCATTTTATAGACGTGACTGTACCTTTTTCTGAGTGGGAGGGACTTACTCCTATAACAGATTTTTTCCAAAGAGAACCAGAGTTGTGGGTGGTTCAGAAGGTATTTCTGCTGCCTTCTTCTCTGCAGAAAATGAGGATTTCATAATTATGTGGTGTAATTTTGTTGTATGTCCTTCAGCTTAGGGTTTTTTGAAAAGGGCACGTGCTGTTGTGCAATTAGGTGCAAGGTATTTTCAAAAACATCCACTCACCATCTTAAGCAGAAGATGACTGATGATTGTTCCTGGTACTGACTGTCACTGCCATTTATCAATTGCTGACAACTTGAATTTCCAGCTTATATGTGGCATTATGAGCTCTTAAAAGTGAGAATGTGTCCCATTAATATTAGTGCAAAACTACTGGATAGATGCATATAGATAAATTTCACCTGCAGACTTGAGAAATGCTGTGCATGTGGTTGGGAAAAGCAGGCATGAATGATTTAGGTGCTTGCAGTGTGAGAAGAATGAGAAGAGAATTCAAAACTGATCAGAATTGCTCTTCATGTGAAGCAGATGGGAGTTGTTAGCATAGTCAAAAAGTGCAAGAATGCCTCTCTTTCTGCTGGTCAGGAGCCAGAAAATGAGATAGGAAAAGGAAAGCAGCTGGTTTATTAAAACTTAGAAATAGAAATTTAAAATACCCCAGTAAGGTGTTTGGCTTGGGGGGTTTTTTGTTGGTTGGTTTGGGTTTTTTTTTTGTTGATTTTGGTTTAGGGGGGTTTGTTTGTTTTTGTTTGGGGGGTTTGTTTGGTTTTGGTATTTGCTTGGTTCTGTTTTGGGGTTTGTATGTTTTGGGGTTGCGTTTGGTTTTGGTTTTTGAGTTTTTTGGTTTTGTTTTTTGAGGGTTTTTTTTTGTGGTTGTTTTGGTTGGTTTTTTGTTGTTGTTTTGGGGTGGTTTTTTGGTTGGTTTTGGGGTGTTTTTTGGTTGTTGTTTTTGAGGTGGTTTTTTGGTTGGTTTTTGGGTGGTTTTTTGGTGGTTGGTTTTGGGGTGGTTTTTTGGTTGTTGTTTTTGGGGTGGTTTTTGGTTGTTGTTTTGGGGGTGTTTTTTGGTTGTTGTTTTGGGGGTGTTTTTTTGGTTGTTTTTGGGGTGGTTTTTTGGTTGTTTTTAGGGGGTTTTTGGTTGTTTTATTGGGTTGTTTTTTGGTTGTTTTTTTTGGTTGGTTTTTTTGGTTGTTTTTTGGTTGTTTTTTTTGTTGTTTTTTTGGTTGGTTTTTTTGGTTGGTTTTTGGTTAGTTTTTTGGGTTGTTTTTTTGGTTGTTTTTTTGGGTTTTTGGTTTGGATTTTTGGATTTCTTTTTTTGTTGTCATTGATCAGAAGTCTTAAAGAGAGTTACACAGCCTGAAATCCTGAGCATGAGTTAAGGCAGTGAAAGGACAGTGAGATTTGCCTGACTGGTGTAGATTTGCCTGACTGGTGTAGTGCAGTAATATTAGTAATCTAAAATTGTGTTTTCATGTTGTTTTGCTGGAGTGAGAAGCTGGCAGGCCCTGAAATCTGTTATCCATATCCTTGGGCAGGCCACTCTTCCTGTTTGGAAGGCAATGGGTTGTAAGTCAAAAGCAGAGTTGCTTGTTACTTTCATATGCCATACTGAGTTCTCAAGAGGAGATCCTTTTTTTTGTGCTATCAGTATTACCTAGTTAGAGATGGGGGAAATAACCTGAAATAAGATGGCAGAAATTAAGGTAAGGGTGACATTAAAGGGAATTTTTCTAATTTGAGCTCTGACACTATTCCAGTCTTCAAAGTGTTTGTGAATATTTAATGGTTCAGATATCTACTGGAAGGATGCAGACTGAATTATTTAAGGACATCACAAGCCCTTGAATATTTAGCCCCTGAAGCACTGAAATTCATATTTAAGGGTTACTAATTATGATATAATGTTCATTTCCAGAATTCCTCTTGTTCTATTTTTTAAATTAATTTTATTATTAAAGCAACAAAGTGCAAGCAAAATTAAATGGCTGTCCTAATCTTAAAATAAAACCATGTTAAATAGGTGAAAATAAATATTCTTTGAGTGCTTTCCATGAGTCTGTAATACCACCACAGACAAACACTCTTTGTATTAATTACAGTGCTTGATTTTAGGGGTGGTGTCTGGCTGCACTGAATATTTGTCCAAGTACCACAGCTTCATTATCTCTATGAATTTATTAGCTGGATGTTGGAATTTGACAAGGGGATTTCCACACTCTGCTTAGAGAAATGCTCAATGAAATGGCAGCCCATGTGTTGTACTCGCTGAATAACAAATGCTGACTAACCAGACAGTGATTTGGTTAAGCTTTTGCATTGTCCCTGAACTAAGCATCACAGTGTAAAGGGGTTTTGAGTTCCAGACATAATAATCCAAGTATATGATACATTAAGATACTTGTAGATCAGGATCTGCTTGTCTTAAGGCTAGGTTGTGTAAACAAAGCCAGGGAGGTGAAGTTGGTGTCTGTTCACACCCACGGTGCAGATCAGTCTCCTGTCTAAAGCATTAGCTCACTTCAGAGTTCTCATCAAGATCAAGGTATTTCTCCAAAAGGAGAAATCATTTAGGAAAAAAAAAAATCTTAATTTATTGGGCCAGAGCCATGCTGGGCAGGGCTTTGGAGCTGGGAGCAGGGTTAGCTTCAAGCTGGCTGTGTTATTTCTAGATCACTGGGCTGGATGAGGTACATACCCCAATTTGTGTTACCTAGATATTGGTGATTCCAAACTCCTGTCTGGGGCATAGACCTTGTCCGTAACCCATTGCCTCACTGTGACATAAATTTTGAGAGTGTCTGATCCAAAAATCTTCTTTCTACCTCCTGAAGGATCGTGTTATTTTGACTGGGATTTTCCACAGCATTCACAAAAGCATCAAGTCTTGCCAATATTGTGTAATGAAAGAAGGAGGCTATGACAGAGAGGATGATTTTTGAATGAAAATTTAAATGTAAACACATGAAGGAAAAGTGGATCGGTTATGTTGTTCAAAGGTTTGTCCGCAAGCCATTGGATAATGCTAGATTAAGTTATATGTCCTGAATATTGTCATTTTAAGAATAGTTTAGGGATTGGACTGAATAATACATCTGTCTCTAGCATTATTTAATGAATGCATCTGCAGCTGATGCAATCCAAACACATTAGCTCCATAATTATGTTTATTTTTCACATGGAACAATGTTTACATGTAATGTCTGTTTCACACAGAATAACACAGTGCCAGAAGTACATCTGACCCACCTGCCATATTTTTTCAGTGAATTCAGAGCTCTGATGGTTACTGGCTGTGAAGCACAGGGGATTAATGCTTTGCCTTCCCCACCTACACAGAATGCAGCACTGACATTTGGTTCCTTGGGAGGGTGTCCTTTCTCCAGAGTCTGGTTTGCTCTATTTCCCAGACTGTAGCCTTGTGAGCTGCTGTAATGTCTGTCAGCATAAGTCCTGCTGACAGACCAAGGCTCTGAGAGCCCAGGTTAATAACATAAATTGAAGAGAAACATGAGAAACCCAGAAAAATTTCATAGATCCCATTGCCTGAGTGGAGGGGAGCCACTCATCTCAAGGCTGCCCTCTCCAAATGAATTTTTCAGATTAGCTGTTTAGCTGGTTTTTTTCAAGTTTTTTTGGTAGCTTCAACTAAGATTCTAGTTGTACTTTTGAAATGAAAAGAAAATATGTGGCTAAATATTGCACACTGACAAAACTGAATGGCCTTGCTGAGCTGGGAGGGGGGAAGAGGAGCATGGCACGTGAACACCAGGCTGAAGTGCCTTTCCCCTTGCCATTTAAATAGTCCCAATTACTGCAGCCCCAAGCCAACAGTGCTGCTGATTCTCCTTTTGGCCAGGCTTCTGGTCAAAAACATCCCTGTTTTCCACCATTTGTAATTACCTCTGCTTCAGGCTGGATTTGTCTGAGGATTGGTGAGTGGCTGGTGAATTCTTATTCATCAGCTGGGTTTATACAGGGAGAGGACATTTATGTTTCTTGCTTGTGGTAAAAAATGCAGTCTGATGAAATAAGCAAAAGAAAGGAGCAAAAATAAGTAAAAAAATAGAGTCCTGTGTTTTACATTGTGTTTTACATTGTGTTTTACATTGTATATTACACATTGTGTATTACATTGTATATTACACATTGTGTATTACATTGTGTTTTATATTGTGTTTTACATTGTGTTTTACATTATATATTACACATTGTGTTTTACATTGTATATTACACATTGTATATTACACATTATATATTACACATTGTGTTTTACATTGTATATTACACATTGTATATTACACATTGTATATTACACATTGTGTATTACATTGTTTTACATTATATATTACACATTGTGTTTTACATTGTATATTACACATTGTGTTTTACATTGCATATTACACATTGTATATTACATATTACATTGTATTTTTTGAATATATCTATAATATAATGTGTATATATATAATATATATTTAATATGTATATTATATATAATGTAAATTATAAAAAGCAAATGCAAGCCTGTTTTTAGCCTGGAGGAATGACTTATTTAGGCTGGGAATAGCAGCTGAGCACTGACAAGAGCTCGGTGATGCTAATTACATCGATGCTTCATTAATGCCCTCAGGGTGAGGAATGTGTGTTTCCTTGCCTGCCTGTAAAACCAGGCTGTGCTTTGCACACCAAAAGGCACTAAAAGGGATTAACTGGTCATTTCCTTGGGAGGGCTCTGGATGCTGCTGCACTCTGTGTTCTCACCCTGACATCTGGAGGGCTCCAGTACAGCCTCCCTCTAAGATCAAGGTCAGGCTGTGTGCACAAGGAATGGCAGAGAACATTAACTTTAACCACACATCTGGGCACTCATTCATTGCAGCACAGAGAATCCTGCATACAGTGGCCCTCAGTCCAACACTGTGCATTGCCTCTGTGCTGTTTGCCTTCACCAGGGGGTATAAATTCAAGATTTCCAGGTTTGCTTCTTCCAGGCTCATGCAAGAAAATAGATAGTTTTGCTTAAATACAAGTAAATCAGTCCATTTTAATTTTTACTGCTTCTAACATTAGATTTTGCAGGCTGGTGGCTGAAGTCTGGCATATTACAAGGTCTCTTTGCAGAGCCTGACATTGAAAATGGAATTAATATGTAGTTGTGGAAAAGTTTACTGTTGGCAGAGTGATTCTGTTCATGTTGGAAAATATTTTACCTATTGATTGCAATGAAAAGTGTTAGCCCATGGTAGGAGTTCTTCAAAATCTACTTCTAACTGTTTTAGAAACATTCCTAAAAGCTTATCCACCAATTTGCTTTTTTGAGTAGCATGTCATATTGAGGCTTTCACCTTTTGACTGAGTTCTCATTTATTTATATAGACAGATCTAGACAATAAGCACAGAAATGATCTCTGAAATGTTCATCTTAAATAATAAAAAGCAGATATAGATGTCATCTGGACTGATATTCATGGCATGTGTGTGTCTTCACTAGCAGAAACACTGATGTAAAAGTAAGTTTAATGAAATTATTGGGCATTCAATGGAAATTGAACTTTTTTGAAGGTAAAGTCTGTCTTAGAAACTATCAAATATAGGCTAAGATATCTTCAAGTCTGACCAGCCGTGTTTAAGAGGTTCTGAATAGTTTTGTTTGCAAAAGGAAAATGTGTGGTACGTTTGTTGATGGATGAAATGAGACCTGTAGGATTTTTGGTTTTGCTTTTTCGGATACCATGTCATACTGAGGCTTTCACCTTCTGACAGAGGTCCCATTTATTTATCTTCACAGATATAGACAAGCATAAAAATGACCTCTTAAATATTTTTCTTAAATAATAAAAAGCTGATTTGAATGTCATATGTACTGATATTCATGGCTTGTGTGTGCCTTCACTAGCAGAAACACTGATGTAAAAGTAAGTTTAATGAAATTATTGGGCATTCAATGTAAATTGAACTTTTAAAAAGGTAAAGTTTGTCCTGAAGAAGTATCAAATATAGGCTAAGATATCATTAAGTCTGACCAGCCTTCTTTAAGAGGTTCTGAATAGTTTTGTTTGCAAAAGGAAAATGTGTGGTGCATTTGTGTGATGGATGAAATGAGACCTGTAGGATTTTTGCTTTTGTGTGCAATCTAATTTGTGACAGATGTGGACACAGCTCTGGACAGGTTCTCATCTCTATAATCTAAATAAAATATTAATGATTATCATTATTGGTATTCACACTACTCTTATATTGCAACTATGTAATATTTCATGATCATATTACTGGATCAGGCTGAACTATTTGATGTGTCTTATTTGATGTGATTTGGCATATAATGCAGACATGGCTCTGGTGCCTGTGTTGGTTACATGGGAAAAAATTATGAGGGGAAGAAAAAACCATGCAATTTTTAAAGCACAACAAGGTTGGCAGGTGGACTCTTAAGTTTTAAAATTGGCTTATTAAGACTCATAACAGAAGTGGAATAAAATTATTTTTATTATTTGAAAATACACAAGAGACAATACAGATCTATTTTGAAAACATACTTTTTTACATACTTTTTTTTGAAGATACTTTTTTTACTACAAGCTACTTTGTTTTGCAATTGTAATTAAAAATTCTCTCATTTAGAATGGAAAAATTGCTGATATTAATAATATGCTTAGTTTTAACTGAAATTGACTCGTGTTTAAAACTGAAATGAGTGAGATCCAATGTGATTTATCCAGTACTTGGCCATTTTTAAAGCTTCACTAGACCAAAGAAAACGTCCGTGCACATGAATCTTAGAAATAAAATCGAGAGAATGAATACCTTTTAGTAAAAAAGCTAAGTTAAATACCTGTTATCTATTACAAGACAGATTCAGAGTGGCAGGCAAATCCTCCTTGAATAAACACATCTTTAGGGCTCTCCAGAGCAGGGCTGCCAGGTAACTCCTCCTGCCCTGCCCTGCCTGGTGCTGAATGAGCTTTGCCTGGCATTCCCAACAGGTTCCAGGTGTTCTGTGTGCCCCACAGAGCCCACAGCCTTCCTTCTCCCAGCTCATTGCACTGCCTGGATGCAGCTTTCAGGGGATTTGCTGGTGCCTGCTCTGAATCTCTCATCACTTGTTCTGCTCTCTTTGGGCACGGAGAGCTGACTGCTCTTCTCTGTCTGACAGTCTTCAAGCATGTGAAATGTTCTGCTGATATTCTGCCAAAGTGTTCCCTCCCCTAAGCAACACAACCACACTTATTTAAATCATCTTTTTTCTCCTAAGATTTTTTTTTTTTTTAGGCCTCTCTCCATTCTCATTCAAACTCATCCCTTGTGTGAGTTTTCTCTGGTTTTTCAATGCTTTCTGAAGTTCTGTCAGACAGAAGCACTCAGTGCAGAGCTGAGTGCTGGAGGTAGCTTGTGTCTGGTAGGCTCTGCTCTTGCACCCCCACTTTCCTGCAGCTCTGGGGTGCTGCTGGATGCTGCTGGCACCACCAAGCCTGCAGTGCCAGGCTTCTGCACAATCCACTCTTTCCATCCTGTGCCTGTGCTGGGGATGTTTCTGGTGAAGAGTTTTCATTTTCCCCTAGGATCTCATTCTGTAGGCTTCATCTAATTTTCTCAGTTTCTCAACAACATGGTTCAGTCAGTCCTCCAGCTCACTTCCAGACCCAACTTCATCCTGACGTTTGCAGGGTTCTGTGAATTTCCATTCTCTGAAAGGACTCCTGTGAACAGCTCTCAAGGCACATGAGCACACCATATTTGCACTGCTGGAGTCAGGTGCCTCTGGATCCATCCCTAAACGATTTTTGAGACTCCTGTCTTAAATAATGCTAAAGATTTCTCTTTGTTGCACCCTGCACTCAGGTGAGAACAGAGAGCTGATGATGTCTTCAAGTTAACCAGGTTTGAAGCAGAGTTCACATTGTGTTGCAGTGAGGCTGAGCTAACAAGCCTTACTGAGAAAGTACAAGAATTCAGATGGCATTCAACATTTGAACATAGATTTTTGGCTCTTAAATATGCATGCTGTTGTTATTGGCAGAGCATGATGACTATATGGAACACAATGCAAAGCAAAATCAGTCAGGATCTCAGCTGAGGAAGGTTTACAGTCCAGCTAGTAGTACAACCAACAGCAAGGCTTTGAAAAATAAGTGTGCTCTTAGGAGAGATGAAAAGCAGGAGATTCCAAGGACTGGAAACTTGGGAAGTACAGAATAGCATAGAGTAATCCCTGTGAACCAGGCAGTGGAAATACAGGAATATAAATAACAAAGTTGTGATAAAGAGTGGGGGAAAGGCAGAAGAGATTGGAAGCAGCATTTTTTATAGACCTATGGAAATGATTTTAAGGCAAATAATAGGTTAAGTAAGGAAGGCATGAAGAGGAGTTTAGTCAGTAGCTCTTCATTTTTGGCCTTAAAAATCCTTGTTTCAGTCTTGGCAGTTCCTAAATACACCTAACCTGTTACTTTCCACTGAAACCTGAACAGGACCTTCACCTGGCAGGGAACACTCAGAGCCAAACTGCTGTCCCCAGTGCCCCTCACTGGCTGCTTCCACTCTGGCTGAAGGAGCAGTAGGCTGGCCCCAGTCCCCTGACAGTGCAGTCAGTGGTGTCAGTGTCACAGCTGTCACAGTGGCACTCTGTGGCCACAGGGTACGAGTAGAAAGCTTCAGCGTGGTCACCGCAGCCAGGGATCTTCACTGTTTCATACACAACCTCCTTGAAGGTGCAGGTCTGCTGAGCAGTCGATACTGGAGGGTATTTGTATACTGGATCCTGAAATTAGAAGGAAATAACGGTTTTAAAATTTGTTGTGGGATAGGTTTCAGAGTTTTTATAAAATGGGAAAATCCCGCTGAGATCCAAAGCGCTTGGGTCTGACTCATCTCATTTCATTTAGATCTTTAAATTTCCCCTTTCAGGAGGACTGAAGCAGCAAATTTGTGTCATCCCATCACCAGACAATCATTCAAGTCAATTGTTTGAGTCTAAATGATTTGAAAGAGCAGAGGAGTCTACATAGGAATGGCTGCTTTATTGTATCTGCTTGCAAGCACAAATTCAGCACAAAGCAGAGATCCAGACTGTAATTCTTCTAACTGTGGTCATACACTATGAACATAATATATGCAGCCAGTTAATTAACTGAATTTTGTGATGGTATTTCACCCTTCTGTCTGTGCATCTACTCTTGTGTTACTCAGTTATTCAGCCTGTTTTTCGCAAGGCTCATCCTGTCTGTGTATGCTACGGACTGCAGGAATGGGGTATCCACCCATTGCTTGAAATATTCAATTCTGGTGCCCGAAATGAAGAGTCTCACCCTGGTGAAGCAGTATCCTGAGCACCACGTGGCATTCACTGTGATACAGAATTCACATTCTTCTCTTTCCACAGCGATGGTGATGTTGGTGAGCTGGCAGCTGTAGCAGCAAATTGCCTTCCAGCAAAGGAGCAGCACGTAGCAATTGAGTGTCTTCATCCTGTCTATAAAGCAAAAAGTAGGGCTCAGCTGGAGCAAAATGTATAGTTATTTCCAATAGTTAGAGAAGCAAGGAGAAATTGAGTCTCTGCTTTATCCCCAAGTGGCTCTATAGCAGCAACAGTTCAGAATCATCAGTGAGAACAGAGACATGAGATGGATCTTCCTTATATTTGCTGCTCAAGGAGTTTGGTTTTCCTAAGCAATGGAAATGGCATGGCAGCAATCTCTGCAGAATGGTAATAATAACAGAATACCATACCACTTCCAATGAAAAATTTATCTAAGTTTCTGGAGACAGAATTTATCCTGTCTCTAAAGACAAAGAAAAAGAAGCAAGAGAGAGAAAGAACCAAGTATAATGTATTTTTCAGAAGCAATTAATTACTTTAAGAGTTTGCAATATGAAAAAAAAAAAAAAGATTTCTCCATCAGATCTGATGCAAACTTACCTGTATTCTACTTGCCTTCCTAGAAGCACCAGCTGTAGTGAGAAGGAAGCCCCTGTGCTTTCCTTTTATACTGAATTGGGTGTAATTTATACCTTGAGGATTTGCAGTGTCTTAATGCAGCAAGCATTAGTCTGGGACTTGGTGAAAGAGGATTAATGTTCAGCCAGACAGGGAGATTAAGCCTTGCTGAGAGGAAAGAAGAAAAGCCAAACACAGTCAGGAAGGGATGGTGAAGGTTACTGTCACAGTGTCTCTCCCCACATGTCACTGGTTTTGATTCAGTGGCATTTAGAAATAGCTCAGCCATTTCACAGTCTGGAAAAAGGTTGAGAAGCCTATTTTTGGAAATGCAATGTTCAGTCAGGTGTTTAAACTGCTCTGTCAGCCCTCAGAGTGATGGCTTGGGGTGCAAGTTGGTCACTGGAAGACCCCTAACAGTGAGGACACTGCTATGGTGTTTCTTAGCTATAATTATTATCTTGTTTTTTTTTTTTCAGAGAAATTTTCAATTTTAATTGGTTTTCTCTGAGTAAGGTCTTACCCAGTGAGCTGCATATGTATTTATTCATTGCTGCAGTAAAACTAGGAATGTGAATTTTGTCAAACCATGAACTCCTCTTTTCTTTGCCATTCTTTTCTGGCCCAGTATCTGCAGTCCTGGTTCCTGTCATGATCACGTTTTCAACTTATGTGAGGGATATTTGTGTCGTGGAAAGGGACTGTTAGGATGTCAGAATGAGGCTCCAGATTTGTTGTTTTATGTCTGTGATCTCAGATGAAATATTTTCATGTTCCAGGGAAAATTCCAATATTTTTAGCTGACGACCAGGCAAACCCAGCTTGAATGAATTCCTTGGTTTTCCATGGGAATAAAAGAGTCTGTGGGTAGTTTGGGTATTTCCTGCACTCACAAGTTAGGGATGTGTGCCTCTTGACCAGAATAAGGACAGAGAAAGGTCTCTGAGCTTCACACACCACTTTTGGGGGGATGACTCACTGTATTTACTGTTACCTGCCCAGAACAGCCAGTCTTGCTTTGTTATGACTGTTCTATTATGGTCAGTCTGACTTTTACAGAAACCCATCCCTGAAGGAAAACTAGACAAGGACATAGAATTTTAAAAGCATTTTATCATGCAAATAACTTCTCCCTGGACTATTAGGTTCCTGCAGATGGGGTATTTTTCCAAGTGGCTTTTACAAATGATCCCTTTAAGTGTGTCATACCTTGCTGGGGTCCTGCAGACTGCCCATCTGTTCCACTTTCCCTGCAGTACTTGCATTGGGAAATGAGTTGTGCATCTCACCAAAGTTAGAAAGTGAGCTGGAAATTTTCCCTGGGTGCCCCCTGTAATAAAAACTTTGTTTGGATAAGACAGTTCACTGAAATCTATAAAGAAGTAAAAAAAAAAAAAATAAAATTAGGCATCTTTCTCTGAATGAATATAAACCCTGTGACTGTTTGATAATGGGCTTTTGTGTCATTTAGTGTCAACACAGTCTGTCTTCTCAGGGGGGGGTTCTCAGTTGCTGCAAATCTCTAATTCCAGAGAGGTCAGACAAAAGCTGATTACTTTTGTTATATCCACACTGAGGATCTGGTCTTTTCTAAGTACTAATTTATCCAAGTTAAATAAGACAAAATAAGTTTCATTTGCAGAGGGCAGTACAGGAAGTATCTGCTCTGTTTCATGTTTTGAAGAAGGCACACGCTTTGACTAAAGCATGATTTGACAAACAGAGCAAGTTTAGCCCCTGCCATGCTGTATCTTCAGTGCCCCAGCTCTCAGCCTCCTCACTTGTGGGAGCACAATTTAGGGAAATTGTTCTATTCAAAGGAAAACTGACCTTACAGCACTGCTGTAAATCCATATTTGTCAGTGAGACCAGGTGGCAGTGTAAGTGATGGGATGGATGGGAGAGCGTGAATGAGGGCTGGGATTAGCAGAAAGTCTTCTCCTGAAGAGTTCATGGAGTTCATAAACACAATGCAAACACTTTAATGGAAAATTTGTCCTGATTTCAAGGGGGCAGTTCATGGCCAAGACTTGTGCATTCTGCTGGAGGGAGTGCAGGAGTTTGGGAAACGCTGTCAAGGGAAATCCTCCATGTGAGCAGGGGGCTGCTTCATCAAACTCAGGTGCTGCTGAGGCAAAATACAAATACACCACTGTCACCCTGATTTTTTAAAGATTTTTCCAAGCCTTCTGATGTTTGCATTCTTGTAATGAACTTTCTCACACACTTTCTGTAAAAACTTAGTGTTTAGCATTCTTTTATGGAGGAGGAGAAGTTTGGTGGGCTGTTGGTTTGTCCAGTGTCATTGGAGAGGTGGCACTGTCACCCTCCAATCCACTGTCACTTTTGGGAATCTATGAATGTTGGAGTCAGAATTAAACATCCCTTTTTTCACCTTGAGAGCAGCAGTGTGAGTGTGTTGTGTTATTTTGTGTGCTAGAGTGACATCCCTGTGGCAGTCACAGAGGACAACAGGTTCACATGGCTCTGTGATGCCTTAGTGGCTATTTGGGGACAAAAAATGCTTCTGGTGTTGCTGCTTTTTTAGTGTTCTGTGGCTCCTTCCCTTGGACTGTTTGCTGCTGTAACCTAGCAAGCCATTGTCGCCGCTTCTGTCACAAGGGAGCTTTTGCTTTCCTTTTTTAATCACTTCAAATACAAGTTCTGGGAGACATTTTGCTCTTATTTTCCTTCTATCAGCAAATGCTTTTCTTCTTCTGCTTGTGGTTAGTTTATTTCTTTGCTTTGGGGTTTTTTGTGTGTGTATGTGGGATCTTGGTGTGTTTTTTTTTTTATTTGTTTGGGGGTTTTTTTTGGGGAGAGGGGTGTTCCTTGCAAAAGCATCTAATACAGAACTGAAAGCTTTTATCTTCTTTATGCATCCTAAAAAAATGGAATTTCTTTCTTCAAGTGTGGTGATGCTTGGACTAAGGTCCCTACAGGTTTTAAGTGTGGTTGCTTAAAAGAAGGTGGTTTAGATATCTAAGAGAACTTCAGCATCTGCCCAAGTGGTGTTGGAAGGCTTTGTTGGAAGGTTTTATGTGTGCAACACATCCACCACGAGTAATAAATCTCACTCTGTCCTGACAGAAGATGTATTCAACCCTCTAGTGGGGAAAAACCATGTTTGGTATAAAATACCTGTGGCTATTCCTGCTGCAGCCTAGCTTTAGCTTCTAATGTAACCCTAAATACTTACATGTTTTTAAACTTAAAGGTGTCAGGGGCTGTGGTTTGAAGTTTCTTATGTTCATAGTTGTGATTACATGTTTTAGCTCTTGATAAATAGATATCTTACAGAGGATAACAGCTTCTGCATCCGCTTTTCATTGGAAGTGTCTCAAGGCATGTCCAAGGTGCTTAAATCTGTGGCTTAATTCACTTTCTGTGTGGTTGCAGCCCATGAAGATGTGGAGCAGTGCCTTTGCCTGGTTTCTTTTCCATGCCCTCTTCCTCTCCCCTCTCTGTGCTTGCCCAGATGTTTTTCTGCACAGCCCCAGATTTACCCTGAGCTTTGCTGCTGCTCCCCAGTGACTGAATAAATGGATATCCTTCAAGTACCAAGCTTAGAAATTGTTCTGTGCTGCAGCCTGAGCTCCCTCTGTGGTGCTGGAATTTCAGAGCACAGCAGCACAGTGCTGAATGAATGGACTGGAGTTTTGGTTTTCCCTTTTGTTGCTTGCTGCTGGTGGGAGATGATTTCTGCCACTGCTTTACCTCTCCCTGTGCCTTTGGGGTTTGCTGTGACCCTTATTAAATGCACCACCTTCAGTGGTGGGACTGGGCACTGCTGGCCAATACAAATTTTACTGATGTTGTTTTAAGTTGCCAGCACTAATGAAGCAGGACTGTGAAGTAGGTCGGGTCTGCTGAGCACACAGATAGCTGAAACTAATTAGTGTCAGCTAAAGACTTATTCATTAATGATGAATTTGTGTATGCATTCATATGAAAGCAGAATATTTGATCCTCAGGAAACTAAAGAAAATGCCAGAATGGATTGATTGTGCTTTTAGTAGCACAGGGTTTTAGAAATCTCTGGAGATATGTTGGAGAATTTTGTTCAGACATGGCTTATGGAGAGAGGCCATGAAAATATACAGCTGATGGAAAAGTAAAAGGCAGCTGTAAGCAATAAGTTCTCAGGCCCATTCTTGTAAACAGCAAAGTTCTCAGGCTGGTTGTCAGGCTCAGTTTTTAATATCAGGTAAATATCTTCTCCTTGGATAGGGATGGGAAAGAAGGATGGAAAAACATGGAGGCCTTGAGAACAGTGAATAACAAGTCAATAACAGGATGAGAAAAATAACTTTTAATTATTGAAAACAAGGAGGGGTTAATGTGTAATCTATAGCAAATAATGAGCTCAAGTTTTGCAATATGTATGAACTTAATTAACATGGTTATAAAAATGTGCACAATGGATCAATAAATCGGAGCTCGATGCTGATCAACAAAGATGGGTTGTCTCCCTTCACTTCAACAGAGATACAAGTTCCTATTCCTTGGAGCTGAGGTTATGTATTCCATATTTTCAAATACCTACACAGGCTGTTAGTCTTTCTAAGCCTTGTGGAAATCCTGCTTGCAGCCAAGAGCAGCAGAAATGAAAGATTATGAGAATTATTTAATAAACACAGCAATCCAGGTGTGTTGAATTTGGAGGCTTCCCCAACATGTGGGAAGAGATGAGAATCTTGACTCCACGTTTCAGAAGGCTGATTTATTATTTTATTATATATAATATATTAAAAGAAAATGTTATATTAAAACTATACTAAAGAAAGAGAAGAAAGGATTTAATCAGAAGGCTAGCAAGGCAGGAATGGAACGAATAACCAAATCTTGTGGCTGCTCACAGCCTCGACACAGCTGGCTGTCATTGGTCATCAAGTAAAAACAATTTCACATGCTGGGTAAACAATTCTCCAAATCACATTCCAAAGCAGCAAAACATGGAGAAGCTGAAGCTTCCCAGTTTCTCAGGAGAAAAGATCCTACCAAAAGGATTTTTCATAAAACATCATGGTGACACAGATGCTTTGCTGTCATTCAGTCATCTCTTGTAGCTCTTGTCTCACATGACATGAATTCATTCATGGCTGATTTTTATGCCACTTTCCTAAATATATAAACCAGCTGCATTTCTTATTCTTTTTAGAGATGGCATTTTTATCATCTTGATCTCCTTTCTCTTGCAGAGCCACAGTGAGGTCCTGGCTCCTTAGATAAGATCATGTGGTAACTCCATTGGCATCTGTTAGGAAATGTGTTAAGATTCTGCTCAAGAACAAACCAAGGATAAAAAATACACGTTTGCTAAAAATGTTCTCTTGTTATTTCTTGCTTATTCTTTCATTTTTATGTATCACATAGCTATTGAGTGTTTTAATTTTCCAATGAAAAGTACTTTTCTTCCTTTTTTGTGTTAGAAGTTTTGATTCTGTCATTGCCCTGGAGTACTGCGGTGTTATTTTAAGTTTTTCTCAGTATTATAGAGTGTTTCAACTAGAGAGCATTGTCATGGATTAAAAAGTGTTATTATAGTGTGTTTCAACTAGAAAGCATTGTCATGGATTAAAAAGTGTTATTATAGTGTTTTTCAACTAGAAAGCATTGTCATGGATCAGCCATATTAGAAAAGTGACAAAGCAAGGGAAAGACCTGATGGGAAATATATAAAGTTTTTGAATACACGATCAGCTAGGGTTTCCTTTTTGTTATCTTGGGTTTGTATGGAGTTGTCATTATGCTGTTGAGAAAATCAGAAAGATAATCAAAGAGAAAAACATACAAACATGTCCAAATATTCACTTGAAAATTCAAATCCAATTTGAGTTTATTTTTTTAATATTATTTAATTAACTTTTGGTTTTATTTACTTATTTTACATTTTAATTATGTTTATTTATTATTTAATGATTATGTTAATAATATTTCAAGGCCCAAATATAATAGAGTGACTGGAATCCAAAGGACAAAAGCTGCTATTAGTTTGTGTAAGGAATATTTGCATTTATTTTCTAGGTAGGTTGTTTCACTGACCTGTCATGTTCCTATTTTGTTAAACCTAGAAATAATAAAAAAACCCCAATATTTCAGACACTGGAATGTTTCATCGCTATTTCTGTTATGTTAAGGAGCTGGGCAAGCTTCTGTGATGCTTTTTATGATGCCTCCTTCTTCTGAACCAGTAAATTTGGCAGGACTGAACCTCATTCATACACAAAAACCAGCAGCTGCTGATTGTTTCCAAACTGCAGCTATGATATGCAACACAAGGCTGGTGTGAATCACGCTGGCAGTCTGCACTGAGAACACAACAAAGTTGGTGCAGAATGGTTTGGCGCTCTTGCAGGAAGGATGGGAAGCCCACCTTACTTGGCTTGCTAAATAAAGTCCTGGGCTGAAGATGCCTAACCCATATTTTTTTTTTTTTTTTTTTGGTGAGTGCAGTATTTAGGTCAAATTGTTTAAGAAAAATAGGTTGGGAAGAATGAATACAGACCTAGCCACCCTAGCTGCAATTTTAACATTTTGCCTGACCAACCTTAGCTAAATTATTAACTTTTGGGGGTTCTGAACAATTTCTTTTATTTTTTTTTTCTAAGCAGTCATATGTACCTTTTATTCTAGGGCATGGAGCCATTTTGGAGCAGATTATAGGGTGATGGAGTTGCCACAGGAATTGGAGTGTTGTCAGATTGTAAATTGGCAAAGAAATGTTATGAAACAGCAGCAGGAATCAGGATCAGAGAATTTAAATGAGGAATGCAATCTTAATGCAATTTTAACATGTTGTCTGACCAACTTTAGCTAAAATATTACCTGCTTTTAGGGGTTCTGAGCAATTTCTTATAATTTTTTTTTTTTTTTTCTAAGCAGAAATTTTATGAAACAGCTGGAGGAATCAGGATCAGAGAATTTAAATGAGGAAACATATCTGAAACTTAAAAGGAAATACTTTTAAGGTATCAGCCCAGTACCTAGCTTAATATGAAAACCAAGTTGAATAAGTTAGGTTGTATCAGCAGAATGATGACATAAGAAAACAAGTATTGTATTTGGCTGAATTTGAATATTGTATTTCTCTTTAGGATGAGTCTTGCCTCTTATCTTGCCTAGAAATTCTTTTTTTGGCCATCACTCT
>JAHXMQ010012340.1:19163212-19225924 GCA_020466415.1 Ammodramus savannarum pratensis
TATTGGAACAGGTTTTCAGGGGTGGATGAAAAAAACCCCAATAATGAATTATTGGAACAGATTTTCAGGTGTGTATGAACAAAACCCAATAACAATTATTGGAACAGGTTTTCCAAGTAAGCTGTGGAGTCTTGGAGGTTTTCAAGCCTCACCTGGAGATTTTCAAGCCCCAGGCAGTCTGGCCTGGTCTCACTTAGCTTTGAGCAGGCATCTGCATCAATTCCTAATCTTCCTTCCAGTTATTAGTTACCAGATTTTCTGATTTTCTGATTAGCAAACCCTCTGTGCCACCTAAAACCTTTCATGTCATTTCTATTCTCCAAGAACCACCTGAAATAATGAGGAGTCAAAAGGATTGATCAAACGAACTCTGAGTTAGGGTTGGAGTTTTCACTGTTATAGTTTAACCTGCCTCTCCTCCAAGTTGCACAATACAAAATCAGATCAAAGATTGCAAGTAAAGAACATGGATCTATATGAGCATAAAATAATTTGGTTTATAAAAAAAATCAAATTTTATTTTTTTAAAGGTTTTCACCTTTCCTGTCTGATCTAGTAGTTTTGAAGAATGAAACAATTTATTTTGTTGAAAATACAAAGAATAAAATCAATTTTCTTTCTGTGAGCCCACTTTGGCTGCTGAATTTTCCATGGAAAGTGGGGGTGAATACCTGGCTGAATTTAATTTTGATTAACAAAGCAGTGGAGGTGCATGAGATTTCTTTCAATTTAGAAATATTCTTTCTTTACTCAGAGTTCCCAGGATGAGTTTTGAGTTTTTTCTTATTGACTTTGAGACAATTAATTCTGGTAAATGGCATCCCTTGTTTCAGTTTTTTGTGTTATGCAGTGAATTAAAGAGGGTCCCTTTCAGACACCTCAGTGCAAAAATCTGATCTAGAAAAGGCAATCAATGGTTGCCTTTGAGGGTGTTGTGATATTTTCTTCCTAACAGGGTCACATTTGACTGCTGCTGTACAGGCATGGGGATCTATTGGTAATTCTGGGTAATTCACTGGCATGATTTTTTATTCCTTTTCTACAAGGTGGAAAAACTCTACTTGTTTTTCTTTTAAGTTATTGAGCCAAGAATCACTCCAGCCCTTCAAGGTGTAACTTGTCCAACCCAGAGTCTTGGTTAGCTGTTAACTTTTTCCTCAAACAATGCAATCATATTTGGCTTTGGGAGCTGCCATTTCCAAATTTTGCCATGGAAAATCAGTTATCTTTCATGAGGAAGTGAAGGGAGCCGACCCATCCTAATTGATCAGCATCGAGCTCTGATTTATTGATCCAATGAGCACATTTTTATAATCGTGTTAATTAAGCTCATACATATTACAAAACTTGAGCTCATTATTGGCTACAGATTACACACCAACACCTCCTTGTTTTCAATACCAAAACTTTTTTTTCTCATCCTGTTATTGACTGTTCTCAAGGCCTCCATGTTTGTCATCCTTCTTTCCCATCCCTATCCAAGGACAAGATATTTACTCGTTATTAAAACCCAAGCCTGAGAACGAGCCTGAGAACTTTGCTGTTTACAGGAACGGGCCTGAGAACTTATTGCTTACAGCTGCCTTTTACTTTTCAGTCAGCTGTATATTTTCGTGGCCTCTTTCTATAAGCCATGTTTGAACAAAATTCTCCAACACTTTCACATAATAGAATCATATACATAGAGCATTTTGTGATTCTGAGGTATTAATCCAGAATTATATAATCCAGAGAATTGCTCATCAACACCCAAAAGGAGCAATAAAGAACAAGAATGTTAAGATGAGGTTGTTCCTCATCTTATGTTAAAATGAGGTTGTTCCCAGTGGTCAGAAAGAGCTGGAATTTTCTACTTCTGTGGATAAGATGAGAGCCATTATATCTGAAAAGCAGTTTATTCTCATGGTTACACAGCCTCCCACAGTCAAAGGAATTGTGTCTCATGTGATTGCTGAATCTGGGATCCATTACAGAATAACCTGATTTCTTATTTTGCCTTGTTTGACAGTCCCCTGATTGTATATCACCTGCACCACTTGGGAAGCTTCAGACCATGATTTCCCACAGTGTCACACACCTTTTTTGGGGTTTTTTGTTTTTTTTTTCAATAGTAATAGCAAGAAGAAATGATTAGACATGACCCATATAACTCTCCAACACTCAGTGCAGATTATTTCTAGGGAGCTCTCAGCATCAAAGGCTATTTTTTTCTGGTACTTATTCTCTAGAAGAAAAGATTAAATGTGTTCTATTTGCTATTGCTTTCTGCATTACATTCTCTTGCTCCAGTTTTTTTTTTTTTTTTTTTTTTTTTTTTTTTTTTTTTTTTTTTTTTTTTTTTTTTTTTTTTTTTTATGGCCATGACTTCTAGTGTTGCCAGGCATTGGGAATTTTCTGGGAGAAGCTGCTGTCAGCAGATTGAGAATTTGGCTCCACAGCCACTCAGTTCTAGAGCACTCTTGTGGTGGAGCTCATAGGGGTCTCAAGATGAGAATTTTGACTCCATGTTTCAGAAGGCTGATTTATTATTTTATTATTTATATTATATGAAAATATATGAAAATTATATGATATTATATGAAAATTATATGAAATGATCTGATATGTTATATTATATTGTATTGTATTATATTATATTGTATTATATTGTATTATATTATATTGTATTATATTATATTGGATGAGATGAGATTATTTGATATGATCTTGTATTGTATTGTATGAAATTATATTATATGATATTATATTGTATTGTATTGTATGAAATTATAATATATTGTATTGTATTATATTGTATTATATTGTATTGTATGAAATTATATTGTATGAAATTATATTATATTATATGAAAATTATATATTAAAACTATACTAAAAGAATAGAAAAAAGGATTTCATCAGAAGGCTTGAGAGGAATAGAAAAGAATGATAACAAAAGCTTGTGACTCTCAGAGTCAGAGCCAGCTGACTGTGATTGGCCATTAATTAGAATTAACCAACACGGACCAATTAAAGATGCATTCTTGGATCGGTCCATTCCACAGCAACATGTAATGTTTGTTTTTCTTTTCTTCTGAGGCTTCTCAGCTTCTCAAGAGAAAAATCCTGGTAGAGAGATTTTTCAAAAAATATAATGACACGCTCTGACTCCATGTCAGCCAAAATCTGTGGTGAAAACATCTCCATCAATTTGGGCAGAGCCAGAAATAGCTGTGGTGGGGTCTGCTGGGGCACCAAGGAGCAGGTTCACTTTCCATCAGTTCCATAGGCAATGTGCTGCCCTCTGAGGGGGAATTACAGCTGGAAAACAAACAGATGTTTCACATTATTTTCCAAGATTGCCAAGGGTTTCTTGCTTAAAAAACGTGGCAATAAAAGACTGGGATAAAATAGTCCCTTCTGACAGGTTTGCCAATTAATCAGTATACACAAGCCTGGCTTGTGTGCAAATATTGAAGACTGGTATGTGCCCTTATTCAGATCAGGAGTGTGAAATACAAGATTTACCCTGTTTAAGTAAACATTTCATTTAGTGTTTAAGAGCGCTAAAACTTAGTAAAATGTGAATGTAAAAATATATTTGAGGTCAGGCTATGTGTGCAGGATTCTAGATTCCAATCTGACCCACACCCTTTCATGATTAATGTTCATTAAAACCCAAAAATTCTATCAAAAGAGGTGTGAGGTCTTGAAAGATAGTACAGAGTAAATAAAAATATTTTTAATCATAAACTGTTCCACTATTTCCATTGCATTCCCCCCCATTTAGTCCAGGGATCAAGAAAAGAAAATCTTAAAAGAAACAAAAAAATAGAAATGAATAAAGAAAAAAAAGAAAAACAGAAAATAGAAATTTATAAGAGCAGGGACATGAGCAAGCATAAAAATGCCAGTGGTCTGTGCAGCTTCCATTCACATGCCAAGCTGTGGGTCAAACCATCATCCTGAAAAATTCTAGTTGGAGTTATCTGCTTGTAGCATAATTATAATAATTATTAGGAATTATACCATTCCTGATCTGTCCTCAAAATACACTGAATTTTCAGGTTGTGTATGGAGTGATGAGTTTTCAAGCTGTGTTGTGTCAGTCAAGCCTTTTTCCACTTCACTGTTGAAACCTCCTGGGATTTCAGTGATAATACTTTTAAATGAGAAATCCTGTAATAAAAATAAATATTTAAAATAAATAAATAACATAAAATAAATAAACATAGGTTTTGATGTGTCTGTTTATATTTATTTCAATCATTTATAATCAGGCTTCTTCCTTTTGAGCTCCAACCACATAACAGGACATTCTATATTCATCTGATTTGTTCTCATTTATCATTCCTGGATGGTTTTCTTTTAATGGATATACTATTAATCTTCATAAATTACTATAACTTCTGTTAGATGCATGATTCTAAACAGACCAGAATTCCAAAGAAGAAACCTAATTGCTTGAACATGTAGGATTGAATTATTTACTTCAAAAGTGATTCCTCTGAAGGAAACCTTTCCATTACTTCTGATTGTCTTATTTTTAAATGATAAATCAATATTTGATGTTAGAAGATTTAAAACCAAGCCTTACTCTTCAGAGGCACGTGCCCAATGCCAAAATGGAAACATTAGACATATTTACTGTCATTTTTTGGCTCACCACAATAATTACAAGACAGGGAGGGCAGAGGAAGCTTTCACTAATGGTGTGAACCCACAAGCTGAATTTATTCTGCTGCTACTGAGCATTGATTTTTTTGTGTTCCACACAGTGCTGAATAACCTGGGTGTAAGACAAGAAAACTGCAAAACTTAAGTGGGAAAAGAGGCATATGTGAAAAAAAAAAAACCAAAAAATCTACTGTGTAATGGAATTGCAAAGGTTCCAGTAAGTAAGGAGAGTAAATGACAAATTTTGCCAATTCAGTAGCTGCTGTGCCAAATTGTAGTAGGAATTCCCCTTCCAAGATTTCCTAGTGTTGTAAATTTAAATCTTTTTGTCTGTCACTGCATATATATCAGCGGAAAGGAATTGTAAATCAAGTGAATAATTGAAGTTGTAAGTATGAATCCATATCACTGCTCTCCAGCACAAATGGAATTTGGAAATGCTTGGAGGCCAACATTTACAATGTCTGCCTTAGAGTCCATGAAATAAATAATCAGGATTAAAATCAGATGTGAGTTCAGCACTTGTTACTTCTTTCTTACTTTTAGTAAAGCAACAATCTGAGAATAAATTGGATGTATATAGAATGTTTTGTTATGTGAGTTCAAAAGGAAGAAATCTGATTACAGATGATCAAATTAAATATAAACAGATGCCTCCAAGCCTGTGTGAAACAGTTATTTTTATTACAGGATTTCTCATTTAAAGGTATTATCACTGAAATCCAGGGAGGTTTCACCAGTGAAGTGGAAAAAGGCTTGACTGACACAACACAGCTTGAAAATTCATCACTCCTCACACAACCTGAAAATTTTGAGAACAGATTAGGAATGGTATAATTTTTTATTTTATTTTTGCTTTACCAGTCGTTTATAGACCATATACATTCAAACTATGCAGCCCTTTATCTTTAAAATTAATTTTTTTTCCCAGTTTCAGCATTAGTCATCTCTTAGGTTGTCTTTCATGTGAAATGAAAATATAGCACAACAACAGTATTACCTTACATAAGAAATTGCCCTTATATAGACAGTAGTGGAGTTTAAGTGCTCTGTAGGCTTTGTGCTGACATTTATTCTTGGGGTAAATTTCATAATACACAAGTCATCCCTTAATTCTGATTAGTTCACAGGTACCTAAGTTTGGCAGAAATCCCTTCTCTTGTAACTTATTTGTGGGAATAAATGCAAATACCTGCAATTACACCCTCCCCCCCCCCGCCATGGTTTGGAATTTCAATCATCTCAGAGATTCATGTCAGTAAAAATGAAATGCCTGAATCTTTGTAGAGAGAAAAGCCAAAAAGAATTTGTGTATCCCCAGAAAACTCCAGTGGATATCAGAGTGAATATACTTGATTCTTTCTTAGCAGCATTTTCTTATAACCTTGTTGATTTTTTGGGGTTTTTTTAACACTGAGCCACTGTGATGGGAAAAAAAAAGGATACTGGGGCTCTAAAATCATGTGAAATATTTATATATATACAAAAACATTCTGAGCATCTATCAAAACACTAAAAACCATTTTTTTGAGCTTAAAGAATTTGTGACATCTGACAGGCTGAATTGAAAGGATTAAGGTGTGGATGAACAGAGGCAGCATGAGAGAGACAACTTGGATTTATTCATTACTTTGTAATGCCACAGTGTAATTGAAGTAAGCAAGCAACTTGTAAGTAATAAATAAACAATTTTTATTTTAAAAAGAAGATTAAATGCTGGGGTTTATTGAGGATTTGTCCCTGCTACCTACCTCTCCAGTGAAATTGTTAATCTGTTCTGCATTGGCTTTGCTGTGGAAAGAAATGAGTGCTCAGTTCATCTCAGGGGACAGAGATCCCAAGGCTGGGGTCCAATTTTTGGATGTGCCCATTTTTGATGTGTTTTGTGCTAATCCAGTGAGATTCCTGCTTCTGCTGACTGAATTTAGGCCTTTGCAGTGTTGTGACTGCTGGGAAGAAATCTGGATGTATTTCCCAATTTTTGTGCCCATTTTTACTGGTTACTCCTCAAACAGTTGTGTCTCATTGTGAGAGTTCAGCTGGAATGTTTCACTTAATCCTTTGGAAACAGCCTCCAACTCACTTTGTTATTGGTTTTTGGGCTGATGGAAATGATCACAGATTTTCCTGAGTGCACTGTGCTGCCATCTTTGCCTTTACAGGGTCATTTCTTCATTTGTTGGCCATGTGCACATCAATATTTTCCTTTTTTTCCAAAGATCATTAAGTACTTTATAAAAAACTACTCAGGTTTCTGTGGCAAAGCTTCTGGAGAAAGGCTGTACTGTCACTGTGGTATTTTCTGAAAAAACCCTTCGCCAGGATTTCTTTTCCTGGGAAGTTGAGAATTCTCAGAGAAAAATGTAAATAATAATAATCTGATTGCTTCTCCTTGTGTTTTGCTGCTTTGGGATGTGGTAGGTGATTCTTTCATTGGTTCCATGTGAATTGTTTTAATTTAATGACCAATCCCAGTCCAGCTGTGTTGGGACTCTGGTCAGTCAGGAGTTTTTATTATCATTCTTTTCTAGCCTTCTGTCTGTATCCTTGCTTCTATTCTTTAGTATAGTTTTAGTATATAATTTCTTATAATAGTAATTAATATATTATATTATGTTATGTTATGTTATATAATGTTATATTATATAATATTATATTATGTTATATCATGTTATGTTATATAATATAACATAATATAACATAACATAATATTAATTATATTGTATTGCATTATATTGCATTACATTGCATTAAATTGCATAATATAATATAATATAATATTATATTACATTACATTATATTGTATTATATTATATTATATTATATCACATCACATTATATTATATCGCATTATATTGTATTGCATTATATTGCATTATATCATATCATATTATATAATATCATATCATATTATATAATATCATATCATATTATATTGCATTATATTGCATATTATGTATTACATTACATAATGTATATTACATTGCATATTATATATTACATTACATTGCATATTTCAATATATGATATGTAATACAATATATAATATGTAATGTAATATGTATTACATTACATATATATAAAATATAAAATATAATATAATAAATATAATATCAGCCTTCTGAGAACTGGGAGTCAAATTCTCAGCTCTCACCTCGTCCTGAGGACCCTCACAGCAACACAACACAGTACAGTGTGCTGTGGTTGTAAACAAACTAAGTGGTTTCTGCAGTGCTGGACTTTGTGCTAACCTATGTGATGTATCAATCAGATTTTATCTTTATTGAATTGCTTGAGGTACACAACGATCTCACCTTGAAAATAACCAAAATTGGCATTCCACTCACAGACAAACAAAACAATGAGTGCAATCCGAATTATAATCTCTATCTGAGCACTTAATTCCTTTTGTATCTTGTGATGATGTGTAATCCATTACCAGAACATATTGTCTAACACTGATGGAGTAATTCATCTGCAGATAGAAAACACACTAAATTCAACTTGTGAATACCATGTAATTGCATTTTTTGCATGATATATTTAAGAAAGTGGATTGAGCATCACTGTAAAAATTACGTAATATTTAATATATATTATAAAATATACAGTCATAATATATAATTATTATATATAACCATTCTATATTATAAAAATATAATGTAATGTATATAATATATATTATAATTATATGTTATATATAATTATAATAATAGAGTATAATTATATATATTATTATAATTATAACATATATTATAATTATATGATATATAATATATAATGATATAGTAATCGCTGGAGTAATGAATTTAACTCTTTAACAGAATAACTTTACTTAGAATTTAGTGTTAAAATACAGATTTGTACAACCTGGTTCCATAAGTCAGCTTTAATACATCTGCAGCCACTATACATTTTCCCAAATTAATTTGTAATATGTGGATTTTCTGTGGCAACAAACTAAGTTCTTTTGTCAAAAAAAGGATTTATTGTTGCCTTTTTGAACATCCTAGAAGGGAGTCAAATAATCTCAAATGGATGAAAGGAAATAGAATTTAATATGCTTTATTAAAATTTTGAATTCTCGGGCTAACAGGAAAAATCTGCTAATGACTGGGCAGCTTGTATACTCTAATTTTCCTAATTAATTTTTTTATGTTGTTTGGTATGTTCCTTTTCTCTTCCAGCTCTGTTGCATCCACCTGGAATTGTTTTTGTATTATGCTGCCCTTGTGAGCCCTTTTGGGTGTGATACGTCATTTTTCACTTCCCTTCCAGTGCCTGAATGTCACAGTAGGTTGTGAGATGGTCGTGTAGCATGAAATGTTTTATTTTGTTATTGCACAAAGAATTCTGAGATCTCATTTGTTTAAAGCTTGCATGTGTTCTGTCATCTCAATTCATGTAAATGGCAGTGGGCCTGGAGGGGGATCCAGTCAGACACTGGTATTAGTCTGGAAACAAATATATCATAAAAAAAACAGTCCTACATGAGACTTTTGGTGTCTAGTGGGCTCTATGAGAACTGTCTGCACTGTCACAGGATGGCAGGAAAAAAAGTACATGTGTATGGGACAAAAGAGAGAGAGAGATAAAATATTATTGGAGAAAGGAGCATTTCCCAGAGCAGGAATGTTCACAAGGCATTGATGTGGAAATGGAAACATTTCTTTCTCAAAGAACAACTTGGCATATTTTTTGCTCTCTTAGGACACATCTCTTGAGTGCTTTGGAATATTCTGAACATGGTTTCCACATTCATATGAGGAGAAAGCTCCTCCTGAACCCAAAGGTTTCTCTGCTTCTCTTAATCTGAATGCAGTGAAGATTTTGCTGCTAAGGTAGCATGTGAATTTTGGTTTGTTTTACAGCTCTTCCTGGAAAAAATTAAATTACAAACAGGAATAACAGGTGTCTTCTTATCACCCCCTGACGAAGTGAAGGGAGACGACCACATCCGATTGATGAGCATCGAACTCCGATTTATTGATCCAGCTTACACACTTTTATAGTAGTGTTAATTAAATTCATACATATTGCAAAACCCAAGCTCATTATTGGTTGCAGATTCCATGCCAACCCCTCCTTTTGTTGTCAATATCTGTGGTTTCTTGTTGAGGCTAATACTTGTTTTCTTCATCCTGTTATTGACTTGTTATTGACCATTCTCAAGGCCTCCATGTTTTTCACCATGTTTTTCTCATCACTTACTCAAGGACATGGTGTTTATTGTTGTTAAGGAAAAAGCCTGAGAACTTGCTACTTACAGCTGCCTTTTACTTTTTAACCAGCTGTATGTGATCATAGCCTTTTCCTATAAGCCATGCCTGAACAAAATTCTCCAACAACCCCCAAGGTGTGTTTCTGTGCTGCCATGGCAGGAATTGGGACTGATGGTGCATTGTTGGTGCATGCATTATTTCCTCCATGACACACACATTTGTACACTCGTTTTTTCCCTCTGGGATTCTGCTTCTGAACAAGAATGCAAACCTGTCTTTTATTTTATCCCAATCCACATGTTCTGAATTCTCCCTGCTTGTCCCTCCTGTTTGTGGGAGATGAAAAGTTGAATAGGAAGCATTAAGATAGTTCTGTATTCAGTAGACAGAGTGAAGATTTGCCCTTAAATTCTTTCAGCACTTTTAGATTTTCTCTGGTGAATCAGAAAGACTGAATCCTGGAATTTCCTGGTACTAGGGATAAATATCATTATTTATGGTATTTGAATATCATAAATATGATATTTAAATTAATAATTAGGAAGTAAATTCTCCAGAATTTACTGGAGAAAATCCAGAAAGTCTCCAGAAACCTGCAAGCTTGAACTGCTGCTCCACAAATAATACATAAATAAGAGGAATTTCCTGGGAGCAAACACATCAATTTATATGTCTTGTGTTACACAAGACATGGCATGGTTCACTGTAATGAAATCATGCCACCAAAATCCTGGATGGAATAGATAAAAAATCATCTTGCTCTTGGATTGTGCAGTGTTAGTCACTCATGGTAAGCACAGTGGTAGCTTTGGGACTGATTAAGATCAAGACACAATCAAATGAATATAAAAAATAGTGAATTGCCTATTAAATATATATATATGTATATAAAAACTAACTTAGTCAGCCCCTCATCAGTAGCAACACAGCCACACCATGAAAAGCTGCTTCTCTCTTGTGTGTTTTGCTTGGACTGCCCCATGAGCTGTGATTTTACAGTGCAGATTCAGAAAGAACAGGAGGTGAAGCTCATGCCCAGCCTATTGCAGACTTCCAAAAAACCCCACCCTGTACTGCACCAAATGCAGCTGCTAGGGATGTGAAATTGCACATGGCACTGAAGGCTACTGCTTGCTCTGTGCTGAAAAAGCTGTTAGTGTTACTGCACAAAAATACATGGATGCTAAACACTTTATTTTTCCAATGCAGTTTTTTGAGTTGTATCATGAAACAAAAGTAAGAGTCTCTTTTATGTTCTAAAAATGAAAATACACACCAATAGACAAATTGGTTGACAGGCAGGGTGTTCTGAAAACTCAGGAAACTTGTTCTCTACAGGAATGCTGTCTGTTGGTTTTGGGTTTTGAATGAAAAGTTTTATAACTGCTGAATACAATGCAAAGAAGAAAGTACAATTTGGCTAAACTCAGGTTTGAACCTGACAAACTATTTGCTACTTGAATCCTAAATGATGTTATTCCTGCAATCTGCAATTAGTGCCAAATTAATTACTGAACGAGGCTAGGGGAGCATTGGAGTGGTTAATTACACACCCTCTGCTTCCTGCCATATCTAATTCCCGACATGGAGGGATGGGGAAAAAGACCAGCAGCCTTCAAGGTCTCCCTTCTCACAAGGAGACAGAAGGTATGGCTCTTTGCAGGTTTTTAATTCAGATTCCCTTCATTGACTCATTACAAGACCTCAGAAAATAATTGTGGAAGTCAGACAGCTTTTCTTCAGGGTGGAATAAATATTTGAGCTGTGCAATGGTCTGAAGAAATGACTGCGGTGTCACTGTCATATTTTCTGGAAAAATCCCTTCGCCAGGATTTCTTCTCCTGGGAAGCTGAGAAGCCTCAGAGAAAAAGGAAAATAGTATTATCTCATTTCTTTCTCTCTGTTTTGCTGCTCTGTAATGTGGCTTGGAGATTTTTTATCCAACATGTGAATTGTTTTAACTTTATGACAATCACAGTCAGGCTGTGTCAGGACTCTGGAGAGGGTCATGAGTTTTTCTTTAGAATCTTGTTAAGCTTTCTGTAAATATCCTTTCTCTATTCTTTAGTATAGTTTTAGTGTAGCATTCTTTAATATAATATAATACCATAAAATAATAAATTAGCCTTCCAAGAACATCAAGTCACATTCATCATTTCCTTCCTGCCACGGGGGACCCCCAGAAAATACCACACTGCAGTGAGCATGTTCTACCCCAGGTGGTTTCTTCATGTTTTCTGATTTTAAGGGAAAAAAAAAAAATATTGTCCATTAAATAGTTTGTAGTACATTGCATTTTCCCATATGGGGAACATACACAAAAATGGCTTGATCTACAACCTTTGAAAGCCAGCACCCAGAGGCTGAGTTGTAACTTTAATGAAGATGGAAATTCCCTCACAGCTCGTTCTGGTCATTATTTCACAGAAACATTTCAGTGCATTCAGACTTTAGCAGCTTGCTTTTGTGAGATTAGAAGCTGAGGAGAGCTGCTAATCCTGTTTTTCTCCTCACAGTCATAAATTATGACTGGGTAAATCCAATCCTGTTCATATTCCTGTTGTAATTCACATTTTTGGAGCTGAAGCAGGTGAATGGCTCAAGGCTGGGGCAGTGCCGGAGATGGGAATTCTCAGTGAGGTCTGTGTGATTACCACTCCCTCTAGGACGGCAGAAATTCACTTGGCTTCTCTCTGAGGCAATTTCCTCACCACGAGGTGAGGTTTGACAGGATGCTTCTATCTCAGAGCAATATTGTAAAGACAAGGATTTGCAGTTTTTTGGGGTTACAATGGGGTTTTCCTCAAGGCTTTTTGATGCCAACAGTTCTTGTGTAAAAGGTTTTCCATTCTCGGTGGAAGACCACGACACTTGATTATCTCCAGTCTCCTGTTGTAGGTGCTTTAAAATGATGTATTAAACCTATACTAAAGAAGGAGAAAGGATACATCAGATGGCTTGGCAAGAATGAGAATGAAAGCTCGTGACTGACTCCTCAGAGTCCAACACCCTGATGGTGATTGGTCATTAATTAAAAACAATTCACATGGAACCATTCCAAAGCAGCAAACACAGGGGAAGCAATCAGATAATTATTGTTTTCATTCATCTCTGAGCCTTCTCAGCTTCCCAGGGGAAAATCCTGGGCAAAGAGGATTTTTCATAAAATATCATGGTGACATTGTGAGTTGCTGCAGGGGGCAATTTGTACTTTGTGAGCAAAATACACACCCACACATACAAAGAGTTTTCATGAGTGCCCCAACTTCTGCTCCACTGCAAGAAGTGTCTTGTATTTCTTAAGAAATATTGGTAGGGAGTCTACTGTGAAAATCTAATTTGATCATGAAAAATAGCTCTAGGAAGGTGCATTTCATTTTTAGAAATTATGTTCTTCGAAATTTGTAGGTTTATGATTTCTTTTTCATTATAGCACAGTATTCTAGGTAGTCAGAAAAAATAGTGAAGGAGGATTTCTGTAATAATCATTTTACAAAATACATCTCTTTCTGAAACTGCTCTGAGTTTTGCATTTGTGACTCACTAAAAGTCCTTCAAACAACAGTGGGAGTTACAGTGATGCAGAGACTTCAGAACTGGAATTTCCCAATCTTTGTAATCTTTCCCAATCTTTGTAAAATCAGAATGAGAGTCTGGATAGAAATAATATCCCTGATCCTTATGCCACTACAATCAGTTTTCTGAACCCATTTTTATCTATAGCATGCTGCCTTCGTTCTTATCTTTCACAGACTAAAACAAACAAGAATTCTGGAGATTCCACTGTTAATATTGTAGAAAATATCCTTGAATAATATGCTCATTTGGACTAAGATGTGCTTCTTGTGGCCCCAGCTAAGTCCTAATGGTGCCTGATGATTGTGCTTGTGTTGATTATAATTGTATTGCCAATTGCTGCCAGGTTGCACTAAGTGCATCACTAAAAACCAGATTTCTGTTCATTTACTGTTGTACTTGGCTCAGACTCAAAATTTCTGCTGATTTCTTTTTTTTTTTTCCAGTCATACTTGGCCCAGACATTTCTCATTTAATCCATGCAGAGTTATCCAGAGCAAATTCCTTTCTCCCAGTTGAATTTCTCAATACTTCATCTTTGGAATCATTGCTCTCTCTCTCCCTTTTGCACTGGTTCATTCTCAGCAGCCAATCTGTGTTTTCATTCCTTGTGTTCATAACCACAGTCAGAATTCATTTCTGTGACATCTTGATCAATGTTTTTTTAAAAAAAAAAGATTCACCACGTTGTATTTTCACTGTGGCACTTCAGGCTTTTTGGTTTAGTCTGTCCAGCTGCATTTTACATCCTAATGATTTGCTGGTTTTTGTAGTAAATTTATTTTGCAGACATAAGAGATCTCAAGAGTATCCTTAGGGTGAGTATGAGCTTTATCAGATAAAGGTTTCCTCTCTGTTCATCTGCTTTGGTTATATGAAATTATTTATAGTTACTACTCATTGAGGAATGTCCAAGATAACTGAAACAGCTCCTTATTCCAGATAAGTTAACCATAAGGAGTTTATAAAAAAAAGAATATTAATTTGGTGTTACTCTTTGCTTGAGTGTCATGCATGGCTGTTGTACTGCTAAGAGGGTAATAGGATTTTTGATTTTAATTAAAAAGTTAAGTGTTACCTGTGCTTGGCATGACTTGTCAGGCTAAACAGAGCAATCAAAGGGGCCACGGGGGTCAAACTTGAGATTTCCAGTGTTTCAAACACAGCACCTGTAGAACCCTGGTTATGGGAGATATGGAATGAAGATTTATCACTAAAAACAGATTTACTGGGAGGCTGACCTCAGGGGAGGAAAAATTTCTTGTAGCTGAGGAAGAATTTGAGGATGACAGGTAAGAGTGGAAAGAGTCCAACCCCTACACGACTCATATCCCTGGGGAATTACATTTTCCCAGAGAGATGAAAAGAGAGTTCAATTATGAAAATTAAGCAGTGGGCAGAATAGTTATGTGCTGGTCATTTTAAAAAGAAAAAAACAACTTCTTACTAAAATAACTGTATAATTATGCAGTGCAGCAGCCTCTTTCCCTACTTGCAAGGTGAAAATCTCAGCACATGTATTAAGGAAGAATTTATTTCCAGGACTTTCTGATTCATTAGAAAAACAGGGCACTTGTGTTTGCATTCAGTGCCTCATTTGGAAGAGGTTGTTTCTAAATCCTGCCTTTTGGGCCGTGTTTGGCATTGTTTTACCATAAAATTCACTGAGATTTTTTTCTACAGACTGTTTAACGAGTGGACTCCAGCCTGGGAAACAATTCTCACTTGTGCCAGAATAGTGAGGTACAGAGAATTACACCTCAGAGCTGTTCATAGCCCTTGGTACTGATTTTAATTCTCAGTAAATACTGAGAATTATTTTGTGTCTTTTACTGTTTTGTTTGTTGTGACGTATTTGGAATGATACACTACAGTTTTCATATTTTTTTGTTCCTTTATGCTGTCCCAGAAAAGCATAGGAAGGAAGGTACTAAAGGTCCAAAGAGAAATTCCTTGAAAATGAGGGAAACTGCTGAAAATCAGATAATGGCCCTTTCAAAAGAAGTGACAAAGTCCATCTCTTAATTACAATTGCAAGATTTAATAAATGTTCATTTCTTAGCAGAAGCTGTAGAAAACAGAAGATTGCAGCTGACTGATGACATATTTTGATGCTAAATATAAAATAGAAAGTAGGTATCATTGCCATGTCACCTTAATGAATTTTCAAAGCAATGTTTTGTTTTTTTTTTTCTTTTTAAAGATCAACTTTTTCCTCATCAACATCAAAAACCAGCAAGGTGAAACCAGGGGCAGAACTCTGGGTTGAATGCAAGACTGGAAGGAAGAATCCTACTGGAAGAAAACGTCACCAAATGCCATTTTGAGTCTCGTGGCCCAGGGGAATTTGCTGTTTGGGTTAGGCTCGAGAAATGAACACAACTGTGGAAAAGCATGGTAGGAATGATGTCTGTTACATCAAATTCCATAGGAGCAGTTGCTGGTTCTTGGCTTCTTTCCTGCCTCTGTCAAGGTCGGGATTGAAGAGCTTGAGATGGTATTTCATGTTTGGGCTCAAATGTTTATTATTTCTTATCTATATCACAGTCTTCCAAGCTCTGAATTCTGCAGCATTCTACCAAAAAGCTAATAAAATGGCTATCTCTCCCTACAAGGCCTTTAAAGGATAAACTGTCCTTTAAGACATGACACCTGATTTATATTTACTTTTAACCCAATAGCCAGCAACCACCTGTGCTCACAATGTGGACCTTTTAATCCAATTACACAAAACCACCCAAACCCATGGAGAACAAGAAGGTGGAGAAGGAGAAGAAGAAGGAGAAGGTGGAGAAGAAGAAGGAGAAGGTGGAGAAGAAGAAGAAGGACCAGCCTCTGCCCTAAAACCTCCATCTTGCTTTATATGTATTACTATATTCTGAACCCTTAAACTCTAAGTTTTCCACCCTGTGATATCACACACTTCTATCCAAACTCCACACCCACAGTCCCAGCTCTGTCATTCCATTTTGGAAGCCTTCTCCAGGTGAAATGCAGTGTTCTCTTGGGGGTCAGTGCCTGCCAACACAGAAACTGAAATTCTCAGCAACCAGGGTTCCAACAAACCATTCCAGACATCTTCCCATTGTGTGAGACAGAACAAAGGGATATGTTAATTAAGATACATTAAGAGTTAATTATGGCACAGCTCAGCAAGGAGCATCAGGATGTGTTGGGGTACAAAAAAGTGGTGCAGAAAAGGCAATGTAACTTGTGATAATTTACTTGTGGGGAGTTCTGAATGAGTTAGAGATGGGACTTTTGAGTGGTTTTTGATGATATGGTTTATTTTATTTTATTTTATTTTATTTTATTTTTGCATAGGTAGGAAGGGTGAGTTCAGCTCACATTGCTTTAGTATGGTTTAGAAGGTCTTAAGATTGTTAGTAATAAGACTTTTAAAGGAGTTATTGATTAATAAAACACTGTTAATAAGGATATTTATGTTTTTGACTTAATTTTTAAATATTTTGTTTTATGGACTTATGATACAGAATAAGTTTTCTTAGTTAATTATGACACAAACCTACAGTACTGTATTCTAATATTTTTGTTTATTTTTGTAACTACTTTTATTTTCTTTGTATTTTAAACTCTAAAATTCTGAACTTTCTTTTGCTTAGCTTAGCATGTTTCTGCTTTAAACTATAAATTTGCATTTTTATTTCTAGAACTTAAGTTTGGAAGCTTTTTCTAGGATTTCAGATCAAATCTTGTGTTTAATTTTAAATTCTGGCTCAAAGGCTTCTGAGAATTCTTTGTATTTTGGATTTTAACAGTAACTTATCACTTCCTTTCAGCAAGATGCATTTTGTTTACCTTGTTGAACCAGGGCGTAGAAAGTGCTGAAATCCCATAAACAAAATGTGTAAATCTCAGTAGAATGCATTAAGGGGTGGCATAAATATGCTTTTTATTTTATTATTATTTTTATTATTAATATTTATCTCTTGTTATTTTTATTAATAACATTTATTTTTATCTATTTTTATTTTACTATTTATTTTAATATTTTATTCATTTTTAAGGCTGGCTTTCTTGTCACCTGTAAACAAAAATTCAGCCTTTTATGTGTGTAATAAATCTTTAGTCTGTTGGCATTTTGATTGTTATAGTCAGAGTATAATCACTTCTGTGTGAACTTTGCAATTATCTGCCTTGTTGCTTTGGCTATTTTAAGAAGGAAAGCTGATATGAAAGCCAATTATGAGTTCCCTTGATAATGGACATTGTTATGCCAGAGTTTTTTGCACTACTTTGACAGGGTGAATTGTTAACACAAAGGAAGTTCTAGAACTGCCTGAAACCCTCTGATCTGTCAGACATTTTCTCAAATGCAAAATAACATACGTTTGTAACTCCTACTCTGCAGAACCAGGACTTTATAAATAACCCCATAAAGCTGTTCTTGCTCATTTATCTCTCTTCCTAAAGAAGGTCCTACTGATGGGTAATGGACTCTGACATAAATGAGCAATGCAAAAAGTCCTTTTCTTTATTTGTGGATTAAACAGGAAATTTGAGTGTATTCAGAGAAAGTTTTTGTCAGGATTCATTCACCTTCCCATCATTGAAATGCTAATTCCTACCTTTATTATTCTAGGTGTATTCTGGGCTGCTTTAGCCACCTTTAGATTGAAATTTCATTCAAATCTTTCCCTTTGCCAACAAGAAAAGAGCAAATTAGGAATTTGTTTCACAGACAGAATTTGTATTCTTTTGGTTTTAAATCACAGCTGGAACCCTTTTCCACTTCTTTACATATGTATGAAAGAATGTAAGGATTATTGAAGGATGGATTTATTTTCCTGACTTAGGTTTATTCTTCCATAGATGACTGAAGTCCCATTTTCTGCCATTTAATAACCTTGAGGATGCACAAAGAAAACCCTCAGAGAGCTGAGAATTGTGTGGATATGCCCCTGCAGATGTGTGCAGATGTGTTCTGCACATGCATGGGCAGCAGAAATGTACCTATTCCACTCTGCAGAAAGGACATTGGTAGACATCTCTTGAAATAGTTAAACTTTTCTTTATGTAAATCACTTTGCACCATCAAGGTGTGACTCTAGAATTCAGCTCCAGGTGTAATGCACACAAATCTACATTTTTCAGATGCCCATGCTGAGCCAGCAATGTTTATTATACAATATTATATATATGTTTATTATACAATGATATAGTGTATGTAAAATATATATAGTATAATAATATTGTATATAATATTATATATGTATATATTATTGTATAATAGTATTATATTTATTAAACCATCCATTTTTTCAGAACAAACATTGTAGGCCACCCACAACACTTTCCATTGGAAGAATCTTGGTGGTGATGAATTAGTAAACCTTGTGGTTTTGATAATTGTTTGCCTTGATAAATAATAATACCTTTATGTTCAAATTGTAATGAAGAGACCCTGAAGACTGAGCTGAGCTTTGTGCTAGAGAGATTCACTTGGGTCCCTCTTTACTTGGTAGGGAAATTTTGCTTAAAATGGAGCTTGAACTTATTGAAGTGGATGGATCTGGGCAGATTTTGAGCTCCTGATGTCAATGACTCACAAGAAAATCAGCTTGTAAATAAATAAAGTAGCTTCATTTTCTTTGCTTAGTTTCAGTTCTATCAGCAGTGCACTGATGAATGCAGTTCTCTTACTGAGGTGCTAAGGGAGCTGTGCAAGTTCACCCCAGGATACAGGAAATAACTGCAGAACCTTCTCATTTAACAGGGGGCTACAGGGACACAAAGGTGCCCAGGAATATAAATGAATGCTTTTTCCATTGTTTGACTATGGTTGAAGAGAGAACCTTGGTCTCTAGAGCACTCTCATCAACACCACACTCAAATTTTCCTTCTCTGGGTCAGGATAAGTGTCTGGAAAAACTCAGCATTCCTCATTTTTCTTTAGGAAAGGAAAAAAAAAAAAAAAAGAGATATTACATTCTGAAATTTCCCCAAGAATATCTGAATTTGACTTCCTGAAGTGAGCATGGCAGAAAGGATGAAAAGCCTGTCCAGGTGAGAAGATGTGCTGGATTTTTATACTCTATATTTTTATTCTCTTGGCTTTTACCTAATTGAAGCTTCCAGTGAACATCCCTGAACAGGAGTTTTCCTTGTGAAGGTCATTTTAACCAGAAGGTGGTCTAGTCCTGTTGCTAGTATTGATTTATTTATTTAATATCTATAATTAGCTAAATTAATATATTACTAATTGATTAATTAATTTACTACTATTTACTGTAGTATTAGGACAATATTACTAATATTAACTACCAATTTACTATTAATTAATTAATTCATTTACTACTATTAATTTATAATGAAAATTACTTTACCTAAGAGTGGGTGTTCAACAGATTAGGACCATGACACAGCAGCCTGTGAGTGCAGCGGGATTTTGTTGTTGTTGTTGTTGTTGTTGTTTAGGGAAGGGTTTCACTCCCAAGTTGTTATTTCTACTTGTGGCTATGAAGCGCTGTGCTGTCAGTGTGGGGAATATTCAGTGATTATTCCATTCCAGGGTGTGCTGGGATGGTGGTGAGGGAAGTGGGGTGAATGTTGAGCTCACAGCCCCTGCAGAGGAGACTTTCACCAACAATCCCCTGTGAGAGGCTCTGTGCTCATAAGGAGAGCATTGTTTAGTGCTGGTTTATGTTATTGTTTATTATTTATTGTTTAGATTGGGGTAAGGGGATCTATGAGCCCAGCACAGAGGGATTTAGTCTTCTTCTTGAGCTCCCCAGAAACCTCACCAAATCCTTTGGCATTAGGCTCTGTTAGTTAATGGGTTTGGAGAAGCACGTTAACAAAAATGAAAGTTCAACTCTGTTCCTGTTCGATTTAGGGGAGAGGTAGGTGGCTCATTGTTTTATGTGCCTTTTCTAGAGAGCCACAAGGGGAATGTGGTGAGCCATTCCTAAACACAGAGCAGGCTACTGAAGGCTCCATTTCCAACTAATTAGCTACACAGGCCTAGTCTTGAGCAATTCAGTGAAGCTTTTGACTTCAACAGAGGAAAGGAATTAATCCATGTTAGCCTGAGAGATCTGAAGCACCTGGACCATTAGGTCCACTTAAACTCTGAGTTTAACAACACACCTCAGTAAGACTTTCAACCTTGGGCTTACATGCCAAGATTAACTCTTGGGCTCTAATTTCCACGTTCTAATTTCTGGCACAGGCTTTTGACACAGGTATGATGCCCAATTTTTTAAAGCAGCTAAGTTTAATGCAGTTCTCAGGAACTCATAAAAATGATAATTGTATTCATAAACTTACGAATGGTTTGGCTTTTGATCTCTCTATGAAAACTCCTGTCCCTGCTCATGTTCAGCAATAGTTAAGCAATGCCCAGGGGCACATAATCACACAGTGAGAGTGCCCACACTGACAGATGGGAGGAAATTTGCTGGAGTATTCTGCAGCTGAGAAAGACAAGAGTGCTCTGAATTTAGAGGTTGATATGGAGGCTTTACTGACCTGGGACAGGAATAGGGTAGAACCGAGCCAATATTAACTAGGGGTTTTCCAGGAGTTCCTCTGCTGTGGTATTTTGTGGCAGGAAGGAAATGATGAATCTGACTCCATGTTCTTAGAAGGCTAATTTATTATTTAATTATATATTACATTACATTACATTACATTACATTATATTACATTACATTACATTATATTACATTACATATCTATACTAAAGAATAGAAAAAGGATGCAAACAGAAGATAATAATGACAAACAAAAGATAATAATGAAAAACTTGTGACTCTTTCCAGAGTCCCAACACAGCTGTACCATGATTGGCCAAAGAGTCAAAACAATTCACATGAAACCAATTAAACAATGACCAGTTGGTAAACAATGTCCAAGCCACACTCCAAAGCAGCAAAACACAGGAGGAGCAAATCAGATAATTATTGTTTTCATTTTTTTCTGAGGCTTCTCAGCTTCCCAGGTGAAGAAATCCTGGCAAGGGGATTTTTCAGAAAATATCACAGTGATACTTCAGCCACCAGGGTACAAAATAGCATCAGCTCTCTATGGGTTATTTCTGATTTGCATATGCAAATTATTTATTAGGATGACTTCTTAGCCCAATGAGGCTATGACAGTAAATATTTCCCCGCTTTACCTGCCTTGTGCAGACAAACAAAGGGTGCAAATCCTCCCTCCCCTGCCTGTGCCAGCTCTGTGTGAACGTGAGGGAAGGCAGCCAGTGATTTCCAGAACACCATTTCCTCTTCCCTCTGGAGAAAGGGCTGGATGCTTCATCCAATATACAGAATTTAATATTTCCTTGCATTAACTGCACCTCAGCCCTCCCAAGCATTACTGTAAATGATCCTCAATGTTCTGAAGTGCAGGTCTTCTTCAAAAGGGTAATTTTAAAAGTATTTTTAGTAATTCAATTTCTGCATCAGTGTTAACGCAATTTTTATATTGCCTTAATGCTACCTATTTTAACTTCTTGTTTCCCAGCTAGTCCCTGGAGCCCAGGCCAATGCCAACACTCTAGAAAGGGCACTTCCATTCTGGAAAGGCTTTCCTCAGTAAATGTCACACTGAAAACCACCATAACTATTTGTTTACCTTGTAGCATACCAAAATAAATGTTATTATAGGATTTTTGCACGCTGTTTGCTTGTTCAAAATTGGCCACATTTATTTCATTTAATAATCTTAATAATTCATTTTTTCTCCAACTTTGTATAGTAGTTAAGTATTGCACCCTGCTAAAGTTGGTTAATTCTATGTGTTTATTCAAGCTGGGAACATCTTTTTCTCTGTTACCTCTGTGCTTAATACACCCCTGAGATCATACAAGAATATCTCCAAAATAGATAGATTTAATAATCTAGAGGAAAGTATAATTTACTGGAGATCAGTTTTTTTGGACCAATACACATGGCACTTAAAACTTCCAGACATCCAGCTCCCATGTGAATCTCTTTTTGAAGCCATTAGGAACATTATTGAATACATTCTCATTTTTGTCAACTAGTCCTCCTTATTAAAAATATCTTATATTTTCTCAGCTATGCAAGGCTGGTTAAAAATGCACACACATTCCTCCACAGTTTGTGATTACATATTTTGGAAAAAAAGCGGAATCAGACTTTTGCCTGGCTATCTGAATACTCTGACACAGTTCTGCTACATGTCACCAACTCAGACCCAGCAGAATGAGTATCCTGTTAAAACATGGAGCAATTTTCTGCACCCTTATTACATCAGGAGAAGAATGATCCTCCAGAGCAAGGGTGGCATGAAAGCATCACCTCTCACACACCTACAAACATCAAAGGGAGAGGCCTGTGGTCCTTCCTCTGTTGATCTGCTGAATGTCATGAGGTCTGGTGGCTGCTTCTCTCCTCACCACCCCCATCTGGAGTCTCCCCTGGCTGTTCTGTGTTTGTCAGCAGGGTGACAAAATGATGCCAGAGCAGACTAAGCTGGCTCTGACCCAGAGATTCATCTGGAAGCTACATCTGACCATCATCAATTTGTGAACCAAGACACCTGCGTACCTACTGCAGTTACAGCCCTGAATCTTTAGCAGGAAATGTTCTAGTCCAGGAAATTTATGTTTATCATCTAATTTATGTGTAACAATCAGTGTAAGTAGAGCATTCTAGTATGGTTTGGAGTGCTACAACTACAGTGGTGCATCCCTACTTTTAGTCTGATCCTACACTTCCCTCATCCACATCTTCCATTAATAGCCATTTCTTAAACAGGAATCATAAAAACATATTTACTAGAAATTTGCCATCATCTATCTCCTAGAACTTCATAGAAATATCCTTTTTTTTACCTACAAATATGTATGTAAGCTATGTTTAACATCTGAATTTCCTTTCTTTACATGCTTCTTCACATAACATCTTGCTACTGCACATTCCTGGGGTATGAGATGCCTGAACTTCCAGCTAACAACTATGAAATATTTTAACAGGAATAGTTTTGAGATATTTTGACAATATCTTGTCATACAGATGTTTCTTTACAGTTGTTCCTCAAGTCATAGTTAACTTCATAATGCAGATTTACATTAATTATTGTCCTACTGTCTGATTTTTCTCCAGAATAGTCCTTATAAAATCCCAGGGAGAAATAAGTCTACTACACTCTCATAATGTTTTCTGATCTGGACAAAAATATATGCAAACAGGGATTTTTAGCAGCATCTGATATTTTCAAGTTTTGTAATCATTGCACTTTCTGTAAGCATAGTTGGAAAACTGGGTATTCAGAATAATACATTTATTGTTAAATGCAGAAATAGAGCTAATCCAATGACATGGTAATTTAAGTAATTCTGTGAAACTAATTCATCTCCTTCATGATTTAATTAAAATAACAGTTTCCAGACTGCAGATTCACCCTTCTCACTACTACTTGGCATATCTGTAACAAGGCACTGTGCATGATCCAGGCTCTTCCATTTCAGCTAAAACCAAATTATTAGGGGGAGAAGAAAAAAAAAGTGATAAATAACCCCTGTTATACTGGATAGAAAAAGGATGTCAGCATTATGATTGATGTGCCTGTGGGTATCTTGGAAATCTGGTTCCTCATTTAGAAGCTTCCTCTCCAGACTATCCTTATTTTTTTTTTTTCTGCTATTGTCATTTTTCAGAACAGACTTGAGATGAGTCCCTGTCTGCTCAGAATGAATGGAGAAATATTCAGGCCCAAAAATAGAACATATGTGTTATTTTTATCCTGTTTTCTGAGTAAATCCATACTCTGGTACGAGAAATCACTCTCCAAGTAAAAAATACCATCAGTTTTTACTGCTGTTCATCCTAAACTCAGTGGTGAATGGCCATGGTTTTGCAAACTTTCCCGAGAAAATATGAAAGGGCTGCTGTTCTCTGGAGCATCAGCTTGCTTGGGTTAGCCTGCTGAAGCACGAGGAATGAACAGATGTGCTTTTCATACAGGTTGTGTGGAAGAACTGACTGAGGATGAGGCTGTATTTCAGTCTGCCAAGTGTCTCATTAAATACTGCCAGTCATATTCAAAAGAAGAGTACTTGAGCCAGATTCTTTGACAGGGGAGTCTTACAGAGCCTAGTTAGTAAAATATGAATAAAATATGAACTTCCTGAAGTGATACAACTGCTGGGAGACAAAACTTATTTGTGGAGGCAAGAATTCATCGCTACTTTGGTACTTCAGGGGTCTCTAGCACTGCAAACAGCTGAGAGGAGGTGGAAATGCAAGTTCTGAATCATGTTCCAGAAATGCTGTGGTGACCACGGCCTTTTTTAGCTGGTTGTCCTGAGTTCCCATTGCTACAACATTTTGCTTGTTTAGAAAGGAGCCCTTGATCTCATAGGGATGATCTTAGAGATGGATGTGTTGCCTTGAGAGGTGAATAGAAATAACAGTGAAGCAAGCATAGGAAAGAGCAGAGGAGCAAAATGAGAAGGTTGAAAGGGAAGTAGAATAATTCATGGTCTGGAAGTGCAGTAAGTACTGAGCTGTAGTTCAGTTTTATTCACTGCAAAGATTACAGCAGGGAGGTGAGGGCTGGACTGAGGCCAGACCCTGCCAGTGTGAATTGCAGCATAAATTAATATTGAGCACAGAAACATAAATGAAGCTTTGTAAACCTCATCTTCCCTTTGCATGGAAATGTATTAAATGGTTGTGCATTTTTTCATAGCTAAGCAGTGATGCATATTTCTCACCTACATCACTGTAAAACAGGACAAATCTGTGTGGCAGCATTCCTTAGAGATCCTTTACTAAAATATAACATTTCTATCAAAGATAGTGATGTGTAGGTATTCTCTCTTTGTTCTACCAATAATAGTATCCCTTGTCAATGTGAAAGAGCAGAGGAAATATAATAGCTCTTAAATAAATATTGCTCTTTGAACACTGTGAAAATACAAAGCTGAATGAAATGAGTCACAGTATTCATCTGCAATTACTTTAAGCTTGTTTTTTGCTTTTAAATCAGTTAAAAATTGGATCAAGTAAGACCTTTGAGCTAGATTGAATTGCATGCGGTTACATGATCCCTATTACATTAGAATGGATTTTAAAAGGTACAAAAAAGCTATTCTGCTTCTCCCACTGTCAGTTATGTGTGTATAGAATCATACACCACAGTTTATTTACCTCTGCTCAAGAACATGCTTTAGCTATTAGAACCAGAATGAATAACAGTGCTCAAAAAGGAATACCAAAATGATTGGTCTGTTTCTACTTGTCTTTTTCACTCAGATGTCCACTGAATTTTTCATTTTAACATTCATGAGGTAATGACAAGACAATGCACCTGAGATTTTGAAAGAAAAGTAAAAACTAAATAAGCCATTATATTTTTGCCCCAAGTCCTTGAAACAGCTCAAAAAAGAAATAAAAGGGTGTTCAAATCCTACTGATAAAAAGCAACAAAAGACTTGTTAGAGAATGAAGGGACTGAACTCTGAAAATGTCCCTAGAATTCAACTTTACTGATGAAGGAGTGAGTCTAGGTGCTCCTAATGAGCCAATAAGTTTACCTATGATAACTCTGGTGTTTTTATAGCTTCATACATGCCCTTGTGCTGAAGTGATGGCAGTGGTTTGATCCATGACTTTCTATGCTCCTGTGCCAGGTTACAGAAGAATCTGGGTTTTGGTATTGGAAATGAATTTATAGACGTTTAACTGCATCCAAAAAGCACCCAAATTTTGGACTGCTTTTGTGCTGAGAGAAGACATCATATTTTAATGGTGTTCGGGATGACATTAGTGATTTATGTCCGTTTTTCACTTTATATTGACTATGGAACCTGAAGTATTGTGATGGCTGAAAAAAACAGCTAGCTCTAGGTGCTATTTATATGTTTCACAGCACTGCTGGCAAGATTTGGTGCCTGGCATCCAGCATGTTTATCTGGCTGATCCCCGTGCTCCCCTAGGTAGTCACAGGTCATCCACTGACCCGAGTGGGATGGAGGGAATGGGCAGTCACTGCTGGAGGCTGCAGAGACACAGATGCATCATGACCCACATGGACGATGTGGGTTGTGCTGCTGGGCATCTAAAGGCAAATAGTCACCAGGCTCTGGAGGTTTCTCTGTGGAGGAGGACCTCGGCAATGAAAGAAATGCCCAGCCCACTTGCTGTGCATGCTGGATTTGCCTCCAGCTGCAAACACCTTGAGGCAAAGTGTCTGGTGTGAGCGCTGCCTTTGATTTCTTCTCGATTCAGGGTGTTGGTTTTTTTTTTTTTTTTTTTTTTTTTTTTTTTTTTTTTTTTTTTTCCTTGAGGGGAAGCAGGAGTGTCCAGGAGTAGAGTTGGAGGTGCAGTGTTAAATATGGCCAAGCTGCATTTTCACAGCCATCTCTTGCAGAGAGTGGAATGTGCCACAGCTGCAATTCTCTAGGTGCAGTAGGAGCCGGCAGTCTATGCTCTGCTCGGGCTGCAGCTGGGAGAGAGAATCCGCGCAGCCATTTGAGGTGTTAACTCTGCCAAACACACCCTCTGGCCATGAACTGGGACCGGCTTTCTGTTCAGGTGCAGAATTAGGGCTGAGAATTGATTTGGCTCCATTTGCGAGATGGCTGCAGGAGCAGAGGCAATGCTGGCTCGTCCTGCCGGGGGGCTCGGGGCCGGGCAGCAGCTGCGGCCACCTCTCCTCTCCTTCTGGGAAACCTGATCCGGCCTTGGCCTTGCGATCTGTTGGAATTTATTGGAACCCGGACCCGAGCGACCCTCAACGCAAGCGTTTCGCTTCGACCAGGGCACGCCCAGGGGAGCAGAGGCCGGGCTTGGCTTGGCAGCATCGCTCCGGGCGGAGAGCGCGGGCACAGCGACTGCGATCACTGCGGTGTTAGCAGGGCGAGGCGGGGGCAGCAGCCGTGCCGATCCGATCCGATCCGATCCGAGCCGTGCCGTGCCGAGCCGTGCGCGGCGCAGTGCGGGCGGCGGCCGCCAGGGGCCGGCGGCGGGCCGGGAGCGGCGGCGGCGGGCGGCGGCTCCGGAGCAACAGGGCCGGCTCGGAGCGCCGGGGGCGCGGTGCCGCGGGCTGGCCCCGCTCCCGCCTCCCATCTCCCGGCTCCCATCATCTCCCGGCTCCTTCGGCCGCCAGCTCCGCTCTCCGCGCTCCGGCCGGCGGCTCCGCGGCCGCGTCCCCCCGGGCTGGGACCACCCAACAAGTGGATGGAGCGAGCGGCAGCCGGCTGAGCCCCGGACGCGGCGGGGGCAGGCGCCGCTCGCAGCCAGCGCCGCCGGAGCCCGGCTCTGCGCACGGATTAGCCAGCGCTGATTTATTTATTGGCAGACCTGCCGCCAGAGCCGGGCTTGCGGAGAGCGGCGATCGCGCCTGCCCCTGCACACGGCAAGCGCACACGGCAAGCACACGCACAGCGCCTTCGTTTTCCCCGTGGGGACGAGAGCCTCGCTCGTTGTTGCCTTGTGGCCAATGCCGAGGCGAGCGGGAGCGGCTGCGGCGGTGCCCGGTGCGCCCAGCCCCGGCTCGCTGCCCCGGCGCCCGGCTGGAAGGGGCAGAGATAAGTGGCCAACCTGTGGTGCGCACTGACCGCAGGCACCTGCAAGTGAGGATCAGCCGGCACAGCCCCTCGGCACCGCTGTCACCCGGCGCTTACACCAGCGGGAGCAGCGCTGCTATTTCTCTGCCTGGGATCAGTAAGTATAACGGCGTTTTTAGGGTCTTCTTCTGCATGGCACGTAGGTACGGTTTCAAAAATAGCGTCATTTAATAGTTCGTGTTCACCTTCTCTCACGTATTAATAGATGTGGCTGTAGATGAGGTTTCTGTTTCAAAGGGGGTGTGAGGGGCTGTATATTTTTTGGTGTGTGTGCTTGCATGTAGATGTTGCTTCAGTGCACCTGCAGTTGTTTTCTTGACATATCACTGTGTTTTCACTTGGCTGAGCATTGTACGTGCCCGTTTTCAAATTAAATCCAGCGAGATGTTCATTGTGATCGAAACACGATTCGCTGTAGATTAAAATGTAACATTCCCGCACCTGATTCTGCAAATACAACAGAAGCTCTTTGTCTAGATACATTTATTCTTTAATGTTTCGTGTGGATATATGTAGGTGTATCTCTTACGTATGTGCTCAAAGACCTGAATGCATTGTGTGTTGCAGTATTTTTATTGGTGTTTATGTGTGTTGGTGTTTCAGGAGCATGCATATGTTTGTGTATGGATGTAAGTGCTTATATGGGTGGGGATTTTGTATCTGTCTCTATATATATGGGACATACCCACCCACATCCTTACCCACGGAGTCGTTCAAAATCTCTGTGCATGTGATGTGGGTGTGTGTGTAATGTAGAAGTGTGAATAGTGTGGGCAGGAGAAGATTTGAATGCCATGGTAATAGATGACACAGTTTCATTTGATCGGTGTGACCTTTTAGGAAAACAATCCAATCTTTTCCCTTTTTGTTTTTATTTTTGTGTGTTTGTGCATGTGCCTCAGGTTAAGTGCTTCTTCTGCATGACCATAACCAAAGGGTGACCCATCCACTCCCTTGTGTCCTATGGGGACCTCAGAGCCAGTTTCTCAGTCTTCATCTCCTCCTCCTCCATCGCCTCCTCCTCCTCTTACCGCTGCTGCTGATGCCCTGGGTGCTGCTCCCAGGTTTGAGACATTGTTGACAGGCTGAAGAAAGGATTTGCAAAGACCTTCTCACTGTGTAAATGAAGTGAATGGCTGGAATTAACTTCAGCTCTCCAAGAAATGACATTAAACAGTAAGTGTGCTAGGCCAAAGCATTACCAGGAACAAATAATGAGGAAAGAGACTATTTGCATTTGGTTTCAATGATGAGCTAAAACCATCTGTGGAGAACAGGTATCCTTTGGTTCGCATATTTTTTTTCTTTCCCTTGAGGAATGCAGCCTTTATAGCCTGCGAGGCAGTCATGATTCTGATCAGGTACAGCTGTGATGGCTGCAGGAGATAAATGAAAATAAAGGGGCTTGGTGGATGGAAGAACAAGGTCGCAGCTGTTCTCTGGCCCAATCTGAGAATTTCATCTTTTCTCATTAGCTAAACAGTAGTTTGTGTCAAACCTTCCAGAGAACAGGAAGATGTGGCTCTGTGGTTTTCCAAAGTACAGATTCATCGCTACCACCACGTTTCCCCGCTCGACGCGCAGGTGACCGCCCTCCCAATGCAGATGGCTTTGAACTTCCCAGCTGCCAAAGTCACGCTGTAAATAGCACAAAAACCTCGTCAGGGCGAGCGCCCACAAACCAAAACAAGACTTGCAGGATGGAGGTGGCCATGGTGAGCGCCGACAGCTCCGGCTGCAACACCCACATGCCCTACGGATACGCGGCCCAGGCGCGGGCCCGCGAGCGGGAGCGCCTGGCCCAGTCCCGGGCGGCGGCAGCAGCAGCCGTGGCGGCGGCCACGGCGGCAGTGGAAGGTGGGGCGGCGGGCGGAGGGGGGCCCTACCACCACTACCACCAGGAGCAGGCCCGCGGGGCCTCCTCCTCGCGCTCAGGCAGCCTGCCCCGCCGGCAGAGCGGCAAGAGGAGGAAGAAGGGCAAGAAGAGGAGCCACCACCTGGGCAGCAGGGAGTGTGGGGCCTCCTTCCCCTGCTCCGAGCTGCTGCCGCTCAGTGGTTCCGAGGAGAGGATACTGAAGGACTTGAGCGAGGAGGAGGAGGATGACGAAGATGAGGATGAAGACGACGAGGAGGAAGGGAAGCTCTACTACAGCGATGACTATGGGGAGGATGAGTTTTCCTACTCGGAACAGCCGCCTGATGACGGGGGAGGCCCCGGGGGTTACAGCTCCGTCCGCTACAGCGAGTACGAGTGCTGCGAGCGCGTGGTGATCAACGTGTCGGGGCTGCGCTTCGAGACCCAGCTGAAGACCTTGGCTCAGTTCCCAGAGACGCTGCTGGGGGACCCAGCCAAGAGGGGCAGGTACTTTGATCCTCTCAGGAACGAGTACTTCTTCGACAGGAACCGGCCCAGCTTTGACGCCATCCTGTACTACTACCAGAGCGGTGGCCGGCTGAAGAGGCCGGTCAATGTGCCCTTTGACATCTTCTCTGAGGAGGTGAAGTTCTACCAGCTTGGGGAGGAGGCCATGCTCAAGTTCAGGGAGGATGAAGGTTTTGTCAAAGAGGAAGAGGAAAAGGTTTTGCCGGAAAATGAGTTTAAGAGGCAGGTGTGGCTGCTGTTTGAGTACCCGGAAAGCTCCAGTCCAGCCAGAGGCATCGCCATTGTCTCTGTCTTGGTCATCTTGATCTCCATAGTCATCTTTTGTCTGGAGACTTTACCAGAGTTCAGAGATGACAAGGAATTCGTCATGTCCCTGAGCTTAGGGAAGGGGCTTTCCAACGAGTCTCTCCGCCTGGACGCTGGGGAGCACACCATCTTCAATGACCCTTTTTTCATTGTAGAGACCGTGTGCATCATCTGGTTCTCCTTCGAGTTTACAGTGCGCTGCTTTGCGTGTCCCAGCAAAGCACACTTCTTCAAGAACGTCATGAACATCATAGACATTGTGTCCATCTTGCCTTACTTCATCACCCTGGGCACGGACCTGGCGCAGGAGCAGGGCAGCCAGCAGGCCATGTCCTTTGCCATCCTGAGGATCATCCGCCTGGTCAGGGTGTTTCGCATCTTCAAGCTCTCCAGGCACTCCAAGGGTTTGCAGATCCTGGGTCACACGCTCAGGGCCAGCATGAGGGAACTTGGCCTCCTCATCTTCTTCCTTTTTATCGGAGTCATTTTGTTTTCCAGTGCTGTTTACTTTGCAGAAGCTGACGAGCCTGCCACCCATTTTCAAAGCATCCCAGATGCCTTTTGGTGGGCCGTAGTGACCATGACTACGGTCGGTTATGGGGACATGAAACCCATAACCGTGGGTGGGAAGATAGTCGGGTCCCTGTGTGCCATTGCAGGAGTGTTAACCATTGCTTTACCAGTGCCAGTGATTGTCTCCAATTTTAACTATTTCTACCACAGAGAAACTGAGAACGAAGAGCACACGCAGATGATGCAAAATGCTGTCAGTTGCCCTTACCTCCCTACAAATTTACTAAAGAAATTTAGGAGCGCATCATCTTCGTCCACAGAGGATAAATCAGAGTATTTGGAGATGGAAGAAGGAGTTAAAGAATCTCTTTGTGTAAAGGAGACTAAAAGTCAGGACATGGGGAATAGCAGTGAGTCAGAGAAGAAAAACTGTGTAAATTCAAATTCTGTGGAAACTGATGTGTAGTTTTGAGCGTTTCCAAATATATTTATGCATTAAAGAGTGCAGTAAAAATAACGAAATATGCAAACAAGAGTCTGCAGCATACAGTAGTATGCCATTTAATGGTTAAATACAAATAAAAAACATTGCTGAACATGTATTACATATCAAGTAAGTGGTACAACTTGAGGAAAGGATTGCTAGATCTGATAAATTTTCAGACTTTATATTTTTATTAGAATGCAAGTGTTTTGCACATGAGGCTGAAAAATTTATTAAAACCAAGTCAGTTTTAAAGTGGGTGCATGAACTGTCGACATCACTAATAACAGCTCTGTGGTAAAAGTTGGCATTCAGAGGTATTTACTATGTAAGAAACAATGAAGTTTGGTAGTCATTTATCTATTTATCAGTGCTTTAATAGCAGCTACCATAAATCATTGGAGACCATAGTCATTGTTTTTCAAATGGTAAATTTATTGTAAAAAGATATTCTACAGAAGATAGATCTAAATTTTTTTTTCTTGAAATCTATAATGCTTGTTTTTAACTGGAAATTTACTTTGGAAAGGCTGTTGACCCTCCAGAAATTGTTTATTTTTATAACTCTCTTTGGAGGCATTGCAGCATTTGTTGTCTAATAATGAAAGAAATGAAGTAAGAGAATTGTTAAACCTGGTCTGACTGCAAAGGCAAAATGACTGGAATGCTTTTTTGCACTACTTTATATGCTGGAGATATATTGAAAGAGACTTCATACTGTGAATGTTTACTAATGTAATAGTTCAATGACAATCATTGGGAGAGTGAATTCTGCATCATATTTTATTGTTTCTTCTTCCTCTGTGATGCTGATGGCAAAACAGCTGACATGACATCAATTCCATATACTTTTTGATTATGAATATCTGTGATCTGGAAAAGGATTGTGAAGTAAAATTTTCTAACCAAAATTATTTGAAATCGGTGTTTTCTACTGATGCCCTCAAGAAATACCAACCTAATTTATATCTTTTTTTCCTTTTCTGCTTAATTTAGCATTCAGAGTCTATGATTAGTACATGCACTTTGTCAGTATTGAGGAAATTTGGTGTATGGGAGGAGCAGGCAGAAATAATAAGATACTCAGTTGTTACAGTGCTGACAATTGAGGATTGCTGACTTTTAATAATGTGCTATTATTGGTGCTGCATTTCCCCTTGATTACAGCTTTCACCCATGTATATTTGAAGCAACATTTAAAATCTAAACTAGGCATTTGGGGTTTCAAAAGGAACATATTGGGTCCCATGGAGTCCTTGTGAAAGCATTCCATGGTTTCTCTTCACTGATTTTCAGGTCAGCTACATTTTGCTATGTGTCAAAACCTCCCACTGCCCTTCCTAGGAGGTTCAGGTAGGTAAGATTAGCTGGCCTGTAGTATTTTCCAGAGTCCAGAATGAGATAGGTGAGATATTGCTGCATACAACATAAATAATAGTTTCAGACTTGCCATTACTGAGGGAAGGCACAATTAATCCATCACTGTTTTTGAAGAGGCACTGTGGAACATTCCAGATTATAAAACTTGAACCAAATTGGCATATGCACTTTAAGGTCTGGGACAGGCTGTTATGGAAGGAAAAAGGACTTACCAGCACCACAGAATGACAGTAGTTTGCAATGTTCATTTAAAGCTGAGTGGAGATGGAGGGTTTTTTTGCAGGGAGAACTTGTTGGTGACTGACTTACAGTAACAACAGATGCACTCTGAATTGGGCATCCATGATATTACACATGATAAGCCTGGTTTGCTGAATCCAGTGGCACCAAACAGAGCTGCAGACACAGGCTTCTCTTTAATGGTTGGGTTTTGCCTTCATAGTTTTTCTGTGAGTCTCTTCGAAAAGTTTCTCTGCTTGTCTTCTTTTGCATTGCGGAAAAATAAAAAAAAAAAGACAACACACAAAAGACTGCGTTGTGGTGAGCCCTGCTTCAAAATGTGTGTTTAAGTGTCTGATTCCTAATTTTAAAACACTGAGCAAGCTTCACTATATTTTTGATGTGAAGCATTAAAAAGAGCTCCTTTTTATTGTGGTGGTGTCAATCCCAGCTGCGCTTTGAGTGAAGTGACTCAGTGATTTTATACATAGGCATTTGCCAAAATTGAATGTTACATTTCACTCCAGCTGACCTGAGTTCAACGTGCTAAATATTTTTTTTTCCACAGAGTCAATATCAGCAGTGAGGATGAGTGTTCTATAAAACCTGTAACTGAAGTATTTCTTTCACAGACAGCAGTTAATGGCCTAAAGGGCACGAGGGTTCTCTTGCTGAATGGCTTGGTCCTGGTTCTGTCTGACACCAGGGAGCATTCAGTGCCTGGGACCATGGCAACGAGCTAGGAGTGAAAGAAACACTGAGCAGGTAAATAAAGAACTTAGGGAAAATAAGTTCTGTGTGTTTGCAGCATTGACTGGTTGGAAGGGGAGGTGGTTCGTAAGAGGTGGGATTTCAGACCTCTGATGGAAAGGAGAAAACTCTTGGAATCACTTTTAAAATGCATTCATGCTGTAGCCAGGGAGCTCAGCATGAGGGGAGTGCTTTAGTAAACAGCTGAGAGCAGATGCTGACAAACCCCTGTTCAGGAGTGCTAGACAATGCAGTTTGTTACATCATCAATTTCATTTACAGTTCTGGTCTTCATTACAGCCTCTGCTGGTTTTGTCTTCTATAGGTAACACAAAAGAATAGTGATTGATATTAATATCAAACTGGGTTTTTGCTCTGTTTCCTTGATACATGACTGTTTAAAAAAAAAAAGTAATCTTAACTTCTTCAAGCACTCAGCTGTTCATTTAAACAAGAATGCAGTGTCCATGCTGGGCTGTTTTCAGAGCAGTACCTTGCTCTCAGAAGGAGAAGCTCTGACTGTAGGGGCTCCTAACAGCTGGCAGAGCAACGTTCTGGGTGTGTTCTCAGGTAATGCTGGAGCCTCCTACAGTGAATAAACGCTTGGTCATGATAAATAGGAACTATAGAGCTCAGTGCTAGGCTGTGCTGTCAGCATTCTGAATCACAGAGAGAATTGTGCATTCCAGAGTGGAAGCAAATAGCTCTACTTGGGTTCATAATTTGATTTTTGATCTGTTGGTCCAGTCACAATGTAGTTTTATCATGCCAAAGTCCTACCACTAACATGCTAAAACCCAAAGATCCCAAGTGCTTTAAGAAATAGAAATTTGTATTAAGTATTATTTTGGTTGAAATTTTGTGCCAGAAAAACCCTTTAAATGGAACTGTTATGGCTCCAAATTATTGCTCCTGATTCTGTTAGACCTTTCCTAGTGATACTGACACCTCTCAGAAGAATAATTTTATTGTGATTTGGGCATTTTACATTTTTAAATTCTAGTGGTGAAATGCATTCCTGATGTAGCTGATGTGAATGGATTTACACTGGGGATCATTTTAGTTCTACTAATATAGTTCAAATGATTTCACATTGACATACATTTCAGCTAAAAATAATGCAAAATGAGATATTTCAGGTTTGCTTGCAGTGGTGAAAAAATTTGGAGGAGTTCCATTAGAATTCATGGAAACACAGCAGCACCAAATCTGATTTCAAATATAGTCTGATAGTTAACAGTGTGCTGGCATTTATTTAAAGCATTTCCTAGGTATTTTTATAGTTCTCTTAAGTGCCAAGGCCAGACTCATAAGGAGAGAGTTTTGCCAGCTGAAGCATTGGATTTAATGGCTGACTTTAATTTAATAAGATCCGTATTTTTTTTTCTTTATTACATTTCTGATGTTACATTGGTTCCTTGAAAACATCAGGCTGGATGCTGAACTTGATGCCAGAAGAAATGTGTAACCCAATTAGAGTGAAAGTTTTTAGTGTTCAGTTAAGATTTCTGAATTGATTCCACAAGAGGCTAATTCCATTTGATGGAAAATACAATTTGTTTGTATTTGAAGGAAAATATAATTTGTTTTTATTTTGAAAGAAAATTCTTCTGCTTACATAGCTTTTTGTGTGTAGAATCCACCTTTGTGGTGTTCATGTAATGCAGAATAAATCTGGGAGATCCGGGGGATAAAAATCCCCAATGTGATCATGATTACATCTAATTCATGGAAATAGTGTCCTTGGTGTTTGGGGATATTGATAGGCATCCATGTGGTCATAAAAATTGGGATTTGAGCATGTTTTCAGCCTGTAAAGCTTTGGAATGTGAAAATGGTTTTCAAAGTACTGGCGTGGAAGGAGTTTGGGATCAGGCCATAACCTTGAGGAAAGGGCGTTGGAGTGTAACTCCTGACATGGAACATTGCTGTCAATTTTGCTGTCAGGTGTTGAGAGTCATTTGACTTGGGATTTGAAAATTCAGTGCTGAGCTGCCCAAGAACATGAGGTACTTCATATTTATGCATAAGTGTAGGATAAATGTGCTATGGGAAACCAGCTAAATATCAGAAAGTCTGTTCCATTTGTAGCTAGTCCCTGAAAAGTCTTTCTTGCACAGCATTGAAAAATGAAATCTGTCTTTCTGGCCACCCTGGATGCATAAAACTCGTGCTGAATACCAATTAATTTTTAGCATAATCTTTAAATTTATAGATAATCCTCAAATTAAATATAATTTCTCCATTGTGTTGCTGGCTTCCTCTATTTTTTTACTGCTTCTTTATTAATTTTTGCTGTCATTGAGTCCAGTGATAAATACTTTAAATTTATTAAATAGATTAAAATTTATTTAAATTTATTAAATAAATAAATATTTTTTAAAAATTTAATTAATCTACACGAGACAGTAAGAAATAAAAACAAGTATTGAAACCTCCCCAACTATGGCATCCAGCGTGTAAGTTATGTATTTTTCTTATCTTTAAATAATCTAAATAACAGAATAACTTCAGTAGACATGGGGCAGGGTATACACTTTCCTCTTGCTACAACTGAATGATTACATGCATCAGATTTTGCAGAGAATAAGGTCTAATTGACAGATTTACCATATTTTTGCACATCCATTTGAAACAAATACTTATAGAGAAGTTGGCAGTTTTGTAAAAATGAGCATCTTTAATTTCCACAGGGACCATCTAATGTGGGAAAAGTGATTGGCAGATCAATTCTGGGTTAAAGTGCATGAATGTTTTGTACCTGAAACCCAGGTACTCCCCATATCCCTGCCATGCTTACTGTGTCTTCAGAATTCTACTTTCTGAAGGAAAAATCATTAAAGCATTATGTACTGAGATGGTTGAATTAATACTTATTTTTAATCCTTTTCTGTAATTATAATGTGCCTTGAGCCCTTTTACTGCAACAGGCCCTTTGGAAAAGAAATATGTAAGTATATAAGAAGGCAAGAGGAGGAAGCTTACATCACAGGAAAAAAGCTCGTAAAACACACAAATTGAGGGAAAGTAAGTAAAAAACTCCTTTTATGTACTCCATTTGTGCATTTATGGTGCTGCCAGTAAAACCAAGCTGGGGGCACAGTGGGTGAACTGGTCTGCAGCTCCAGAGACAGGTTCAGGCCTTGTTCCTCTCCCAGGCTCCCTGGGCTCAGCTGGGCCTTGGGAAGGTTCTCCCTGTGCTGGGCTAACACAGGCTCCTGGAGGTTTTCAGCCTGTCTGGTAAATCCATGGGAGCAAGTGATGCCTCAGGTTCAGCTTTTCTGTTTTTCACATTCTGTGCTGCTTTAGTGTGTGGCTCTGAGCTTCACATTCAGGGATGGTGAGCTCTGTGCACAGAGCAGGGAGACAAAACAATTCCTGCTCCAGCTGGGCACCAAGGACAAATGATCCCAATCTCAGCCCCAGAGCACAAACACCGTGGGCTGCAGAGAGAAAAACAAGCAGGGTGGGACTGTCTGGGCTAAAGCTGGAATGGGACAATGAACTGCAAGGTGCAAATGGAGCAGAACTGATCCCAGGGAGAGAGCCCGGGAGCGCTCGTGCATTTTGGGGCCATTTTGGTTCATCTTGGGTGCAGCCCTGGGTGGGCTCTGGTGCTGCCCAAGGTGGATCCATGGAGGAGATGCTTTGAATCAATCCCTGCTTTGATTCTTTAGCTCTGTCCAGCCTCTGCTCCAGGGCAGCCTGCACAAGGCATCACTCCTAACACAAGTATCCTGCTGAGTGCAAAATTTGGATTTTTTCTTGGCAATACCATGCAGCCTTTCCAGACAGGGAGACCTCAAAGATTCCAGTTTTCCAGTTCCTAAGCTGTAAAGGGTCTCACATCTGCATTCACAAAATGTGCTTTTCAGTACCTGAATCCCATTCATTTCAAAAGAAGCTGGGCTGTGAAATGCTTCCTCTACATTGAGGAACAAGTGATTTTCTTAAGGTCAAAAAAGACACTGTGGTGGAGGAGGTTTCACAGATGCTGCACAAAGGAGTGTAGGAAGGGACAGAACATATTCAAGAGAGATTTTGGTCTCTGTTTTTAATCTCTTGCTCCTGGGGCCTTTGTGTTCAGAGTAACGGAGGAGGATGGATGGAGTCAGTGAGTTATGTCAAAGGCATCTTTAATTTTAGATACATGCTTTTCTTCTGTTCTTAGCTGTCAGAATAAAATATGTTCAAGTGTTTTTTTTTTCCTTGTGGTTGGGTTTTTTTGTATGTTTATTTTGTTGGGATTTTTTTAACATTATTTTTATTAGTTACTTATTCCTAACACTTATTATAAAGGGGTGATATATGCTGAATCTGGAACTGTTCCTCTGGACATGAATGGTGGTTTTCCATTCAGAAAACTAACTGAGACCTGCTCAGCATCACTGCTGTCCTTCTCTTTGGGTTTCAGCTGTGCTGCCTTGGGCTCCAATGCCTTGCAGGGGTTCTTGTGTCAATAGTGGGCAGTGCTGGCCCTGCCATGCAGGAGAGCCAAGGAGAAAATTCATTGTGCTTGTTTGTGTTGATGTTGGTGTGATTTTGGTGCAGAATTTTGCAGTAGAGGAGGGATGCTCCCATGATGTGCTTTGGAAAAAAATACAATCAAATGCAAGCTACACATTCCCCACACTGTGTATTTCAGGTTAAACACCTTCTGTTTCATTAGTTGGTCTGTACTTTAAAGATGCCCTCAACTTGCCCTGAATTTCTTAGGAATTTAAGAATTTATTTTTCAGGTCTCAAGCATGAGGGAAGATGATCCCTCTTTGCATTCAAAACGGCAAGGCATTATTTTAAAGCAGATATCTTGCATGTTTTCAGGCTAAGAAGCTAAGAAATAATATTTTTGTGTTCAAGTCTTTCTTAAATATAAGCTGCAGATACACACAGAGAAGGAAAATATGGTTTGATCACAGGGAAGAAATAGAAAATATTATTAATTCAATGTTTAAAGGGCATAATTGTGTTTTATTCTGTGCCAGATGACAAGCTCAGATAAATGTTACTTTAGCAAGAATCTGTCCTGCTGCAGAGAGTGCAGTAGAGGAATTGTATGGCAATTTATACTCCAGCATTTATTTCTATGTATGTTTATTTCTGTTAGCTATTTGTAAGTAATGTTATTTATTCAGGACTTCTAGATCTCAAAACTAAGGATAAAAATGTTATAAGGATTTGAGTAAATAAGAGGAATAAAGTTGAATTCTTCTGAGGATCTGCAAGAAGAAATTGTTATTTTGGTGCCTTTTACTTGTGAACATCTCCAAAAAAAAATATAGGATTATTTCATAGGTTGGAAGGTAAAACTGGTTTTGTGTGGCTAGTAAAATATTTTCTGTTTCTCAGAGTTTAATGGAAGATAAGCATTTTTATGTCTTTGAAATATGTAGAAAATGTGAGCAAGTAGAAATTGTAATAATTTGCTGCTCTTTGCCCTGTTTTACAAGACAATGTTGCCAGAGTTGATTGGTGATGCTGGACAACTCAGTTCCTAAGCCAAATGCAGTGGCTGTAAGCAGATTTACTTTTGAATTCATGCAGAAAAAGTGCTTTTTAAATGGTCTTATTTTTGGGCACCCAGATATAAGGGCATTCGGACCACTACCTACTTCTGAAAATTTCTGATGGTTGCACTGTTTTGTGTCTCTTGAGAGGAGAGAACAAACCATATTTCAGCTATTTTTTTTTGTTTCTGTGCTATTCTGTATTTTTAATTATACCTAATAGAAGCAAACAAGGAAACCCACAAGGTTTCCAAGCACAGTCCTGGTTGCACTGCCAAATGAAACAACAGATGGGATTTAATAGGTTCCCCTAATTAGCCAGGCATCTTCCACTATAGGATTGCCCAAAGAAATGCTCCTTAATCCTTCTGACCTCTGCTCTATGCTGCAAAAGGTTCTCCTGATGCCAGAACAGCAATGGCAATTTGAGGTGGTGAAAGAAATGTGTTTGTTTGGGAGCAGCCAGGGCTGGGAAAGGGAGGAACTGATGGGATCCCACAGGGATGGGACCTCAGCAGTGTCCTACAGCATGAGCAGGGTGAAAAGGGCTCCAGGTGAGGCTGGGCAGGGCCATTCCAGGTGAGATGGGCTCCAGGTGGGGCTGGGCAGGGCCATTCTGGGTTAGATGGGCTCCAGGTGAGCTGGGCAGGACCATTCTGGGTTAGATGGGTTCCAGGTGGGGCTGGGCAGGGCCATTCCAGGTGAGATGGGCTCCAGGTGAACTGGGCAGGGCCATTCCAGCCCATTTGAGCCCTGACAAAAACCTTGCATTGACTACAGCCAGCAGCTCTGCTCTGCTAAGATGCTGTTGTACCTCAAGCCTTGTGTTGCTCCATCTAAAGCTGAAAATTTGCATTTTTCAGAGCTGTAAGAACTGACCCATTGTTAAGCTTTTTGCTGCTCTTGTTGTTTGGTTCCTGAATCATGCCTGGGTCATATTTCCTCAGTGTTTTACTGCTGCCAGTACCTCTACAATTATTTCTCCTAAGCTGTGCTTTTTTCAGACAGTTTCCTTGTGCTGATACAGAACATTTTCATGGATTTTCAAGAGCAAGGCTGTTTTTTGGCTGTTGGATATATGGGTTCCAAAGAAGGTGCTGGGAAGTAGCTAATGATGTTCTGACTTGGACTGACATCCAGAAAGGTGCTAGAGCATGATGTGTAGTATTTCCTAATCTTTCAATTAAGGTGATTAGTGGGTTTTTTTGCTGTTCCTGCCGCAGTCTCATTGTTGGAGCTGGAGCAGATGTTGGTATTTAGCAAACACAGCAAATGCCTGCATGTCTGAATTTGTGTCTTGTATGTATTAAAGTATCTGAACTCTTTACCATCATTTTATAATTGTTGAAATATTTGAAGAGGTGTCTGAAAATTAGCCTGGTGTGAACTAAGTTACTTAAAAAAAAGATGCTTGTAGTGATGCCTTCCCTTGGTGTGTGTGCTGAAGATGGGAGGTGAGCCCACGGGGCCTGTGCTGAACTTCTGATGGTGGAATATGTTGTTAAAATGGGGATTGGACCTGGAATGTCAGAGTGGTTTTTCCCAGTATTTATGCACACAGATGGGAAGCTGCACGTATTTGGGAAGCAGAATGTCCAAGCTGTTTTCATGGGACCATCCATGCCTGCAGACTGAAACATGATGGAACATTCCAGAGTACCAAACACCAAATTTTGGGTTCTGAGGATCACAAAGTAAAACCCCATCTCTTTCCTAGGGCTTGCTTCTTCCCAGAGGCCTCAGTCACCCTCACCACCTCTGCAGCCCACTGGCAATCCCAGAAAGGAGCAATCATAAGCAATAAAAATATGAAGGTGAAGGAGAACATCCACCCCAGATTGTGTAGAGTAAAAGACTTAAATGAAAAACGCAATCAATATATTGCAATGTCTTCCTTCAGCTTCATTTTTGGTTTTTTTTTGAACACCCAGTGTTTGATGCAGTGCTGTGAGCATTCTCAGGAGCCTTTTTCTGTGATGAGCACTTAGTTTTTGTGTCTCTCTGGTGTTAATGAGTCCAAGCAGATGCAGAAACTGAATCCAAATGACAGAAAACTTCATAAATTCAGTGAGCAAAGAGTTTTGTTGTTATTTTCAGTAACTGCTGGTAAGGATGTTATGTTAATTAGAGAGGTTGACTGCCTCCAAAGGCAGATTGATTATTGCATCTTCTCCAGCCTTCAAACTGTTGTATCTTGAGCCTTCCTCTTTCTAGGGACTGGTATTTCTTTCCATTGTCCAGGATTAAAAGCTTTTTTTCTCCATCTGGAGCTGTTTTTTAAGGAGGCAGCTCATGTCCTGTGGGCTGCACAGCTTGGTGTGTCAGTGGTGCTCTGTCCCTGGGACAAGTCTCACTTCCAGGCAATGGAAAAGCTGCCCTGGAATGCCCTTTGGAGCTGGGAAAAAGCAAAACCAGCAGCTCTGTGGAACAGGGGAGTCCAGGAAAAGCTGTGGGTGCTCCATCCCTGAGGTGTTCTGAGCAGCCTGGTCTGGTGGTTGTACCCACCCATGGAAGGGGGGTTGGAGCTGGATGGTCTTCAGTGCCCATTCTTAGCCAAACCATCCTGTGATAGCAGATTTTATACCACTTGATGCACTAAGAACTTGATAACATAATTTCTAAAAGCATTTTTATCAGGTAGTTCAACCCTGAAGTTTGGTTTAAACTACATAGTTAAAATAGGTGAGCTGGTCAGAAAACTCAGGGAGTGAAGGGATATCGAATGAAATGTTGGCAAATGCACAGAAAAGTGAAGAGCATTATGAAATAATGATTATCTCCTAAACAAAGCCACCCAGAAATTTGTATTTACATTATAGGCATTTCCTAATTCTCTGTGCCTGGGGCTCAAGTTCCACATTTCCTAATTCTCTGTGCCTGTATGCTGGTGCCCTGCTGCAGGTCTGTGAGTAGCAGCAGCTATAGTTTTTCCCATTGATAATGAGTTTCACACACTTGGGAAAAGTGCTTTTAAATCCCAGGATTAAGAAGAGATGGACTGGAATTACTTTGCAGCTACCTACAGTGATTCAGATTGTGGAACAGCTGCACTTTGTTCTTTCTCAAAGTTCAGACATCTCTTTTTCTACTGGATTAACAGAGAGTGCTCTTGCCTGAATCCACTTGAGGTGGATGATAATCTTTCTTTTTACTAGATGTTGTTGCCCAAATAAATATTTAGAACAGAAATGTTCAAAAAGGTGTTGTCATCCTCACTTCATACAGCTTTCCATGCTAAAAAAAGAGAAATCTAAACAATTATTCAACTGCTTAAATTATATTGTATATGCACAGGCCCCAAGCAGGGCATGGCATTCTGCAGGATGAAGATTCTGTTTATGAAGGCATCAAAACCTACAGTATTTTGCAGAAACTGAAAAATCAGAACCAGAGATGTGTAAGATTCTTGTTTTTGAGTTTGGCCTCATTTCTGTTCCTGCCCCTGATTTGAATTTTGAGCTATATTAAGGTAACCTTTGTGTTTGGGAGAAAGAGGTGGTCAGTAATGCAGAAGTTGCAGGGGGTGTGTTAAGGTGTATAATGTAATTATAAAATGAGTAAAATGGGGATGTCAGTGTGGCACAGCACATGGCACAGTGCTCTGGTATTTGAGCCAGTTCTGAACAAATTTGCTCAGGACTTGGAACAGCCCTGCCAAGAGCACAGGGAGGGGTATTTGTGTGATCACTGAACATTCCTCTTGATTTAATGCAAGCAATGAATTTGTCACAGACATCTTTTATGAAAAATGCTTTCTTTAGGATTTTTCCTCCTGAGAAACTGAGAGGCTTCAGGAACAAAAAGTAAACATTGATTGTCTGCTGCTGTGGGATGCAACAGGTGGATCTGTGATTAGCTCATGTGGTTGTTTCTAATTAATGGCCAATCACAGCTCAGCTGGCTCGGACAGAAATTCTGAGCCACAAACTTTTGTTATCATTTCTTCTTTTTCTATTCTTAGCCAGCCTTCTGATGAAATATTTTCTTTGGTTTTTTTAGTATAGTTTTAATGTAATAGATATAATAAAATAATAAATCAAGCTCTTTGAAACACGGAGTGAGATCCTCATCTCTTCCCTCAACCCAAGACCCCTGTGAACACCATCACGTGAATAGAGATTTTAGAGTCCAGTGCAACTCTCTTCAAATCCTCCCCCTTTAAATTAATTTTCATTTGAATTCCCTTTTTATTTTCTTGCTGTTGTTGAGAATGTTGCAGACAATGAGGTTCTGTTCCCAATTCCAATCCAATAGCACCCAGAAGGAACACACTTTGCTCTACAGACATTATTCTGCAGGATAATGTGTACAGCACAGCTCATGGGCAGATTTATTAGGACTGTGCATATATAAAATGCCTCTAAGCAAGGGAGAATTTGGGCTGCTCAGTCAGGTCTTTGAATGATAAATGGATTTACTCAACAGCAGCCATCTGCCTACACTTGACATTACCTGAGTTCCATTTTGTGTGGACACAAGGAGATGAAGGAAATTGAGTTTTGCCAATCTTGGCAAATTGTGTCTAATTGCACCCTGACTTGTTTTGTGTTCTGGAGAGCTGATACAGTTGATATTGTAGGATGATTGGGTTCTGTTGATGTGAGGCTGCTTGTTATGAAAAGGAACATCACGGTCCTGTTCCGCTGCGAGTTTTTGTTTTATGAAAATATTTTTGTATCTCTCATATCAGATGTGATATTATTTCCCCACCAGATGTCACGCAAACAAGCCCTAATTATGCACATATTCAGTGTACTGGAGCTCAGGGAACCTGCTCAATGGCTGACTAATATTGCTTGCAGAGTGCTGCACTTGTATAAATACAGCATTTACTTGTTCCAAGCCACCTACAGTTACTTCTGCTTGAGATTTATATAACCAGTAATATTTTATGTTTTCAGCTTATACAAAGGAGGTATTGTATTAAATGAAGAAAGAGCTTCTTTTTAATGCTGAAGTTAAGGTTCTGTGGTTTCTCCTCTTACTTTCTAACTACTTTTGGTCTTGTTAAATTCATGGTGAATTTTTCCATTTATTTTATAAATGCAGAGTTTGTTTTCAGAGCTTTATTTCCTACAAGTGATCTGATCATCATTTTGAGATGTCAGTGTTTTGATGTGATGTTTCAATACATAGCAATTCACTGAGAACCTCTTGGTGAACTGGCCTTTTATCAACATAAAACATTAAATGGTGCTGTACATCAAATTATGAAAAAATAGTGACTTAGATAATATCCAGGATGTTCCATTCATAATCTCTCTCTCTTGTTATCATCTAAAGAATAGTGTGTATTATGTACAGTCTTTGAAGAGGATGTGTGTCAGGACCCAGGACATCCCTCTGGCTGCCCTGGGTGATTGGAGACCCTGGCAGGGGGCTCAGAGACCCTGGCACAGAGTCACAAACACCTGTGCCTTTCATTTTAGCCCATGGAAACAATTAGTATGAGGATTTACAAGCCACAAGGGTTTGAATAGAATGATAGTGAATTTATCACAGGGTGGAAAAGTAGAATTTTGGGGATTTAGAGTGGGAGTTTGAGAGGCAAGATGGAGGAATCTGGGCATGTCCTGTCCTTCTTCTTGTCCTCCATCTTCTGCTGTGATGGTGGCACTTTTGGACTGGTTTAGGGTAGAAACTCACTGCCTAACATCGGTGATAGGTATTGGAAAATTATTGTAGATAAGGTACATGTAGTTTTTAGTATAAAGAGACAACACTGCCCTGAGAGCAGTCAGTGTGCCTCAACCCAACCTACTAGACAGATCTCAGCGGGTCAAAAAGACAATATATTTGATATGAGAAAATAACCTTGAGAACCAGAGCTGAGGAATCTCAACTTCTTTGATCTCAGGGCTGGGAAAAAGAGACTTTCCAACACCTCAGGATCATCTCAGTACCAGTGACCTTGTCAGATGTGGAGCTACTTTTAAATTTCCTGGGCCCAGAAGAGCCATGAGTGACAAAGCCATGCATTTGTGCCAGGGCTCTGGTGCTCCTTGCAGCCAGCCTTGCGTTGCAGCAGCTGTGCCAGGAGCTGCTGAGGCACTCAGAAAGTGCCCTGAGCAGCTGTGGCTGCCCCTGGAGCCCCTGCACGTGGCCAAGGCCAGGCTGGATGAGACTTTGCTGGAAGGTGGCCCTGCCCATGGCAGGGGGATGGAATGGAATGAGCTTTGGGGGGAATGGGTGATGGAATGAAATGAGATTTGGAGTGAATGGATGATGGAACGAAATGAGCTTTAAGGTCCCTTCCAACCCAAACCATTTCTCTGAGTCTCTGGGACATTTTTGCAGAGTTTCTCCAACCTAAACCATTTCTCTGAGTCTCTGGGGCATTTTTGCAGGGTTTCTGTGAGCACAGGGGAGTCCTGCAGGCAGAAGCTCTGCAGAACCTGATCTACCTGTTGCTCTCAAATTCACTCCTTCTCTTGCTGCTTTCTGCTGCAGAGACTCTGGGCCAGAGGTGGAGGCAATGCTGGGAGAACAGGCAGCCTCCTCTGAGGTGTGACTAAAGAATAAAGGGATTTATTTGCCATGTCACAGCCAGGAATGTGAGGCAGCAAAGTGATTTGTCCCAAAAGGATTCCACTAGGTAACTGTCAGGCATTTTCCTGAGAAAAGGAAGCAAAAAGGAAAATCCAGGCTCCGTGAATGATGATCCAGATGTGTCATCCTCCCTTTTCCTTCAGCCAGAGCTTTCTCTTCTGTCACTGACATATTTTATGAAAATCCTTTTGCTAGGATATTTCTCCTGAGAAGCTGAGGAGCCTCAGAAAAGAAATGTAAGCAATCTAATGGCTGTGGAATGTGGTCTGGAGATGGTTTACCAACAGGTGCATCTTTGATTGGTCTCGTGTGGATTGTTTCTACTTGATGACCAATCACAGGTCCAGCTGTGCTGGGACTCTGGTCAGTCATGGGTTTTTCATTATCATTCTTGTCCAGCCTCCTGATGTCTCCTTTCTTTCACTAACAAGACTTAGTGGGATATCACTCTTCTTAAGTATATGTGACCTAATAAGAAAACTCAGTAACTAACCATGGAAGAGTAATTTTAGCAGAGAACAAATTACATTGGGTATATTTAGTTTCTTTCACTTTAAACCTGTGAGAATATCATTACTAATCTTTATTCAGGTGTCTTTTACTTAACTGCACAGCAAAATCTCTAGTCAAAGAATAGAAATAGATTCAAGAGCAATTGTGAAATGCTATCTAAAATGAATAGCTCAAATTGGACTTGGAAAATGATTGTGATATAAAAATGAATCCAGCATCTTCCTAATTTTTTTCTAGCTAGAAAGCATCTTTCTACTCTTGTTTTAGTAATTTTTTTTCTGGTTCTCATGCTATGGTGCCATTCTTGAGAGGACTCCAAAGAAATACAAATGCACAAGAAAAATTACATTACTGAGAAGTGAGGGGAAAAAAAAATCCCATGAGGTTTTGGTATTTTTGTTGTTGCAATATTTGTAATTTTGTGTTTTAAATACTTGGCCTAAAATAACTGACAAAATAATTCTAATTATGAAAAACATTATCAAGCTGTAGTACATTGTGATTAGTGTGATCAGTCACTAATGTGTTCTGCTTGGGAACTGATGATGCAAGATAGCTTAAATGTGTAGTTCATTATTATTATGGATGGTTTCTAAATTTACTGAATTGCTTCACCCAGTGCTGCAAAATAGAAAATTACGTTCCCAATAATGCTGTTTTGTACAGAAGTTCATAAGAATTTACATGTCAAAATAACTTGCAGAAGGAAAGAGTTGCTGTTTTTAAGCAGAAAGTCAATAAGAGTAATAGCTGTTAATACAGTTTTCTATTAAATAGATTAAAACAGCCTAAAATGTAGAGAAAAACAGTAAAAAATAAATAAAAATACAAACTGTCAGTACTAAAAAAACCCCACTAATTTGTAAATGCTGTTTTGTCTTAGTATTTAGTTATTTTTATAATTGTTAGAGTAATGACCAATTGATGATAAGGGATAGTTTACAGTTGGTCAGTCTCAGTGAGAACTTCTTTGCCTCTCTGGAAATTTAGTTCCATTTAATGGAAGTGATGCTGCATCACTTGATGCTGGATTTTGAGTTAGTTTGTGTGTGTAAAATATATTTTTAAAACAGTTTTCTGTTATATTTGTATATTTCCATGCATCATAGAGATTGCTTTAGTCACTGTCTGTCATAACATGCACTTTAGAAGACTTTTTATTTAAAACAAAAAAAATCTGTACATTAACATTAATTCATGGAAATGTGGACTGCAGTTTGTCTTCCAACCCTTTTTATGTGGCATCTTTTTATAAAAAAAAAAGTATTAAATACAATAGGAATCAATTGTGGTGGTGTTTGCAGGGGTCTCAGTATGAGGGAAGAGATGAGAATCTTGACTCCATGTTTCACAAGGCTGATTTATTATTTTATGATATATATTATATTAAAAGAAAATTATATATTAAAACTATACTAAAAGAATAGAAGAAAGGATTTTATCAGAAGGCTAGCAAGCAAAGGAATGGAATGATAATAAAATCTTGTGACTGACCAGACAGTCTGAGCCAGCTGACTGTGATTGGCCATTAATTAAAAACAACGATGAGACCAATCACAGATCCACCTGTTGCATTCCACAGCAGTAGATAACATTGTTTGCATTTTGTTTCTGAGGCCTCTCAGCTTCTCAGGAGAAAAGATCCTAGCAAAAGGATTTTTCATAAAAGATGTCTGTGACAATCAATAGGCTTTATTTTTGCACACGTGTAGAGTAAGAAATACCAGTCACTGTCAGTGGGGTGAAGCTGGCAGCGTAAGGAAGGGTGACCCCAGAAACAAGAAATTCAGAAAGTAAACTTGCTGCAAAGTGCTGCTGAAGTACCCTTGTGAGAGAAAATGCACAATGAGTGGTAAAAGAGCAATTCACTGTGGTCAGCCACAGAGCCACCTCTGCTCTGAAATGTGGGCAAGCTGGAGAGGGTAACAGTTCAGAGTGCTGCTAGAGCACAATGGCTCTTGATGGTTCTTGGTTGCTTAAGAACCACTTTAATACATTTGTTTTGTGCAGGTACCTGCCTTAAATTATTGCTGAGTCTGGGTTAAGCAGTACAGGCTCAACAGAAATATTTTTTCTTCAATGGAACTGTGTTATCTTTGGACAATTGGTTTAAATGTGGCACTCTCTGCATTTACAGTAAGAAATGTTATAATTTGATAAGGTATGAGAGTTGGACTTTATTAATTATGCATTCTTTATGTTATTATTACAAACACTGTTGTGCTCTATCAGTCATTTCCTTGAGTGAGACCTTAATGCTGAGGACTAGTTCATGTAGGGCTGGATGCTGCTGGGAAATTGAAGATTCTTCCTCTTTTCTGCACCTTTTAATTCCATTTGGTGAGCTGTTCTGTCCCTGACATATTTTCTGGAAAAATCCCTCTGTCAGGATTTCTTCTCCTGGGAAGCTGAGAAGCCTCAGAGAAAAAGGAAAACAATAATTATCTGATTGCTTCTCCTGTGTTTTGCTGCTTTGGAATGTGGTTGGAGATTGTTTATCCAACATGTGGATTGTTTTTACTTAATGACCAATCACAGTCAGGCTGTGTCGGACTCTGAGTTGTCAGTCACGAGTTTTTCATAATTATCTTGTTTAAACCTTCTGTAAGTATCCTTTCTCTATTCTTTAGTGTAGTTTAGTGTAGCATTCTTTAATATAATAATATAAGTACATGAAATAATAAATCAGCCTTCTGAGAACATCGAGTCAGATTCTCAATTCCTCCTTCATCCACACTGCTCTTCCCAAGCTAAGCCAGAGCTCGTTGGCATCCCAGTGCTGGCCTGCTCCAAGCAGCTGGTGGAGCAGTGTCTGTCCCTTGGCTCTTTGTGTTTGAATGACCACTGAGTGCCAAGCTTCTCCCTGCCATCCCTCCCTGCAGCAATCACACTAATTATGGCTTTTCAGGACATGTGGCTGGGCAGCTTCCAATGCTCTCAGCAGCACTGTGGGCTGTTGAAAATGAAAGTTTGCCCTGTCTGGTATTCCAAAATGCCATTTGGAGGGCTGCTTGGCACTGCTGGGCTCCACGTGAGGAGGCACATTCATGGCTTCTCCCAGCCCTGCACCCAGGTGCTGCCCCAGGGTTCAAGGTGGCTGTGGCAACCAGAAAAAGCATTAGAGGAAAAAAAATTAAACTTCAAAATTCCCCCCTGGATTGAAGATCAAAGGGTGATTTGAAAGGAACTCTAGTGATTCAGCAAAACCTTTTAAATTCACAAGAATATTTTGAGGCTCACGGTTGTAGCCTGTGACACTGCAGAGAGTTAGTGTTGAGTTGTTATTCCTAAATTACTCCAAAAGTGAATGAGAATAATGAGAATTTTTCTTGCCAACTCAGTAAAAGTTAAGGTGACATCAGTTTTAAGTGCTGCTGCTCGTGTTCGTGTCTAAGGTGGTAAAAATAGGATGTTGAAGAGTGTCAGAGGACAACTTCTAAATTTAGACCAAAAGTGGAAAATATTCAGGAAATTATTGGGTAGAAGATTAGTGATGTAGTAGGATGGGTGAAAGAATGAATGAATGCTTGCAATACTAATTTACAACAGAAAGATGGATTTTAGAATTATTCATATGAGCTCCCTGAGCTCATTTAAAATTGATGAGCAAAGATTTCAGTAATTGAAAAGAGCTGAGAGCAGTGCTGAAGCATGACTTGAGAATGAAGAAAAAGGTATGCAGTGTTGAAGAATGAATAAAAGTACAGAGTTAATTTCTGGAGAAGTGGTGAATTTGGCCCAAAGTACCAGTGAAGAAGCCACCAAACATAGATGGAGCTGGAAGATGTGCAGTCTTTGACTTTCCAGTTTCACAGGCTTATGCATGTGAATTGTTTGTCACCTTAACTCGAACTCCTCTCTTGCCTCTCCTGCTACCTCTTTCACATTTTTCTGTGTGTGCTCCAGTGGCTTTTTGGAGATGGATGCTGTTTACTGCATACTTTGGCAGAAATCTGATTGTAATTTATGGGATGAAATTTTTTTCATTTATTCCTTACAAACACCTTGCAGTTTTTCCCTTGGCCATGTCTCAAGGGTGTGGCTGCAGTTGGGGCAATATGCCACCAAAGAAATGCCAATATTTATAATATTTACCTGAATCTTTAGGCATTCTTTGATGGTTTGTCCCCTTGATTTTCCTGGCAAGGTTGATGCTCTGTTTTAAAATAACCTTTTCTTTTGACTTGATTGTTTTTAAGAAGCGCAATGGTGGGGGTTTTTTTGGTTTTATTTTTGTTTTTATGCTGCAGGAGCACAGTGAAGTGGGTGTAGCTTCTAGAACTCAAAGAACTGGGCCCAATTAGCTTTTGTCTGCCTCTGAGGTCCTGTCCTTTCCTTCTCAGGCACACTATGTTCCTTTGGGGACAAATTCTGCTCTTTGCAGAGGCTCTGCATGTGTAACTGAGAGCAGAGTTTTTTCATTTGTGTCAACTGTGTTTAGATTTTATAAACATCAGCTTCAGCAGTTATTCTAGCTGCTTTGAAGCAATCACCATACATTTGCTTTTGAAAAAGGCCATCCTGTCCAGAAAATGCCAACATTTTTTTTTGTTCTATGGCTGTTTGTTGTCAGTGTTTTTACCCAGCTATCTATAAATACTTTTGGTTTTGAAAGCACCTTCAGCCCTGTATTAAATTATGTCATGGCTGTTGGTACCCACTGATTGTTATTTATTGTTGTCTACCAGCTCCAATAACTCTTTTTTTCCTGGGCTGTCTGCAGTGCTGGCATTGTTTATATGGGAGCTCTAAAATGGCTAAAAAAACCTGGCTGTTGTTGGTGTGGTGGCTGCTCATGTCCAGTCCCAGTGGGTGTGTGTTGGGGTGAGTGGGAACATGCTGTTCCCAGATTTCTGTGCTGTTGTTCCCAGATTTCTGTGCTCTCCCCAGCTCTCTGAAAGACACCAGCTTGGCTCTGTGCCTGTTGGGTGCAGTTTGAGGTTTTGCTGTCAGTGCTGAGGAACTGAGCTCTCACACCTGCTGTGAATCTCACTGTTCTCAGCCTGTCTTTCTAGGGAGAATTACATCCTCTGGGTGCTTGAAAGCATTATTCTGGCAGGCAAAATGTGCTGGATAGCACAGCATTCCATTTTATTAAGCCAAATAAATTGCTGTTTAGCAGAGCCCTTCTGATAAGGGATCACAGCCCTGAAATATCAGCTGGCATAATTGTGCAATTCATTGTTTAATTGAGTGGACTTAAATGTGTTCATACTGGCCTACCTGGGGTAAGGATCAAGCAGAGACTGAGTGTGTCATAATGAGGCAAAGAAAAATTAATCTGAGAGCCAGGATTTCTACCCTTTGTGTCCTTGGAAGGGACCATCATGGTGTTACACAGAGATTCAGCTTCTGCTTTTTCTGTTTTAAACTTCAACAGTTTCAGCACTGCTGAAAATCTTTCTGATTTTTAAGATTTTTTTTTACTCCAGCATGAGCTCCTGCCCCATCCTGCCTGACCACAAATGCTGTGGTTATGTAAAACTTTCAGATGCTAATTTTTATTCAGGTGATGTGATTATGTGGACTTCTGGATCTAATAAATCTGTGTAAATGCTGCAGCTGTCCAAGAAGAAATTGTGGTTTTACAAGAGCACTGACATAACATTATTATTGCACAAGATGTGTTCCAGCATTATGTGCAGTGAAAACAAATAAAAATCCCTTAAGCAGCAACAGGTGTTTGAGTCTAGCACAGAAAACATAATCATTAACGGTTATTTCCTTTCTTTTCATTGGAGATGCAGTAATTGTTCCCTGAGAATTTGGTGGTGATGGGGATTTCTTGCTGTTTATTTTAATAATATCCTCTGTAGCACCAGTAGACAGTACCTCCAATGTTAATAATTTTTCAGCTATTTTCTGTCTCCTCTTTCTTCAGTCCAGATTTGGGTTAGCCTGTTTAATGTTGCAATTGGGAAAAGCCAAGAGTGTGCATTTAATAAGTGATAACAGCTCATCTCTCGGCCATAAACAGGTAAACTATCCTGGTTTTGCTGCATTAATACATTTCAGGAGCAATTCTATTAAAGAGTGAAGTTGTAAATCTGGTTAAATGTGATGTCAGGTGTGAAACATGAGGTGTGGGTATTGTCCATTTGAGTGGTGAATAAGTGACTTTATACCATGGAGAGATGCTTTCCAAGTAAGCCATGCTGAAATGGGTCACATATGAAAGAAATATCAACTTAGATGTCATGTGCTGTAAAATCTTTCACAGCTATCTAAAATTTAACTGTGCAGAGCCTGCAGCTACCTGCAGATCTCAGGGATCAGGAGAGTGTTATGTGTGTGAACAGCCACCTTTGGGAATTTTCTGTGTCCGAGTGTCTTCAGCCCAGCATCTTCAGTGCCTGGGAAAGCCTGAGATGTGATTTAGAGCCTGGATTGAGTGCTTTACCTGCTGCTCAAGCCCAGGTGTGTCAACAGCACTGACAGGACCCCACATGTCCCTGCAGAACGTTGCACACATTTCCTCACAGTTTCCTACCAAAATGACAGTGTAGATAGCAATGCCACTACTGTTGGGGAGTTTTCTTGGAGATATTAGGGGTTGGTGTCAGCAGGGCAGCCCCTTCACCCTCAGTGCCAGCCTGCCAGGTTGCTGTGATGAGGAGAATTCTCACAGCTTGGCAAGGGAGCTGTGGCGGGCTTGCTCTGTGCGGGGCATGCAAAGACTTCTTCACTGCTCCACTTGGAAATGCTCCTCCCTGGGAGAGAAGGGTGGGAAATGTGTGGGAGCACTGCCTGAAGCCTGTCAGGGAGTAAAAGTGCCCTTCAGCCCATGCTGAGGAAGATCCCAGGAAAGTTTGGTTGCAGAGAGCTGGCCTGCCACCTCTGAAAATACCCAGAATGACCAGGCTGGAAGAGACCTCAAAGATCATGTAGTCCAACCCATCCTCAACACCTCAACAAAACCCTGGCACCCAGTGCCACATCCAGGCTTGTTTTAAACAATTCCCAAAATTCCCAGAATTCTCACAATTTACAGAATGACTGGATTGGAAGAGACCTTAGAGATCATTGAGTCCAACCCAACTCCAAACCTTCAACCAAGCCCTGGCACCCAGTGCCACATCCAGGCTTTGTTAAACACACCCAGGGATGGTGACTCCACCACCTCCCCAGGCAGCCATTCCACAACTTTATCACCCTTTCTGTAAAAAACTTCTTCCTAATATCCAACCTAAATTTCCCTTGATGCAGCTTGAGACAAAATGATCAGGGGTGCCACTGAAGTCACTGTTTAGTGGAGGTGGCTGGAGTCATGGCATGGGTTACTAAAACAGAGCCTTTTTGTATTTCAAGCTGGGTTGTATTTCAATTTATTTCATTATTTTGTGGTTTAGGATGGGCTCTGAGTGGTTCTAGTGTGGCCTGAAGGGAGCTGTGCAGTGAATTCAGGCATGGCTGGTCATGCAGTGCTCAGCAGAATCTGGAAGGCAGGAAGCCACTTCCAGGGTGTGAAGCTAAACTAACACTCAAAAATAAATGTGACTGTTTTCAAGGTCAGCTTTTTTAAACTTCACAGTCTGCAATGTCAAGCTTTTGATACAAACTAAAAGGAAAAAAACCCTGGTGTTTAAGAACAAAAAAGCAATACTTTTTAATAGCCAGCTAGGATTATTCCTCCCACTAATTTACAAGTGTGGTGTGGAAACTTAATTCTAGGCTGCGCTTGTACACATCCCCTGTCCTAGCAATTTCATGTGCAGTTTATTTTGGGGCACAGTGTTTCTCACCATATTAGCTAGCTGTCTGCAATAGCCATGGCAAAGCAAGCAAGCTGTGCTCTGTGAGATGTGATGTGGCATGACTGCCACAGTGTAAAGCAGAATTTCTGTACCCAGCAAGGAACCCATAAAAAAAAAAGACAGCAGCTATGGAGGAGCAAGTAACAGAAAGCTGTGCTTCAAACTTTGACTCACCAGTCAGGAAGAAATAATCCAGTGATAGCAGGTAGAAAAGAAATACTGTGTGTGCAACAAAAGGGAGAGCACAGCCTTAGCATATATCTATTTTTCTTAAAGAAATAGGAGGTTTAAATTTTTACCACTATTTTATTTGGTGTTTTTACCATTATTTGCAATTTTTTGTTGTGGTTAAAAAGCAGGTGTTCACCTCTTTATCTGATATGAGATACAGCATGGTGCTTGTTGCCTGCTGGTGCTCCTGAACAGCTTGGAACAGCAGCACTGGAAAGGGAGATTTGTCCTCAGCTGTCTCAAAGTGATGTAACCATCAAAGACAAATTAGGGCAGCAGATTTAACTGCTTTAATGAGGAATGCCATGCCAAGAACTTTCAACAGTCTAGCTGTCCATGGGCAGTGCCTGTATTTTCTAGCAGCAGAGACAATGCATGCAAAATTCAGACCAGATTTTGCTTTTATTTCCACTGGAGAACAGCTTGGTGGAATTGATTGACTCAGAACATGCCCATATCTAAATGTGTGCTGGATTGTATTTAGCTTTATGCAAATCAAGGCAGATCACTGCAAGCTTTTGTCTCTCTGTCCCTGAGCCAGGTTTGTGTCCTTGTCACCAGGAGCAGAGCAGTGGCTGCTGCAGGCTGGTGCTGCACAGCATTTCACCCTTCAGTGCAGTGCCCAGCAGCGTCAGACACAATTTGGTGTGCAGCTTTTCATGCAGAACAGACCACCACAGCTTTCAAACAGCCACGTGGCAAACTGGGCATTGCCTTGTTATCAATGAAGGCAAATCAATACTGCATTTCAGTGTGTCTTTCCTGGTAACTTATATTTAAAAAAGCTTTAAAACCCCTTTTTCTCTTTTTAAAAAAATTCTTATTTGTTCCTGCATGAAACATCCTGGTACTGCATCCATACATAAGACAAAATTAATTTAAGCTGCCCTGGCTAATTAAAATAAAATGGGAAAACACTTGAATCAAATCAGTTCAGTTAGAAGCCTAAATTAAAGAAGTCCATGAATTTCATTGAGTGAAAAAATGTTCTTTTCTCTCTACAGCTGCCACTTCCAGAAGCTTTCTGTATCTCAGCAGCTCAGTGGTCTGGAATGACTTGGTGAAAGAGGCCAGTTCTAGAGATCGGGATTAAGTTAATGAAATAGTGGACTGAACATAATCCCCTACTGAAACTCAATTGTGCCTCTGGATTCTGCTTGCTTGAGAGCTCTTTACTCTGGATCTGCTGGCAGGGATGAAATAAATTGTGTAACTGCTATTTCAGTGGACCAACCCTAATTCACTTCCCCAGAGAGTGTTTTGTTGTTTTCATTAATCAGTTTTCTAAATGAAATAAGTAAATTTTTAAAATTAATTAAAAATTATCATTCATTACAATTAATAACAAATTAAATAATCCTCAACAATTAATTATTTAATAATTAAATAAATACTTACACAATAATATTTAGTAGTCATTAATGTTAATAGTACCTTAAAAATGAAAATCAGCATCACCTTTACTGTTGTGCCTGGCTGTTTTCATGAGCATAATTCTTATGTTCTTATTCCTATTTCACTCACTTCATGCTGGAAGAATAGAGGTAAACTTTGGAAGTTTGAATGAGCTGGCCTCTTTTTTTGAATTTAGAGTGACTTTTTAAATTTAACCCTGCTTTTGTCACTAAAAGGGATTTTTGTAGCCTTGGTATTTAGCTTTCTAATGAAGTTAAAGCTTCCTCATGGGACAAGCTGGAATGTGTTTGGAGCAGATTGCCAGCAGATTTTCATTTGCTGCTTTTGCCAACTTGAGAGGCAACATCTTTCTGACATGCCCAGAACATTCAAGACATCAAATTCTTCATTTAAGCAAGCAGCAGGCTAATTTGAAGAGGAACAACATATCTCTCAGTAAAAGCTGGAGAGGATAAGGAGATGTGGGCTGAAGGAATCTGTCCATCCATCAGACCACATGCCTCAAATGTGGCTGTAAAGGGAGCAATGTTTTTGTTGTTTTTATGGTTGATGTAATGACAAGCATGTCAGCATAGCAGAAAGTAACCACTTCTGCCAAGAACAGCCTCACTCTGATCTGAGTCTTTGCTTGATGATGTTTAGAAAGAGACACGATAACTAAATATTCAGTTCTAGCTGAATTTTAGCTACCATGGCTGAAAATAAGTATGTAACTCTTTTTTTCTGGAAAAAATCCAAACCAAACTGGTTGGGGTCTGTTATTTTTTCTGAGACAACTTTGTCCATTCAGCATGGCTTAAATGTGGCTTTTGGAAGTCTGGGGACCTCTATCAGCTTTCAGGTTCTTTGTACTCAAGGCTAAAATTCAACCCTTATTTCTTATTCAAATTCTACCCTTATTTCTTTCTATCAAATTGCAGTTACCCATAGGATTAAACTCGAGTAGCTGCAGACAAAAGTTAAATTCTTGGGGGTTTATTGTTTGTGTGAAATGCATCTTCTCTGAGTTTGGTTTGTATTTACCCTTTTCCCCCATCTCTGTGCAGCTGAAGGAAGTTTTTACCACTCTGGATCTGCATGCTCTAACAGAAAAAAGCTTTCAGAAAAAAAACTCTTTAAAGAGTAAATTTGGGTAAATTTGAGACAGCCTGTGTCTGGAAGAATGCAGTGCTGAAAGTGCTGCACAGAGTGTGGATTTTACAAAGAAAATATTTCCTGAAGCCTTTAGTCCCTCTTGAGGCTGTGCTGGAATTACAGAGCAAACTCTGTCCAGTCAGGACCTACAACAGTTTTGTTCAACAGTTGTTTCTAATGAAAACAAGTTTTCTTTCAGTCAAAACTGTTTTAGAAACCAGTTTGCAATTCAGTGGATAATTTATTGGGTTTAACTGTCATTTCTTGGCTATGGTATTGAGTTGTAAAAAAGGAGGATCAATGGTTGTAGTAAAGCTTAAGTTTCAGGAACAATTGGTGGATAATTTATTGTTATTTGGTGATTCTCTTTAGTCTTTGATCAGACTTAGCTTTTCTCTAAAAAATGGACTCACAGATACTTTGCTGCAAAGTCTGGTGTTTTTTCACTTTCCTGTGTCTCAAAAATATCAGAAGGAAATATCACTGCACTTTCTGAAGTACCTGTGCTTTAAAGAAAGAGATCTCAACAATGAAAGAACACTTATATAATGTGTTAAGCAATTCAGTAATAAGAAAATGTCAAGTCAGTGACAGTTTAATATCCTCTTTGTTACTGTAATGTTTGCAGAATTTCCCCTCTGAATCATACAGTGAAATGGTACAGATTGAGTCAATTCTTAATCAATTAATAAATTTTAGTATTTCAAAATCATATGAGAAATGGGAAGCAGATCACAGCTAGTACAGAGTAAGTCTCTGGAGGTCAGACCATCATTTTAATACACCTTATGATAAAGGCAAACTTAATTTTTTGAAAATGAACTAAAAGAGACCAAAATAATATAATTTTTTTTTCTTCTGCTAAAATGGGAAAGAACAAACTGTCAGTTTTGACAATTTTAATATCAGAAGGAGTTCTGTATTTAAATAACTTTCTTACTGAGAATGGTTGAGAAGTACTGAGAGTTTAGTCCAAAGTGCTCGGGGGTGGATGGACTGGTGTGGGAATAAGCTCAGTTTAAGAGCTAAAGGGCCTATAGAGAAACTGATGAATTGCTTGATGTTTAGGAAGTGACAGGATAAGTGAATATTTTTTAAATAAACTCTCTTTATTTAGAAGGAATCAGTGGTACTCCCGAGCAAAGTCAGGGTTTAAGTTTCAGAAGAACTAGTGCTGTACAATCCATTTCTGAGCAAGACAGAGAATAAGTGAAATGTGTCAGCAGACACATTTATTTGTTTGGAACTCAACCTTGGGAACGGGCTTCACTTCTAAGAAGTAATTGAGAGGCAGATGCATTGCAGAAAATGTCACACAGAAAAGGCATGTCTCATCCTACATCTCTTTTCCCCATTTTTCTCTTGTTTTTGTTTTTCTCCTGCCAATCTTTCTATCTAAAATCAGGCAGCTCAACACTTTCTATTCCACTCACTGCCATTTTCTGGCACTTGACCGAGTTCTTAAACTTTCCTGATAATTGTCTGTCAGCCTGGCACAACATTTTACAGAATTAATTGCATTCTCAACAATAACAGGCAGTTTGACTCACATAGCATCACGCTGTCACCACTTCATGTTAATAATCTGCCAGGGATCCATGTCAATAATTCAGTTCCACGAATGTGTATGCTTTTACCACTGAATATTTTTGCCTTAGACTGTTTTCAGCTCATTTTCTTTGGTATTTTTCTCTCTGCTGCAGGGCTCTCCCCACAGTACACCAGCTCCTTTTGTTAAAAGCCAATTTCATATATTCCTAAAGAATTGCAGGAATGTTGGTGGTTTGGGGAGGTTTGGATTATTGATGGTTGCTGTAGGCACCTACAGCTATTGAGCACAACCCAGCTTAATGTGCTCTACAGCATTTACTTCAGAATGGATGAATAATTTATACAACTGTGAAAAAATTTTTTTTTGGTTTTTTAGTGTTTTGTACCCTTAGGAAAGCAGCTGAATATTTACAGTGTTATTTTGAATGTTATGATTATTTTCTGTAGTACGTGAATGGTTTATAGAATGAACCAAGCAAACAGAAAGAGCAGCTCCAGTTTAAAATATGAAAAGTTTCATTTTTCAAAGAAAGGCTTGGCTTGTGGCAGTGTGGTGGAAAAATAGAAGTTGCTTAATTGGAAGTGTGGTGGGTTTAGTGTTGGTTAATTATTAGTGTATTTGATTTTTGTTGTGAGGTAGGATTAGGAGAAAGGTAAAGTAGGTTTAAAATTTTAAAAGGGTACAAAGAAAAATTTATTAATAGTAATTAAAGAAAGAGTAAAAAAGGAAAAAATTAAAAAGAAAGAGTAAAACTTATTTATATAAATAAATATATTTACTTTTAGAATAAAACTTTTAGAATACTTTTCTTCTTACAATTTCTTTTTTCTTATTGACAATGTAAAGAAACAAAACTTCAGCCTTTAATTAGTTTACTATTTCTAGGATAATCTTTCCCTAGTTTACATAGAAGAGAAGTTCTTTTTGTTAATGTCATGGAGACTTCTTTATAAGGAAAAAAAACTAGTTTTCTTGTATTTTTTTTACGAATAATAATTCTTTGGGGAAATTGTGAATTTTTTTATTTTTTACAATATTTTCCGTATAGACAGCAGACAGAGCTCTTGCTGTTCATGGGTGCTGTTGAGTGGGGAAGGAGAAGCATGGGAGAAGCAGAACGAGGTCTGTGTGTGCAGGTTGATGTGTCAGGGCCTCACTAGACACTCACCCAGGCTGAAGGGGATGTGATTTTCTTGCACCAATGCAGCAGCAGCTCTGTGGAGGCACAGGAGGGAATCCAGCAACAGGGGGGTCAGTCAGGTTTTGGCCATCCTGAAATGTCAGGCAGGAATCCTGGAGATTTTATGGAGCCTGAAAGGGACCACAGAGGGATACATCCTCTTTCTGTCTTCTACAGACTTGACTTGCATTAGGGATGAGCTGATGTGTAGTGGGCTGCAGGAACCATATCAACAGGACTGATTCCCAGTCCCTCTCAGTCTGTTTTGGATGGGGAAAATTGCCTCTTTTTTTAAACAGAATTCCCCATCACATCACTGGAGGCTGCAAAACGAATCCAACAAAATCAGCTTGTTGCATAATTTGTCATGATGCAAAAAGCTAAATGGATCAGGCATTAATTTGCCATACCACTCTTTTAGTAAAAAGTGATGTTATGTACCGATTTGTGAAATATTTCAAACATTTTCCTGAAAACTCAGATCAGACAAAGTGTTTTAGTGCCATGGAAACATCATAAATCAAACATAACAAATATATAGATACTTAGAAAATTATACAGCACACAAGAATCACAGTGGTGTCTTGTTTGTTGGTTTTTGAATGCCAGGAACAGCAGATGCATAAGTGGGTCCAGTGATGGCTTGGAGCCAGAAATAGGTTTGAGTAGTTTTCTCTTTGTGTTTCTTTCAGTTCTTTCTCTTTTTCCGAAGACAATGTTGTATCCAAGTTGCTGCTTCCCTTGTAAGGTATTTTTCCTTTAGGAAGGATTTTTCCTATTAGGAAGGATTTTGAACTTCATTTGACACTGTACCAGTTCAAGGAGAAATGTTCAGGTTTTAGTTTTGCTGTTCATGAGAGGAAAAAACATCAGGTTTCACTTCTGCTCTTCAGCTAATGCAGAAATTTTTCCCTGCTTGGGTAGAAGGGGGGTTAAGCTAATGTCTAGAGCAGCATCTGATGCAGGAAAAGGGTTGGCATTCCAGTGAAACCCGTCACTGATGCATGCATGCAATAAGTGACAAGAAATATTATGTGGCATTTAGGGTCATCTTTAGAATCATTAAAGCATTAAGCCTCTAACCCATCTGCAAGAGTTTGTTAGAGCTCAAGAAGGTAGTGTGTTGTAGTTGAGGCAGAATAGAAAGCAACACTCCATTTCCAGAAGGCTTCACACTGTTTTTATTACAGCATGCATGCTTTTTATAAGTTCTTACAAAACTCATAAGTTGCACTTTGCTCATTGGTCATGAGACAAAGTGCTCATTGGAATAGGCACTTGCAGGTTTCTCTTATTTAACATTCTCTTTCTTGGTTTCTATGTCAATGACCTTGGTAGGAAATTCTTTTGGGGTAAACATGGATCCTCTCATTGTGATGGTTTTCACAGGGGTTATTGGATGAGGGAAGAGATGAAGGATCTGACTTCATGTTTCAGAAGGTTTGATAAATGTAATATACATCATATTATTTTATTATATGTATTACATTAAAACTATACTAAAAGAATAGAAGAAAAGGTTTCATCAGAAGGCTTAGCTAAGAACAGAAAAGAATGATAACAAAAGTTTGTGGTTCAGGCTCTGTGTCCAAGCTAGCTGGGCTGTGATTGGCCATTAATTACAAAGATCCAACATGGGCCAACCACAGATCCACTTGTTGCATTCCACAGCAGCAGACAATCAATGTTTACATTTTGTTCCTGAGGCCTCTTAGCCTCTCAGGAGGAAAAATCCTAAGGAAAGAATTTTTCATGAAAAGATGTCTGCAACATCTTATCAATCTTCTCTCTGGCTCAGAGAAGTCACTGTAAAACCTCTTCCACAGCAGTGAAGCTTCACAGGACCACCACAGAAATATAATGGCTTAACTTACATGTATTGATACCAATATCCTACTCAACATAAAATCTGAGCAGTTCAAGTGAAGCAGAAGAGCCTCCTCCTGTGAGATTACCCTTCAAAGCATCCTACACCAAGTGCAGGCACTGCTCAGAGGATCTGTTGCTATCCAACACACCTCTGTGCACACCTACAGTGCCTTGTAATGACAATGAAAGGAGAATGTGTAATTGTACTTGTGCAGATCAGGATTTTTTTTTTTTTTTTTTTTTTGAGCAGATAATGACACATACTCCTACTGTTTCAAATTATGAGGAGGAGTCAACACGGAGAAGTATGTGAAAGTAAACCTTATGTTTGCTCCCCTCGCAGAGTGAGCCTACAGAAAACCCTCTGCTGCAAAAAGGATTTGCAAGTACTGGCATTTATCAGCAGCAACTTTTATAGATTTTATATTAGTATCAAAATGCAGCAGCAGCTTCTTGTATGCTTTTGTCTGCACCTCAGAGCACCAATGAATGCCTCAAAGTGGTTTAGCCCAGGATGTTTTGCACTTCTTCCACTTCTGTCCTTCTGCTCTGATGGCTAAGACAGTGTTACAGATTTTGTGGTAGAAAACTGAGGAGGAAGACTCTCCTGAGAAATTTGGTTCTCCATTTACTTCAACAGAAAGCAGAGTTGTAGAAGACACAGTTGCTGCAACACTAGTGCCATTGTACATTATTGGATTTTTTCAAGTTTACATGTAATCATGAACATTTTTTCAAGGACATTTTACAGATTGTGCATAACACCATCTGCCTCTCATGAGAAATGTCTGTGTTATGTGACATTAAATTTCTTCATTAGCTTAGGAGACACTGAATAAAGGTTCTCTCATAACAAGATAATACACATAATGTGGCCATGTTCACAGGGGTCTTAGGATGAGGGAAGTGACGACGATTTGACTCCATGTTTCAGAAGGCTTGATTTATTATTTTAT
>JAHXMQ010012340.1:19226024-19244530 GCA_020466415.1 Ammodramus savannarum pratensis
AGAAGGCTGGCTAAGAATAGAAAAAGAAGGAATGGTAACAAAAGCTCTGTCTCGGACAGAGAGTCCGAGCCAGCTGACTGTGATTGGCCATTGATTAGAAACAGCCACATGAGACCAATCACAGATGCACTTGTTGCATTCCACAGCAGCAGATAATTATTGTTTTTCTTTTCCTCTGTGACTTCTCAGCTTCTCAGGAGAAAAAATCCTAGCAAAAGGATTTTTCATTAAATGTGTCCATGAAAGTGCTTGGTTGCTGACTGAGTTTTAAACCACAAGACTTGCATTTCAGCTGGAACCTTATTATATTACAGGAAAACCCTGTATAAGTTTATCCACTGCAAAGAATGAGAATCTGCCAGAGCTCTTGACAAACTGCAGTGGAGTTACATTTTCTCTTACAAATGGACACCTTCCTGAATTTTCTGGATTGATGCTGACCTTTTCCACTTGGCTGGAAATGTGTTATATCCCCAGATGATCCCAATGATAACATCACTGCTGTGAGGCTCACACTGCAGTGCTTTGTAGGTGTGTTTTAAGCTCTATCTTATTGACATCATTTTTAAAGCAAACCTCTATATTAAGGTTATATTTCAGTCCTAGAAAATTTTCTTTGAATTATTCAAAAGTCGTTGAGCTAATATGTGCCATCTATAGATGTCTATATATGCTTTCCTCTGCCTCTTTGGCTGCTTCAGAGTAACTTTTTACCACTTTTTTACCACTGTGAAACTGCTCACAATTATGACATATCTCATATTATTATAGAAATTAAAATACTTGAAGTGTATTACTACATGGAGTAATATACATGTAAAATCCAAGTTTTTACTGTTCCTTACTTAATCATGCTTTTCTGTGCTATAATAAGTTTTATTTTTTTCTCATTTTTGCAGTAATATCTATTAAAATTTACATCAGTTTCAAAGCATGCATGAAATGGTAATAAACAAGCATATAGCTCCATAGCTGTACTGATACAAATGAAAAAATAGTTTTTTGTGTTACTTTTTACTGAAATTAAGGATCGAAACTGAAGTTGTTGGTGCCAGTGAGGCTGATGACTTTACTTTTGTAAGGCTTGGCTCAAGACATGTATTTCTTGATTTTACTTGCTCTTTATTTTTCTTTGGAAGACAGTAGTTTTTTAGTGATGGTGTTTGGCAGAGGTAATAATAATAACAGTGCTGGTTGAAACTTTCTCAGTGTAGTCTCCTGTTTTTCAGTGTAGTCTGCTGTCCTGTTTTGGGAGGAATAAATGCAAACTGGCTTAAGGCTCTGTCCTTGGAACACGTTCCAGTTGTGTTTCCAGGTGATTTGTTGAGCTCATGCTTAAATATAAGACATCTCTGGCAAGATCCCTAGCTCATAGTTTACTTAATTCTTCATCCTTGTGTTTACTGAATGATTTATTTAAAAGTTTCCCCAACTCCAAACAAGTTACCATATGGCCTTGTTGACTCTGATCATCTTTGTCAACTTAAAATACTTGACAAAGTATTTACTTGTCATCCTACATCTTAAGCTTTATTTATTTATCTTTTATTCTAGGTTTTCCTTACATTTTTATCATCATCATTATCTTCTCCTAAATTGTTAATATACAATTTCAGACTCTGTTAATTCAAGCATCCTTCTGCAGATTGTAATTGCAGTTCTTGAATTACTGAAATTCACTTGATCCTGCATGAAAAAGATTTGGTAATAGTGAATAATATTGAAGGGTTTTGAATAATATTGAAGGCCCTGTGTGTGTGTAGTACTTATGATGAAGAAACATTTGACAGCCAAAATATTGATTTACAGATGATTTTCCAGGCTGCCAAGTGAGGGTGTAGGGGTGGGTGGGTACACACATGGAATGCATGGGCTCCTCCTCTGGATTGAGTTATTGTACTTGTGCCATGAATATACAATTAAATCACTGCAAATTTGTGTGTGTTGCTGGAAGGTTGGATTCCTGTAAAAATCACCCTATAAGCAGAATGAAAATATTTATGGCAAGAGTTCTATCCACCAGAATTTACAGAAAAAGGGTCTTAGAATGGATGGAAAAACATTTCTTTGCATTGGGGGCTGCAGAAGTTGTGAGGCATGTAGAAGAAAATGGCATTGACTGATATCTGTTTTGATTTTGCAAAAATACTGGAGGACTTGCAAGAACATAATATGCTGAAAAAGGGACAGGATTTTATGGAACAGGTTTTAGTGTGATTGGGTTTTTTTTGGTTTGTGCAGGAAGTTGATCACAAGGTTTGTTTGAAGAGCAGGGCAGACATAAATAGTGCTCTTAAGATAGTTTTGTCATGGCTGGTACATCAGGGATTGCAAAACCTGAGTGTCTGAAGGATGAAGTGTTTAGAACCAAGGACTGTGGCAGCTGCTTGGCACAGAAGGATTACAGCAGCAATCTTCCATATTTTCTGTTTTTATCATCAAATCTTTGCACTTATATCCAGTGAGAGGAAAATCTTGAAAGTAAACAGAATGATAAAAGATTTGAAACATGACCAGGAGGAAATGTGGGTTCTACATGAACTGTAGCTACAATAACACATTAGGATATAAATTGTATGAGTTATACATTTACAGAGGACTTCAGCCTGCACTGAAAGCTATACTTTCTCTGCTTTTAAAGATCTTAAAAATCTAAGTAAAACCAGATAAAGAGTGTCAATCAGTGAAAGCTGATGTTTTTAAGGTAGAGAGAATAGAAGCAGATCATTTCAAGTCCAAGAAAAGTTTAAAAAGGAAGGAGGAAGCTTTTGTGGTAGAAAAAGATGAAGGCAGGAGATGGGAAGAAGGGTTCAGAGATGAGATGAGAATCTGGAGCAGATAGGCTGGACTTGCTCTGCTGTGGACACAAAGGTACAAAAACGTGCAAATGGACATAATTGGTGCAGAAATGACATCCAAATGTGGACAAATGAAGAAATGCAGATATTACGGCACTGTAGCTAATTGAGTTTCTTTCAAATGCTTGAATACTGTTTTATCTGCCTCTTAGAGGGAAAGAGTTTTCTACCCTGCAATCACACTCTAAACACCCCATGGTAGTTAATAAAACTGTTCCTTTAATTTCATTTTAGCATAGCACATTCTTCAACTGGGAACTAAATAAAAATGCTGTACTCTAACCATGTGAAATGGGGGTTTAGTTTCTCTTTGGAGAAATGAAATTTAACAGCTCTGAAGCTTTTGTGTGTGGGCAGAGGGTATATTTCACTTTAGGTCAGACTTATGAATGTCTTTTTTATGTACTTGTATTTTGTACACTTATAATTCGTTCATTTGTGTTTCAGTACAGTAAAGGCTTAGGTCTTCTGGGTTTTATGTGGAGTTGATACAAACTGAAAAAAATCCTGAATATTGGCAGCTATGTCCCAAAAGTAACATATTTTTTCCATCCAACCTCCCCATTCTGGTTTCATATTACAATGGAGCTAGTTAATTTTGGCGTCTGTCCTCAAATGGCATTAAAAGTTCTCATTCTTGTTCTTGTTCTTCTGTTTGTTTTGTTTTCTGTGAATTATTTTCAGTTCTAGGTTTACTTGCAGATTTATCATTGTAATAGAGAAGTTTTAATTTTTTCAAAAAAATTTTTCCTGTTGGTTTTTAACTTCTTTTTATGGAAATGAGGTAGCTAGTGTGCATCAGAAAAGGCAAAATTGTAATAAAAGCATTTTTCATGGTCATTCTTAACACTTCCACAACAACCAGCTCTTATGTTGGAAATTGAGGGGTTCAGAAAATGAAGGTACAGGTCAGTGAATGTGATAATGACAATGACAAAATGATAATGATTAATAAATGATAATGAGTGACTCCAAAGCCTTTCTCTTGAGCTGTGATGTAGGTACCACAGCAGGCAATATTGGTGGGCAGTAGTGGTGCTGGTAAGACTGACCTTCCTCACTCTGCAGTGTCACAGACACATTTGATGAAAAATCCTTTCATTAGGGCTTTTTTCTCCTGAGAAGCCTTAGAGGAAAAGAAAAACAATAATTATCTGCTGCTGTGGAATGCAACAGGTGCATCTGTGATTGGTGTCATGTGGTTGTTTCTAATGAATGGCTAATCACAGTCCAGCTGTCACAGACTCTCTGAGAGTCACGAGCTTTTGTTACCATTCCTTCTTTTTCTTTGCAAGCCTTCTGATGAAATCCTTTCTTCTGTTCTTTTAGTATAGTTTTATTGTAGCATTTACTTTTAATATAATATATATAATAAAATAGCCTTCTGAAACATGGAGTCAAGATTCTCATCTCTTCCCTCATCCTGGGATTGCCTGCAAACCACCACCCTGCAGGACTTCAGTTTTGGCAAACTGTCTAATGTCTGGAAGCTAGATCCCTAAAAATAAAAACATTTTAAAAATCCCCCACCTGTGGGGCTCTAGGATTAGTCTGGTTTGTCTGAATGCTGCCCTACATCACTTGGTGCAATCCTGTACCACGGCTCAGTCAATCCTTACCACAGTACTCTCAGTTCCTGTCTAGAGATGTCATCTTTTCTATCATTGATTTTCTTTCTTGGCTTAGGAGATTTTAAAGGTCTGGATTTTTCTTTTGCAGCAGCATTTTAAAAAGCTTTGCCTTAATCCTTAAGCTTTCCCTTGCACAAAAACATTATAAATCATGGTTTAGATATATTGTAGCTTGTGGAGAAGAAAGAGAACATAAATTAACATAATGTAAGTAACATTTAAGTAAAAGAAAACATGAATGAAATTCGGTACAGAAATAAAATTGCACTGTTAACTGCACATTTAATTTTAATTTTGAGATATATGACTACAATAAATTTAGGAAGCAAGCATATTGGCATAATCTGTCCTTTATGTAATTATATCAGCTACAGAATTGCCTTAGAATGAGGTGGGGTCTTCTTTGTGAAGGGCAGCTCTCAAAAGGTAGTGGGGGAGATGTTCTTGCTCCACAGGATTTCATTATCATGGTTTAAATCTGAGATGGAAAACATGGTAAAAGATTTTTTTACTTCTTCCTGTACATGATGACTTGTACATTTTTTTCCCCATTACTAGGCTACCCATTTTCTGAATCGGCTTTCAGACCTGTATAAAGGTCTCTTCCCCTTCCCCTTCCCCTTCCCCTTCCCCTTCCCCTTCCCCTTCCCCTTCCCCTTCCCTTCCCTTCCCCCTTCCTTCAGTATTTTTACTTCAACTCAAGTGTCATAGCTGGCTGATGGTCCCTAAATTTGTTCTGCACCCACAGTCTCCTCTTAATTTGAAAATATGGAATATATTGGGGTTTTTTTTCAGATTTGTTTACCACAAAGCTCTGATGTTTTCAGGCAATCTACCAAAACAATTCAATAGCCACATTTTGAATCTGTAGAATCCTTTGACAATGAGACCACATCTCTTTGTTTTCTCTTGAACAGACTGCTGACTTTAAATGCTGGTGTTGGTGGAATATGTGGCAGGGCCTTTCTTCATCAAAGTAATCATTCTTTTAACACTGGAAGCAAAGTGTTCAGTGAGGAAAAGAGACTTGGGAAAAACTCTTTTTGCTGGCAGGCCTGGCTAACCACAAATCTCACTGTGCACAGAGGATGGCTTTGGCAGGTGGAGGTTTTTTAATGGTCTCATTAGGATTTTATATGGCAATGCTATTCTCAGAAAGAGCTGCTGCTTCTCTTTGCTGGAGACTGGTCAGCTTTGAAGCTGTGCTTCAGGTCTTTGGGAACCTTCTTTCTCGAGGCTCTTTTTACAAAAGGATGGCTCTAAATGAGAGTTCTCAGCGTGTCCCTCAAGAATGGAGGTGCCTGTCTTGGAACAGGCATTTTCTTCTTCCTGTCTGCTCCTCCAGACAGGACCTCACTGAATTTATTCAGACCATTCATATTCCCTGTAGCAGGTGGACATGAAGCATTAATAGATTATTTCAAGGCAGCTGCAAATCCATCACAACAAGAGAGAGAATGTGGAAAGAGGGGAATGGAAAAATTGGGTGATGTCCTCAAGGTCACAAGCAGAGCATGAGGTAGAAACTGGGTTCTCTGGGTTGCAGGTGGTTTGATCTGGTCATGTTTCTCATCACTTGCAGCAAATGAAAACATTAAACCCAAGGTAATAAAAACTCCTCAAAATTTTATTAGTTTAACCCTTCTTTTTAAATCTTCCATTACAGCTGACTTTCAATACATTAAATAACTGGATTTGCAGCTTCTGCTTTCCTTGAGAATCTTTCAGCTGTAAGAATATATTTAATGAGTTATTAAGGCTTATTTTTCTCTTATGGGGTTCTCAATTAAATTTCAGCAATCCTGTTTTAAATGATTCTGAAGACGTAGGTAAAAAGTTAAACTGAAGAAAGAGTTTAAAAAATAAGATAGCACAAGAATAAAATTAAGAGTGTTAAAATGCCAGGCAGAAGATGAAAGCAAAACTTACAGTAAATGCATGTTACTTCAGTTATCCTTCAATGATGAATTGAGAAATCTGAGCATGAAAACACTGAATATAATGATGAGACCAATTCTTCAGTAGGAAATAATGAGATTCCATCATTGTTAACAGAGTGTAAATCCTTCTGGGCAACTGACACATGGCTTCTGGCTCCATTAGGAAAAGATGCCATTTTTATTTAGTGAATTTAAGAACAACTTGGCCTGAAAGTGCAAATGAACTCTTTGAAACATCCTGAACTGGAATGTGTCCAGTCATGTCTCAGGTGGCATTGGGGCCCATCCCTGTTCTCAGCTCTGTAGGTAATTTTGCTTCTACTCTCCCAGTATGACATTTTTCACAAGTGTAAATGCTCTGTGTTACTATCTATACCCCTCTTTTTCTCCACTATATATATATTAAGAGAAGGGAGAGGAAAGGCAGTTTAATTACATCTTTTTGATCCAAGGAATCTAAATGACAATTAAATTTGCTTAGGTAAAAAGAACAGTATAATCATGCCTTTATTCTCATATTTCTGTTCCAGTTGAAATTATTCGTGTACCATCTTATTTTATGGTATCCACCAGCAGAGTTCTTCAAAAATCACTCTTTTTGGATCACACAACATTTTCCCATTATAGTTTTCCCTTCCTGGAGCTGTTCCCTATCATTCTAAAAAGAGCATCATTCTTAAACTCAGAAAGCTGGTACAAAGAGTCTTCAGCAAAGGCTTCTATTTTCTTCTGCAAGCCAATGGAATAAAATGCAGAACAGTGGTTTGAACTGAAATGCAGGGTGCTATCATTATAATTTTCTTGCAGAACACTGAAAAGCTTGATTTTCTTCATTGCACATAGCTAGAGTGAAGTGACAAGAAAATCTCCTGTACTACAGATAGCCTAGATTTGTCATAATTCCCAGTGTGTCTCCCTGGCACAGTGGCATGTACTTTATTCACTTCTCTTTCTGCAGAGGGAAAGTAAAAAGAATAACTATAAGTAGGTAGAAGAAATAAAAAAGTACCAACCTCAGACTTTTTTTTTAAATTGTAATTTTAGAGCTGTACATGAATAGGTGGAAGAAAAACAGTGAAATCATTTAAATGAAAATTATATTCATGAAGTTATTCAGTGATGAAGTTGGAGGAACAGATTGCTGTGAGTCTTCAGGTGAGCAGAGAGGAGATGGAGAATCTTTTAGAGCTTGAACAGCAGCCTCATTTGGGAGAACACAGGACTTGTAAGAAAAGCACAGTGGAACCTGAAATAGGGATCATGAAGTACACAGAGCTGGAACCATGTCCCCTCACCCTCTGCACTATATTTAATCATTTCTATGTCTGTTTTGTATTTGCACTCCCATCAGGCTGCCACAAGAGGACTTGGTAGGGAAGAATCAGAAAAATAATCTCCTTTTTCCAAAGTACAGCACCATTCTCTCCTCCATACAGATGTCCCAAATTATTCACCCATTTTAAGCTTTATAAATATTTTGCCCCTTCTTATTTTTTTCTTCTAGAAAATTCTCTCTGTGCTGCACTGTTCAGATTGTTTCTTCACAGCATTCCCTATTGCATTTCAACTGCCCTCAAGTCTGATTTTCCCTGAAGTGCGACTGAAACCTGAATAATCCTGTTTCTTTCTCCTGAGTGATGCACACTTGGGAATGGTAAATCCAGGCACCACTTAGATGTTTGCAGGAGGAATGTAAGCCATGTAAGTGATGCCATGTAAGAGAAAACCTGCAAGCAGTGCAGGCAGTTTGTCAGCAAACTTCTGTTGGTTTCTGGACTCTACAAATGTCCTGGTAAATCTGGCCCCAGATCAGCCCAGGGTTTCATGTCCATGTTTTCACTGCCATAATGCCTAAGAGGTGACTGAGATGCTGCTTTCAGAGGTGCACAGAACAGAGACAAATGAGCAGAGGTGTTTCTGTAAGCAAGTCCTCCATTTCAAGTGAAAAAATCTAATGGTGTCTTTTGTTAACACATTTTCAAGTGCATTAGCACAGTCAGTTCTATATTCTCATCACCAGTTGGTGGAATGGAAAAGTGAATGTTAAATGTATTTACCCTATCTCTAAATGTTGCTATTTAAAAAATCTTTCTCTAAATATCGATTCTGTTTTTATGAGATCCTTGCTTCTAAGCATTTTAACCACTAAAATGCAGATTTATGGGACTGCAAAGATGACTACTTTTAATCCATAAATTAAGTAAATTCTTGTCAAACACAAGTACCTTTGAGAATCTTTATTGTATGATGATGGTCAGCATTTGGATGCGTTGATATCCCACCCATGACTGATACATTATGGAATAATGTTCAACTCCAGAATTATTACAGAGTATTTTGATTAACTGTGTTTATGCTGAGAGTTTTTGCAAAGCAGCAGCAGAGCTGCTGCTTGCTCTCTGGGGCTGCACTGCAAATGTTCCACATGTTGCTGTTTGTGTTTTTGTTATATACTGGATGTGGTTTCATTAGTATGTTCCCTTCTTTACAGTTGTGCTGCCCAATATTTTATACTTAGCTTCATATTTTCTCTGTTTCTAGGATAATTCAAACTCAGTAAAGAAGAATCAAACCCCACTTTGGAGGGCAAGTCTTCAAAACCTTCATGTTTATCTCCACCTAATCTGGGCTCCTGCACTAGATGGTGTCCCATTAAAATCCATCCAGCACTGCAGGAATATTCAAGAGCCCAATGATGCTGCCCTCATTGAAAGCCTGGTGAAACAAATGGAAATCTGGCTAATTCTAGTGAGCTCTGATCAAATATTTCAAGGCAATGTGTGTACAGGTACCTCATTCAGATGGGTTAGAAGCTGTCTGGGCTGGCATTGCAGAATGACCAGAAATAATTGCTGCATTTTCAGAGGATGGAGCAGGGACTGCAGCCTCAGTGTTTGCATGAAGGGTGAGCAGATCCTGTGACTGTGTGGCATCTCAAAATCCACTTCTATCTTTGGAGGAGTTGCAAAAAATAGTTCTGGTTTGCAAAACCTTATCCAGGTTTTAATTAATTCCCTTTCCAAAGTGATTATGAACAAAATTATGGAAGCAATATGTAAAAAGGACCCAGCAAAAGGAATAGAGGTGCACATAAACCCTGCAAGTTGCTGACCTACATGCACTGTTCTGTATTTTTTCCCTGAACTAGATTCTGTCTTCTCACCACAAATCTTCATTTTTTGGTTTTTTTTTGCCTAAAAACTTTTTTTTTTTTTTTCCACTTTGGTGACTCTTTTTTTACCCTTCTTCTTCATTGGATATTTTTTTTTAAACTTCTTTTTCATCTGAATTGCTTAAGCTAAAATATTTCAAATGAGCAAAAAAAATTGGGAGTTATCTTGTTTAGATGATTCATTAATTACAGCTAGACTTCATCAAGGTATGACAGAATAATAAGGTATGATATCTGCTCTTAGAGAAGATGAAGAAGGAAAGGAAAAGGGTTTTGTGCAACATTTTTTACATTAAAGGCACAACCAAAATATTTGGCTGTTCATTGTCCTAAATCACTATTTTATCTCAACATTTTAATACCTAGGGTCTCTTTTGTGTTCTTGGGAATCCCTGTTGGTGTTAGCACAATTCAACCCTGTAGTATGTGATTTGTATTTGTCATTCCTGCAGGCTGCAAAAGGTCAGGAAATAAACCTTTCTAAAACCTTCTAGATAGGTAACATCAGCACGAGTACTGATTTTAGAGCATGGTGCTAATGAGAATGAGTGGTGCAGACAGTGTGAGTGAAATTTGGGAAAGAGGAAACAGCTTCTGTTCAATTAGGTCAGAGATGAAAAGCTGTAAACCCAAGAAAATGCTCAGGTACAAAATACAATGCCATAATCCTATAATCACATTAAAGAAATAGTAGATTTTTATGCCAGAGGAAACCATCAGGAATGTTAAATTGTATCTCCTGAGCAACAAAGAGATGCACTTTCCTCTGAACAGAGCTGTGTCCTCTGGTTTCCAGAATCTGGAAACAATACTTTAATTTGGGATTTAGTTGAGGTCAAATTCATATTTAACATCCCAGACATTCTACATGAGTTGAAAGTAAAGCCTTTATTTCCTACACATGAGTTGATCAAATTGTCAGGACTGTAGATGATAAAGTGACTTTCCTCATGTCTTCAGGGCCACAAAAAGCAATTAGCCACTGTGATATATATAAACAAAAGAACCATGAAATCCTCTAACCTATAATCACATAAATAATGAGAAGCTTGCTAATAAAGTTACACAAAATAGGAAACAAAATTCTGCGTGGGAATGGCTAAAAAGCCCTTGACAGGATCCCATTTCACCATTGACCAAAAGGAGCCCAGATGTGCTGATTTCATTAACGTACAGTCCCCAACCAGATGAATGAATAAAATTACTGCCTTGTGTCTCAAAAAGTAAATTAAGTGGCTTGGTAATTGTGGTATTCATGTAGAAATACATGTCTGAATTCAAGGATGAACAAAATTACTGCCTTGTGTCTCAAAAAGTAAATTCAGCGGCTTGGTAGTTATGGTATTCATGTAAAAATGCATGTCTGTATTCATGGATGAACAAAATTACTGCTTTGTGTCTCAAAAAGTAAATTCACTGGCTTGGTAGTTATGGTATTCATGTAGAAATGCATGTCTGAATTGCCCTCTTAGAAAAAAAAACAATTTACTAAGACAACTTACTAAGAGCCAACTTAGTTGGACTGTCAGTGATGAGTGAGATGCTGCAGAAATTTGAGTGAAAGGAAGGTCAGGGCAGTTCTGCCATCACTGCCTGGAGCACAAATGTCCATGGCTGGACCATTTTCATGGCAATTTGCTCATTCTGCACCACCCTCCTCCCAAAACTCCACCCCAAACTCTGCTGGGCCTTATATTGTCTTTAGGGATCGCCATCAGAGCCATCACCAAGTGCAGCACTTGGTGAGTAATCACCTTGCTTCAGAAAAGTCTTAATTAGGGTTTTGATGGATCCTTCAATTAGTAGAGAATAAGACTTTTTGTTGCTCATTCCTTTTAGGGTTGTGTGGAAATATGCTGTAGGGATACAATGGGTTGATGGATGTTTTTTGCTTCACTCTTTTGAGGTTTTTTTCTGAGATGTGGGTTAAATGATTCACTTTTTTCTCCCTGAATGTATAATTAACTATGACTTGTACTGAAATTTCATTGCATGGTAACATAATGCCAGTTATTTTTATATCAAACATATGTTTTTCATAGCAGTTTAGATAGTTGTGGGTTGCAGTTGGAGATTTTTACCATGCAGTTATCTCTTAGATTTATGTAATAGCTTGCACAGGTTTTTTTTTTCAACTTAAGCTGTGTCAGAAGAGATAAAGCCTGAATTTCAGGTATTACAATTCTTTAGGGAAATCTAGTCCATGTTGCACTTCCTCTTGATGTTATATAAATTACATATTTTTAATATAAATTACATTTACAATAAAGGGATTAACCTTTCCTGTAAATCTAATTTATATAAAAAATACAATTTGTGCATGAATTCCTAGTTTTTTGGGGTTTTTTTTTGTCAAGGTATTTTTAAGTAAAAAGATAAGTAGTGGTAAAAACTCAAGCAGAAACACAGTGCCACTCTTCCATTTTCAAGCTTTTATAACAGAATGGAACTTCAGATTTCTATCCCAGGGAAAAGGTGACCTTTTAAAAACCAAAGAAGGTAAATAGATCTTATTCTAGCAGGCATGAAGAAAGCTCTCTGAAATAAAATGGAGCAAAAATCAGTGGCACTGTGGGTAGATGAGCCCAAACTCGTGCAGTCTGGAAGTGCTTTCATGCTTGTGTGCTCTTTGGTGCAGCGTTCTGTGTAACCTGCTGGCCACTCAAAATCTCAATATTCTGCTTTTCCATGAGTCATGAATGCATAGCAGTGCCTTTTGAAAGGGAGCATTAGGAGTTTGTGAGTGTGTGAGGAACTGGGGGAGTTGCAGAGAAGGGAGAAGCCCTGTGGCACAAAGGGAGGCACAGCTATTGTGCTGAAATGTCAGGGATGTTCAGCTCTTATCTCACACACACACACATGGATGGTCATTTCAGCTGTAAGTCTATTACCCAGCACATCCATTTGTAATCTTATTTCCCTATAAACCTGCTTAATTAGCTGAGCTTTTGGGGCCTGGTGTTGCTCTGTCAATTTATGCAGAGCATAAAAAAAGGCTTTGTGAGGCTTTTAATGAAATCCTGGTGTTTTTCATCTGGATTACATTTGGTTACCACTGGACTGATCTTGGCTCAGAGTCTGCAGCTAAAATTTTTTTTCAGTCCCTTTTAATTCAGACATAATAGTTCCCTTAGCCTTGAATTTACGGTGAAAGCTTTGCACAGTAAAACATTTTTAATTATTTTGTAGATAGAGAGGCTGCAACCAAAGAGTTCCAAGTGATATTTGCCTGAAGCAAGATGATGATCATCAAAGCTAGGGCTAGAATGCAGAGGAGCACAGCTCCCAATCTCATGCTTCATCTACTGCATGCAGTGACCCATGTACATTTTTTAGCACATTTTTCTTCTGTGTAGCAGAGGGAGAATCACAATATAGTTCTTGATAAATGCACTAAAATATGCTTTTGTTTTTAAGCCTTAATAATCTCTCGATACTGCAGTGTGACATAGTGCTATTATTTCAATACTGCAGTGTAACACAAGTGTTATTATTTCAGTCTCATGCTGAAATATGTGATGTGAAGTCCTGTCTGCTTGAAGAACTGAAAAAAATGTGTTTTCTGACTGGAAAAAGTGCTTTGATCAGGGAAGACCCAGTGTCAGAAAGTCAGTTTTATTCTTCTGTCATGGTGAGGCTATTACAGATGGAAATACCATCTCAGTGGTGAGAGTTCTGTAAATGGAATATCACAAAAATGTCTCAGGAATTAATAATCATGCATTGATTTTAAATGGTGCTATTCTCACACAGTTAAGAACTCAGCCATGCTATGAAATATTGGTTCTGTTCCCTGCTTAGGTGATTTCAAAACACAGCCTGGATGTATTGGCCAGGATGAACCAGCAATAGAGCATTTCTAGTGATTTTCTGTGGGGTGATTTATGTTTTATTTCATTATTCAGCTCCAAAATGAGCTGGAATAAGATAATTCCTTCGCCCCCCAAAAAATTAAAAAAACCCACAGGAAACCCCAAACTACCCAAAAACCAAAACAAAAAATTAAAAGCAGTAAAATAAATGGAATGTTGTTAGAAACAGGACAAAATCTAGAACATCAGTGGGAGATTAATGCAGAAGTATGACAAAGGTGTAACAAAAAATACAGGAAGGGACATTCTGCATTAGCAGATGGATGTGCCTGGCTGCAGTTTGGGATTGTTTAGGACGGTGCAGATCTCTCTATGTTGGGAAGATGTGCTTTGGTCACCATTACCCACTGCTCTGGAGGCTTCACCTGCACCTTAAGGGTGCCCACCCCACTGAGACAGAGGTGGTTTTTCCCTGGATGGACCCAAAGCTGTGAGGGACGGTCCCAAAGCCGTGAGGAGTTGACTAAAATTGTGAAGGAGGGGCCCAAAGCTGTTGAGAAATGGTCCCAGAGCCGTGAGGGACGGGCCCAAAGCCATTGAGGAATGGTGCCAAAGCCATGAGGGACGGGCCCAAAGCCGTTGAGGAGTGGTGCCAAAACCGTGAGAGATGGACCAAAGCTCTGAGGAATGGACCAAAGGTGTGAGGGATGGTCCCAAAGCCATGAGGAATTGACCAAAGTGTGAGGGAGGGTCCCACAGCCATGAGGGAGGGGCCCAAAGCCATTGAGGGATGGTGCCAAAGCCGTGAGGGATGTCCCAAAGCCATGAGAGATTGACCCAAAGTGTGAGGGACGGTCCCGAAGGTGTGAGGGATGGTCCCAGAGCCGTGAGGGACGGTCCCAGAGCCATGAGGGACAGGCCCAAAGCCGTGAGGGATGTCCCAAAGCCATAAGAGATGGACCAAAAGTGTGAGGGACGGGTCTAAAGCCGTGAGGGATGGTCCCAAAGGTGTTGAGGCATGGTGCCAAAGCTGTGAGGGAGGGGCCCAAAGCCACGAGGGATGTCCCAAAGCCATAAGAGGTGGACCAAAAGTGTGAAGGATGGTCCCAAAGCCGTGAGGGACAGGCCCAAAGCTGTTGAGGAATGGTGCCAAAGCCGTGAGGGATGGGCCCAAAGGTGTTGAGGAATGGACCAAAGGTGTGAGGGATGGGCCCACAGCTGTTGAGGAATGGTGCCAAAGCCATAAGGGATGTCCCAAAGCCGTGAGAGGTGGACCAAAGCTCTGAGGAATGGACCAAAGGTGTGAGGGACGGTCCCAGAGCTGTGAGGGACGGGCCCAAAGCCATGAGGGACGGGCCCAAAGCCGTGAGGGACGGTCCCAAACCTGTGAGGATTGGACCAAAGCTGTGCAGTACAGGGCAGGTTCCTGCAGAGCTCAGGGATGGAATGAAACTGCTGATTCACCAAGCCATCGTATTTCTGCTCTGAGCTGCAGTCTGGAGCACAACATGAAAGAAGTGAGTGCTTAGTAGGATGTTTGGAACTCCAGGAGGATTTCCAAGCCTGAGGTGGATGATGCCTGAAATAATTAATCATTCATTTCAGGTGTAGAAAGCAAAGAGCATCAGCTCTCACTGTTAGTTCTTCTGGCAGACATTTGGCTTAAGAATACAGAGAAAAGGGAAAGTCCCCAGTGCTGCTCAGCAAGAATGAGCCTGGCTCACCTGTGAGCCTGAAACTGGCTTAATTCAGTGAGCAGGAGGGTCAGGATGTAGAACCAAACATGCACTGACGTTCCTGCTTAAGAAAGTAGGAAGTGATTTCTATGTAATTTTTTAATTGGCATTTACTTATTTTTTATAAATGAATATTTTTCTTATAATTATTATCATTATTCATATTGTTATTGATATTTTATGGTATTATTATGGTATATAATATGGTATTTTTTATAAACAAATATGGTATTTTTATCTACTGCTGCATTCTGTGAGGGCACCTAAGTTGTTGATTTTTGTTTGCCATTATGATCAATCACTGCTTGCAGTAGCTGGAGCTCATTTTGTAGCTTGCACAATTTCCTGTTGTCTGCTTGCAGTGTCCTCTTTCCATTTCCTGCTTTTATGGTTTGTGATAAATACTCATTTCAAGGTCCTTGACCAAACTGTGTCTGTAGTGCCCAAATGTGGATCAATGTCAGCACAACAGAGGGCTGGAATATCAGATATGGGTGCTCTGAGAAATTAATTCTCTTGGGTGAACTCAGACAAAGTGCAGCAGATGGTGTGTAGACAAGCTTTTGGGAACAAATCACAAGGATTTTTCTTTGAAAGCTCAATTTCCTCATTAGGAAAAGGACTGAAGCATACTAATTGCTTGTTGAATTGTCCTCTTTACCCTTCTTTAGTTTTAAAAAAATTATAGAAATCCAAGAAAATAAAAAATACAAAAATTATAAAAATCCGAGAATTTAATCCAATATAATAATCCAATGCATAAGAACAGGAATTTCCATCAGAGATGAATAAAATTTAATTGTGGTTAAAATTTAATTGTGGTAAAAAGAATTGGAAAGATTTTACTTGGAGTGCTGTTGGATAGGTAGCAGTGGTGTATGTAGTGAAAGTCCATCTGGGGTCAAGAAGCATTTGAATTCAAAGAGTATTTCATTTGAGTGACATCCAAAAGAGTTTGAAGATTTTATTTCAGCAGGTTGGAAGCCCCAAGGGCCTGTGATTGCTTTGAAAAGTTCAGAACAAGGAAGGAAATTTGCTGTTTCATTAAGGGCTAATATAGAAACAATGATGTACAACCTAGTCTTGGATGAATTCAGAGTAGAAATTAGAAGGAATAGTGGAAATGAGAGCAGTGAAAAGAGTTTAGGATGGACTTTGGCTATTTTATATATATAATAACATTTTATTCTATATTTATTTTATTTTTTATATATAATAACATCATCTGCTGATATGTATGTGGTTTTTTTGTGGGCAAAAGAGCTGCTGTATCCCAGGTGGCACTCGGTGAGCAATAAATGGCTTCAGCTCACCAAGTTCTCTCCTGTTCTTGAACCTGTGCAGGGAAGAAATATAAAATGAAGATCAATACAGTGCTCATTGCTAATTTCATCATTTAGAGGCAGCATGAAGTGCTTCCTCATGGGACCTGTTAAGGAATAGAATACATGCTGTGAAACTACATCCTCGCTGCTCTTGGGAGGATTTGCCATCATGTGACACTAAAAATACCTCTGAATCCACAGTTGATGACTTTAATTACTCATCAGCTCTTTACATTGCAATTCATTACCCTGAGGTAATAAAGATAAAATAAAGCATTTAAATGCCATTGTGCCATTGTTGCAGCGTGTTCAGCAGATTGGCTCTAATCAGTGCTGCTCCTGTTTATGCAGCATAATTAATTAATAGAAACAGGGGAGAGCTGTCCTGAGCAAACCAATTTTAACAGGTGCCTGAGCTGCTGCTTGTCTTCCATGTTCTGCTGCTTTTCTGTAAGGATGGCTGCTTTAACTACAGAATTTAATTAATTTTATTTGTTCTTACATTGTGAAGTCACACTGCAATTTTTACTTGTGATTATTTCAGTATACAATAAAAATATGCCCCTAAATCACAATAGTTCTGGCTATAGTCCATTCCCATAGTACAACCTTTGACAGAAATTATATTTTAGATAGTCAAGCTCTGAAGAAATCATTATATTACAGGTAGTGAGTTCTATTTCAATATATTAGCTCTGGCTACAGTCCATTCCATAGTTCAAGCCTTGATTGTAAAATTTTGACAGAAATGATATTTTAGATAATAAATCTTTGAAGAAATAATTATGTTCAATATATTATATTGTATTCAATATATTATATTCAGTATATTATATTATATAATCATTAGTAGTGAGTTCTATTTCAATATATCAGTTCTGGCTATAGCCCATTCCATAGTACAAACCTTGATGCTAAAATTTTGACAGAAATGATAATTTAGATAGTAAAGGTCTGAAGAAATCATTACATTACAAGTAGGGAATTCTATTTCAACATATCAGTTCTGGCTATAGTCCATTCTGTGCAACCCTTGATACTAAAATTTTGATAGAAATTATATTTTAGATAGTAAAGGCCTGAAGAAATCAATATTCTATTACAAGTAGTGAGTTCTCTTTCAATATAATATTTCTGGCTATAGTCCCTTCCATAGTACAACCCTTGATACTAAAATACTGACAGAAATTATATTTTAGGTAATAAAATCTCTGAAGAAATCAACATAATATTGCAAGTAGTGAGTTCTATCTCAATATATTAGTTCTGGCTATAGTCCATTCCATAGTACAATCCTTGATGCTAAAATTTTGACAGAAATTATATTTTAGATAAAATCTCTGAAGAAATCAACATTAAATATAACTCATAAGATAATATAATATTAAATATAACTCACATTAAATCACAGGAATCAGCATTAAATATAACTCACTCAATAAACAGAACTCACAAGTAGTGAGTTCTATTTCAATATATTAGTTCTGGCTATTGTCCATTCTGTGCAACCCTTGATGCTAAAATTTTGACAGAAATGATAATTTAGATAGTAAAGGTCTGAAGAAATCATTACATTACAAGTAGGGAATTCTTTTTCAATATATTATACATAACTAAAAGATTTTGTTATTGGCCAAGTAGTTTTTTTGATTTTTGATATTGTGTGGTGTATTACAGCTGACGTGAAAGTGCTTGCATAAATGGTAACCCCAAACATTTCCTGATTACTAGGAATCTTTACTCAAAACCATAGATGACTCTAATCTAGAAATCATCATATTCTATGTGTTATCTGTTATATAGATCATTATATTCTATTATATATTCTACAATATATAGAATATAATATTCTATTATATATTGCATAATGTACATAATATATATAACTATATTCTACAAATATCTCCTTTGTGATGGAATGATTAAGAATTTTTTCCCTTTCTGAAAAACTAATTTAAAAAGTCAAATGCAGACCAGCAGTATCTGATGGCCAGGTGACGAAGTGAAGGGAGACGACCATCCGATGAGCATC
>JAHXMQ010012340.1:19249984-19266805 GCA_020466415.1 Ammodramus savannarum pratensis
GCTTTGGAATGTGGTTGGAGATGGTTTATCCAACATGTGAATGGTTTTTACTTATTGACCAATCAGGGTCCAGCTGTGTCAGGACTTTGGAGAGGGTAACGAGTTTTTAATTAGTATCTTGCTAAGCCTTCTGTAAGTATCCTTTCTCTATTCTTTAGTATAGTTTTAGTTTAGCATTCTTTAATATGCTATTATATCATAAAATAATAAATTAGCCTTCTAAGAACATGGACTCAGGTTCACAATTTCCTTCCTGCCACGGGGAACCCTGAAAATACCATAAGTTAATATGGAGGCTTGAGGTTTTCCAGGTTTGGGAGATGGAGCTGGATTTTTGTTTAATCTCTAAGGGGTGTGTGTGCTGTGGTTTGCAATTTGAACAGCTGCATTTCAAAACTATTTCTTATTCAATTGTAGTCCAGCATTTAACTCTAATCTATGTAAGAAGACAGATTTCTAATGAAAGACAAAAACCTCCTTTGTGAGTTCATGGGTGTGAACATGTGATGCAATCTGACCTCCCCATCCCTGCCTGCTAATTAAGTGTCCATGGAGCTCAGAGGTGATGCCAGAAATAGCAGTAATGATAAACTATTTCGAGTCCATCACGCTAGGAGCAGGGATTTGGGAGTTGTCACAGTACATTTTTTATTAAGCACCCAGATTAGCCCAGTGAACTGTGAGAGAGGCTCTGAGGAAGAAGAGGCTCTGTGGCTCCCTGGCACAGCTGGAATGTGGCCATTATTCTCTCCAAGAGCCCACAGAGGTGTTTGTGGGCTTTGCAGACTCATTTCCAATCCATTTGAGGCTGCCCCTCCTGAATTGCAGCCCCATGTGAAAATGTTGACATGTGGTTCACAGAAGAGGGAAACCAGCAGCTCCTGGGCTGGCAGAGCTGTCCCACAGGAGTGTGGGAGGTGATTCTCCCCCTCTATTACTGTGGTGAGACCCCACCTGGAATTCTGGAACCTGCAGCTCCCCTGTCCTAACCAATTTTGCTGTTCAACAAAAGCATTAAGCTACTTGGGATTTCAGCTGGCTAAATTCCATCAAGACCAATAAGTCTGCTCAATTGAAATCCTCCAAAATACTAAGGGTGGCAGAGTGTGCTCCTGCAAAAATGTAACTCACAACAGAATGCTTCACACCATTTATTTATCTTTTTTTTTTGTCCTCCTGAGTGGTGTTTGGAAAACCCACAAAACTTTGTGTTTTCTTTAAAAAGCCTGGCTTTCTGCATCTCTCTGCTGACAGGCTCTGTTGTGATGTGTCACTTTGTGTTGTGTCAATTGCCTCGGGTTATATAATGTGCCATGATATGACTAATGCAGCCCAACATGAGTCACCTGTCGTGACAGCTTCATGCTCTCAAAAATCCTCCTTGCCTTCTCTTTAGGATACACTTTTATTATTGTTGTTTTCTTTTTCCCTAAAGATGCAATTTTACCCAATTTATTGATCATTGTTTTACATTTTTGCAAGGTGGGAAGCTGGCACATAAATTCACTATTAATGTATATGACTAAATGATTCCTGAGGGGTGGAAAAGCCTGCTGTGAAGGGAGATGATTGCAGATCTGCTGCCACAATGCAGCACTGTACCTGAAGAAAAACCTTCTGAGCAGAGCAGAAATCCCAAGGAGCAGATGGGAATCTAAATGTGAGCAGTTACAATCAGGGCTCCTTTGTGCCAGGAAATTGTATGTAACATTACATTGAATTATTAACACCAGGCTGTGCTTGTGGTGTTCGACTGATCATGGCATAAATGCTCAGCAGGTACATGTGGAACATGTGAACACTGATATGAAAGCAGAATTTTGCCCATTTTTCTCTTAGAGACACTGAGATTCTCCCAGGCACTGCTGTTTGATGCCACTGATTAACTCAGTAGGTTAAAGCATGGAGCCAAAACTGCCAAAGTTCTGGGTTCACTTAAGAACCTATTCTGTGATTACTTAAAAGAACAATTTGCAGAGCTTAAAGACAAAAGGGTGAGGATTTGTTATTTCTCTGTAAATTCAAGTTAACTCATGTCATGCATTTCCTTGTAACTTTTAACATGTTCTTGATTCAATGATGCTTTTTTACTATGAAAGCATGAAGTGGTTGTGAGGTTTTTCATTATGTCTTTCCTCCTCAGATAAAACCAAACCTCATTTGAGTAAAAAAAATACAATATTTTCCCTAAAATGATTTTTGTATCATAACAAATTGTATATATTTTTTCCTTAAAGATTGAATGATTGGTGTAAACAGGAAAAGAACTTAGATTGGTTTTTAAAATTTAATTTATTAGTATCTTGTTAAGCCTTCTGTAAGTATCCTTTCTCTATACTTCAGTATAGTTTTAGTGTAGCATTCTTTTATAGAATATAATATAAATAATCATAATATAATAACTATAACAATTATCATATAATAACTATAATATGAAAAATATAAGTAAAATCTTGTTTTCAAGTTATGCTTCTCAAGTTATAAAAAAAAAGTAGGGTTCAAACTCACTAGCTTTATTCAGATGACAAAGTATAATTGCAGAAACTCAAATGTCTTTCCTATAAATAGCCTGAGAAAGCACAAGTAGGTTCTAATAAAGAATTACTGAAATCAGTTCACTTATCTTACAGCAGGTGATGAATCAACAGCAATTTTATTGACTGCAGGAGTCTGGAAGTGTATCTTTTTACAGATTTTTATCATGAATTTATTCATTTTGCCATATCATATCCATATTATTCTTTTGTATCATCTTTCAATAAAATGCCATATTTAATCCCTAATATCAGGGACCCATCATTTCATTAGGCAAGAGTGCCAATTATTTTGCTTAATTACAAAATGCTACCTAAACTTATGAAGAAGGAAGAAAAAGGTAAAGAAGAGTAACTTGCCTTTGTTTTAAACCTTTTATTTTGCTATATATATATATTATTATATTCTAAAACTCTAAACTCAGGTTTTTACTTTGTGATATGATATACTTTTAATTAACTATATACTCATAATTTTAGTGTTATTAATTAATTTTGGAAGCTTTTTTAGTGGCTTTAGGTTACATGTAGTGTTTTCTTGAGAGTTAGAGTTTGTTAGTAGACAAAGTTTAAATTTTTAGCATCTAAAACTCCAATATCTGAATGGTTATTCAGTACTGCTCTCTAAAGGCATTATATCCATGCACCATTTCTATTTTCATTATTTTTTAAGTTCACTTTTACACCTTTTGTGCTTGTGTGAAATTATTTCCCAATGTTAAAAAGCAAAACAATGGGGAATAAACTTTAAAGCAAATTTGGTTATTAAGTCTGTACTAAAATAGTCTTGGACCTTGCAAATTTTGAGTTGTGCTGGGAGTGTTCTAAATTTCCTTGTGGCTGGATGTGACCACAGGCAGGGCTGTAAATACAACCAGTGCTACAGCAGTGTTTTGAGCACTGCTTTCAGCAGCTGATTGATAGCAATGCAGTTTTCAGCTCCAATTCTATTCTACACCCCATTCTGTCTATGGCATGTTTTAGTGTTGATCAAGTCCAGGCACTGCCTTTTGGATAAAATGAGCAGAACCTTGACACAGTCTATTTTTCAGATAGCGTGTTTGGTGCTGAAGCCCATAATAGATTTTAATAAAATGGATTTTCATGCATTTCCCATGGCTTTTAGGTCCTGCATTGGCCCTTGAAAGAATACTACTTATGTGTTAATATATTCATCCCCTCTCCATATTTTGCTCTGCTTTTCTCATCTATAGACAGGGAAATAACTCTACTTGATTAGTCTTAATATTTTCCTTGTGTGTGTAGCACTTAAGCTTTTCCCGTGCTTGTCATTTTTGTGTGGTCAATAGCAAAGCTATAATTTACAACAATAAACATTTCCTAGGCCCTAATTTTTCTCTGTAACTACTAGGAACAGAATTCCCAACAGCAGGAGTGAGATTTCTCCTTGCAAATATATGAGTTGCTCCTGTAGAACATTTACTGTTCCCTCTGGTAGTCTCCTCCCCAGCACCACATTTACCTCTAAAGAAAAGAGTGATGATGTTAATTCACAGCAGGAAGAGGCTGTGAAGAGCAGCTAGCTCAGGCAATGTACTCTCTGTTCTTTGACAAATATGCTGATAAACCTAAACTAGCAAACAAGTGAAGTCTTCACTTTTTTTTTTTTTTTTTTTTTTTTTTTTTTTTTTTTTTTTTTTTTTTTTTTTCCAGCCATTGGTAATGACTTGGCATTTGTTTCATTCAGTTCTGGTCACTGCTGTCTAATTTAATCTCCATCCAATCCTCTGGTTTCAAATGCTGTGTGTTTACTAAGGAACTGTAGGTTGTGTTCCCCAGCTCCTTAAGTTATACAACTGTTGTCCCTGACCACAGAGTCTTTTATTCACTACAAGTTTGCAAAAGAGGAAAATTTACATTTCAAACCTAGGCTCCAGTAAAATTATTTGCCCTTTTATTGGTTTTAGATTTCTGTAACATTTTCTCCACAAGGAGAAAAAAGGAAATATTTGGAATGACAGCCATGGACTCGCTGAGGAATGCTTCATATGCAGCACCTTGTGCCAGCACTCTGGGAATGGATTTTCACTCACTTATTGCTTATGATCTGTACAGTCTGAAATGCTAATCTAAATATTTTCTTCTGTTTCCTGTGCAAGAGCAAAAGGAAAGGTCTGAGCTCTGACTGTTCAAAGGCAGCAGCTGTGTTACTCTTATTAGAGGTGCACAGTACAGGCTGGAGAGGAAGCATGTTGGTAGCATATTTAGTGTGAGGAAATTCTGGTCACAGACCTTGTGATATTTCCCCTTTTTGATTCTGCAGCAGTCATGAATGTCCTGTGTCCTTAAAGGTTTGGGGGTGCTTGAGTCAGAATTGCAAGTCTTTGAACATGTACCTTTGCCACATGACCTGAGGGGCAGAGCCATCCCTGGGAGCAATCCCAGCTCCTGTGGGGAATGAGCAGCTGTGGGAGATCCATAACCATTTGTACCAACTAAACACACAGGAGTGTTTCATGGGTTTCACAAAGTGGCCACAGGCAGGAACTGAGCTTGTGAAAACTCAATTTTTCCACTACCTGGTTTTGATCCCAGAGAAATGGCGCATTGGTGCTGCCTTGAACTGCTTGGTCAAACACTCAGGACAATTGTTCCTGGGCAGCAAATCCCCAGATGGTTCAAAGGGAGGGAGAAATCCTATTAGCTGGCTTAGAATCCTGCCAGCAGATTGCGCCATTATTTAATGCATCATGCTTTGTCCCAGAGACATTTCTGACACTGAGTTAGAGGGGCTGCAGACCCAGAACATGACCTGCTGGGCAATCAGGCACCGTGCAATTTTCATGGCATGTGTGCCATAGTTTAGGGAGAACAGCAAATAGGATGAGTGGAACAAATTGTGGCTGCAGTGCAGATGGAGAAGACTGCCTTTTTTCCCAAATCCTTTTACAAAGATGCTCTGGGAGCGTAATCTTAGGAATCCTCCTGTCCTAATCAGAGCACCTGCATGCTTTGGCTGTAGAAAGGTGGAGGGGCAGCAAGCTGGGACTTTAGAAAGTGAGGATAATTGGAGATTATTGGCATGAAGTTTTCCTGCAGGAGTAATAGAGATCATACACTCTCAAAGCTTTTAAACAGGGTCTTGTCTAAAGCTTTTCAGTAAACATCAATACCTCAACAACATACAATGTCTTCTGCAGGAAAAAAATGAGCTTTCATTGCCAGCTGGATTGCTGTGCTTGTGAAAACATCGGCACTACAGTGTTTGTGGACTAGGTGTGTCCTCAGTCTTCTGTCTGAAGTGGCTGCAGACTGATGTGGCAGACTCTTCACTTTTTTGGTGATATCATTCATACTGTGTGAAGAGGGGAAAAAGGCTAGGAGGGAAAGAGTAAAATTGCTTAAAAAATTAGAAATCCTTGCAAAAACTCAGTGGGAAGGAGTGAGAGGAGTTGCCATGACCAGCTGCAGCATTGTACCTCTGAAGAATTGCTTTACACATTTGACACCCTTGCAGTTTCTGCAGTGATCATGGTCCAGTTTCATCCTTAGTTTAACTTATATATTTGTAGGTACAACAGCACAAGGGATGCTCTTTTAGAATAAAAGCCTTTTTGTTTCTATAACTGTGACAAAGGCAGGGTTTTAATAATTATGAGCTAAATTCTCCATAAGCTTTACATGATATGCTCACAGGGTAGTTTCTCTGACACTAAAATAGAACTAATTTCTCTGCTTTCTTTTTATAAAAGTTTCAGAAGGAAATATGTCAGTCTTGTGAAGTGTTTAAAGAAGGAAATATTTAGGAGGAGAATACCCAAGTTTGGCTTTGTAAGTTTAGAAGTTAATCCCTTCAGAGTGGAGAAGAGAAACTAGGAGAAAAAGGAGAGGGATCTCTGAGACTGACAATTTTCAGGAGGTAAAAAGAAAAATGAAAATTATGAGAATCTCTTAAGTATCACTTTATATTTAATGAGGATGTTATACATCAAAATAATTTTATTCCCTCCTTTTTAATTTGATCAGCAAATACGAAAAAAAAATTCTGGAGAACATTGAATTTCTTTTTAAAAATGCAGTTTGGTCAATTAACTATAGAAATAATTATTCACAGGTCCCTAGTAAAAAAACCTTGCTTTGACTGCAAGTGTGAAAGATCACTACAAGCTTTTCCAGAATGAAGTAAACCTGCAGGCCAGGTGGCAGCAGTTTGAGCCCACACTGCAGTTTAGTCCCCAATAGCTGGGACTGCAGAGAAGGTTGTGGTTGTGTTCTGCTGCTGTAGAGCTGGGGACCATCGTTATGAAGTGTTTAGCAGTTAATTTGGCCTCTGATATTTTTCTGCAGCTTTGTGTATTGGAGTTCTTGGAGCAAAATTGTTCCTGGTCTCAGTGGTGATTACCTATCCCTTATTTCATATCAGACCCATGTTAAACAATGAACACTTAGACCAGAAATTGGTAATTTTCTCCAGATGAAGAGCTGAATCAATTTTCTTTTCATTATTTTGCTTATCCATAATTCTTGATGTGTGGTGAAGGCTGCCCTAGAGCAGGGGCTGGACAGAGCTACAGAACAAAGCAGGGATTGATTCAAAGCATCTCCTCCATGGCTCCACCTTGGGCAGCACCAGAGCCCACCCAGGGCTGCACCCAAGATGAACCAAAATGGCCCCAAAATGCACGAGCGCTCCCGGGCTCTCTTCCTGGGATCAGTTCTGCTCCATTTGCACCTTGCAGTTCATTGTCCCATTCCAGCTTTAGCCCAGGCAGTCCCACCCTGCTTCTTTTTCTCTCTGCAGCCCACGGTGTTTGTGCTCTGGGGCTGAGATTGGGATCATTTGTCCTTGGTGTCCAGCTGGAGCAGGAATTGTTTTGTCTCCCTGCCCTGTGCACAGAGCTCACCATCCCTGAATGTGAAGCCCAGACCCACACACTGAAGCAGCACAGTATGTGGAAAATAGAAAAGCCGAAATCTGAGGCATCACTCTAATATGTGTAACTGGTTTAATACTGAAATATCAGTTTGATTTCCTTTTCCTCAGAGGCCTGCATGTCCCCTGCCATGCAGGGCAGTCACTCAGTGCCTCCAGAGATGAGTGTGTTCCTCCTGCCTGGCTCCTCCTGTTAGCAGCCACTCATTGGATTCCTCCCTGAGCTTTACATTGAGGTCTTCAGTACCACATGGCATTTACTTTAGTGACTGTGGGATCAAGATGTGGAATGGACTCATGAATGTGATGGATGAACACATTAGGAACTCTTTTGTCTTCTTTCTCTGATCATCTGGAGAGACCATCATTTTTTTCTTTAAGTTCAAGTAGATGAAGCTTGATGATACATTCTGTTGGTTTACACAAATGAAGAGGTTGAGCTGTTATCTTAGTTAATTCCCAGAAAAATTCACAAAATTCTTCCCTTGACAGGATAGAAGCAAACAAGCGACAATTTCCCAGTTGGATCAGTCCCATGAGCTCTGTGCTCAAGACCTCTGTCTTTGCTGGTCACAGAGTTGCCTTAACAACTTTTTTCCCTGAATATCTACCTTGGCTGGGAAGCACAGTGCAGGCACCCTGTGGCATTTGCATAAGCCTGCATTTCCTGTCAGGTTGTTCTATTCTGTACCTGTTCAACAGCAGCTCTGCTGGCTGTTCCTGGAATTGGCATTTTGGAAGGTTTCGGTTTTGGAAGGTTTTGGAGGGCCTGTCATCCCTCCTTCAAAATTATCAAAGCATACATAGTTTGTATTTTCTTGTTTGTTGGTCCTTGGTTTTGAGCTGGTGATTAGTCAAATTAACAGGAGGATAATCTAACAGGAGATAATGACATTCTGTTTTGAGTTGATCAATGACAGCATTGAGAGACCCAAATTCAAACTATGCATTTTAATTTGTCAGGCAGTTGTCATGGCAAGCTTGTGTTTAGAAATTTGCTAAATGCCTTGGGCATTCAAGGGAAACATGGAGAGCTGGAGAAGGAATTTCCACCCTAGCTAAAATATGCTAGAAGCTCCCTTTAAGTAATGAAATTGTTAAATTAACTGAAATTGCTGTTACTGTAACTGAAATTGTTAAATTTATATCTGCCAGGAGGAGTTGGTTATTTTAGCCAGGTGCTCAAGCTTCCATAGCCAGTGAGACTATTTTAATTCAGATTCTGCTAATTACAGTTTCAACAAGTAATTTTTGTGCTCCTAAAAGGCAGAGTTAGTTTCATATTAATTTCTATATGTTTATATGAATTGAAAATCTGTTGCTCCCAAATTTTTTGCTCCCAGAGGAATTAGTTTTCCTTTTCAAAGGTGATAGCTGTTAATTTTACCCTACTTTATTTTTAAGATCATAGTGTCACATGTAAATTTTTGGAAACTGTTGCCCTTAAAAACATTCTTTTGCTCATAACTATTATTGCTTATTTTTGAGGCAGGTGAAATATTTTTAGGCAGTTGGTCCTTATGTAAGAATTTTCCCTAAATTCTTCTTAGAATAGACAATAAGATCTCTTCTGGGGAAGTGAGCTGGAAATACCATGCAATCATAGAAGAAGAGGAAACACTTCAAGCATGTGTTATATTGTGCTGAGTTTAAAATGTCATAAATCTGAGGAACTCTGTGTGTAAGTACTGCCAAGTGGAAGTAGGGTTTGCAGAAACTCTTTCCCAGTCTGTTTTTGTAAGTAACACATTGATATAAAGAATATAAATGCAAATAATATAATTTTGCTATAAATGTAAAAAAAAAAAAAAAAAAATATATAAATAATGTTAATATAAATGGGAATATGTACTTGAAACTTACTGCCTTTGCTACTTGGAAACTTTAGGAAGAAGATAATTTTCTGAGACCAGGTAGTTTTGTTTTTCTTTTGAGGAGGCCTTCATATTTGTTACTCCTGAAATAGTATAGTTTGGTGAGCTTCATGACCATAAAGATTTAATAAGATTATCTGCGTTTATCTCATTGAAAAACTGTTCTGCAAGTGGTTTTAAGAGATGTACTTGTTTTTCAGTGTCTTGGAGGACTGTCAGTTGAACAAATTATATTTGTTAATCAGGCATCTTTGAGTATACACAGCGGATAAATTTACTGTGGGAGACAATGGAATATTAGTAAAATACTACTGGCTACTCTTAAAATCCAAGTATAATCCCATGTAAGATTTAATAGTACATAACTGATAATTATTCATATTAATGACCCATCATATGCTCTCTCAGCAATAGCAATGTAATGAAAATGAAGACCCCTAGAACATTAACCATGGGAGACCACAGAAGTAGGATTGAGTATTATGCTCAGTAGCCTTAAATAGCAATATCCCTGAAAGATATTGAGGCAGTTTTCATTTAATTCAAATAGATAAACTTTATTATAAAGTTCATAAATGACAGCTTAGGAATCTGTGCACGTTGTTTTGCAAGCAACATATAATTCCAGGATTATGGCAATACTGCATTAACACTGTTAAAATTTATTTTGGCACAATATCTGCGCAACAGGCTGTCCTAGGATGGAAGGATGTTAACAGCTTGCCTTACCTTTTGCTCAAAAACCCAGAAATACTTCTTCTCCAGCCAAAACAAGCAGCACCACATGTGCTTGGACTCTTTCTGCTGCTCCCTCTTCTTGGCCAGGCTGTGTTAGTGACTGTGCTCCTGGGAAGAGGAACAGAGCAAGGAGAAATCAAACAGGGTTACTCTGTCTCTTAGTGGGGATTTGAGACAATTCACTAAGAGATGTGGTGTAGGAAATAAATGAAATAATGAGTAATGAGAGCTCTGCTAAGGACTCTTTACAGTAAAGAAAGCTTCTTAAGAAATCAGCTTAAAGCTGCTGTAGCTTTTTGAGTACAAACACACTCGACCTAAGATATTCTCACTTGATTAGAATGTTTCCCTTGAGAGCTACTAAGAATCAGTTTTAGTATTTTGTATTACACTCATTTAACTTAAAATTGCTTGGATTTCCTACATGAAATCTCAGATGATTATATGAGTTTTGGACAGTAGATGTTCGTGCTTACCACTGTGTAGCTAAGGAGACTGAGGCCCCTGCTAAAATGGAAACAGCCTCTGAGGTGTGGAAATGCAAAATGTTTTTTCTCAGCCTTGGAGCAGAAATATTTTCTTCCTCTCCCACTGACCCAGGGCTAACACATAGACTGATGCCACTCAGGAATCTTTCTTTATGGTAACAGTCAAGATATCAGTTAATATTAATTCATGGAGACATCACATATTCCTTTGTCCATTTATTCACCTCTTACAGTAGTAAACTTATAGAAATCAAAATATATTGTGGGAGCAGAAAGCATTGGGAATCCATTTATGAGAGAATATTTTACTCTGTGTGTGTGTTCATATATCCCTATACAGTCCCACTGGAGATTTTTATGTTTTTCTCTGTCAATTTAGGGGTCAAGCAGGGAGGAAAGAAAATAGCATATAATGCAAATCGTAGCCATATTATTTCAGTCTTTGCAGTCTCTGTCCTTAGAGGTATTCAAGAGCTGAGTTGGAAAAGTCCTGAATAATCTGGTTTAATATCTTAGTTTACCCTAATTTAGACTCTCAAGGTCCTCTCCAGCAATGATAAACTAACAGAAAACATAAAAATGGTAAACTATGTAGAGAGAGACTCCTTCTATCTGTTTCAGTCACCAGTAGCTGAAAGTGTCTGAGAATATACATTAAATAATTGGACACTTAGGAAGCAAAAAAAACCCCACTCCTAAACTACAGAATAGATGAAAAAGACACAGAAAATCTCACATAGCTGTGGAAAGAATTCCCAGACTGTTTCTTATTTCCACCCTAAACAGTGCGGTCTGTTTATGCTACTTTCTACACATTTTTCCACAGTCCTGATAGTGTTCTGCTTCCATTGAAAACAGGGCTGGGTTATTTGGGAGCTGAAAAAAAAAGGTTCACATCATGTGGTTCTGCTGCTAGGAATCTGCCTGCTATTAACTGTAATAAGGGGGAAAATCCAATGAGTTTTCTGAAAGGAGATGATGAGAAAAAACCCCTCACTTCCACTGACTGTTTAAAACATCAAGTCACTAATGAAGTGACTAAGGATATACCTTTGTCTTCTTATGTATTTAGCAAAGCTTTCTCAGTGAGAAGGGTGTTAATTGATCACATTTTAGGAACAGAAATCGTGATCAGAAATTATCAGCTTGGGCCATAAATAGAGAAATAAGGGCAAAATTAGCATTCTCATTTGATGAACAGCAGATGACAGAATTAGAATATTTTCTCTTAATCTGTATACTCCTGTTTGCCATCTGGTGCTTTTTGAAGTCCTATACTCTGATTCCTCTGAACTGATAGATTATGTGATATTTGAAGCATTTAATATGCAGACTATATAAAATAGATTGACCTCCTTGTGTTGAATTTCTCAGGATAAAAAGTTCAGCCGTTACAGGAGCTGTGTCTCCTCCTTTTTCCACCCCCAGGATAATGTTCAGAGTTCCAACATACTCCAGCCCACTGCTTGAAACACAGAACACTTGCTATTATATAAGACACTTCAATTTGATGTGATTTCTCTGTTCATGGTATTTTTCACATTAATTTTCACTGCTCTGAGATGATATTTTGTTGCAAATGCCAGAAGGAGGTGTCAGAGGGATGGGGTCACTGTGTGCCCTTAGGGTAGCATTTGATACAGAGCTGTGCAGCACAGCATTTCCAAGAATTTGGGGTAGCACTCAGTTAATGGAAATAAAATTTAATTTTAAATGCTTTTAAGAGGGACTGTGAAAAGATGGACATGATGGTCATACTAAGAACAAACTAAAGGTCTCTTTTAAAGGCTCTGTTTGAGAAGCAAGTGAATAATTTCTCTTGGTGTAACTGTGATTTATGGATGGGTGTGTGATTTTAAGTCTTAAAAGACTTTTCATAGCCAAGCAAGGATTTAAGAACCAGCTAAGCTGTTAGATGACTTTCCAATAGATATAAAAGTTTTAATTTAATAAATGTAGGGGACATTTTCTATCTCTGCAGCTAATACACACTAGAATGCTGTGTTAAAATGTGATTCTTATTCCCTGTTGGGTTGAAGGCCACAACTTTTGTCCTTACACCTACAGTTGCTGACAGAGATCCTGGAAATGATCCTTTTTGCAGCTTCAAGCACAGAACTCTTGCACCAAAACAAATGGACAGCATATTTTATATATCCTCACTGTCCAGTGTGTGCATGATTTAAAACTAGAGCATAAAAATTCTGCAGAATCCTAAGGTTTTGCCACAGAGTGGGACCTAAACCCTTTTAAACCATCCCTGAAAAGCCTTCCTTTGTGCTTCTCCCACCAGTTGTAACACCACACTGTAATTACTTGCAGACTTTGCACTTGTAGAGAAAAGAAAATTCACAGAGCTTGCTAGGAATGCTTCTCGTAGGATTAACCTTTCTTGTTTTGCAAAAGTAAAGATCTTTGAATGATGTTAATTAAAGAAAAGCAGAAACCAGAGAAAATGGCAGTCTAAGAAAACAGTAATTTTTTTCTCTGTTTTTTCTTGAGATGGAATATGCTCCTCTTTTATCAAAAGTATCTTAGAGAAGGGATTATTTAAAACATATGAATTATAGCAGTAGAATTTTTATTACTCCTTTTTTTTTCCTTTTCATCTGCCTCTTTACACCTTCCTTGTTTTTCATTTCAGTGGTGAGCAGGTAGGCTTGATGGGCGATTGCAGTGGCTTCCATGGCATCTCAGCTGGCCTGTTGGACAAGGTGGAAGCACAATTGTGTGAGGAAAAGGGAAGGCAAAAGCTGCAGTTCCATTGCTGAGGAAGCTTCTCCAGGCCTCCTCTTATTTTCCCCTAATTCAAAAATTCAAGGATGATTCCCTGTAGGAGCAATTTCCATGCCCATGATCTCGAGAGACACAAGCTGCTTTAACAATAGCATTAAAACAAGCATCCAAGAGAGGCTTAAATTTTGTTATGAACATTATAGAATAAAATCTGAGCAAAATCTATTCCAATTAATGACAGGAAAGCATGTCAACAGCCATGAGAAATGGTGATGAACTTTCTCTAAATGCAGATTAGAATAACTTGGTTGTTTAACAAAGAACCCCTCTTACAATGCTTCAGCTTTCATGAGTGAAGTAGCTCAGACCAGGCTTATGTGCATTAATAGCTGGTCATTCCTTGTATGTTTGTATTATTTTTTCACACACTCATATTTTCTGTTTTCCTGTTCTTATCATGGTTGGGGTGATGCAGGGTTGGTTTTAAAGCAGGGAAGCAGATGTTGGTGGAATGCTAAATAAATGCACTTGAAATAATTGGATTATTTTATTGTAAAGGCCCTACTAATGCAGCTGTGTGTCTCTGGCTAATACTAGATATTTACAAGGGAGCAGAAAAATTCTGAGTAGATGGGTGGTAATTAGCACAGCTGAGGAAAGCAGAGAACATTTGGACACACTCTCTTATGTATACAGGAAGTGGGAAGATGCATTCCTTTAACCCATGTGCTTTTTCTCATTACTCTTTCTCGTGTCATTCTCATGCCATGAAAATAAATAACTTGGTTCATTTTCCTTGCTTTCTTTTCCTTGCCATAGTGATTTTTAGGACTTGTTTCTCTGTGAATGAAAAATTGTGATGATGTGAAATTGCCAGGCTTTGACTTAAGGCACGTGGAAAGATATTCTTGCATTTTATGCTTTTTTTGCACTTAGATGGCCCATGAAGTGACCTTGAGAAAAAACTGTTCCTTTCTCAAGGTGATTGTTTTGGCATTTGTTTCTCTGTCTTGGATACCTCTCTAGGAGTGTGATGGGCTCCCAGGGAGAAGGAAAACCAGATGATCCATAAATTCCAGTCTTTTTCAGTTGAGCTTTGACACGGCTGCCTGTCAGATTGAGAACACAGGAATGTTCTCTGGGTTGCTCTCTCACAGCCCTTCCTGACCTGCTCAGTGTCACTCCAGCTTACTTTGGCCCACAACAATTCTGCATGTTTCCCTCTAAAGGCACTAATACAGAAATTACCAGATTTCTTATCTCATTTTTCCTTGTAACTCCAATTTTTCATCCTTGCCTCTCTTTGAATCATGTGCTGTTTATCTTCAGGTCCATGCTTGCAGTATCACCACACAGGTCTACTGGCACACTCAAAAGCAAAAGTGTATGTTTCAAATCCATTGAATTTAATCTAGCTGCCTCAAGTGAAAAAACAAATATTTCACCTATGGTTTTGGCAGGATAAAAGATGAGCTTGAATGATTCTGTGCACACATACCTCTGAGTACTGAAGGAGAGCTCGTGAGAATTCAAGTATTACTAAGCCATCAGGGCTTGGATCTCTCCCTTTGCCTTGTTAGAGCTGATTCTGTGACCCAGGTCACCTCTGGCTATAATTAGGAGTTTCTTACATTCCTGCATGACTTAATTTATCTTTCTTATATTTAACCTCCAGCCTTCTTGCCACAGTGGAACAGGCAATTCTACTTTATCTTTCCCAGCTGCATTATTTTCTTTTTCTAACCCTCCTTGCCTTGACTTTATTGTGCAATACTGAGACACTGGCTGTCTGTCCCACAACATGAATTATTTTCCATGTTTTTGGCTGGCTTTTGGGGAGAAGGAAAATACCATCCACTAAGGGCAAATTAGCTGAAAACTCCACCTTTCTGGGATGCACTGGAAAACTCCTCACCATCTGTCACCCAGATCCAGGCCCAGACAGGGAGAAGGAAGCAAAGCAGCAAGCAAGAGAAAAATTACAGCTTGGAGGCTGCTGCTGGTACTTTAGATCTGGAAATTGAACTGGAGACTCTGGATTCATTTTGGTCTTTATTTAGAAGTCTACAGTGACAAAAAAAAGGTGCCAGTTTATTTCTAGCTATATTTCTCAATTATTTAAATATATAGAGAAGCAAAAAAGTGTTGTCTAAAGAAGAAATATGCCATGTTTTTCAATCTGTGTCATTAGAGTATCAACACATCCCTTGGTCTTCACAGACCAACAACTGCTGACTGACTTAACGTTCATGGAACTTCTAATTTACCTTTGCCTTAGCTCTGTTTCTCTTCCAAGTCCTTGGCTGCATCTTGCCTTTTGTCTGCCAACTTTTCTTCATGTCCATTACACTGATATTATACCTTTGGCTTTTTTTTTTTAGTTTATTGTTGCTTGTCGGTCTCAAATCTGTTTAGGTTGTTTGTTCATTTGTTTTTTCTTTTTTTTTTTTTTTTTTTTTTTTTCTCTCAAGTATCAGCCCATCACATAAAATGTATAATCTCTCTTCAGCAATTTGGATCACCTTTTTCCTGACTCAGGCTTGATTTTGTATCTCCAAGTACTGCCCTTTTGTCCAGGTTTAGCTTTTCCAAACTTCTCCTGTCACCTGCATCCCCTGATATATTTCTTTACTGAGCAGCTGTTTATTTTTAACTGGATTTCTTGCAATTCTAACTCTTGCAAGCAGGTGCCAGATAAACTAAATCACCATGGAATAGTCAGTAAGTTCTTCTGTTCCCACAGTTTTATAAAAAATGGTTACAAGGACTTTAAAATTCAGTAAAATAGGGAGGGTTGTGGCTCTTTTAATTTCTCCTTCACAGAGCTGATGTGCTTTTCTTGTGTTTTGTTTTGTTTTAAACCTTGTGAGAAAGCATAATTATGCCTAAAACTCCTGTAAATAACATCAAGACCTAGAGGCACTGAGGTGAGTGGTTACTTGAACACAGTCCTTCACTTTGCATGGTCAAGGGCTTCTGAAACCACTTCTGATTGGTGTTTATCAATAGTGCTCTCTGTTAAAATAAAAAATAAATAAAATGGGGAGACCTTAGAGAAGCCAAGGGCTATGTGTACTGAACCATCACAGAGCAGTCTTTGTTTTACCATGGACAGTGTAAGGCAGCAGGAGCTTAAACACCTGAAACGTACAGACTTGTTCAAGGCTGCACATTGATAGCAGAGATGAGAGCAGAACCCTGATTTCAAACTCTAACCTCCTGTAATTCCTTTGTATCAGCATATGGCTTCTAAATATCCTTGTTTCTGGCTGTAGGTTCTTTTAAATCCAAGTGGACCCATGTCCAAATTTTTTTTTTGATAATTCCTGTTGAAGTTTTGTAGTTTCTGGTTCCCCTTAAGTGTTAAAGCCATTAATGAATCTTTTTTGGGCTTTTTCTGCAATACCCCAGGACAGTGTTAGCTGCCTTCTGACTGCTTTGCAGGCACATAGTCTGCATGCTTACCAAGAGGAAAAACTTGGAGATTGTTCTGTTTGTGCATTCAGTGTCTTAGGGCAGATGTTGCGGTGCGTTCGCGAATTTTATGTATTATGATT
>JAHXMQ010012340.1:19266905-19279120 GCA_020466415.1 Ammodramus savannarum pratensis
TCGGGGCTCGACTCTGGGCATTCCCCGTGGGTACGGCCAGTCTGTGCTCCGTTGCTGGTCACCTGCCACCTTGAATAAACCAACTTGAACCCCAGAGCCGAGTCACTCCTGTCTCTGCGTCGCGTCTACGGCTGCGGAACCAAGTACCCACCCGCCAGTCAGCCGAGGGCCACTCGACGCCTGAGGGGGCTGGCGGAAGGCTGCTGCCAGGGTGGTGGCCCCCACTCGTGCTAGCCAGACTCGGGTCACCGATACCCATCCCAGCAGGCAGATTTAGCTCTAAGCTCTGAGATGGACAGAAGTCTCTCTGAATGATGAAGGGTGCATGTACAGGGTCTATAGAATGGTGAGCTGCTGACCCCTGGAAAAGCTGGCATTTGAACTCTTTGGCATGTTTGAACATGTCTGTGTTTTCTGACATCTCTGGCTCTCCTTATTTCTCACCAAATCCCCATGGTAATAGGAAGGACCTTCTGTCCCTCAATAATCTCCAGGGAATCAGTGGCAGCTCTAATACCCTGTGTTATGCTATCACCCAAAGACATTATTTGGGGTTCTGGTTTCTCTCTATTGGTGCTTTACAAGCAGAGGTGACTGAATTCTAGTTTATAACTCCTTTATGGTTTTATTTTTTTTTTTCTTATTAAAAGGAAGGATTGGCTGCATTTAAGCATTCAGGAATGTGAGCATGGGTTGCTTTAGTAAAGTCATGTTCAGTTGCTCTGGTACAGCTTTTACCTGACTCTGCCAGCAGTAGAGGAGGAAGGCAGGAGGCAAACAGGCAAGAAGCAGTGTTGCAATTCCTCATTTAGCAATCATTCTGCTAAATACTAAAAAATGCTATGTGTTCAGAATTAATACAGTATGCCCTGTTGATTTATTTATGCCATATATTCTGTGTGGTGAAAGTATATTTTGTCAATTTGAAGAGATTTTGTATTGCCTTTTTTTCTACCTTTGAATTTTGTGCATGAAATCATGCGCTATTGCTTGGTTCCATTTTTAGACCAAGCTTATTTCCTTATGATTTAGCTGGAAATGGCTGTTAGAAAGTGCTCACACTATTGACTTTTCATGGCAAGCTTTTTTTTGGTGTTCAGAGGGCCTGATGATTGTGCAATGGTATGAAAGTGGAGTAAATTTGGAGTAAAATTTAAATAAATGAATCTGCTTTAAGCCCCAAGTAAATTCATTCCACATTCCTCTAATTTATGATAAATCAGTTCTTCAACGTGTTGGCCAAGAAACTCTGATCGATATTGTCATTAACTGGTGTTTGCCTTTTTTTCACTAATAAAAAGCTGATCCAGCCAGGGTTGGTTGGTTGGTTGGTTGGTTGGTCACCAAGGTGAGCAGATGTGATGGGCTGGCAGGAGAGACCGAGATCTTCCAAAGGCACATTTTTACTGCACACAAAAGCAGAACAGTCTGCCACCCTACAAAGAGAGATGAAACCCAAGCCAAGGCCAGGACAAAACAATGAAGGTTCCACGTGCCAGTAACCGTCATTTCAGTGGGCAGACATGCAGTTTCTAAGAATAACAGCTTTTATGTTAACGCTTTCAAACTTGAATGTGGTCAGAATCTCTATCCAAATCAAAGCACAGTGGCTTGCAAAAGCCTCTTGCCTTCTTTCCCACATAGGTTATCTTTGATGTGAGAATTTTATTGTATTATATATGAGTTAGTTAAGTAGTAAATTGTTCCATTTCAGGAATAATCTAATTTTCTGGAATTCGGGAAAATCCAATCCCATGACCAGTTCTACATTTTGAGCCCTAAATTTTCCTCAGTGGATACATGGGATATTGAGTACATATATATTCTCATATTGATGAATGAGAATATTGGATTCAGGGACATTGAGTGACAGCCTTCCAGACACCTAAAATACTTATGAAACACTTTATAGACACAAGTTTAATAATATAACCAACTATAGTTTATAGTATAATAGTATAACCAACAATAATAGTGTAATCAACAATAGTTTTGTAGTATAACCAACTATATAAGTATTCAGAATATTTGTCTCATTTGAAAATTGTTACTTTGATAAAAATCGTGGTTTTTTGTAAGTATCATGCAAGTGGCAAAAAATAGCTTTCCACAAGCCAATTTTGATACTTTAATCAGTAATTAGTTAATACTTCCTCAGAAATATGCCTTCCCTCAGAATTTGTATTAAAAATAATATTTTTTTAATGCTTTTTAATACTGATTTGTGAGTCATGAGGCATCTCTTGCTTAAACAAGCAAGGTGTTGGATTTTATGGACTGAGTCGTTCCTAAGGACTTCCTACCTGCTCCTGTCACAGGGCTCTTTGTGACTGCATGGGGTAGTTCAGTCCATGATGCCCAACTGATGCCTCAGGTTTCAGCTTTTCTCTTTTTCACATTCTGTGCTGCTTTAGTGTGTGGGTCTGGGCTTCACATTCAGGGATGGTGAGCTCTGTGCACAGGGCAGGGAGACAAAACAATTCCTGCTCCAGCTGGACACCAAGGACAAATGATCCCAATCTCAGCCCCAGAGCACAAACACCGTGGGCTGCAGAGAGAAAAAGAAGCAGGGTGGGACTGCCTGGGCTAAAGCTGGAATGGGACAATGAACTGCAAGGTGCAAATGGAGCAGAACTGATCCCAGGAAGAGAGCCCGGGAGCGCTCGTGCATTTTGGGGCCATTTTGGTTCATCTTGGGTGCAGCCCTGGGTGGGCTCTAGTGCTGCCCAAGGTGGATCCATGGAGGAGATGCTTTGAATCAATCCCTGCTTTATTCTGTAGCTCTGTCCAGCCCCCGCTCTAGGGCATGAGATCATAGCCATGAAATAATATCAGAACTAACAGCACTGAACACAGTGTGTATTTTCCTTTTCCTCTTGTCAAGCTATGGTCTTTGACAATGGTTTTTTTTTTGGTCTCTATAATATGGTATGGGAGTTGAAAAATCAATAGAAAAAAACATGAATTATTGATGATTGCTTTGCAGAACATTCTGCGGTTCTTTCCTGCTCCACTGTGCACGGGTCCCTCAATGCCCTAAGAAAAACCACAGCCCATGCAAATGAGGAGATAGTTCCCATGGCTTTAATGGGATCATGGATTCATTTTACCCTGAGGAGTTTTCATAATCACCCCCTAAAGCACGAGATGTAAGGCTGTGCAAGCCTCTAGTGACTTCAGTCCTTGTGGCTTTCTCCCCCTCTTTCTTTACTTTTTATTTCTGTACTTCTAAAAAGGGAAACCTGGCATGTGACTTTGCACAATCTGTCATGTAGGGCTTACAGCTTGCCTCAAGCATTCTTTTTTTAGCATGCTATAGGTATAAGCACTCACATACAATGTGATGCACCAGTATTTTCTTTCTCCTGTTATTCTGCATTGCAGGAATAGAATGTGCCAGGCATATGTTCTTTTTGTGACTTCAGCATAGGGTGTCTTCTTAATGAGCAACACATAAACCCCATTTTTTAGGTCCCTGAGAAACTCCTCTCTGAATCTCTTCTGCTGGTAGTTTTTTAATCTTTTATCTTGTATATGTATGTTCCTTGGTGAAGGGCCCAATTTTGTCTTGGTCTGGGTTTTTTTTGCTGTTTTTACAATTAGAGCATACCAAGCATACTGATTAACGCTTCTAACTGCTATGGACACCCACAACAGCAGCAATAAACCTATTTCATGAATTGTAAAAGGGGTATGTTGTCAGAATATGAACTCTGACTTGAAATGGAAGGATACCCCATGCTTTATTTCCTTTTTTTTCCTGCCTACAATTATGTCTTTTCCACACCTGGAATTCCTGTAACTGGCCATAAAGCATAAAGCATTCCTTACAAGGTTTCCCTGTTGCCAGTTAGACTCCGCAGAGTTTGCCTGAGACATTTGCAATGTCTTAAGAAAGAAATTAAAAATGTGCATGAAGGGGACTGATGTACTTTTTATTTTCTTTTTGTAGTTTTTGTCTGGCAGACAGTGAAGTGCTAGCTGAATTGATACATTTTTATGCAACAGAAAAGACATAAGGAGAATCATTTGAAGCAGAATGAGATCTAAAGTCTGATGAGCAACTTTATTGTACGTGTTTATTTATTTTATACACATCCATTTTTGATTGGAAAAGGAAAACCTTGATGGTGGTTCCCATTTTTCATTTCAGGGAGAAATGATTCTCCTTGTTTTTCACACCAATATGGTTTAGGAGCACTGAGAACTTTACTTTTGCAAATAGAGATTTGGAGGTGTTTCCCTACTCCACTTGATCAGAAGCTCCAAGAATTTTACAGTCTGCACTTAAAATAAATGATAATTTTTAATAAGTGAAGTTTAATCTCCCAGGAGCTCTGGTGCTAGCAGCTAGCATGCATCTTTCTTGGGAGATTATTTAATGTAAAACTGCTCATTTTTCAGACAGCAGATACGTAAGAATATACATAAGTGTTATTCTTCCAGTTCTGAATGCATTTGTAAGAACTGTGGCTGGTAAGGAAAGATCTTTTAGGTTTCCACATCCCACACCAATCTGATTAAATAATGTTCATATTTGCTTTCAGAGTCCTTAAAGTCTGTAAGGATGTCCACTTTGGTTTTGAAGATGTAACAATTGGAAAACTGACCTATGTGTATCCAAACTTAAAGATTTTTTTAAAATTATACATAATTTTTGTGACACTTATCAAATTTAAATGAAAGAATTTGGTCTTGAGAGAAAAAAATCCTGCCTAACTTGTAATTCAAATCAAGACCAGCAGAAGGTCTAAAAATAGATATCTTGTCAGTTTAATTTCAGTCATAATTTTAGTTCACTTGAATCATGATTCATTAGGAAAAAAGCTGTTTACTTTGGAAAATAAAGACAGCAATTAACTAATGCAAAGGGGTTAGTAAATCACAAATGCACTTAGGGTGTTTACAGAGCCTATCTTTATCTGCTGTGTAACTGTAGAATGCACTCATTTGTATCAGCCTGCTTGGCTTACCTCTGACGTGTCTCCATGAATAGTTTTTATTCCTCATGATTGTAACCCAAGACTGCCATCAGACAATGTCTTAGCTCTCATTTCCCCTCAGCCATGCTGAGCTGGTTTTGTTGCTGGTGGGGCTATGTTTCCCACAGCAGCATCCCACAGGGGCTCAGGGTGAGTTTGCCGAAAAGGCAGCAAGGTGACAGGTGTAAAATGTCTGAAACTATGAAACCAAGCACTTCCCTTTAGTCTGGCATTTTACGTCTTACTGCATAAATATTTTTAACTGATGTCAGTGTTATATATACTGGGAACTTTTGTGCAGGTTTTTGTTTGTGCTGTAGAATTGTGTTTAGTGTTTTGATATTCTCTCCACTAGGTCCTTTTGCAAGCCTTGCTGTGTTTCTCTTAATTTATGTCTATACAAAGAAATAAATATTTTATAATGAGGATGATTTTCCAGAGTAAGTTATGCAGCTGGCGAGTAACTGTTATACTTTCCATACACATAGTGGGTACCTAATAGGTCTAGATGTTTAGTCCTCTTGTGGATACACTAAATAATTAATGGATAAAAAGTGGGTCTGTGGTAGTACAGCTCATTATCATCTCTCTCAGGTATGCATTTCTCCTTAATAAACCTATATTGTGAGAGAGTGCACAGTTGTAACAGACAGAGGTAAGAGATGCTGCCTTGAATGGGCCTCTTCAATTTTAATGACCTGCAGGTCACCAACCTGTGAGCACACAGGTGGATATTGTGACAAGCCTCACTGAATTCCATGGCCCAAAATACAAAGAGACATTTTATAGGCTTTGTATTTCCTTTTAAAAATCCTTCTGATTTTGTTTCTCTGACTATATGAGAAGCAATAAGCGAAGTCTGTAAATATTTTGTTGAAGGAGTTGTTAATGCTCACTACTAACCCATGGAAGGTGAAAAGTATTGATGCCTTGTGCAGGCTGCCCTAGAGCAGGGGCTAGACAGAGCTACAGAATAAAGCAGGGATTGATTCAAAGCATCTCCTCCATGGATCCACCTTGGGCAGCACCAGAGCCCAGCCAGGGCTGCACCCAAGATGAACCAAAATGGCCCCAAAATGCACGAGCGCTCCCGGGCTCTCTTCCTGGGATCAGTTCTGCTCCATTTGCACCTTGCAGTTCATTGTCCCATCCCAGCTTTAGCCCAGGCAGTCCCACCCTGCTTGTTTTTCTCTCTGCAGCCCACGGTGTTTGTGCTCTGAGGCTGAGATTGGGATCATTTGTCCTTGGTGCCCAGCTGGAGCAGGAATTGTTTTGTCTCCCTGCTCTGTGCACAGAGCTCACCATCCCTGAATGTGAAGCCCAGAAATACTAAAGCAGCAGAGAATGTGGAAAATATAAAAGCCAAAACCTGAGGCATCAGTATGACCGTGAAGTTTGTAGGCCGCAAAGCCTGGCCAGCGGTAGCATTAGAGACGTTGTTTTTATAAAACCCCCTCTGGTTTCATTTTGGAAGGATCCACTTCTGCCATGGTCCAAGGTTGATGATGGCTGGTTCACCACTGGCAGATGCCCAGGGTAGATGATTGCCCTGGCACAGAGTCTATGGGTTGGGGCCACCCCAAGCAAGAATAGGGCTGGGCAGAGCAAGGTCAAGAGCAGCTGTGAGGAGAAAGACTTGGGGTTTTTGGTTGGCAGGAAGCTCAGCAGGACCTGGCAGGGTGCACTGACAGCCCAGAAAGACAAATGTGCCCTGGGCTGCAAGAAAAGCAGTGTGGCCAGTAGGGCGAGGCAGGGGAATGACTCCCTGCTCTGCTCTGGGGATCCCAGCTGGAGCTCTGCATCCAGCCCTGGCTCCCCAGCAATAAAAGGGCACAGAGCTGCTGCACTGAGTGCAGGGGAGGCCATGAGGTGCTCAGAGGGCTGGAGCACTGAAGAATTGGGCTGAGAATTGGGGTTGTTGAGTCTGGAGAGGAGAAGGCTCTGGGGGGAGCCTTCTAGCAACTTTCCAGTTCGAGAGGGACTTCCTGCAACAGCATGGAGAAATAAAACAATGGGGAGCACCTTCAAACTGACAAAAGAACAGCATTGGATTTAATATTAGGAAGGAATTCTTGACTGTGAAGGTTCTGAGGCCCTGGCAAAGGCTGCCCAGGGAAGAACCTTGTGGCTGCCCCATCCCTGGAAATGTTCCAGGCCAGGTTGAATGGGACCCTGCTCTGGTGGAAGGTGTCCCTGCCCATGATCTTTAAGGTCCCTTCTAACACAAACCCCTCTATGATTCCAACTGAAACGGAAGAAAAAAAGGTTATCTTTCTATATGACTACTGTTGGGAAGGATGGGAGCATCTCCTTTTATTTCTCTTTGTGTTTTATTTTTTGGAGATTACTCCCCACAGGTGGAATAATTGTTCTGCTCATCAGAATTTGTTTGGCTAAACAAAAATGCCTTTGAGTAAGGTGCCAGCAAAACTTTAGTCCATATGCCATTAATCCCTGTGTGTTGTTGTCTGTATCTGTTCTAAAATTAGAAATTACTTGTACTTTAACGTTTTATTAGAGTAATTAGGAAACAGACTTTCTCAATTTTTAGTAGCCTGAGGGTGTTTAAAAGCAAGGTAATTTCAAGTGCATTTTACATTGTTTGCTGGTAAAATTTAATCTTGACATTTTTGCTTGTCCTAAACTAGATTAAAAAAAAAACAGAATAAGAATGCTTTGGAAATATGTAAAATACAGTATTTTCTATTTAAAACAACAAAAAAAGAGCATACTAATAGTAATAGCAATAATGGAAATCAAAGTTCAGTTTTTAACACATATATTTTTATATTCTGGCCTCCAAATGCTGAACTCATTTTCTTCCGAAATTCTCTGCAAACTTCAGGTGGAATAAATTGTATCTAGCTCATCATTCAGCTGAGTCACTTTAAGGTTCATTTTAGTTGCTTTGCTTCTTTTTCATAGCACTTATTTACTGAAATGCCAACACCTTACTTGACACATAAATGTAAAACCCACACGTTTTGATAATCAGCTGAAAATAACAAGAATAGAAATGTTTCAAATAAAAAGAATTGAGCTGATACTTCTTTCTTATCAATAAATCCTATCTCATTTATTTCTATGACAAATTGGAGGATACACTCAAAGGAAAGTCAGAAAATAGTTCGCGGAAGAAGAAATATTTGAGGAAGGAAATTCTTTCAGAGTAAGGGATGTCCAGGAAAGAGGAGTTTCTGTGAGTTTTCCCATCTATTTCTCCACTTCAAGGTTTTCCACCATGGCTGTAGGCATTACAATGAAGGCATAAGAATCTTTACTTCCCCTGGTTCTATGGGTCCACGTTTATTTCTTTATGGCAAGAGAAAGATTTTGGCTAGGGACATGTTGATGGAAGAAATAAGGGATTAAAGAGGTTAAAGAAAACAAGGTGTTTTACCCCTGAGAGATTTTAGTGGTCTATTAAAAAGTTGTCAAGGATAAACCTTTTTCCAGATTGCAAAAGATGCTGGACAGAAAGGTGTCACATCTGAACATTTGATCTTCAGCAGAGAAAAAGCACAAGAACAAACTAAAGAACAGGAACATTTAATGCCAGTACTATTTATGTGTTGTTTTTAAAAATGATTCTTTTTTTTTTCTTCTTTTTTTTTTTCTTTTTGCCCCAAGCTCTGAGACTGGGCTTTTTAACCTGGTGGCACCAGCAGTTAGTAAAAATTCCTGGGGGAGATTTTCCCTAGAACATAATGCAAGCGGAAACAACTGCAGAGCTGCAGGCAGCTCCTTCAAAAACAAGACAGCATTTGTTAGTCAACTGGAATTCAGCATGAGCAGCCTCTAGGGCAGTGTCACTAAGGCAGAGAGAGGAAATGTGGATTTCAATGGTGCTGGCACACCTGCTAAGTGCAGAACAGGGCTTCTCTGGTGGAAAGAGCCAGTAATAGACATTTTTGCTTGTCCAAACTGGCCATTTCTTCCCCTTGTTTTTTTGCCCTGAAGACACAGCCCATGTTCAGGTGACAAAATGCTGTCAGATTTCTGAAGAAGGAAGAATTTTGAACCTGATGCTGTGTGATCTGGATGTAGTGCCTATAAAATATCTGTGAAATGCACTTTTGAGTCAGACAGCTACTGTGTGCTGTCTCTGAGACCAGAACACCCTAGTGCACAGAGGAAAGATGCATTAGGAAAAATCCTTTCTTCAATTGTCATTATTGTGCCCTGGGCTATGGGAAATGGCTTTGTAAACTATCCTCAAAGCTTGACAGAAAGCTTACACAGCCTTGTACATCTGTATGCAAACTCTGAGGTGAGGTGTGGAAAGTCTGCCTTAGGAAAGTCCTTAAGATTATATGGTTGAGAGTGAGATTGAACTAGAAATGAGTTTCAAAATATAGCCTTGCAAAAAGACCAGATATTTTAGAGAATTAAAATTGTGAAAGATGCATTGTAACAGGACTACATGGAGAAAAATATAGGTGATTGGCATTAAAAATAATAGCAGCATAATAATGGTGTGGTAATATAATAGTAATAGTGTGGTAAAAGTTAATAGGCTAAAAAACATTTGTAAGGTATTGTAACTAAGAAATAGGTTGGTTTCTGATGGAGTGGCATTGAGTTTTACATCTCCTCTCTTTTACTATTCATTGAGACTAAGAATAGAATCTTTTAAAATGCCTCCCAGTTAGCCCATCTCTGTAAAAGCTGGGAAAGCCAGCACTGGGTAAATGACATCTGAGAGGCAGCAGGCAGCTTGAGAGTGCAGTATCCTCCAAGTTTCTGAGCAGGGGCCCCACACCGCTCTGTGCCACCCACTCATGCTTTTCCTTGTTCACAATAGGTTTGAAAACACAGTATGATGTACTATGGACTTGCTGCTCAAACTGAGATACTGCCTTTGAATCATGAGTAAATACAGAAATTTAATGATAATCATAATTTAATGATAATAAATGATAAGCAGAGAATAAACACATAAATTTCATACTTTACATGAATCAGAATATGAGGGTGATACTGTATCAATATCTTGCTCAACCAGTTTAGTGTATCTACATGTAAAACCCCAATGGATTTAGTGCCTAACAATGCTTGGTTTAAGTGTTGTCAGAATTTACTATTTCTGCAAATAGTGGTTGCTTTGATGTGCAATTGTGTACTGCAAACATCTTTTAATCTGAAATTTACATACAATCAGTGGTATTTAATTTTGAAAAGTGTTTTCTACAGAGCTGTTCACAGAGAAGATTTGTATCTTTTCTATTGGCAAAACGTTAAACAGAGGAGCAGTGAGAAAAGGGCAGTAATAATTGCAAGCCCTATCTCCCATTTCCCAAGAGCAAATGTAGAGGGGGAAAAGACTGACAAAAAAGTGTGCACTTCTGATGGGTCACATCACTTTTCTTCTCAGTTGCATGATTCAGGATCAGTATCAGCAGTGCTGTTCCTCTACAACATTCCAGGTATTGATGACATCCAGCAGAGCTGAGCAGGAACTCTGTTTGACGTGACAGAACTCCTCCTTGCAAACTGATTTACCCAAATCCCTGTCTCATTTGTGGAGAAACAGCAATATTTCTTCTGACATTGCTGTTTCTCAGACACTGCTGACAAATCCTGGCTGCATCTAAGTTGCTGCTCCATGCAAATTGGTAATATTTGGGGGTTTCTATCTGAATTCCTTCCAGAGGTGTAGTTGAAACCAGGAAAGCTCTCTTTCTTAGCAGCACGAAGCTGAACCACATGGCCAGCTCTAGTACATTGTTACTGTGCCAAGTGATGTGGACAAGAGCAAATTCCTGCTTCCGTAGGCACATTGTCTGCAATGTGATTTCCTCAAGTTGCTTACCAGCAGTATGAAAAGGAGTACAGCATGGGAGTGTGCTATTAAAACTGCCAAGAGGAAGCATTCTCCTGGCTCTCAAGCCTTACACACACTCTGCCCTGAAGGCATGCTTCTCTTAATTCAAGGGACCAGCATTAAATGCTGCCAACGAGACTTTTTGCAACCAGTAATTATTTCTGACTTGATTTTAGGCATTCTTGTTGTGGCCTTGTTAACTGCTAGTTCTATCATGATGCATTTCAGGATATTTTAGCTTTTGTGCATTTGCTTTTCAATAACTGTTCTGGATGCAAAGCTCTCACTATATTATGAAATACAAAGTACTGAGCATGAAGTTGAGTTGGGTTTTTTTTTTGGTTGGTTTTTTTGTTTGTTTGTTTGGGTTTTTTTTTTTGTTTTTTTTTTTTGTTTTTTTTTTTTTTGTTTTTTTTTTTTTTTTTGCCTTAGTGCTTGTTGGTGTATTTTTTTCCCCTCCTGATTTTAGCTCTTTTCATTTCTAATACAAGAAATTCTAGTACAGTTCTGGTCAGCCAATTTTGATTCAGAACCACTTTTCTTAAGTATATTTGGAAATCTAGAAAACAGCACCAGCAAAGACTTAACAAAAGGATAGCTTTGAAAAAGAAAAACTGTGAGCAAAAATTATTTGGCATTCTAAACTGCATTTTTACTGCAGAGTGGTTTAAACTGCAGAGTGGTTTTGCAGCACATGGAGAAAAGACTGATGGGATAAATACTGTATTGTGGACATATAACCATGTTATATAGCCATACAACCATGTTATGGTTATAAACTGCAGTACAAGGACATTAGAGACCACTGGAATTTCTTTACCACATAAAAGGAAACAGGCAGCAGAGCAATTTTATTAGCTATTGGCCCAAGAAACACCCCCTGAAAACTGTAGCACAAAACACAGCGTGCAGAGGTGTATTTTAGATAGATAATACAACTTTTGCTTTCCTGCCAACACTGCATTTTCTTCAGGATCATGATTCTGTTAAATTCAGCTGTATCAGCCTTTGTCCTTTTGATTTAAGTTGCATCCGTTTTCAGAACTGTACAACCATGACCAGGAAGGCTGTCAAAAAATTCGAGTATTTTTATAAAAATTCGAGTCTTTTAACCATTTAATAATAATAATTTAATAATCCATGTTTATTATAACACAGAAATTCAATTTTTGCTGTGCTGTTGTCCACTATTGGAACCCACTCACTGTTTTTCTTACTCAGCTGGAGTCTTACAGCAGTCATGCTCTTGGATACCGTAATGGCAGCATTCATCCCACTATCTTATTATTGAATAACACCAGCTCTAATATATACAAAAAGTCTTTCCTGGCCTCCTTTGTCTCCTCAATTAGTTCATTAGTTAATGAAGCTGTTATGGATGATATATTAATTCACGCTGAAGGAGTTAA
>JAHXMQ010012340.1:19279220-19308784 GCA_020466415.1 Ammodramus savannarum pratensis
TTGATAAAATTGGCTTCCGAAATTGATCATTTATAACAAAGCCTATGAACAAATTTAGCTGGTATATTTTAAGTAAAATATTTTAAAAAATCAAACAATGCTGTCAAGAGTAAAAGCCTGACCTGGTGTAAATCAGATTAATCTTACTTAAATCAGTAAGTGTCCTTCAAAATGAGTCCACTTCTGCTAATTGAGGTATATGTGTGAATTTTAGAATACTAGCTATTTGCTACAAGAATGAAAATAATCTTTAAAGAAAAAGGAAGATTTACTCTTGAACTAGTGACTGGCTGGAGCATAGAGATGTGCCCTGGGTATGGAGGCTGAGCTGATTACTTCTAGAAGTACAATACATTCTAATTTTAGCAAAATATTTTCTCATGCTAGATATTGTAATAAAGTGGTGAATAGTAAATGGATAATTTGTGTGCTTGGCACTTAATCTAGTGGTTATAAATGAGGAACTATTGCTAAAACATGTCTGCTCTGACCTGTTTGTCTAGCACAAGCAGTGATTGCCTTTTTGTTTTACACTGTAATTTTTTTCTCCTTCAGAGGATGTCCCACCAACTTACTTGGACTGCTATAATTTATTTTCATTGAAAATGTATTGTCAGGATATTTAAGTTAGATACACTTACTAATGCTATTAAAAAATATTTTGGCATCACATGGATCTTCCTGAACTGGTAATTTTAATTTTTTTTTCTTTACTGCATTTTCTACACCTCATATTATAACAACATAAGGTTGAAAGGTATGGAAGTAATAGCTCCTATGGTCAAGAGGTATAAAAATTCCTTTTATTTATCCCTAGGGTTTGAGATATCTATTTGGATCAGGTTCTAAGAAAATATAATATGCATACACAGCCAAAGATCCCTGAGAGAAACATATTTTAAATTCTGAAAACACAAAAGGAGAATCAGTCTTTTTTGTTAAATGCCTATTAAAATCCATCTTCTATCTTTGTGAAAAGCCCACTTTTCCCCTGATAGCTCCAATCCTTGAGGGACTTGGTTTGGTTTCTGTCTCACAGAAGTGCCTTCCTCATTTGATGAAGATAGAGCATGGTAACCTGACTGCAGTGCCAGAGACATTTTAGGCATTTAAAATAAAATACATTTCAAACTCAAATAGAATTAAAACTCAAATACATTTAACACTCAGACAGCTTCTACGTTTATTGCCCCATTTTCTACATTTAAAATGTAGAAAATGGGGCAATAAGTTTCTACATTTTAAATGTAGAAAATGGGGCAGTAAATGTTGGAGTAGGTAAATCTGTGTGTTTAGACACAGTTAAAAGGGGAAATATTGGATTAGTCCCTGAGGGCCCTCAAGAGAACACAAAGAGAATTAACAAACGCAACTATTATGAGCTCTAATTCAGCACAATGCCATGTGTTTAGGGTGAAAATAGATCTTATGGTTCCTCCTAGACTTCAAAGTCCTCTGAGAAAATTGCTTTCACTCTTTTAAAGTGCTGCTTTCTCTGAAAGTGAGGGATTTGCATGTTATAGGAAAGGTACAAACTCTTCCAATCTCTGCATAATGTTCAAGTGGCTGCCTCAGTCTTTGAGACAAGGGAATGAAGTGCTAGAAAATGAAGGAGAAAAGAGATTTAAGGAGTTACAGTGCAACGTGTAAAGTGGTGGGTGTTAAGGTCAGATAAAAATAAGAAAAGATAGGATTGATCCTGATTTCTGAATGTTTCTTTTGGAGAAGTGGATGCATTGCTGCACATGGTTTGCTTTAAGCAAAAAAGTGTAGAGATTGCTGAAGTTTATTCAGTCTCCAGTTCAGTGACAATACTGTTTGCCATCTTCCTAAAGTGCTGAAAGATATGTGAAAAAAAGCAGTGCCAAGAAAGAGAGGAGAGCACTAGAACAGAGAGGAGAGGAAAAAATCCAAGAGCTTCTGAAATCAGAGAGAAAATGTGTGTTAACTTGAGGTTGAAAGAAAAGAGGAGAACTCAACATGCATCAAAACGGGGAAAAAAAAAGGAGGAAAAAGATGCAGAGTTATAGAAAAACGAATAGAAAAATATAAAGGAAAGATATTGAGGAGAAAGTAACCCAGCAAACCAGGGCTCAGAAAAATTAACACTATATACACAGAGAGGTGAACATGCTCACACAAAGAGATAAAGGATGGCGCTAATATTCATCAGGAAAACCTAGGAATTTTTCTAATTTGAGGTTAAAGAGGAAGTACATATAATGTTTTTCTTTAAAAGGTAAGAATTCCAAACATTCAACCTGTTGAGAGCAGTGCACCCAGAAGAAACCTTCATTCTGCACAATGCTGTGACAGAATGTAGGATTGTGGAAAATAAATATGCTGTTGCACTCTAAAAAGTTGGAAGATGGTAAATTGGTGGCACTGGAAATTGAACCAAGAGCTTTTGTTGGACAGCACAGGTGGCTAATGGGCACCTGTGAATTTGGCTGCTGGATTTGGACTTGTTTCTAGTAGGACTCTGTTTATGCCCCAGGAACCACTGTCACAGGTTGCACTAGAGAATAACAGCAGTGAGCAGGAGAAATGCCAATATTGGGGGAATATTGCCACTGGAAAGGTGCTGGTAAATGGAGCTATTCACATCAGATGAAGAATAAATGGCATTAGAACTTTTTTTCAGATAACCTAAGGGAATGTAGTCAGTTTGTTTATTCACTTGCAGCTACATGTGTCCATATGTGCAGGAAGTCTCACACAAAAACTCTGAGCAAAACTTTTTCTGTCATTAATAAGAAAGGAATTTGAAAGTGCTATGCATGACAGAAAATATCTTACAAAGAAATTGTGATACATAATTGTTATTTTCAAGGATTTAACTATTATATTAATTTTTAATAATGATTTGCACCATTTTGAAAAGCTTCATGCATTCTGTGGGTGCATAATTACACTTCCCATTTGGTAGCACTTACATGAGGGACTGCAGTTAGAATAATACCACTATTACAAAAAGTGAGTGCTGCTCCCCAGGAATCAAGGAATATCCCTAAATGGAAAGGAAGGAACTAAAAAAAAAAGTTAAGATTTTCACTATTCTGCAGCAAATCAGTTTGGGGCTCATGAAGATGAAAAATAATCTTGAATGGCGAAAATTATTTCTGCAGTGTCTCAGTTTCTTCTGAGGTATCTGTTACAAATATTGACTTAAACTGTCTCTTTAGGTTTGTGGGACATGATTACATTTCAGGATAAAACTAACATTGGTACTTTAGTTAAACAAAACGAAAACCAGAGCTGCCTTCTTGTGATCACATACTTGCTACATTTAGACTTTATGGTCAGGCTAAAATTCACTGCTCAGACTTGCACAGAGCTGCTCAGTTTATGGGGAGCCCAAGCTACCCTCAAAAGCTGCAATTAGCCTTTTTTGGAATGGCACTCTGGGTGTATTATGTTCTTGTTCTGATATGGCAGTTCTGGTTTTGCATTCAACAGGACTTCGTTTGCTCCAATGTCATCCTTGCCTAGAGTTTGCTTTTTCCACTAAAGCTTGTGCGTAAATCTTTTGTGGTTGGAAAATGGTGAGTAACTTAGGAAGAGTTTTCCATGAGAAAAGACACATGCTATGCTTATCCTGTCTTTGCCAGAGCATTTGTGAGCAGCTCTTTGTCCTTTCCAGAAAGCTTTCAGTGAGTGGAGTGTCAATGATTTCAGTGCTGGCAGTGTCTCATTAATGTCACACAGCCTCTCTCGGGCCAGCACAGAGCAGTTGTCACTTGCATGGGGCAAGCTTCAGCAACATCATAATTTGTGAGGACAAGCTGAAAAATGATCAGATAATGTCTCCAAGGCTGTGATCTCACTGCTCCTCTCTAACCTTGCTCTCTGAAAGAGCTCCCTGCCAAAAGCTCGCCCCTTGACATCACCTATGCAGCCTTCAAGTGAGTTAATTTCCATTTATGTACAATTCCTGACAATTCTTAAAATGGATATTCCTCCGTGAAGTTCTTTCTGTTTGGATTTCAGTTTGGATCAAAAGCATGCTTTCAAAGGAAATCTCATATTTTTTCCTAATTCCAATATTTTGGTTCATGTTGTACAGTGATTTCAGTTTGCATGAACTAGATTATTAACATCCTGATTCAAACTTTTGCAGAGCTGGATTTAAAAATCCAGTATCATACCATCACATTTTAAAGAACTATCATCATTCAAAACCTTTAAACTGCTGTTTAAACCTAATGTTAAAAATATTGATTTAAAAATATATAAAAATATACCACTGAAATGAAGCAAAACTGAAGGAAACACACAGGAATATTTAATGCATTCAAGCTGCAGGTAATAATGCATCCAGAGTACCAGACCAAAACTTATTGAAGTAAAACCCTTTTAAATGTGTATAGTGTGGAATATACATACAGGAAACTGGCCCTGCAACATCAACTGCTTCTCTGTGCAGATATGTTTGTTTTAGTTCACATCACTTGCTAATTTAGATGTAAGCAGCTCAAAAGGAACAATTTTAAACATGGAAAAAAGACTAAAAGTCAGGATCAGTTCCCCAGGTGAAACTGGGGATCTGATCCTCAACTGAATGAGAAACAGAAAGGACAATGTTTGGAAAATATATCTATACTTAAATATATAATATACACTTTATATATAAAAATAAAAATATATATTTTTATTTTTATAAAGGTATTATATAAAATATAACTGTATTTCTGAGACAGATGGCTGCTGTGCAGGTTGAGTTCTTGTAGAGACTTGATCTTTTACATCTGCTGATGTGTGTGTTGAGTTTGGAGCTCTCCATTCAAAAAGCATTTCCTACAGGGGAGGGAAAAGCTCAAGGCAGGATCAAATTCAAACCTGAAGCATTCATGAAAACATAAATATATTTTTTTTATTATTATCATCTAGACAATTTATTTCTAACATACCATATGGCCTAAGTCCATAATGTGCTAAAATTAATAGAGTTGCTGCTTACCGGTCTTAGTATAATACTCAAGAGTATTAAAAAATAACAAATTTTAGAAATTTGAGAAGAAATTTCTAAAAAGAAAGAAAGAAGAGAAAACCATGCTAGCCCTGGGTGGTTCTGTGAGTGGGGATCTGTGCTGTGAGTTCCTGAAGTTCTTGCTGGACAGACCTGTCAGCAGCCAATAACCACTCCAGCATTTCATTAGCTTCAGTTTAATTGCTGTTCACCCATTGCTGGTTTTCAATTTCTTTTTCATTTTCTCCTTTGGGAGAGGCAGGTTTCACAATGCCATCTGCACTGTACATTCTGGTTCTCATAGTGATTTTTTTCTACCCCATTTTTCTCCTTGTTCAGTTCTGCACGCCTAACATTTAAATACAAAATCTGTATTGATTTATAGAGTTTTTTTAGATTCCATATACAAGGAATTGCAATTTTTCAGAAGTAGGTTCCTAACTAGCAGCAATAATTAAGATTCAGAATTACTTTGCCTTTTGAAAATTCCCTTTCAATAAAACCCTGTTGGGTTTAAGGGATTAAGTGCCTCCCATAATGGTTGGGGTTTGAGTTTATAACTGCTGGACACCACTAGATGGATTTTTATAAAATCAAATGCAAGTTCCCAGCATATTTCAAACAAAAAAAATTACATTCTTACTGCATTAATATGTATAAATTGTACAGTACACTTGAAAAACCAGTATAAGAAATGAAAAACAAGACAAGATATAAGAGTTTTTGCTCTGAGACAGGTTTTTATTGCTTTGTCTAATGTGCATCCAAGTAGACAATATTAAAATAATAAAGAGCTGGAATCAAATATGAGGTACTTAACAGGCATTAAGATGAATCAAAAACCCCAGAACTCAATTTTCAACACCCAAATCTCTATGGAAAGTCTAAGATTATGCATTTACCCATTCTAGAAAAGATTCTCTGTGAATTCCGAGAAAAATCTTGATTGCATTGTGCAAAAAATAATGGTTATGTGTACTATGCAATGCTCTCCAGTCATGTCTATTCCTTATTTTTTAAATTTAAATCTGTCAGCCACCTAAATCAAAAAATGACCATGTTCAAGACAAAGGAAAATTTGTTGTAAAGGTGCAGCATCACTTTACATCTGTTCAGTGCAGGTTAGAGCTTCAGGAGCAGAGATCTAATCTTGACCTTACTCTTCTCTACAGTGAGATAAAAATTTCCTCATCTCCAGTGGAAGATAACCTTCAAAATGTCCCTTGCACAAAATAATTACAACCAACAGATTTTGAGCACTTCCTGTCCTCTGATAAATCCATGCCATGGCTGTGTGCTGCTGTGCCTTGGGTCTATGCAAGCTCTGCTCAGCAATATCAGAAATATCTCCATATTATTAACCATAATTATATTGTATAAACACTATATATATATATATATATATATATATATATGTGTGTGTGTGTGTGTGTATGTATATTTATATATATATGTAATATATATAGATAGATAAAAAATAAATACATGTATCTATATAAAAGGGATATATTTTATATATATATTATATATCTTTTTATATGTATTATATTTTTATTTTATAAATGTATAAAACATAAAATATATATTTTATATATATATTTGATATATAAAATATATATTATATATTTTATGCATAATTTAAAATTTATATAAATATAATGTATTATATATAATTTATAAGTTATATAATATATTAAAATTACATATAAATAATATATAAAATAATTTATAATTTATATAAATATATATATGTATTATATTATAATCAATTATGTTATTGTGTTCCGCACAAACCCAAAACAGAGCCCCACACCAGCCACTGCAACAAACATCAAAATCAAGTTACAGACTGGGGTTACATCAAAGAATGTTTCCTGAAAACTGCTTTTGTGCTTGGGATATTTTGAGGGATGTAAATTTTATGAAAGTTCTGTGGGAAAAAATGTCTAAATAGCGTTAGAGTCCAATTGATTAATAATAATAAGCAATATTATAGAAATAATACTATTAGCAATATTAAATGATTATACTATATTATTATTATTATTATTATTATTATATTACTCTTATAGCAAAATAAGCAATTTTATATAAAGAGCAATTAATACATTAATAAATAATATAATAAAATTAACATTATTAATATTGGTAATATTAAGCAACATTGTATAAATAGCAATTAATAATATAATTAAATAATATAATTTAACAGTTATATAATAAAATTTAAATTACATAAATTAATAATATAATAAAATTTAAATTATATAATTTAATGTAACTACATTATATTAAGCAATATTGCATCAATAGTATAATATCAAGAAATAACTCACTATTCCTCTACTACCTTTGTACCAATATTAAAAAATCTAGGTTTTCAAATCAGTATTTGTAATTGAGACTTCAAGAAATGGTTTCACTGTTCTTTTGCATCTGTGAAGAATTGTTAGGGTATGACGTAATGAGAATAATAGTAAGAATAGCTCAGTAGCAGTTTTCTGTAGGCACAGTTTGTGGTAATGGCTGTATCTGTGCAGGACAGGTGAATGCTGTTGAAGGTGAGGAACCATGGAGTGCCCAGGGGTGCTGAGCAATCACACAGAGGGCACACAGGTGCAGGGCATCAACAGGAGGGCATAAAAGGCTGGGCTGAAGGACAAAAAAAAGTAGAGCTTGCAGCCTCCTGAAGAGTCATGGTGTTTCTCTGCATGGACTGGAGTTTTCTGGAATTGTGTGCTGACCCTCTGGGAATCGTGGCCATCTCAGCTGCAGACTATGCTGTGACAGGTTAGTTGTCCCTTTCCTTTTGGTAATTTTTTTTTTTTTGTGCTTTTCAAAGTTCTTTCAACACTCTGTGTGGTTATTTGTGGTCTGGTAGCATTGCAGAGCAGGGTTTGGGGAATTTGTTTTGTGTCTGGCCCCATTTCTGTTGAGTTCTTCCTGAAGGAAGCCAAAGAGTTTTGTAGGAAGTTTTTCCCTTGTAGACTTTGCAGTATGTAAGCAACTTCCAGAGCACAGATTTCAGGCTCTCCCCATCTCAAGGACTAAGGGATAAATTCATTTAGCACGGTCATTTTTACCAGAACAAAGTAATAATAATCTTACATGCAGGTGGATTGATCATTGATCACTGTGTGGGATGTTCTAAAGTTCTCTGGAACAGTTTTCAAAATTTAGCTGCTGTGAGAAAAAGTAAAAGTAATATATTGCTGTGTTGTTTTGGGTTTCAACTGCAGCTAGAACTTATGATCTGTCCTGGAATTTTTAGGAAATACCAAAACCAAGATTTTATACCACTGCCTGCTGAACAAGACTGAGTTTGTCATTATTCTTCAATAAAAAAAGCCAAATTAATTTATAGTTGTTCTTTTATCCAAGTGAGAAACACATGACTGGTAATTGAAATTAATTCAGTGATTATTTTTCCAATATGGTCATGCTGTTCTGGAAACTGGGTGATAGAAAATCTGATCTGATATTTAAAAAAAAAAAAAAAGAAATAATATTGGCCTATTTAAACATAATTTTTTTCTTCTAGAAGAAAAAGGATTACTTAATGTATTGACAATTTTCTTTGAGTATAATGTAGCTAGACAATTTGGTTGTTGTGTGGTTAGGTTTTCTTCTAAATTTTAATGAGCATTCTGATATTACATGTTTGTTATGATAGAGATTTGGTTTAGTCTAAGACATAACTCACAGAAACAGGCACATTGTAGATTATCCTGTTTTAACTCTACACATACAGTTTATTGAAAAATAATTTTTAAAAATTCTATTTTATTTGATTGTTTTTTAAAGACTGCTATGCAAAAATACTCAGCAACCAATTCTGCTTCTGAGGCACTGCAAAAAGCTTTAGAGGGGAAAAGAACTGTATTTAGAAGGGGCATGTCTGTCACAGTTACTTGTTGTAAAATGAGTAAAGTAGGACAGGTCTGACCTTGTCTCCTTGTCCATTCAGGCTTCTCACTCCAGGTCAATCCCACCTGTATTTGAGGTCTAAATTGGAATCTTAGTCTAAACTAAGAGTTTAACCTCTTCCAGGTGGTGATTCCCATCTGACATCCTCTGAGATTTTGAGGGAATATCAGCAGCTGATACATGCATGCTAATTATATAAAATTAAAGTCCAAGAGGGTAAGCAAGGTATCCAGGCCTCCAGTTGTAAGGGTATGGATAAAAGGACCACAAAAAATAGTTTAGGGTTCTACAGGCTTCAATGTCAACAAACAAGATTGGCATGAATGAAGGAAGAATGTGAAGGATGAGTTGGAAATGCCTTGAAAATTAGAACACTAGAACAAGGAAGTCACTTCTTGTTTTAGACCTAGCCAAAAGCTGGGTAGCCCAGAAAGACAAGACCCAAACCATATAAAATGCTTAGAAAAAAACATTTCTGCTGTGGCATTCACGTTCTCTGAAAAATCCCTTTGCCTAGGATTTTTCTCCTGGGAAGCTGAGAAGCCTCACAGGCTTCTGGGAAGGCTGGAAGAGAAAAAGGAAAACAATAATTATCTCATTTGCTTCTCCTGTGTTTTGCTCCTTTGGAATGTGTTTGGAGATTGTTTATCCAACAAGTGTTGTTTCATTGGTTTCTCGTTAATTGTTTTGACTTTTTGGCCAATCAGTGCCAAGCTGTGTCGAGGCTCTGAAAAGAGTCACGAGTTTTCATTATTATCTTTTGAGCCTTCTGTAAGTATTCTTTCTGTATTCTTTAATATAGTTTAGTTTAGTATTCTTTAATATAGTATAGTATCTTAAAATAATAAATTAGCCTTCTGAGACCATGGAGTCAGATTCATCATTCCTTCCTTCATTGGGGCACCCCACAAATACAACATTTTGCTAAAGCAGTGCCAGTGTGGCTCGTTCAGTCAATGTGACAATATACCACAGGCTCCACAGCCTGGTTCTTGTGTTCCATTTTTGATCATGATGATAAGACAATGTGCTTTCTGAGGAGTTGGGTTCACACAGATTTACTGTGCCTTTGGAAGCAGCCTGAACAGGTTTGGATTGATGATGTTGCAAAAGTCTTCTCACGTGGTGCTTCCTTTCCCCCAAAAAATCGGCCATTCTGCAGAAGTTTATTTCATGAGATCAAAAATGCCAAAGGTTCACTCCTGTATAGTTTCCTATTCTATAGCAGCTGTCAGCCAGTCAGCTTGCATTTGTGCCATTTTTACTGCAGGAAAAGCATGATTTACATGCCAAGGGCCCATTTCACCTTGGTCAGTTTGATGCCTCAGGGTTTCAGCTTTTCTATTTTCCACATTCTGTGCTGCTTTAGTGGGTGGTTCTGGGCTTCACATTCAGGGATGGTGAGCTCTGTGCACAGAGCAGGGAGACAAAACAATTCCTGCTCCAGCTGGGCACCAAGGACAAATGATCCCAATCTCAGCCCCAGAGCACAAACACCGTGGGCTGCAGAGAGAAAAAGAAGCAGGGTGGGACTGCCTGGGCTAAAGCTGGGATGGGGCAATGAACTGCAAGGTGCAAATGGAGCAGAACTGATCCCAGGGAGAGAGCCCGGGAGTGCTCGTGCATTTTGGGGCCATTTTGGTTCATCTTGGGTGCAGCCCTGGCTGGGCTCTGGTGCTGCCCAAGGTGGATCCATGGAGGAGATGCTTTGAGTAAATCCCTGCTTTGTTCTGTAGCTCTGTCCAGCCCCTGCTCTAGGGCAGCCTGCACAAGCATCAGGTTTAGGGACTTACACTGGCTTGATCCAGTAGGGCCCACAGCAGTGGAAGAGGTTTCTCACTACAAAGTTGATTCTATTGTCTATCATAATATAATCTTCTCTTGGGATTCTCTGGACAAGCAGAGATATAAGGTCATGGTGCATTGAATTCTGTCTCTGGACTGCTAAAATCTGCCATTGAGACCTGGCTGGGAGGATGATCACACACTGAGAGTCTTCAGTAGTGTTGTATCACTGTCCTTTTCTCACTTGCTTTGTCTTTCCATTTGAAAGGTTTAGCTGAGTAGTGCAGGCAGAATTTCAATTACTCATCGGTGGTGGGGCAACTTCGGTCATCCCAGCACATGAAAAAAGTAGTCAGCTTTCATATTTATAGTGAATGTGCCTTTTTTTTTGTTGTTTTCTTTTTTGTTTTTGTGAATGACTCACTTAAAGTGGAGGCTGGCTGTAACAAAAATACATATGGTTCCCATGGCTCATTCAGGCAAAAGTGTGAATTCATTTTACTAAAAATGTTGTTTGAAACTATACTGTACTTCTAAACAAGAGTTCTGTGAAATCCATTTTGCTGCCATGTGTAGGCAAAGCAGGCAAGAGCAACTTCTGCTGTGCTAAATGGCAGAATAACCTTTCCCCTGAATTAGTTTCAGAAATCTGATGTTAGCTTTAACATTTCTACCATATTTAAACTTTAAAAATCGAAATTCTTTGTGTCTCTTTGCTAACTGAATAGTCAGAGCAGATGAAGTGAGGGATTGCATGGCACTTAGAGGACAGCCGAGAGATCAGCAGGGATTTAGGAGGGGCTGGTCCTGCCTGACCAGCCTGATCGCCTTTTATGACCAGGTGGGTGCAAAACTCACAGATGACATGACCGTGTTGGGTTAGTGCTGATCTGCTAGAGGGTAGGAAGGCCCAGCAGAGAAGGATTTAGGGGTGCTGGTCAACAGTGACTGAACATGAGTCAGTCCCAAGTGGCCAAGAAGGCCAGTGGCATCTTGGCATGTACCAGAAATGGTGTGGCCAGCAGGAACAGGATTCTTCCCCTGAACCTTGAGACCTGTGTCCCGTTCTGGGCCACTTAATTCAGGAACGTGGAGGTGTTGGAGCTGGTCTAGGCAAGGGCAACAAAGCTCAGGAAGGGTCTGGAGTGCATGGCTTATGAGGAGGTCTTAGAATTTTTGTTTAGAATTTATTATTGTATTTTAAAACTCTAAACGTTAAGTTTTCTGCTTTGCGCTATTACACACTTTTCAAAAATGAGCTAAAGAAGAACAATGTTTCTATTTTGTTTTATATTTATTATATTCTAAAACTCTAAACTTTAAGTCTTCTGCTTTGTGATATGCTACTAACAATGTTAGTAACTTGTTACTAACAATGCACTCATAGTTTTAATGTTATCATGTCACTGTCATATTTTCTCAAAAATCCCTTGGCCCAGAACTTTGCTCCTGGGAAGCTGAGAAGCCTCAGAGAAAAAAATTAAAACAATAATTATCTGATTTGCTTCTCCTGTGTTTTGTGGCTCTGGAATGTGGTTTGGAGATTGTTTATCCAACAGGTGCTTGTTTCATTGGTTCCATGTGATTTGTTTTAACTTAATGACCAATCAATGCTAAGCTATGTCAGACTCTGAGGAGAGAGTCACAAGTTTTTCATTAGTATCTTGTTAAGCCTTCTGTCTGTATCCTTTCTGTATTTTTTAGTACAGTTTAATATGGCATTCTTTATATAATATAGATCATAAAATAACAAATTAGCCTTTCAGGAACATGGAGTCAGATTCATCCTTCCTCCCCTTGATAGGGGAACCCAAAAACACCACATTATCAATTAATTGTGGAAGCTGGTTTACAGCTTTAGGTCAAAAGCAGTGCTCTCCTGGGAGTTAGAGTTTATCTGTATAGAAACTTTAAAATTCTTGGTGTCTAGAACTCTGACATGGCAGGACTGAGGGAGCTGGGGAGAAGAGGAGGCTCACAGCTGACCTTGGTGCTCCTGGCCAGCTCCCTGAAAGGAGGTTGTACCAGCTGAGTGTCAGCCAACAACAGCACAAGACAGTCTAAAGATGGGCCAGGAGAGGTTCAGGGTGGACATGAGGAAGAATTCCTTAGAGAAGAGGTGATTGAGCACTGGAATGGGCTGCCAGGGAGTCACTGTCCCTGCACGTGTTTAAGGAGAGGCTGGAGGTGGCACTCAGTGCCATGCTCTGGGTGACAAGGTGCTCTTTGGTCATAGATCTCACAGGTCTGCTCCAGCCTAATAGATTCTGTGATTCCCTAAACACAGCCTTCCTAAAACCTGAGAAAGCTTGTGTTTCCCAGAATGTAAGGTCAGTAAGTTCAAGGTTTATTTCTGTAACTGCAGCTCTTAGCATATTGCTAAAATTGGCAATCGTTTTAATGAATTTTCAGTCTTTTCATCCTTGTTTTTAACGAAAAGAAATGTTTATCAATTATGTAATGCTTAAGTCTCCCTTTATGAACCGTATTTGTTGCTTTCTGTCTATCCTTTGTAATTAATATGGCTTTTTTTTTTTTTTTATTGGAAAGTAGAAAATGGTATTGATAGTGTCCTGCAGTTGTACTGTCTCTCTCCTGTGGTATATCCAAAGATATATTACAAATGCAGATATGTTGCACCCTTCAGCTGTTAGAAGGAATCATTTTACAGAAGAAAGGAATTAATTAAGATGCTTCCACCACTGGAGCCCCCCTCATTTTTCACTCTAAAGAGAGGTAAATCTTAGTTGTTGTTTATTTGTGTCATCCATTCCATGGGAGAATGAAGTTAGTCCAAGAATACTGAAAAATGCATGCTGCTAGGGTACACAATGTTTGGTGCACACACATGTCACAAATCACTCAGCACTCCCCATTTCTTAGGCTTTAATACCAGGTTTTTTTGAGTAGCAAAAAGTGATACTGAAGGAAAGGCAGAAAATGTTAATTGGTTTTCTGGTAAATGGCTTACATGTGTGCATGCATGTATTGGAACATAGCCTATGGCATGAAATGGCCAATATTCCTCCTTGGACTCTAAGGGTGGTAACTAGGTGTCAATTTGCCTCATTCTTGTCTGACAGGTGACAATTTTGTCTCAATCTCTCATTTTCATAAAAATATTTTGGACTGGAGTAATTGATTGCATAACTCCATATTGTGAAATACTGTTGAGAATTTCCTAAATTTAGTTATACAGACATGGATAAAATATAAAAAGTGAAATAAGTAAGAAGAGTTGCTTATCTGAGTCATTAGCAGTGTTCTGTAAGCTAGTTTTCAGTAATAAGGTTATTACTGAAAAGCTGTTGGGTAAATTAGAGTCTGTTTAATATTGTTGAAGTTAATATTTTTAAAGTTCTCTGTACAGACAATGTTGGGTTTCCAAGGAAGTACAGATCTGAGGTGATGGTAGATGTGAACTTCAGGCTTAGTAGATCTCAGTGATCTGTTGGAAAGAATTTTTTGCTGCTTCAGTGGGTGTATACATTTGCAATAAACAAAAGGAAAGGAAAATAATTCCTTGTAGCTCATCAGCTGAGTGTAATGAGGTGACTGAAAGAAAATGAGCTCATGCTTTGGACAGTCAGTTTTTCTGGAAATCATTGTCCTCACTTCAACCCTTGCTTGGACAATTCTAACCTTTCTGGATGTGTGTATATTTGAAGAGGGAATGTTTTAAAGTGACCTTTTTGCAAGATAGAACAGGGGTAAAAGAATGTGGGTTTTTCATCTGTGTGATAGCATCCATAAAATGCCTGTCCAGGCAGGATGCTGGGACAATTTAATAAATTCTGCCAAGTTGATAGTTAGTAATGCAGTTGTAGAAACCGGGAGATGAGTGTGGAATATCATGATATCTATTAACCTTTGGGACCACAGTCCTCAGTGGGGCTTTTTTCCAGCTCCAGTGACCCTGAGCTCCTGCTAACTTATGAGTAGCTAAGAGGAAATATCTTTTGTTTTACTGCAGACCACTGAAATCTTACCTGTTGCTCACACCTCTGAATGGAAAAAGAAATGAGGATGAATGGTTCTTGGTTTTTTTCTCTTTCTGTTAAAGTTGGAATTGAAAGTGTTCAAGGTGATATTTTGTGTTTAGACTCAGATCTTTATTTCTTATCTATATCAGTCTTATAAGATGTGAGTTCTGCAGTATTTTACTCACTAATTGCAAAATGATTAGCTATTTTTTTTTTCTACAAGGTCTTTTAAGGCTAAACTGTCTAATTAAGAAATGGCACCTATTTTTTCTTTTTTACTTTTAACCCAATAACTAACCATTTGTGTCCTGCAATGTGGACTTTTCTATCCAATTACACAAAACCACCCAAACCCATGGAGAAGTAGGTGAAGAAGAAGGACCAGCCTCCACCCTAAAACCTTTATCTTGTTTCACATATATTACTATATCCTAAAACTTTAAACTCTTAAGTTTTCTTCTACATGACATTACACATTTGTAATCAAATTCCCCACCCATAATCCTAGTTCCATCACTCAATTTTGGAGGCACTGTCCATGGTCTCAGGCCAAATGCAGTGTTCTCTTGGGGAGTCAGTGCCTGTCAGCACAGAAAGTCTGAAATTCTCAGCATCCAGAGTTCCAACAGATGAGTATCTGGCATATTATTTTATGAGCCCTACCACATTTCCTGCCTGGCCACAGTCAGTCAGGGACCAGCTATTATTTTGTCCCTCAAACTTGTTGTGCAGAGTAAAGTGTCTGACCAAAGCACATTTCAAAAGAATGGCTTCCTTGAAGCAGTAGAACCAGCATGAAATAGTGACTATTTAAATGGGCAAAAAATGCAAGACAACACTTGTCTAGCCACTCTAGTTGAAAACTTGTTTTTTCTTCTCAGCCATGGACGAGACATCATTTTTAATACCACACATCTCAATGCCACTCATCAGCTTCACAGTCAGTTTGAGGTAAGATGCAGAATACATCAGAGTTGAAATGTAGATAAATTGTGCAGTAAAAGACTGACATGAAAATTTCTGCTGCTATTTAAGAGCAACAGCTAAAAAAGCCTCTGGTTCTACATGGTGAGTGTCATGGCATCAGTTGAGCTTCAGGCCGGATTTGAATCCGTCAATTCTTTTATACCAGGGTGGGTATCTAAGTTAGAAAAAAACTTTTCCTAGAATAATTGGATGGGTTTTCCTTTCCATTTTAAGAGCTGGAAATTTGTGTGTCACCATGATATTTTATGAAAAATCCCTTTGCCAGGATTTTTCTCCTGAGAAGCTGAGAGGCCTCAGAAAGGAAATGTAAACAATAATTATCTGATTGCTTGGAATGTGGCTTGGAGGCTGCTTACCAACAGGTGCATCTTTGGTTGATTCCATATGAATTGTTTTTAATTAATTACCAATCCCAGTCCAGCTGTGTCAGGACTCTGGTTAGTCAGGAGTTTTTATTATTCATTCTTATCCAGCCTTCTGATGTCTCCTTTCTCTTTCTTTTAGTATAGTGTCAGTATAGCATTCTTTAATATAATATGATGAAATAATAAATCAGCCTTCTGAGAACTTGGAGTCAAAGTCTCATCTCTCACCTCGTCCTGGGGACCCTCACAACACCACAACAATTGGTGACCACAGATGTGCTACAGCAAGTCAGTGATATGCCAGTATAAAATTAATCATACAGATGTAGTCTGATAGTAATTTGCAGATCCTCAGAACTTAATTTAAAATGACAATGAAGAGCAATTTTTGACTTCTTATCTGTTGTGAACAAATATCTTTTCAATATTCTATGGAAGCCTTAGAGGGACTGAAGAATTTTAATTTTCTGCCTTGAAGACTTCTTTTAGTTTTTTTAAATATTACCAAAAATTTCCTTCATTCCTTGGTTCTTTTGTTGCTCCTTTGCAGAAATTGATTATAATGTTATTTTAAAATATTGAAAAGGGAGCTGCCACACTTGCTAGTTACCCCTGCAAGCAATTTAAAGTTAATGGGTCCTGGGTGATCTATCTTAGGTTTCCTGCTAATTAAATGTGAAGCACAGTGTTGTGAGTACAGCCAGTGCACGCCACAATGCACAGCTTTGGAAGTGCTCTGACACTTTGGTTCATTGACAAAAAAATGAAGTTTTTTTTTTTAATGTATACTCAAACTGCAATTTTTTCAAAGAAATGGGGATAGAAGAAAGCATATTTTTAAAAGGCTCTGCAGCACAGCTTCCTAAAAAATAGGTCAGATGCCTGCTCCTTGAATTCTGCCTCACTCCATAAGTCAGAAATGCTTTTCATTCAGTATTTTCTTATCTGTTTATGGTGAATCTAGCGAGCTGTAGTGAGACTGCTGGAAGAAAGGCCAACAGAGAATGTGAAGACAGTTTACCATTCATAAAATTGTTTGATACAGGATGGTGTTCTAGGAGGCTGTAAAGCTTTCCTGAAATGCACCTTGGACTTTTATTTCTTGCCTGTAGAGCATTAGAGGAGTGCAAGATGCTGTACTTGGGCTGAGTCAGACTGACAAGGTGTTGTTCTGCAACTCATGATAATGAAGAAATATTCCATTATTTCTCCATAACAATTGAAATGCCTCATTTTTCTTTGTTTTTCCTCATCATAGGACATGCTCCTTGTTTTTCATGAAGGTCTTTAATGCTTTTAAATAGAGTGCATTTGCTAAGCTCATCTAAGGAAAGCAATCAATGACTATGTTCTGCAAGTACTGAAACCAGCCAAAAATATTTGTATTTGTTGATGCACTGTGCTGTTTGCACTATGGCACTCAAAGCATATTTGCTTTAGCATGGAGACTGAGAATGGTAGGAACAATAACTTTAATACAATCAACATTTATACATTTTCTATTGCCATCTCACCATTAGTTTGCAAACACTAAGACCAGCGAGGACTACCTAAATTTTACCAAAGAAAGGGGAATTTTTTCAAGGTAACATTCTGATATAACCAGAAGGAGAGATGGGCAAAACCAGGGATACAGGCAGTGAGAGGTTCCTGGTTATTTTGTATGATTTAGGACAATCCTTCTATTGGTCTGCAAAATACTAAATATCAGAAGGAAATTGTATATACACATTCATGGCTGCCAACATGTAATCATTCTTAGTCCACAATGCAAATATTTCTACTTTTTTGAAGTAATTTCTGAATATCTGAACTTCTGAATAGCTTTTATGTAGTTCCACTAGAAGTGAAGATTTGGATATGCAGATTACTTAAATGGATGAAAAGGGTTTTTTTTGGGTTTTTTATTCCTTTGTCCTGCAGTGTCATGTGCTGTTTGTTCTGTCTCACTATATATGCATAGTTGAAGTCCTTCACTGCCACTTTGATTTCTTTTTTTTCCCTTTTTTTTTGTGGTTTTGTGGGCATACAGATGCAACTGTCTTCTTTCATTTGACAGCCATTAGATTATGTGCAGTGTGGTCCCATCAGCTTTTTTGCTGGGACTAAACATAAAAGGGTAATATTGACAGAAGAATTAATAGCAATTTCTGCACCCCACCTCCCTTGATTAATTACGCCATGAGCTGTAGGAAGAAGTCTGAAGACCGTTCTTCCTTTTGAAGCCTCTTGTGTTAAAAAAAGTTGATAGCATTTGATGCTTAGAGCAATGAAGCATTGCTCACTGAAGTTTAGCTCTTTAGATGAACTGACACTAATTTTGCCAAACTGATGGTCAATTTTCACAACTTCTGTCATTTTTGTAAAGCAAAATCAAAATTCTTCCAGTGTGCAAAGCAAAATGTCATATTACAAGGTTGTAGCTGGGTCTATTTCAATTCACAAAGCAAATCTTTTGTTCTTTTTAGTTAGAAACCTTAGGAGACTATTACAGCACTCCAAACAGCAAGATAACCCCAAGCAAATACTGACCTCTCTCCTCTTGAGTAATGAGCCAAATTAATCTTTGCAGTCTTGTTCTACAGCTATTTATCATGACTGTGTATTATCTAAAACATTAAAACTATTTTTGCAATGTGGTTCTGATACTGGTCCAGAATTTCTCGGATCATAGGACAGATTTTAATTCTGGAAATTCAATTGTAGAGTTATATGATGATGATAATTTTTTTTCTAAGATTATTTTTGAGTGCTGCTTCAATTTTTTATAGTGTTAAAAGTGAAACAGAAAATCTCTTGTTAAAGAATTGCATCTGGATTATAAAGGTATACAGTGGAAACTGCCTCCTTGAGTCTGTGGATTCCTGAACTTTTTTGTTTCACAGTGCCTTGACTCTTTTAAGGTCTCAGTCTCTGGTGTTGTTCTAACATGTGCAAATACAAAACCAAGCCCATGCAGCCATCATTCCACTGTGCCTGAGATTGAAATGTGCAAAATTCTCTGCTTGACACAATCAAGCAATTTTTTTCTGGATGCACTATAACATATTTGTGTTCCCACATTTTTGTTTCTTTTCTTCAAAAGTCTTGATAAATTATAAAATATGCACTATCTACCAGCTAATAGAAACTGGAATCTTTTGAAGGTATTAGGCTGAATTTCCTGGGTGTTGGACCACTCTTGCTACTCTTCAGTCTACCCAAGGGATTCAGATAACTCCTCACATTTTTTTCCTTTCCTTTTTTTCCTTCCCATCAAGCCTGTAAGTGTTCCCCATATTCCAGGGTAGCACTGCCCAGTTCAATCTGAATCATGGTGGGGATTAATGGGATTTGAAAATATTTGATTATAAGTTAAATCAACCAAATATTGAGGTATGTTTAATGCCTTCAACGAGAAATAAAAAACTGAACTTGATGATGTCAGAAATACAAAATTTTAAGTCTATCAAATTTAACAATAATTAAAGCATCTCATTTCAGCAGTCTTTTATCATTTATAGAGCACAGGAATATCTACTAGCTTTCAGTGATGTGCTCTTTTAAGCACTATTTCCTTTACTGTTTGTAAATCCTTAAAAGAAAACCCCTCTGACAATTTTAAGATTTCTGAGGGTAACTGCACCTTCTTCAAATCTTATTCTGAATTATGTAAACTAAAAAGAGAAAACATGTTATTCACTTGCATGGAGTCTGGATTAACAGTGCTTAAATTTGCCATATTGAAAATATTGTAAGTCCCATGCCCTGCAGTCTCATGATTTGTAGGATACCAACAAGATTTTTTTCTAGAGTAGGTTCCCTTTTCATGGACTTGAGTGAAAAACTTGGAAATGTGGCCTAGTGCAGGTTAAAAAATAAAACAAAAGGGGGAAGCCTTTTCTATATTTAAGAGCTCCCAAACACACAAAACATGGTCTGCAGTAGAAGAGCTTTGGTTGTGCCTTCTTCATGGATGGGGAGTGAAGCTTTGGTGGTTTGGCTGTTGTGCTTTGATGGAAAAATGTGAGATATTCTTACTTTTATTGCTTCAACCAGATTGTTCCAGATGAAAGTCGTGTGAATATCATGGTCTGTCTCATGTGAGACCTCAAAGCAGAGATCTTGGAGGAGCAGAGTCATTAATTAAAATGTCCTAATGATTATTTAGAGCAGCTGGATAAATATGCAAAAGGAAGAAAAAAAGGGGGGAAAAAAACCAAGGGAAATTAATTTGGTTTATAAATTTAGAAAAACTCCATGTTTGTCATTGGCTGGTTTGCTAGCAAGTGTGTGCTAACAGCACAGTGGCCAAGTGTCTTCTGGAAAATCACATGGCATGTTCCATTAGATTAGATTAATTCATTAGATATTAGATGGTATGCTTGATACCAGGGTTGTCAATATGTTGTCTGGTAACAGGGAGAAAGTGCCTTATTTATTTGATCATATTTGTATCTATAAACACTTGTACTGCCAGTCAGGCAATAGCACAGCAGAGAGGTTTTATGCTCTTTCTGTAGCAAACAGATTGATCTTAAGCCAGTGAAAATTCACTGTAAAACTCACAACCAAGTTATGGACTAAGAACTATTGACCTGCTTTATTCTATAAATAATGATAGATAAGAGTGTGTTAGAGAAAATGATTGTATGTATGGGGAATACTTTTAAAATAGGCATCAAGTTGTTTATAATTCATTGAGAGCTGATTTGCACTCTATAGGAAATACGTTTAATATTTATGATCTTCACTATGTGTTGTACATGAAGAGGGAAGGTCATGGCTACACATTTCATGCTTACATTCAAGTCTTTGCTCTTTGTATTAGAATTTATCTGATTCATTATATTCTACTCCCATCCCTTAAGAAGTACCATCTGTAGAGAAATAGTCTCCATTACAGTTAACCCCTTAAATGATCAGATTTCTGTATTTGCTCTCTGCTTTGGACACAACAATCCACATATTCCTGTTGTTCATGCTGGGCTGAGTTTTTATTTGTGCTCAAACAGTTGATTGCAAGTAACAAATGCCAAAAGCATTTTGTGTGATTTCAGGTTTGTGCCAAGGGAGGCTGGCCTTGCTCAGCTCTCTGGAAATGGCTGCAGGGTATAATTGAGTGTTTGCAGACAGTGGAGGCAGAGTGCTGCAAAAACAGCCCAAAAGTACAGAACCCTGGAAAATGAAGCCTTTCCTACAGGATTACACGATCAATTATATCCATCTTTATTCCAGCATATCATTGCAAGCTACGTTTTTCACCTATTTAGATATTTTTACAGGATGTGGGAAATTTTCTATCATTTGTAGGCTGAGAGGCTTGTTAACCACCATCACCAAGCCCACTGGTCAGCCACTCTTTTCTACAAGAACAGATATTTCTGAGCCCTGTGTGATCTTTTGCTGATTTTTAATGATCACTCTACTGCCACTGCTGCAGCTGGGTTTGCAGGACACAGGAAAGTATCTGAAGGATTTTTCTTCTTTATGTAGAACTGAAGTTGGTAGTTCAGAGTAGTCCAGCCAAGTCCAAATCTTGTCACAAATTATTTTCCTTTATTTCCTCTCAAAAGTGACTTTTTATTTCCCCCTTTTTGTTGTTTTTAAAATCACATTTTAATTTTATTTCCCCTTTCCTATTTCCTCATTCCATTTCTTCAAACCTCCTCTAGCCTTGCTTTCTTAAAGTCTCCCCAGGTTAACACTCTCCACCCTTCCTATTGAAAAAGTGAGATGATAGTGATTAACATGAGGTGATGATATCAGCTTTACAGTGTTAATTCTACTTGATCTCTTTTTTGCCCTCCTGTTTTCATGTCTAGTTTATTTTTTTGTCATTGGCACTTCTTTGGATTAAGGGCGCTGGCTTCTTATTGTCTGTTGTTACGCACTAGAATAATTCTCCAATTGTATTGCTCAAAAAAATTCAAATTAAATTTTAAGCATTTAAATTAAAATTTGAGCATTAAAAATACTCAAAAAATTAAATTAAAAGCATTTAAAATTAAGTAATACACACTATCAGGTGTAAGATGCTAGGGACAAATTACTGTTAATCCTCAATTAGTCACCTGCCAGACAGTAAATTAGAGACATTTAATACGATGAGGGCAATGTATTGCAACACTTGCTAGATAGTTTTCTAGATAGTTCCCTGATGTTTTAGTGTATTTCAGAACTATCTGATTGCTTACAGTTGAAAAACTGGTTTATCTTTGCTGAAATAAGTATACTCAACTTCTTCATTGGAAGAATAGTTTTTTCTTATTTTTTCTGAATTTTTGTAGAAATAGGACTTGTTTTCTCTGCACTTGAAGAGAATTGGGCCCCAGATCCATCTCATTTGAAGGCACTGCAGGAGTTGAGAAGTATTTGTATCCTATGGAATAAACACATATGTCAGGGTGCAGTGTTACTGGAATTAACTGGTTTTTACACAGAACTAGAAAACTTGATACAGTGCTTGAGACATCTTTCCAGACCATAGGACAAGCAAAAGAGCATTCTATATGTTCTGTTAATTCTGCTGAAATGTGAGAGATACAGTTGCTGTTTCTGAAAAATCAGCCTATTTTTCATGGGCATTTGTAATTTTATACTTGGGCTTATTAAAATGGCATTTATTCCCCTATTTCCACTAGTTCAATTGAAATCTCAGCCTGAGAAATCAATCTTCAACCAGCAGAAGACAAGAGTGGAGCCAAATTGGGTCCACTCAACATCAGTATTGTCTTTAAGCAGGTGATAACCACATGACTTTGTGTCTCACTGGACTAGCAGTGGAGCCACAGAAACACAGTTAGGAAAATGATTTCCAACAAAACCAACTGGTGCAGAACACTACTCTTCTTTTGGTATTGATTGCAAACAATTGTGTTAGCTACCAGTTTGAGTTTTCTCAACATTTATTCTATTATTACATTTTTGTGTTTTCACCATTCAGCGAAATGCAACAATTTCCTTTTGTGGCTTGTGTTGACAAACACAAATGACATTCAGAAACCAAAACTCCAGAGGGTTTTTTTTTTTCAGCTTCAAGGTCTGTTGAGACATGTGGAAACCCAGGGCACTGGGAATATTTCTCTGTCTGCTCTGGGGGGCCCTGACCCCCAGGGCAGCACTGACTTTGACCCTCATTCATGGAGAAAGTTTCTTGAAGATAGACTGGAATCCACAAAAGTGTGAAATAGATTACAGAGAGCAGTGTAGGTGTATCACTTGGTGAGAAATACAGGTTTTGGGATTTTTAGTATGTTGTGGATGGAAGCAAGATGGAGGGCACAGGGTGTTGTCCTGGGTTTCTTCTTCATGCTTCTTCCTCCTTCTCCATGGGTTTGGGTGGCATTTGGTAATTGGGCCGAAAAGTCCACATTGCAGCTCTTTGGGATCAGTTATTGGGTTAAAAGGGAAAATAATCCAGGTGTCAGTCCTAAATTGGATAGTTTAGTCTAAAAGGCTTTGTACCAAGAGTTTGTAGGCCATTTTGTGCCTTGCTGCAGAACTCAGAGTAGTGAGACTGTTTTACTGGTAAGAAATAATAAACACTTGAGTTCAAACATGAAATAGCATCTCAAGTGCCTTCAATCCAGATGCAGGGAAACCCACAAGAGGTGGATATATGAATTCAGCTGAGAGCAGGGGGATGTGGCTGTGTTGTTTTCCTGCTGGGGCTGGTTCATGCCCTGGCACCTCTCAGCTGTTTAAGGGAGCACATGGAGCTGTCTGCACCATCCAGCCAGAGAAATCCCACTCTGCTCCTGTTCAGCACATTGAGACCTCTGTGAGACAGGAAAGAGGAGTCTATTTTTGTATTGGGAGAAAATATTTAAATTGATTTTGAAGCGTTGAGCCAAGCATAAAAGTGAGTTTGAAAGTTCTTGCAGAGAATAAGATGCTGCAATGCTGAAAATGTTTATTACTTCACATGAAGCAAGGCTGTCCTTTTCTCATTGCTAACTTGCTGTTTTGTGAGAGTGAGTAAGAGAAAGACAAGTGCTTCTAAGCAAATGTATGTTTCACAGTTTTTGAAATATATATTCAGGAGATTTTTTTTAATGTTAATTTTATGCTCATCCCATGGTACAGAGATGTTCCATCTTGAATCCATTTTCATGAGAGTAAAGAATGACTTTAAAATGCTTTTGCTGTTGGCTAAACGTGCTGATTGTTCATCACCACTTTTCCTGTATATCTAGGAATTTCAGAAGTGTATGTTGCTGATGAATATTCTTTTCTTGACATACTTCCCTTTACTAAAGTAAAAATTCCAAGTGTTAAAATCCACTTCTCACTTTTAGAAATAGCAAGGACATTTCATTTGTGGCTCAGAATTCCCAACATTATTGCCATTTAATGTGTGTATCCACCGAAGTCCACAATTCTCTGAAATCAGTGCAATTATGTGTGACCTTCTATTTAACATGATTCAACACACTAGTGCCCTCATGGAGGGAAATAAAAAAATGAAAAAAATTAAATTAGATTATATATATATATACACAATATCTAATTTATTGTTTTTATATTGTACTTACATAATATATTTAATATATTTTATAGATATTATATCTCTAATTATATATATTTATTATCTATATATTTATAAATGAAGAATTTAAAATGAAAAATCCTTAAGGGAATGAAGTGCAGGCAGTGATCACTGAGGTTTTCTTCCCCCACATGACTGCTCTTGCTGCACCCTTGATACGACTATTATATTCTGCAACATTTCACATGAGAACTCACTCAAGCAGAAAATTTACTATCAGAGACACATGCCCTTGGTTTATTTTAGGAAAAAGCATGAATAGTTCTAGGTCTACATGTAAAATTTTTGTCTAGGGGCCATTTTTTATGCTCAGGTTGTACAAAAGGCTCAAAATAGATCAGGAAATATGATGTCAGCTTGCTTTTACTCTCTTTCTCTAAAAAAAATAATCTGTAGGATCTGTTGGCAGCCAGACATACCAATTTCACATTTATTTTAAAGAGGGACAGTGAATTCAGGCTTGCTTTAGACACTGAACTGTGACCTGCTGTCAGGCAGGATATGTGGACTGAATTTTTTTTCTACGTCTCCTTTTGTTCTTTTCTTCTTGTGTTCACTTTGGGTGAGCTAACAAAAGATGTTTTAGCATGACATGATGCCTCAAAATGGGGAGAAGGGCATTTTTATTATTTAATTTGAATGTTTTGCATTTCTGCCTTGTCCTCAAGACTACTTAGAACAAATGAAACATGACAATATGGGCTCATCTTCTGTCCCAGAAGATGTAGAATGAAAAGTAGGGAAGCTGTGAGTCATCCTTGAAATGGGATTTTTGTCCTCTGAAAATTCTTTGTGATAGTCTGAAAGAGTACTTATAATATAGTAATAACTGAATCAGTAATTTACATTTGTTTATCTATATGTGAAGTTGGACTGGACCAAGGGTTTGTGTGTAGATTCCTGCTCTCTCAGGCCAAAAACATAAATGTGTTTGTTTCACAGATGTTTGTGTAACATCTTCTTAAAACCTTCCACTAATTAAAACCATCCAATAAATGTGACAAGTCCTCATAACAATTCATTTATGTTTTATATCTTTCTGATATGAAATGTTTTTACACAGAAAATGTAAGTTAAATCTAATATCACTTGCTGCAATTTAAGTCCTTGATTTTTCTTCTTAATTATATCTAGAAAACAGTTTTTAGCGTTCTTTTTCTAGATATATTATATTTTAAAGATAATATATTTATATTATATAATAATATAAATATTATATATTATATTGTTATATGGTTATATATTAATTTATAATCATTATATCATATAATAGAAATATAAATTATTTAAAAGAATATATAATATTTTTTAAATTGCAATTGTCTTGTACTTTGGTTTCCTCTTCTTTTGTTCCAACCAACATAATTTTTTTCTGTCTTTACTCACAATTTGTGACTCCTGCACTTTTAACACTTTTTATCCTTTTTTTACTCCTTTGGATTGGATTTTCTCTAATTGATTAAGATGTCTGTGAGCTGCTTCCCAGAATTTTAGGCAGTACCCTTCCAAAGTAAACCAGAAGAAACAAATCCCTTTCTGAGCCTTATGCAGAGAGATTCTGCTTTTTTTTTAATTATGTGGTTTGTTTTTTAATTTCCTCGTAGCCTGTTTTGGTTGATATGCGTTCAGATGAATTGCTTGAGCCCCACACTCTCTTCTGAGGACATTACAAGCCTCAGTAGTGGGGTGGTTTTTTTTTGTTTTTTTTTTTTTTTTTTTTTTTTTTATTTTATTTTTTTTTGTGGGTTGTTTTTTTTTTGTGTTTTTTTTTGTTTTGTTTTTTTTTTTTTGTTTTTTTTTTTTTGTTTTTTTTTTGTCTTACATGCATGCAGTTGATCAGTTTATTCCATGTGTGATACTTTGCTCTGGTCATGTTCCCTCAGGGCAGTTATTCAATCAGGATTATTCTGAGTTTTCACCACAGAAAAGCTGGCTGGCTCTTCCAACTTTATTTTTGTCTTCAACTTTAATAGGAACTCTGCTGTTGTGCCTTATCTTAGATGTGCTGGCAGAGCCAGGAATTTTCTTTTCCTATTACTCAAATTTCCTGCCAGCTTGGGATCATCACTTATAAAAGGCCTCTAAATCAGTCAATAAACACCACAACTTTTTTAAAAGGCTGAAGTGGCCCTGTCTCACAACCTGGATATCTTATTCTTTCAGGCCGTCCAGGAGCACCTGCTTTGAGTGCTTTGTCAGGTAGAATTAATCCTGTGCTTCAGATCAAACCAAATACCTGGAACAACATCTCTGTATTGGCACCTTGAGCAGAAAAAGGGAGACCACTGGTATTTCAGTGCTCCAGCACTGTAGGAATGCTGGGATAAGTGGGAGCTTTGAGAAACAGGAATGAGAGATCTTTGTTTTATCCAGTGGTAGGCTTCTCCCAGAACCTGCACAATCAATGCAGCATTTTTGGTGAAATGTTGGGATACTTGGTGTGTCAGACAGCACAAGTGAAGATTTCTGCTTCATTTTCTCTCCCCAGCCCATGTTTCTGAGTAGAAAGAGATAATTGTGGGAATCAGAAAAAAAGAAACTTCTACAGACACAAAAAAGCTTATTCAGTAGCCTTAGAAGACACTTAAATTGATGTAAAAATACAATGCACAAACATTAAATAAAAAATAATACACTTATATTTCTATAGTTATAAGTAAAATATTAATAAATGTATTTATATATATTTATAAGGATATTATATTTTCTATATATTTATATAATATATATTTATAAATAAGTAAAAAATAAGTAAATAAGAAATGATACCAATAAATAATAAAAATAGCATAATAAAATAGTAGTAAAATACAATAATATAGTAAAAAATGCAATATAAGAAAATAATTACATAAAATAAGCTGGGTTTAGAAATTATAATAAAAATAGGTATGTGTATGTAAGTTAAAAACCTATTAAATAAAAGTATCCACAGAACAATAAAAATAAGTAAAAGTAGTAAGTTAGAAAATAAAATAAATTCTGTAACAACTATTAGTTAAAAAAACCTATATATTACCTTGTGACAAAGAAACTTAACTACTCTTAAATTATAACCAAATTCTTCTCTAAAATCTCACAGCCTCTAAGACTGATGCTTATCTAAAAAATTAATGATTCTTAACTTAAAAATGATCCCATCCCCTCATTTCTAACAATAGCAATGACCCTGATCACTTAGCAATGAATAGAAATCTCTATAGGGCAGCTGTTGAGAAGTGGGAGAGAAACTCTTGCGGTGGTGCCCAAAGCCAGAATAAGGGGCAAGAGTCCCAAATTAAGGCACAGAAAGTTTTGTTTGAATAGGAAGAATAATTTCTCAGCTTTGCTGGTGATGGGGAGGTGGAACAGGCTGCTCAGAGAGGTTGTGGGGTCTCCTTGTCTGGAGAAATTCAGCCTGGACACAATCCTGTGCAGTCTGTTCTAGGTGTGCCTCTGGAGCAGGGGGGCAGCCAGGTGATTTCCAGAGTCCCTTCCAGCCCAGCTGCCCTGTGGTTCTGGAGGTAACAGCACTGGCTGAGTAGCCCAAGTGTTTTAGAAATGCTGGGTGAAGCCACAGATGTTGCTGTGAGCACCCCAACTGCAAATAAATAAAAAGAGTGGATGTAAACAGGTAGGAATGAAAAGAAATTCCAAGCTTGTGACCTAGACTGTGAACCAGCTGCTGATCAAATCAGTGCTCTGAAAATAGTGGAGGCGTAGGAGCATTTAATACAAATGTGAGTGCTGACTTTCATAAATAACCTCATCTCTGTGTGTTCTCTGTCTGCCTTGAAGGCAGTTCAAGGACAGTCTGGGAAAGCTGAGAGCATAATGAAAGAAGCTGATTGTTAAGGGACTCCTGCAGTATAAAAACAGTGCGTGTTTTATTGTGTGTTGTCATTTAGTATTTCATCTTTGAGTCCTTGCCTTTCACTCTCATTTTTACTCCAATTGTCTTTAATTTTCTTGCTTAGTAGCATCACCAGCAGTGTCACTGTCACAGTGTCACTGTGTGCTCTCCCTCAGGAATGTGAGGTGGGTGAGCAGTCAGGAAAGGACACCAAGTCCTGATCAGTACCCTAGGTGCACAACTGGACTGCTGTCCTGTAGGTATTGATCAGATTTTGGGGATGTCTCTCCTGGAGCACATCTGTTGCCAAAATTATTTGATTCTATGAGTTTCTTGAATAACCATTGATCATGCTCTCTTGAATCTCTTTTTAAAGATGTAAGAATAAGGAGAAGGGGCATCCCAAGATCATTCTTTAACTGCTTGCTAAAACAGATGTACAACACTTTTATGAGACATGCATAAATATTGCAGGCAAGGAAAAAAAAAATCTTATTTTCTTAGTACTGCTGTTCCTTTTTCTGAAGTCTCCTAAAAGCTTTTTTTAACCTGTTGCATGATTTTGGTTGGGTTTTCCTTGCCTGTAATTATGAAGTGCCTGTTGACATCTGGGTTTCTAATGTCTGCTTGCCTCAGAATATCCCAGGGCGCTACATTAATTCTGTCATTTTATATGTGAAACAGCAAATCACAACTCTCATCCTCCATTTCATTAACTTCTTGATGTGATCTGCATGACATTATATAATCATGGAAATAGGTTCCAGGCCATTTTCTGCAAAATTGTCAGTGAGCTCAAAACTCTTTTTTCTTTAGCAGGGATGTGCTTGTGGGATACAGTGGAATGATTGATATACTGAGATTAAATTATCAGGGCTCGGAAAAGGGTGTGCAGGTAAGCTCTGGCTTACATCTGCTCTCAGCCAGGACCTTGAGGTTGATCATGGTGTGTCCTCAAATCCTGGAAGAGTCTGCTGAATTATGTGCTGCTTTTATTTTTTATTTTTTTTTATCATTGTGTTTTAATGAAACACAATGATAAGCAGCAGAAATGCAATTTACACCTGTGTTCTTTGTAGTATCACTTTTAGACACGTTTCTATTCTGAGAAAAAATAGGATGTATCTATCTTTCCTAAAACACTAGTGTGGGAACTCAGCACAGCAGTCCTGATGTGCAGAGTCAC
>JAHXMQ010012340.1:19321644-19337570 GCA_020466415.1 Ammodramus savannarum pratensis
GATCCATGGAGGAGATGCTTTGAATCAATCCCTGCTTTATTCCTTAGCTCTGCTCTAGCTCAGCCTTCCCAAGGCATCAGAGGGAAGCAGTTTCTTTAATTGCACCAACCTCCATCCCGGTCACTGCACTGAGCACTTGGAAAGATGTGCAGGCAGAGAGGGCAGGCAAAGAACAATTCTGTTAATATCCATGCCCATGCAGTTAGAAACTCAGATTTAAGCAGTACTTATGAATGCATTCTACTTTTCCAAGATTTTATAAGGAAAGGCAAGTTGACTAGTTTAATTGCTGTACACAGGTGTTTGGCAACAGGCATTTTGGCTGTTTCCTTTTCCATTTAACTTTTATTAACTTTGTTTCCCATTTCCAATGATGGCAGTAAATGAGTATTACCCTGTTTATGCATTTGGGAGATTGTTATTAATCATGCTTTGCCCATATTGTTCTACATGGTAAGTCTTTTCCAGGAACAAACTTTTATTCTTCCAGCTTCTAGAGTCTTTAAAATAGAGAAATTTTGCTGTAGTCAACTTGTCTTGTTACCAACTGCATTCCAAAGTTCGTTTGGGTCAGTAGAAGGTCTGGAGATGTCACATATGCCAAAAATGAATGGGACAGAACATCTGGAGTGACTTGGTTTGAAAAAAAAGTATATATAAAATTAATTAGGAGAAGATCCTGAGAAAATGGGAAGAAGCCAGCATGGCTGAAAGAACACACAGTATTCTTTGAGGCTGTTGGAGAACTTGCTCACATAAATTTTTTGAACTCAAGCATTGGGGCCCTGCTGTCAGTAATATCAGTGCATGTTTGGGATGTAATAAATCCATGTTCATGGTCTTACTTCCCATTCAGCAGAGCAATCACTGCACTGGAATTTTCTGCCCTCAGATGATGCACTGAGTTCTGCTGGCACAATTCCAATATCTGGAAACATTATAGTTTTATTCTAGTATTAAAAAGTGTCAAACACTCATTTTCTCTATTTATGTTGCCATCCTGTTTTGTGGAACAGATTCATGCTTCTCCTAAAATTGTGCTGTCAGTTCAAACATGCTCCATGCTGATAAATACCAAAACCAATATCTGACGGTTTAAGGAAAAATAAACTACCTGTTTAGTCTGGCACTAAGCAAGGCTTAAATAGCTCTGGACCTCTAAGTAAGCACTTACTCCCAAACAAGGCTCTTCTGTAACTAGGTTAAAGCATAAATAATCTGCTGTGTTTGTCTGTGTTGGCTGAGAATAAGCTGACCAGTAATCTGTTGATAGAAAAATGCACATAAATCAAGGGAGATACACAAGCATACATCTGGAACAGCATATCTATGAACTGAGGTTTTATTCTATTTGTGAAGCAAATATAAAGGGGTTTCTCCCCCAAAGTTGTCATGATCACAGCACACACATTTTCTCTTTAAAAGGCATTACTATCAGTAATATTCAGAAAATATTTCTTGCTTCCCAGGAACACTGTCTGTGCCCCCCCTCTCCCCTCCCCTTCCTTGTTTCTCCTGCTGTTTATAGCTTAAAATAGATGAGAATATTGCACAGGAGATCTGGAGGCTTTTCTGGGTTATTTCCCTCTCTGAAACTGCTTCCTTTCAGTCTCAGAGCTGCTGGTCTGTCAGGTGTTGGTGCTCCTTGCTCTGGGACCCCGGAGTGTGTCCTGGGGGAAAATTCAGTTCCATCAATTAACTGGGCTGGAGATGAATAAAAGAGAGGTGGCTTTGCCCTTACTGCTGGTGGCTTTGGCTATGCAATATTCTCCTGGTATATTGAACAATAGTGAATATTATTTACTGAATAACACCTCATCTAAACTAGTCCAGAATTGTCCTTGTGGATATAGAACATTCCTGAACTAGCTGAGATCAATAAAATGATGCTTGATTTCCAATTGGAGTTTATTACATTTTACCAGGAGAACAAAACCCCTCATGCTTTAAGTAGACCCTGCTTTTTCCTTGTTTTTATGTCAGTGCCTCACTGTTTTTCCTGCTGGATTTTTTCCCCAATGCCTTGCCTGAATCTTGCTGTGCACAAAAGTGCCCTGCTCACTCAGAACCCAGCCTATGCTAAAATAGCAATAGAGGGAAGCAGTAAACTCAGACTTCGAGAAGGGCAACACATGGAACTAAGCAAGATAAATTAGTGAGTAGCAGATGACACCTGGGGTGAGATTTTGAGAGGAGAAGCTGACAAAATGTACTAGTCTATAGAGAAATAGGTTACCCACCTGCCTTGCTGTAACTGGAATATCTCTTCTGCTTGTTTGCCGTCCTCAGGAACCCCTAAGATTATTTTCAGTGTTTGCAGTAAGAGACTGCTTAATGGAGGCCTGATTCTAGGGGGCAAAATAACAAAAAAAAAAAAATAGCCAACAAAAACCTGATGGTTGTATGGTTGTATTTTTTATGACAAAGGAAGGAGAAATAACAGGTTGCTGGCAGTCCTGCAATATGGTACCAGCTACAACACAAACAGAAGCAGAATTTTGTTACAGGTTTCAAATTTCGTTCTGTCCTTGAGAATCTTCACAGGAGTGCAAGCATTGCTCTTCATTTGCAAATTGTTAAGGTAGTTATCATTCTGCTGTTACCTTGTCTTATCCTAATTTTTTTTGCTTGTAATAGCTGTGTCCTATTTACTTTAGAGGTCTAAATGATCCTGGTTTAGCAGAGGCATGGTTACCTGGGGCAGCTCCCATTCCCTCTGGAAGTGTTTTATCATTATCATGTTTGTGAGCCTCCAGCAGCACTCAGCTCCTGCTGGCCCAGTTTCAAGCTGCTGACATGATTCTTCTTTTTTTTTTCTTCTTTTTTTTTTTTTTTTAACAATTATTTATTTCTTATTTCCACAAAGTACATTTCTTACTACAAAGGAATTCGCTGTGACTTTAACTTTTTACCAAGCTACTCCACTTGCTATGTCTCCTTCTCAGGATGACTTTTAAAGACATTGAAATACATCTCATTTTTCTTTTGAAATCCAGAGCTGGGTAAATGTGAAACCTTCATGCCACTCACTTTTGAAAGCTGTGAGAAGTGTGCCAGGCTATTTGGAAATGAGAATAATTATCAAAATTAAATCATCCCAAATCAGAAATCAAAATGACCAATGATCAAAATGATACGAAATTAAAAATCAAATATCAAAATGACCAATAATTAAAATGACCAAATATCAAAATGGCCAATAATCAAAATTACCAATAATCAAAATTATCAAAAATCAAAGTGATCAAAAATCAGAATGGCCAACAATCAAAATGACCCAAGATCAAAATGATCCAAAATCAAAGATCAAAGTGATCCAAAATCAAAATGATCCAAAATTGAAAACCAAAATGATCCAAAATGACCAAAAATCAAAGTGATCCAAAATCAAAATGATCCAAAATGACCAAAAATCAAAGTGATCCAAAATCCAAATGGCCAATAATCAAAATTACCCAAAATCAAAATAATCCAAAATTAGTGATCACAGTGATCCAAAATTAAAAACCAAAAATGTCCAAAATTAAAAATCAAAATGATCAAAAATCAAAGTAATCCAAAATCAAAGATCAAAATTATCTAAAATCAAAATGATCCAAAATCAAAACATCAAAGTGCTCCAAAACTAAAATGATCCAGAATTAACTTACATTTTGTCTGCTTCATCACGGTTAGACATCATCATGACTTCACTATGGCTGGAGAAACCTTTCACTTATGGAATTCTGCCATTTTATGGATGGTGTAGTCAAACACTAGAGACTTTTGAGGGGATTGGCGTCTTTTTCTTCAGCTCACTCCCTGAATTTTAACATTTTGTTTGAATCTCAGCTTGGTTGCCGCCCACTTGCACCACATAGGTTTGGAGAGCCAGTTCCAACCCTTGCTGGCACAAGAGCACTGCTTTAAGAGAGATTTCTGTGCAGTCCTAGTGAGTAGTTTTGTCTTCAATTGATGCAGAATAGATCTCAAATTGATCTCAGCCAAGTTTAAGGCCCTTTGTTTTTTGTTGACTTCTCTTATTCAGGGTAGTCTTCATCACCCAAGTTTGTTCTCTTCTTTATTAAGCTGTCTTTGGGCAATGTGGTCTTGGAATATTTAAAACTTCTTTCTTTTCATTGTTTTCTGAATGCCATGTCACAGAATGGATTTGTCCTTTTCCTAAAGGGTAAATTTTAAAATTTTTAATGTTTGCCTAAAGGGAAATTTTAAGGAAAGGGTCACAGGGCATAGCTGAAAGAAGTAACTTGCTAAATGCTTTAAGGTGGAAAAAAACTCCATTGATTTACTGTAAGCTCACTTCTCTTACCACCTGCTTCAAACAGATGACATTATCCAGCAGAATTCAGTCAATATTTTCACTGAGAATATTTGTACTGTTTTTGTGACGACCATGCAGTATTTCAGATCAGACTGTTTGTCATTTGATACTCAGTGATTGTTCAGGACTGTAGTGCTCACATTCATTACCTATTGGAGAATTTTGTTCAAACATGGCTTACAGAAAGAGGTCATGAAAATATACAGCTGATTGAAAAGTAAAAAGCAGCTGTAAGCAGCAAGTTCTCAGGCTTGTTCCTGTAAGCAGCAAGTTCTCAGGCTTGTTTTTTAATGACAAGTAAATACCTTATCCTTGGATAGTGATGGGAAAGCAGGGTGACAAACATGGAGGCCTTGAGAACAGTCAATAACAGGATGAGAAAAACAAGTTTTGGTCTCAATAAGAAACCACAGGTATTGAAAACGAGAGGAGGGGTTGGTGTGTAATCTGTAGCCAATAATGAGCTCGGGTTTTGCAATATGTATGAACTTAATTAACACAATTATAAAAGTGTGCATGCTGAATCAATAAATTGGAGTTCGACGCTGATCAATTAGGATGGGTTGGCTCCCTTCGCTTCCTGAATTACCCAGCTTCAGTAACAAAATATGTTAGATAAGGAAGATGTTTAGGGAGTGATAAAGAGGTTAAAGCCATGAATTTACTTCTAACTGTGTTCCAAACAGAAGATGAAGTAGACATAACCTTTTTGAAATCATTATTTGTCTTTTTTTGTGTGTGTGTATATATGTGTGTGAGAGATGTCGTTTTTCCTGGGACAAGAATAAAGAAAAATTAGATATAAAAAATATAATGGAAAAAGTAAATATAGTGGAAATGTCCCTGAATTAAGTAGTTTGGATTATTTATATGTTTACAGAGAGTGAAAGCAAGAGTTTTGAAAGCCTGTCCCTGGCAGCACAGTAACTTTGCACTGCCTGTTCCTCCAAGGCATCCAGCCCTTGCCACTGTCCCCAAAAAAATGGAGATATTTTCATTTTAAAATATTTGTTTCTCTCTGCAGAGGCTTGCATTACAGATGAATTGGGGAGAATGTTTGTGTCAGCATCAGGCTCATGTGCAGGGCTGAGATGAGAAGGGACAGATCCACTTGTGTAAGCACTGCAAGTTCAGCTTGCTTTATTTGGTGCTTTGAGACAGCATCACTTGTTCTACAGTCAACACACAAGTGGTGAGGCTGCTCACAGAAATAATTATGAATATAAGTAAATGAAATACAACGTTGGCAAGTTTTGCTTGGAGACAGAAAGGAAAACGAAAGCAAAATTAAAAATATTTTCGTATTTTTCCCTCTGTATGTGTGGCTTAATATACATTAAGTGTCTTGTCTGCCTGTAAAGCAAGGAGCATAAACAATAGGATTTTTGATGAAAATGCATTTTAGTGGTTGGCACACTTCTATTTGGTTAAATTCAATGCATTCCAGGTATGGGTTTCCATGACCAGTCATGAGTATCCAAGGTTTTATTTTTAAGCATTTTTTTCAGTGAATATTCTGGCAACTCACCCTGTGGCATAAAAAGGTGTGTGAGTGCAGCTGACTTGTTTTCTTTCCTTCTGTGGAGCCTGATTCTCAGATAAACTCTGAGAACATCTGTGGTGAAGAGCCTTGCAGGGAAGACAGGTGAATGAGAGCTTGTTTTGTGAATCCCAAAGTCAATTTTCACAGGGGGAGGTGTCCATATCCTCTGCACCAAGCTGGGAGCATAGGTAATGCTCCATAACCAAAAATAGAGATGCCTAGGAAGTTAGTTCTGATGTTTCTAGCTGGAGATTGGTCTAATTCAAGTATTCAAATATTTGAAACTTGCTTGAAATTCAAGTCTTAGCTTGACATGGAGCCTTTAGAATCCACAGTTGAACCTGGGATGCCTTACATCATCAAGAGGGATTTAAATTCAAGTTCTTCTGGAGTTCAAAGCCTGATATAAACATGTCTCTCAGCTGTGCCAATGTCTTTGGCTTTTCTGCCCAAAGCCACATCCTGCTGGCAGTTTACAATTTCCCACTGTGCTTCAGTCAGCTGGGCTCTTGAGAGGATGCACTGACACAAAGATAAACAGTTCAAATTCTGCACAACTCCTGACCACATGCAAGCCTTTCCAGTTGTGATGCTTTGCCAGTCTTTACCTCCCATGATGATCCAAAATGATGCCTTCTTTTTCAGAAGAGCATTAATTTAATCTAACAAGAATTTAGGCACCCTGATTGCATTCTTAGTGCTCAGAGCATTGGGGGCCAGTTCTCAGCTCTGAACACACAAAAAACCACTGATGAAGGTTGATAAAAAAAAAAAAAATTGTTCTGCTGCTGATTGAGGTTTCCTCAGTGTCTCAGTTTGGAATTCTTATGATCTGATTTGAGTGAGTAGCTCTGTGTTCTCATATGATTATTTCCCCCCCCAGGGATTTGAGAACAATATAAATTTTTACCAATGTTTTGGGAGAGCAGAATACTCCTGGGAGGAGTTTGCTGCCAGGTGCTGGAAGATCCTGCATCTCTAGAATCAGCATCTGTACCTCTGGCATGTTTCAGAGTCAAACTTTGGTTCTTGGTAGTATGTCGCAGACATCTTTCATGAAAATCCTTTCCTTAGGATTTTTCCTCCTGAGAAGCTGAGAGGCCTCAGGAACAAAATGTAAACATTGATTATCTGCTGCTGTGGGATGCAACAGGTGGATCTGTGATTGGTCTCATGTGGTTGTTTGTAATTAATGGCTAATCACAGTCAGCTGGCTCAGACTGTCGGTCCGAGCCACAAACCTTTGTTATTCTTTCTCTTTCTATTCTATCCTTAGCTAGCCTTCTGAAAAACCTTTTCTTCTATTCTTTTAGTATAGTTTTAATGTAATATATATCATAAAATAATAAATCAAGCCTTCTGAAACATGGAGTCAAATCCTCATCTCTTCCCTCAGCCTGAGACCCCTGTGAACACGGTCACATTAATATTCTAAGACATCAGCACTGGGTATCTAAAAAATGGATTTTATCTGTCCAAAATAAGTTCCAGGCACTTCTCTTATGGGGTTTAGTTATCCATTTCAAATTTTGGAAAAAAAATATTAGAAGAATGTGCAAATAACCCATGTTTTCAAAAGAGGTTGTAACCCCTCAGTCAGAATCTGAGCTCCTTGCTGGCTTGATGAGATTTGGATGAGGAACATAAGTGCCAGAATATATTCCATTTCTGCCCACTTTTATCCATAGACACATGTGAGTGACCCCACAGGACAGGGGTTGTATCCTCTGAGACACCTTTTTTGAGGCTGTATATTATTTCCAGTGCTATGGCATGACTTACACACTGCAGAAAATTCCTTTAAGGTGGCTTTCAAGAGGTGACTTTTTAGAATATGAATGGTGGATTTAAGGTACCTTTGCAAAAACATGAATTAATTCAGCGTAAGAAGCTTGGCTTTCACCACAAAGCCAGATTTTGCAAGGGGAAGTAAATGATTTGCAGCTCTCCAGAGCACTTTAGAACCTGTTCCTGAATGGCTGTTCAACAGCAGAGCAATTCCCAGAGGTCAGCACGAGCTGTCAGCTCTGCTTGCCACTGCCCTGTGCCACTCAGTCTCCTCTCATTGCAGACAGGACTTGTACTCTACAGAGAAAAGTCATACCCTGTTCTGATAGGAAGGTAGAATCTGTAAGAGAATGGATATTTATTTGCTTTTTTGTTGTTGTTGTTTGAATTCACACCTCCCAAAAATTTGCACTTAAAAAGATGCCTGTGTTTTATATTATGACACATATATTATCATTTATTTGTGCAGTTCTTTCAGCTAAATTTAGAAAGACAGTTTTAGGTCATGAAGTCTAGAGAAACATTTCAAATACAGCAAAAGAGTATGTACCATTAATATGGAATGTATGAATTTATGTGGATAACATTTGAAATTGAGATATGGTTCATCATTCTCCATCCCAGCAGGTTTTATTGTGATGGATTCTGACTGGAATGTTGCATGCACGCACAGAGCACTTAACCTTCAAAAAGACTGGGCATTCTGTGGTGTTTAGGATGGATTGAGTATTGGTTTAAAGAACATGGAATACAACTGTCCTGAATTTTTGGTTAGGACACTTCTATGGCTCCAGTCAGTGTGTCCTCAGTCACTGTGACTGCAATAGGACAGAGCAGAATCCAGGAGAATCCCCTGAACTGGGAACGGGATCAGTGCTGAAATCCACGCTGAACTGACAATGGAGTGAGAAATTATCCAGGACTGTTGAGTGAAATATTCTGCCCAGTAAGATCTCCAAGTAGAAAACCATATAAAATAGCTGAGAAAAGCCTAACACCTATATGATCTTCACTGAAGATAAAGTTTCTTTTAATTTACAAGAGGGGCTCCATAATTACACAAACCCAGCAGAAATAATTACCATACATCTATATCTATCTATCTATCTATCTATCTATCTATCTATCTATCTATCTATTTATAGATATTGATATCTATATCTATATCTGTTGCCATATATCTCTATCTGAACTATATCTAGTTCAGAACAGTTATTTGGAAATAATTTCTCATTTTCTTTCACACCAATGGATTATTATCATTTTATTTAAGCTTGCCAGCAACCTCCCTTTATTGTGGAGAATATGCATTTTCTTTTACAAGTGTAAATATATAATCTTCTATGCCCAGGGACACACACACATAAATGTATGTACACTAAGGTATACTCAGATACACTAAAGACCTTCATATTCTTCAGGAGAGAATTTTTCATTACCTTGTTATATCACAGCAGGACCTGAAGAGCCCTTTATGTCAGTTGTAAAGATGTCAAGTTCTATTAATAAAAGACTTGGACATGAGGATGGCTTGGAAAACACATTTGTAATAGAAATGAAAGTGGCATTCATCTTCTATGGTACAAAGAAAAAAAACAAACCCAAAAAACAAGACATTTCCTAAAAACTTCTAATAAAAAAGAATTTGTGAATTAATTAAATTGCAATTATGTAATCCTTAAATTTATTAAATGAGCAGATTAAAATCAGTATAAAATGGTAATGGGGAAAAACATCTTTCAGGTTTCAACTTGCAAAATTCCTCTTCTTCTCCTAGAGAACTTTATTACAGAAGACCTCTTGCCCTGCTCTGTGTTCTCAACTGACTCTCACATATGTGGCCATAAGATGGGTAGTACTGCCTTGGGACAGATGTTTAGGGGGGAAATGGAGTAAAAATAACCTTCAGCTAACTTGCTCTGGCAAAATTTCAGAAAATATTTTAGGAAATTTTAGGAAATATTTTCTGTTTTTTTTCTACTTTCAGAGCTTAAGTGGCTTTGAAATTTGTTTTTAAAAGTATACAAGCTCCATAAATCCAAGTATTGTAGAACACAACTTTTTCCACACTTTTAATATCTAATAGTGCACATTCACATTCTCAGAATGGTGATGTTGAGTCATGAAGAAGAATCATGCAGAGGCATGCTGTGACCTGGTGGTTTCTTTAATAAATTACATTTCTCATGTGCCTGACTCCCTTTCTGCCTGTCAGTCTCCTTGCTAAACCTTTCCACTCTTTGTAGTCTAAATATGATGAGTTTGAATTTATCAGTTCACATGGCCCACCAAACCTCCTTGTCAGTACTGTTTTATGGATGGTGTAGTTAAAAACTAGAGACTTCTGAACTGGTTGGTGCTTTTTCTTCAGTTCACTCCCTTAATTTTAACATTTTAATTTTAACATTATTTATTCTAACACTTAATTTTAACATTATTGGTGTTTGCCCTTAAAGCTGTGTCTCTGTTTCCCTCTGCTGCTCTGCTGAGACATTTTGTTTGTTTTCCCAGTTTTTCCCTGGGCTTGGGAAGCCACACTTGGCTCACTCCAAAGCCAAATTGTGCTGCTTGCTTGCCTACAAACATCTGCCAGAAGGTCTCCAAAACTGTTAGAACACATGCAGGGTCTGCAATACACAGAAATATTGGGATGCAGACGTACAAAAACTCTGCAGGGGACAAAGTTGGCTTTTTGGGCTGGCACAGTGGTAGTGACAATGGCAGAGATGTGACATCCCACCTGTTGGATGGGAATTTCATTGACTGAAGGTGAGATGAGCTGAAAGCAAAGCTCCAGGAGGGAAAGCAGATTTTCCATCTGCTGCTTTTCCACCTGTGGCTTTGTGAAACCCTGGAAGGGCAAGAAAGGGAGGGATGGAAGGTGAAACAGAAGAGGGAAACTTCCACATGATTCCCTAGATCTGCTGCTGTGGAGGGAATCTTTTGGGTTTTGATTCAGTAGAAAACAAAGTTGTATCTGAGGAGAACAAAGATACTTAAAAATATATTTTAAAGTTATTTTCTTTAATGAAACATTGACAATTACTTTAAAAACTCCTTATTTTTTTTTTTTTTTTACAAATGTAAGCTCAGGTTGGGGTGGCTGCTGATATTTGCCTTAACTCATGTCTTCACTCTTCCTCTCATTGAATTGTTTTGGTTTCTGGGGTTTTTTGTTGTTTTGTTTTTTTTTTTTTTTCATCTGTTTTGCTGTTACTTTGGGTGGTTTTAGGGAAGTTTTGCCACTTTGCTGTACCTCAGCAGCCCTTAGAGTGTCAAAGCAGTGGGGAGCAGAGGGCAGACACACTTCAACCCTGAGCCATCCACTGTTGGAATCTGAAATGCAGGGAATCTCAGGACTTTGGGTTTGTAAGCTAAAGCCTAGAATTAAACCCAGGATTTTATCTGAGACCTTGGAAAAGGCTCTCAAACCCAAGTGCTAGAAGCCAGAATATGAATTTATAGTTTGAAGCAGAGACATATTAAGTAGAGGAAGGTTTAGTGTTTTAGAGTGCAGCACTGCAGGTTTGTGTGCCATAACATAATTAGTTAATAAAAGCTTACACTGTAGCATGAATCTATAAGACAAAAAATTAAAGATTGAGTAAAAGCATAAATATATAAATATCCTTGTTAGTACTGTTTTATTAGTAAATAACTTATTAAAAGATCTTGTAACTGAGGGTCTTGTGACCTTCTGAGCCATGTAGTGAAACTGTGAGCTGAGCTCACCCTTCCTGCCTATGTAAAAGATAAATATAAATTGCATCATCTAAAGCAACTCAGAGGTCCATCTAGAATTCTTTCAAAATTCCTCACATCCACCCTGTATGGAAGGGCTCTGGTGTTGATAAGGTGCTCTCATATGGGGAGAGTGAGCTTTTTGGAGAGCCTTCTTCTTCAGACTTTGAACCCATCTTCAGCCCTGGCCAGCTAAGAATGTGGGAGACAGCTCCAAATAGTCAGGGAGTGTTTTCAAGGTGCTTTTGGCAGCTGTTTCACTGGGTCACAGCGGCTGTGCAGTGAAATTCAGCTTTTTCTGAAGCACAGGGATGGCTCCAGGGCTGCCAGGGGTCACGTGCAGGCTCGTGGTGCCCTCACTTGAACCCTCACTGTGTGCAGGGCTCACTCCATCTGCTGCATCCTCCCTGGTGAATCAGACAGCTGCAGTGCAAGGAGCCTGAGAGCCTTCCTCCCCTGCAGGACATCCCCTGCACAGCCTGCACTCAGCACCAAATTCACTCAAATTTACTCAAATTTACTAAGAATTCCATGTACCAAGGCACAGGCTTCCTCACTTCTCTGCTAGCCTTCCAAGGCTTCTCTTATTTTAATTTATATTATTGGTGATGAACAAATAGGTATTGTAAACTTCCACATGCTACTGACAGTTTTAGAAAGTGACACATTAAAATAGTTGCCTAGCTATGTATTTAAACAATTAAGTGATTATTAATTCAGTAAATGCCATAATGGGCTTTTAGAAATGACACAAGAATCCTTTCCCATGATATACATCAGTAGTTGTATCTTTTGGTACACTTTTTATCTGTTGAAGTCAGAAATCTGGTCCTACTTTATTGCATTTAAGGCACTCCAAATTTCCCCCCATAATTTAAAAGACTTAGGTGAAAGTTCTCATTTCCACAAGGCCTTTAGAAATATCCTATGAACAGAAGTGCATAATTGTAATAAGACATTTTAAATTTCTTCTTGTTTTTATTTTATTTATATTAATATTCTTATTCTTTAAATAAGAATAATTTTAATACTAATTGAAACATTTTATAACACTATGTTATATGATACCTAATACTGAGCTTCAATATAATTTTCAAATCAACTCAAGAGATGAAAGGAATGGAATCTTAACTAGTGTAGATGGTGGTAAAAATGCATTTAGATATTATATGTTTAAAAAGTCAGAAACTAACAGTTCTCTGCAACACAAAGAACTTCTTTACCCACCTTTTCCCAGCCTTTTCTAGCTGCATTTGAAATTACAGAATTGGCAAATGTCGAGGTGCACGGACTCTCAAAAGCGGTTTTGTTTGCTGAGTGGACGCAGGGCACAGTATGTGGCACAGCTGGCACACCTGCTCCTCTAAAGATTAGGAACCAAAAAACCTCTGTGACCACAAATATTTAACATATGTGTGCATATTTGCAAGACAGAAATATATTTTAACATTTTGAAGAACAATACAATCAGGAACAGTCTGGTTCTGCAGACTCCAGTTCAGGTAGTCCATTTTAAGCTGTGTTATTTAAAATTCTCAGTTCTTCCAAATAAATAACAGCAAATGTTAGATGTTTTGAACAGAAACAGCTGGCAGCTGAAAAACAGGGAACAAAAGGCTTGTTGAAGTAGGTCTGGTGTTCTTTAGGAATATATGAATTTCAAAATGTGTGTCTCTCCAGCATTACAAAGGGAAAAAGTAAGTGTATATATGTATACACAGACACACACGTTTATATTTGTAGAAGTACAAATGTAAAGCAGAAAGAAGTAATGAAAAAGCACCTGATTTTATTGACATTTTGATGAAATCCCAGCTATTTTGGGAAGCAAGAAGTGTATGAGTTGTTTCAAAGCTGCATAGAAATAAATGGAACAAAGCAAAAAGGAAATCTTGGGTTGCCTCAGGTATTTCAGAGGAGCACAGGCACATATGGGTGATTATTTTGGCAGGGACACACAGGGCTCCCTCTCTGCAACCAGCTTCCTTTACCTGCTGAACACTGCCAATTAAATCTGAGTATGAGATATAACCTGAGGTGATCAGTCCTGCTGAGATTTAGCTCATGTTGGAACCCTGGTTACTGGGAATTTTAGATTTCTTTGGGCTGGCAGGCACTGACCCCCAAGAGAACCCTGCATTTGACCTGGGGCCCTGGAGAAAGCTTCCAAAATGGAATGAGTGTGTAGTTTGAATAGAAGTTTTGAATAGAAGTGTGTAATATCACATGGTGGGAAACTTAGAGTTGTGGAATATAGCAATATTTATAAAACAAAATAGAAATTTTAGGGCAGAAGCTGGTCTTTCTTGTTGACTTCTTTATGGGATTGGGTGGTATCGTATAATTAGATAAAAATTTTACATTGTGAGTTACAGGTAGTTATTGAGTTAAAAATAAAAATCACTTAGGTGTCAGTTCTTAGTTAGACATTTTATCCTTAAAAAGGTTTCTAGAGATGCAGCTCCATTTTTAGTTTGGTATAGAGAGGTGCTATAGAGCTCAGAGTTTATAACACTGTAATATAGATACAAACTAATAAACCTCTGACTCCAAACACGAAATATCATCTCACACATTTAATCCCAACCCTACCAAAAAGAAGTTAAAATTTCACAAGTTGACTCTGAGGAAAGAAAGAAGATAAATGTTAGCTGTTCTAAATAATACAAATGTCAGAAATTGGTGTGCCTGCAAACTTGACATCCTTGCTAGAAGCAAGATGTAAAATCAATATGTCAGCTCATAAACTCTGTCTATGACCTCATGGGGCTCATTGGCAGATTTGAATTTGACCTTCCTCTTTCTGGATGTCTTGGGTTAAGAGGCCAAGCTTTAGAAAGTATGTAGATATTGGCTGTGATGGCTTTATGTCTTCAGTACTTAAACAGAAAGCATTTAACCTCATGAATTTTTAAATTGTGTTAGTAGATACAAACATTGGTATCCCACGCATTTATAAATTAATAACACGCTGCAAAGGGGAGCAATAAATAGTGAAAAGGAATGAAAGTGAAATCTAATGCATAGATTAGATATGTTTGAAATTGTTTTGACAGATATAGAACTCATTTTCTTTCAGAATTGTTTTATGCAACCGTAGCTCTTTTAGAATTGCTTTTAAATTTCATCTGTGCTGAAACAGGTGGCCTTCAAATCTTGTCAGGAAAGAGATTTCTTTCAGCTCTCCACCCTCCCTCTATGTGTCCAGCATTGTCTATTTTGTTTTTTGAACTTAAGCATGTATTTTGCAGAAAGTGTGTTGAATCTAAAGTAAATTAGTGTAAAATCCTAGCACAGCAGCAGTACCACTTCTGGTAAATTCTGTACAAATACTTAAATAGGCATGATTCTGATTCCAATTCCCTACAACTATCTTAAAAAGAAGATAAAATGAGCAAGTGGGGCAATCAATAGCTGGGAGCAAGTTGTAATGGTAAAACCCAAACAAACAAAGTTATGTATAATATTTTGCTAGAACAAACAGAGGATAAAAGCAAAGATTAATCAAACTTCCTTTAGGAGTGATTTCGTGACTCTCTCTAAAGATATCCAGATATCACTCTATATATTCTTGTCAGCTGTCTTGGTGCTCAATTCCCCTGGCTTTCCTCAGGGCCTTAAAGCTGCTGGTTTTACACTGTGGCTAATGCAAAATAAAAAAGCCTGCTCTCAAAATATTCTGTTGGTTCTCTGGCTGTCTCTGCCCAGGTATCTCTAGAGATTATAGCAAAGAGAAGTGCTTTCCCTGAAGGCTTTTGTGAGGCACCTTGTTTCCCAGATCTTTTGATGACCTGAAATACCTGAGCAGAACATGTTAAATAAACAAAGTGATGGAGGCTACTAGAGCTGTCTGATTTTTGTGCAACGAGCAGCCAGGACTTTTGGCGGTGACATGAATATAGAAATGTGTCCCCAAGAGTGAAAATTGGCACTCAGTGGAATAAAGTGACCACCATCAAGGCAGATCTCTGCTGAATTTCCTGTGCTATTTTACAGACCAGGCTGGGGAGAGACTCCACTGGAATGAATGAATGAAAGAATGAGTGGCAATTCCATTGCAATTCATGCAAACATTACTCATGTCTTCTGGCAAGGTTATCTAAGGATAAAGCTATAAAAAGAAAGTATTTAAATTAAGTATATAAAAATAAAGTATTTAAAGCATTTTAATTATTTAAATTTCTTTTATTTTAATGCTTTTATAGTACAGTGTGGAAACCTAGGGCAATGGCAATATTTCTCTGTCTGCTCTGGGGGGCCCTGACCCCCAGGGCAGCACTGACTTTGACCCTCATTCATGGAGAAAGTTTCCCAGACTTGAAGATAGACTGGAATCCACAAAAGTGTGAAATAGATTACAGAGAGTATTGTAGGTGAATCACTTGGTGAGAAATACAGGTTTTGGGATTTTTAGTATGTTGTGGATGGAAGCAAGATGGAGGGACAGGGTGTTGTCCTGGGTTTCCTCTTCATGCTTCTTCCTCCTTCTTTATGGGTTTGGGTGGCATTTGGTAATTGGGCAGAAAAGTCCAC
>JAHXMQ010012340.1:19346439-19411163 GCA_020466415.1 Ammodramus savannarum pratensis
TTCGATGCATCAGAGGATGGTCGTCTCCCTTCTCCTTCGTCAGAGGTCCGCACAGCAAACCAGCCATAGGCAAACTGACTGCCCTCAGGGCGGTCACTTATCTTTAGACTAAAAACTACGTATAAGACATTTACCCTTTTCCCCCAATACTTTTCACCCTTATTGGCAAGTGCACCTCCAGTAAAAAACAATCCCAAAGTGCCACCACCACCCTTGAAGATGGATGACAAGAAGAAGAAGAAGGACAGGACACGCCCTAATTCCTCCATCTTGTCCCCATAGAACCCCCCTGTACCGAGATTCTAAAACCTGTGTTTCGCACCATAATTAATCTATCCCCTCACCATTTATCCCTGTGTGATCCTCCCATCCTCATACAGTTGTCACGTCCTGTGTAGGATCAAAGTCCAACCACCAAACACTTCTGGCAACATTCCAGGACCTTCGAGCCCCCCAAGGGTTGTCTCGGTGACTCTGCACATCAGGACTGATGTGCTGAGTTCCCACACTAACCCAATATTTCACCCAATACTTCACAGCATTTAAAATACTCTAAAAAGTATTTAAAGTAATATGAAATATATAGTATTTACCTATAGTATGTAGGTCTGTCTTTCACCTCTAAGAGGGATTTTGCTGAAAAGCTGTGTTCCTACCCGAGCCAGGAGGAGAGGTGCTGAACTTTAAATTTCTAGAGTTTGACTGGTAAGGGCAAGAAGCTGTGGGGGTTGCAGATAACCTGGAGAGCTCTAGCTGATACAAATCTTCATTTCAGGTTGGTTTTGGGAAATGGTTTCCTTACTTTTCCCAAGAAAATGTTGGGTTTTGTGTTTATAGTAATCATCCATAAATGAGATAACTGCAGGTCAGCATTAGGCAAGGTCCCAGTGAGGCAGAGTTAAACCACATAGCCCTGAATGTTTGTGAAATGAAATTCAGTCCCGTGCCCAAGGAATCATCTGGCTATTCTTACAAGGCCTGCATGACTCGAATTCAAAGTAGAGTTTTTAGTGTGCAAGTACTTAGCCAAAGTTTTGTGGTAAAATGTTGCAGGTTTTGTGATAAAGCAGGTTCCTATTCATCTGCCTTGGAAGCAGGTACTTTTTTTCACTTATTTATTTTCACTTATTGATTTATTTTCACTTATTTATTTTTTCCACTTATTTATTTTTTCCAATTATTTATTTTTTCCACTTATTTTTTCCACTTATTTTTCCACTTATTTTTTCCACTTTTTTTTTCCACTTTTTTTTTCCACTTTTTTTTTCCACTTATTTTTTCCACTTATTTTTTTCACTTTTTTCTTTTTTCACTTTTTGCTTATTTTTTTGCTTATTTTGCTTATTTTTTTTCTCTTTTTTGCTTTTTTCTTTTTTTCGCTTTTTTCACTTTTTTCACTTTTTTCACTTTTTCTTACACTTTTTTTACACTTTTTTCACTTTTTTTCCACTTTTTTCACTTTTTTTTACTTTTTTCACTTTTTCTTTCACTTTTTTCCCACCTATTTTCCACCTGTATTCATTTATTTTCATTTTTCTTTTTCCATTTTTCTGTTTTTTACATTTTTTTCATTTATTTTCAATTTTCTTTTTTTCCATTCTTTTCATTTCCCCCTTTTTTCTGAGTTTATTTGTATTTATTTTCATTTATTTCCAATTATTTTTGTTAAGTAAGGGTTTGGTTTTGTTCATCTCACTGTGCTACTCAAACACTCGTGGCTTTCAATCCAGTCACAACCAGAAGCAGCTGAAAACTTTGCCCATAACACAGTCCTGTTGCAGCAGCAGAAGTGATAAATCCAGCGGCATGAGGGATAACCTGTGGCCAGTAAATTCTCCTCAGTGCCTTCTGTGCCCTCTGTGCCCTTTACCTCCAACCCAGCCTCACAAAGGTGCCCACTCCAGAAAAAAAGAAAATAATGGAGACGCATGGGGAAATCTTGCTAAGTGTGCAGATGTAACTCAGCTTTACAAAACCCACTACCTGTACTGAAAATCACCAGGAAATCTTTGATGATTTTTGCTCCTTCCTAGAACAGCAGGGCTTTTTCCTTCACCAAGCTGAAGCTATTTACTCTGTGCTCAGAATGGTTATTTTCCTTGTCTGGGAAAATATTTGACAGATAAATAAAGTTCTGCCTGTCCAGTGGCCCAACTCAGGAATAATTTCCACCTGAAAGGTGATCATAAAGCAAACTTCCAAAACTGCCCGTGTGATTATGTGAAGCAGGGGGGAGATTGAGTAATTTGCTGTTTGGGGTTTGGTTTATTTGCAGTTCCACTGTCAGCAGTGAATAAATGCTTCAAAAGCTGAAGGTGTGCACATCACTTTATGGGCTTTTATGTGAGTAGTTTCAGCTGGCATGAAGCCCAGAACCTTTTCCTGATGTTTTGAAATGACTGTAAGGTGCAGGGAGTGCTAGGATACATTAATATTTATTTATTTATTTATTTGCTCTCTTTCATTCAAATGACTAAGTATCAATTTGTAAAGCAATGTTTCTAACTTGCACATCCAAACCAGCGTATTTAAGGAATTTGGAGAAGTGTGATGTGATTACCTATTATAGTAAGAAAATAAGAAATAAATTACATGATTATGTATTACAGTTTAGAAGAACATTCTGCATTGTTAATTATAATGCACAGCACAAGAAAACCTTGAGATTCTTCCTTTTGGTGCTTTGCAACCTACTGTGGGAAATTGGTGGTTGAGATTTTGAGAGTTGAAAGTTGAGATTGGGGAGTTGAAAGCTGAGATTTGAAATCTGAAAGCTGAGGTTTGAAATCTGGAAGCCAAGATTTTAAACTTTGAAAGTCGAGGTTAGAAATTTCAGATTTTGAAAGTTAAAAGTTGAGATTTTGAAAGCTGAGGTTTGAAATCTGAAAGCTGAGGTTTGAAATCTGGAAGCCGAGATTTTGAACTTTGAAAGTCGAGGTTTGAAAGTTGAGATTTTGAAAGTTGAAAGTTGAGATTTTGAAAGCTGAGGTTTGAAATCTGAAAGCTGAGGTTTGAAATCTGGAAGCTGAGATTTTGAAATTTGAAAGTCCAGGTTTGAAATTTCAGATTTTGAAAGTTGAAAGTTGAGATTTTGAAAGTTGAGGTTTGAAATGAGTGGTGTAAGACAATGAAAATGCATTCACCCTCCAGAGTGAAACCAGGAGGATGCAGGTGGAGCAGTAATTCTCTTTTGGGCAGCAGGTGATGGGGACAGCCCCAAAGCAGCCCCATTTCCCCTGGAAGCACAAAGCCTGGCTCCCAGGGGCCCATCCTAAAGCTGGCAAGTCCCAAGCTTGATGGGCAGCAGCAGAAATGTGCCACCAAAAGATTGATTTGAGAAGGAGTTTCAGTGAATCCATCCCACATGTAGAAGGCAGTGGAAAGTGAGAGACAATTTGCAGGATAAATAGATGGTGACAGCTGCCTTCAAGAGACTCAGGAGCCCATGTTCACACCAGGGGCTATCCTGTGCTATAAACTAAAAAGTGCATTCAATGTAAAACCCTTTGGATCAGGCATTTGTGACAGGCTGAAAAAGAGAGCAATCTTTTGGTGGTGAAGCCAAGAGGATTAATTTAGTTCTATGAGAGTAACTTCATTGAAAATGTGCAGGATTTGTCACAATGAGAGACTAAGGGGTTGCATATATGAAATTTGGTGATCTGGGTTTCAACTTCAGCAATATGAGTCAAGAGGAAAGGCTGAGCTTGGAGGGGTTATGCAGAAAGAAACAATTGGATTTGTTCTGGATAAATTATTTTACAGTGGCTAGGATGAAGTTGACACCTCTGTTAAAATCTCAGGAAAGCAGGTCACTACTCACTGCTGCAAATTTCATTGCTATAGAAACACTTTCCTGAAGTCATATTTAAACAAGTTCAATTTATTTTTATCTATTAATGCATTTAGCCCCTTAAGAAAATGGTTTGACAGTAGAATCTAAAAATCTGAGGCTTTAGTACATTACTACAGTACTTCCTAAACATTGAGGTGGGAGAAGAAAAATCAGGTATCAAATCTGTGTGAGATGTTTTATTTCTGCCTCTATTACTGTGACTAAAAATACTTATTTATGTCTCATAAGGGCCTAAACTGTGTTTAATTGCTTGTTTAAAATAAGACATTTAAGGGAAATTGATTTTTCTGAGAAATTTCGTGCCTTGGATAACCTTCTACAGTTATGCTATCAACTAGTGGTTGCTATGTGCTGGTTTTAGGTGAAGCTTTTGTCCTGTTTTTATCATTTGAAAGAGACAAACCATTTCAGTTCCAGAGATTGTGCAGGCTATGCATTTTTCCACATTGATACAATTAATTACAAAAATACACTTTTAGAATGAGCATTAGTTAAATTAAAAATACATTTGGGTTTGTTTTAAAATAAAAATTACTTTATTCATGCCCCAGCCTTTTATGTACAATCATTTCCTTCCCTTCCTTTTAGGCAAACTTGCTGGTTTAGATTCTCCTGTGGTTTGCATTTGCTCTTTTCACTGATGCTCTCTCAGGACATAGCACTAAGGCTTTCTGTATGTTTATTAAGAATTTCAAGAAGCGTTTTGACACTGAATCACCCATCTGGAGTCCAGACTGAGCCCACTGGCTCTGGGGCTGTCAACATCCTCTGTTTCAGTAGTAAGAGTTCATGGATTAGGGTATTTGGGAGCTGTGTGACATGAACAAGCTGAAAAGCAAAATGTGAGTGAAACATCTTCTCCTGCTTGGCTGAATAACAGAGAGACACAGCTCAGACCCCGAGGTGTTCTCTGGTGACATCAGTAGAGTGACATAAATGTGCAATGTTAAAATTATGTGCAGACTTTGAAAAAAATACCACCATTTCTTCCCCTCTGCTTCCCATTTCACAGAGACAGCGAAATGATTTCTCTGGGTATTGCAGAGGAATTTCCAAATTAATCCTTGGAATCTCCTGTTTCATGAACTGCTTTCCTCCTCTTAACTTTGTTTGCTTAACCTCCCTGTCTGCTCTCATCACCTCACCACTTCTGATGGAGGATTTTCCTGAAAGCTTTTTGGACAGTTAAGTGCCATGGACCATGTTGGCTGCACTTTGCTTGTGTGCTGCAATGATTTGGAAGAACTCCAATATGTCAGTCATGAAAAACTTAATTCATTTATCTACTGAAGCTTTTAATAAGAAAATTCTGTTTTTGATGTGCCTGGTGGATGGATCCCACAGAGATAAAAAAAATCTGAGGTTTTTTCCTCTATCATTGATAATACTCTGCAATGGCCTGATATCCCTTATTTTTTGTTGCTGTATTTAGGTAGCTGAAATACAGATCTAAATAGGGGTTTTTTTGGTAATTTGGGACACTGACAAGTTTCTCTCCCAGTTTATTAGCTACAAACCATTCTTTGGGCTTGCATCAAGTAAATGCTGATTTCCTGAACTAGAGATTAAATTTTGACATTAATACTCTGTGCTTTAATCACTGTAAGAATGGGCAAAGCACATCTCTCACTTTTACTGATATTATCAGTTTGCTATTTGCCCTTGCATTAAGGACAGACAGTAAATGACTTAAATTTTAATATTTGAGAATGTCCACTTAAACCATAAGGAGCTATACAGATATATATATAGAGAGAGAGAGAGAGAAAGAGAGAGAGAGATATGTGGAGATAGATATATATCCAGTGGTAACTGGATGACAAGATTTGACTTTGTTTCTGCCATAAATGCAGGTGATATACAGCATAAATAGTCTTTAAATCTGGGAACACATGATGAGTAAACCAGGTGGTGTCAGTAGTAAATTAACATATTGCTCTGTGCTGGCCATCCTCGAATGTGAGCTCACCTCCAGTTCTCCTTTGTTGTGCACTTGTAATTCTGTAAGGAAAGGAATTGAAAACTCGGGTTTCCAGGCAGTGCAGGTGATGGGAGGTGTTTTGTAATGCAAGGCTGTTGAATTGTGCGTTATCAGCCAGGTTACAAAAGGTCTATTTGATACCAGAGGCTCAGGAGGAGCTGTGATCGTGCAGGTGGAGTTGTTATTGTTGCTGTAATTGTTACAGCATTGGAAATCTGAGAGAGTTTATGCAGGGAGGAGGTGCTGAGGCTGAGTTGTAACTCTGAGAGTCCTCTAGCAGAGGAGTGCTGTGTGGCTTGGAAACTCTGAGAAATCACCATTGACCACCTATTGGTGGAGGAAAATTCAGAATATTAGCTACAAACCATTCTTTGGGCTTGCATCAAGTAAATGCTGATTTCTTGAGCTATAGATTAAATTCTGGCATAAATATTCTGTGTTTAATCACTGTTTAAATGGGCAAAGCACATCTCTCACTTCTACTGATGTTATCACAATTTGCTGCTGGCACTTGCATTAAGGAAGTAGCAATAAGAGAGAGGTAACAATGGAAGTGGAACCCAAACACCTGATGAGCATTACCCACATTTAGTTTAGAGCCAAAGAATGGGATAAAAATAGTCTGGAATAGGTTTACCAAAACATAGAACTTTGATGATTTGAACTCAAGCTCAGGGGAACGTATTTTCCAAGAATATATGTTGAACTTACAGAAAAGTGAAAATCCTTCAATTAATTAAGAGACTTAACTTTTCCTTGAAGTTTAGGCTGGTTCCAAGCCCCACCCTAACCAAGGTGGAGTCAACCTTAAACAACATGAAATGAGGGGTCTTGTTGGCTGTAATAATGTGGTTAGGACTTGGTTAGGAGGGGCTTGGAACCAGCCTAAACTTCAAGGAAAAGTTAAGTCTCTTAATTAATTGAAGGATTTTCACTTTTCTGTATGTTCAACATATACTCTTTGAAAACATGTTTCCCTGAGCTTGAGCTCAAATAGGTAGACAAATGAAAGTTCATGAAGGAAATAAGTTCTGATGGTGAATTTGGTCACTGCTTTTTCCAGTAATACAAATTAAGGAATGTAGAGATGAACATAAAGAGGGCAAATGAACTTGAGGAGAAAATTAAGAAGAATATAAAGAAACTCTGCTCTGTATATGAGTGCTGAGGCATTATGATTAAGAAATGAACGTGGCAAATCCATACAGCTTTCAGGTTTTCCAGTGAATTTGTACTAGTAGACTATATTTGCACTAATGGTGGGACTTGTGGCCCAAGCATTGAGCCAGGACATGGTGCAGGAACATTAACACAGAAATAAATCACATGAAAGGAGGTAAATATTTCAATATCTACCTTAGTAATTACTCACTTTTCCTTTCAGCAGGACTGTTTAGATCTTTGATCCTGATGTGCAGCCACCATTAGTGCTGCTGTCCAACACAGAAAGTAAGTTTGTCCAATGCAAATAAACTGTAAGATGTAATGGAAGGTCATAAATAGAAAAGAAAAGCCAGTTGGGACTGAATATTTTAGTGTGATCGATGAGCTATTTTTTAATAATTCTGATTCTTGTGTGCAAAATTACACCCTGAAGGGCTTTTCAGTTGTTTTGATACCACACATCACCAACACTGAGCTTGACTTTACAGCTGAAACCCTGGAAATCTTGCTCACCTTCTAGTACCATTCCTTTTGGGTTATAGCTGCGTTGCATGGGTCAGAGGTGTGACTAGATCTGTAGGGTTTGATGCCCAAGTGTGTGGAGAGTTTTGTGCAGACGTGGCTTGAGGAAAGAGGCCATGATCATATACAGCTGGTTAAGCAGTAAAAAGCAGCTGTAAGCAGTAAGTTCTCAGCCTTTTTCCTTACAAGAAAAACAACAACACTGCTTCCTTGAGCAAATAACAAGAAAAACACGGTGAAAAACATGGTGCCCTTGAATGTAGTCAACAGCAGGATGTAAAACAAGTATTAGCCTCAACAAGAAAACCACAAGTATTTTGAGAATGTAGCCACAAAGGAGGGGTGACATGTAATCTGTAACCAATGATGAGCTTAGCTTTTGCAATATGTATGAACTTAATTAACACTACTATAAAAGTATGTAAGCTGGATCAATAAATTTGAGACAAATGATCATCAATAGGATGTGCACGTCTCCCTTCACTTCCGTCACAAGTGAGTGCTGATACCACTCTCTGTACAGTGCTGGTTATAAGAATGTGACTCTAAATATTTTAATAATATTTTTATAAGAATGTGACTCTCAATATTTTTCCCAGCATCCCAGATAGGTTTTGAAGCCCAGAACAAGCAGTTCTGGGTTCTCACCAGCTGGTTCATTATATCTGGCTGTCGTGCAGCCAAGGTTTGATGGAATATGGACAGACTTCTAGGAAAAAAATGGCAGCTACTTCCCTAAATCCTTGTTTACCAAGTGGCTGATGTGGCTGCCAGCTGAAGCCAACTTCATGTGCTTACAACAAATGCTCTCCATTGATGAAATTATGGAATGAATTGCTGCCTATGAGGCATAAATTTAGCTCCAGATTTTGAATGTGTAGAGTAAACAGGTCCTACTGGCATGAAATCACCCCTGCAATTCCTAATTTTGTCCAGGCAGGGTGGTCCTTCAGTAGTGTTTCCTCTCCACACCCACTGGCTGCTCCATGTTGGGTCCTCCTGCACAGAAATATTCATGTTTCAGAGAGCTGGCTCCAGATTTTCAGTTTTACATGGATTTGTCCCTTTTGATATGGTCTTATTCCTTTCCTTGAAAGAATGTGCAGGATGGTCCTCTTGGAATTGCACCTTGATGTTTTCAAAGATCCAGGCGTGTTTGTCATCACCTTTTGCAAGCATTTGCCTCACTGGGTGTGCCTCAAGGAATAAAAACAGACAATGGTCCAGCGTCACATTGATATTTTCTGAAAAATCCCTTCACCCAGGGTGTTTCTCCAGGGAAGCTGAGAAGCCTCAGAGAAAAAGGAAAACAATAATTATCTCATCTGCTTCTCCTGTGTTTTGCTGCTTTGGAATGTGTTTGGAGATTTTTTACCCACAGGTGGATATTTCATTGGTTTCATGTGAATTATTTTGATTTAATGACCAATCAGGGCCTAGCTGTGTCAGGACTCTGGAAAGAGTCACGAGTTTTCCTTATTATCTTTTTAGCCTTCTGTCTGCATCCTTTCTGTATTCTTTAGTATCACTTAGTTTAGTATTCTTTAATATAATATAGTATCATAAAATAGTAAATTAGCCTTCTGAGAACATGGAGTCACATTCATCATTCCTCCCTGTCACAGGGCACCCCACAAATACAATAGTCCAGCCTGCGCAGGAAAAAAAGCAGCCACATTTTTAATGGATTGGGGTGTTCAGCACACCTTTGGCATTCCATCCTATCCCACAAGTCAAGGGATCATTGAGAGAACACCTCACTCTGAAATCCCTCTTGGATAAACAGAAAAAGGGGGAGATAGAGGCAGTGCCTCAGATGTGTTTAAATAAAGCCTAATATGTTTTATTTTTTTTTTTAATTGACAGAAAGTCCTTTAGTCCTGATCAGAACCCCAGAAACAGCAGAGGAAATTGAAGGTCCATTTCCTCTCATAACCTGGGGCAGATTTTGATCACCTTGATGTTTCCAGAGTCTGATCTTTGCATACTGTCTGACCTGGGCAGTGCATTCTGGGGTTTGGGTGAGGGTTGGAATAATCTCTTCAGTTGCTCTTGAAAAAAAATCAGCATTTCATGTGAGTATTATTGACTGTTTGTTTTGAGAGTTCTGAGGATTAAACTTAGTGCTTAAGCCATGAATGGGCTAAATCAGTCCAGCATAAGTAGCATGAAATAAAAAGATGCTTTGCTATTTTAGACCCAGGCTGTCCAGCAGGGATTACTCCCTAACCTGTTGTAATCTTCACAGTGATAAACACACTGCCTTTTTGCAACACATAGGAGAAACTGACTAAATATTGACTGAAAATTCAGTCAGAAACTGAATTTTACCGTATTTAATTCCTGTTCATCTCTCAATTAAATCATTAGCAGTTAGAAAAATATCACTAACTCTCATGCACAGAGAATTTTCTGTGCCTGGAACAGGTTAATTAACAGCATCTCTCCAATTCTTAAAGTACTGGGGGCAGAACATTTTTGTCATTCAGCTCGTGGAAAGGAAGGAGAGTTTAGCTGGATGTGCTTTCCTGTGCACCTCTTTGTCACACTACACAGTGGTATGACAAATAATGACTATAATGCATTCAATAAAGGGAAATACATGCAAAAAATAGCTTTGTCTCTTTTGCATCCTATTTCCTACCTCATAGTCCTGTATTCTGCCATATGAGCATCATGAGAATAACATTATTTTTCCTTTCTCCTCAGTTTTCCATGGAAGTCATTGATTTGCAGTAGGTGACATTCTGTATTTATATTTTATAATATTTTATATATAATATTATAATATCATTTATATATAGATAATATTTTATATATAGATATATAAAATACATATATGCATAAAAGGTATTTTTCAAGAAGGTGGAGATGTGGAATTCTGTTCCTAAATGGGGCAGTAGCTCCTTTCATTTTGGCAGTGCTGACTAGAATAGAAAGCTTCCCAGCTTCCTGGGGAGCTCTTTCTCTGTGTTCTCATTGTGCTCCCTGAGTTGGCCTGACTTCTTGCTTTTAGCTGATCTGAAATTTGCACACTGTCTGATTCAGTGGCTCAATGCATTCCAAAATGGGTCAGAAATCCTTTCTGTGTATTTGTGTCATTTTCTTGTGCTTAGTTTGAGGACACCACCTTGCTGCTTTAGAGAAATATTAAGATGCATTCATTATGGTTGGCAAAGTGCATCAAAGGCCTTCAGTGTAAAGTACCAGAGCTGCTGTTAAAATTACAAACCCAACAGGAGCATAAATGCCAATACTTTCATAGAAAAAAGCACCTCACTTTTCTCTTTTATCCCTTTGGCTTCAGAGGTTTCTTTCTTTTTTTTTCTTTTTTTTTTTTCTTTTTTTTTTTTTTATTTTTTCCTTCTGAAGTTATAGAGCTTGATTCAGAAATTGTTTAGAATTCCTTCTGCCAAAGGCTAAGCTATAAATAATTCTTCCCTCATTAGCTATTCTGAAGTTTTAGGGCTGGAATGGGTCTATGGAATGTATTTCAAAGGTTTAGTAGTTGCAATGGGTCTGTGGAATGTATTTCAAAGTTGCATATGAAGTTCTTCAGTTAAGAGTGAAAAATGAACATGCAATTGAAAATTCCTAATGAGGCAATGAGTTCTTGAATTATACTTTGAAAACTGGATAATATTATAATTTTAAAACATTTTTTTAGTATTTTAATCTACATTCTGAACATATTTTTGAAAATAAGAGAAAAATTTATTGGGGAAAAATATTTTTAAATGAGCTTTTGAAAGTAAAAGTTTCAATGTGTACAAAGGGATGTTGAATTGCAGCAGTTATCACCCAAAAGATTTTCAGTGTCATATTTTCTGTTCTTTCAGAAAGAAAGAGAAGGAATGAATTTATGCTGCCTGAGCAATGGCTGCACTTGTCCAACACAGCACCAAGGCCAGAAGTCTTGGGCAGCTGCAGGACTTCCTTTACCTCTGAATCTTTAACTGAAGTAATTTCTTACCAAAGCCTCTGCTCTGATTTGTGATAGATTATAAAAACTCCCATCTGATATTTGCACCTGCATGGGTGGTGTTCCCATGAAATTTTCAGCTTAACACCAAAACCATACATGATCCTGATGCTAATTTTTGGGGTGTTCTTTTTTTTTTTCTTTTCAAGATAAAACAATATTATTTCATAAAACTTCTTTTGCTGTTTGTGGTAGACCTGTCACTTGAATGACGAACTTAAACCAGAAGTATTTCTGTCAAAAGATGATGCTGCACTGCCTGGTGAAAGTGAACATCTGAGCTCAAGCCCATTCTGATTTCAGCTCTTTCCTCTATAAACACAGACATTTATTCTGAATAGTCTCATATCTTACTGAGGAGAAAATGAACTTGTAAGAGACCAACTTCAACCCCTGTGGAAACTCAATAATTTTCTTCTTGAATTATGAGGGTCTTCCTATTTATTCTTGAAGGTATGTAATACTGCTTTCATCTACAGATATTTTTAGAAGTAATAATTTTGTTCCTCTATCTTTCATTATTCTGCACTGAGTTGTTTGGGGTTTGTTTTTTTTTTTTTAACATTTGATAATTTTACAAACTTAACAGGAAAGAATATGTCTGTATTACTGTATTAATAGCAGTTGCATCATCTTGCAGAGGTAAAATGCCAACTCCAAATCTGTTACTTTTAACCATCTCAGCCAAACAAAATTATGTGTTTTGCTACAAGTAAAGGGGCATTTCCCATTAATGCTGGCTTCAGTACTGTCCTTGAGGAAATGGGCAGCTGCCATGTATTAGAGAGAGCTGTGCTCTGCCTCCCACTGCATTAGAAGGCTCTCACCTCATATAAAAGATAGCAGCTGCCCTGGGTATTGTCTTCCTATTTATTCTTGAAGGTATGGCGTGGAGCAATTGAAAAAGGGAAAGCAAAACCACAGAAATTATTCCCTCTGGATGGGAGAGAAGATGGATCTATGCATGGCAGAGTAAAGGACAGGAAAAGAGAAAGCATGAACACAGAAATTTTTCCCCCTGGATGGGAGAGCAGAGGAGGGGAAAGGACAGAAGCAGTGGAAAGAGTTTTTGTAGCTTTGGGATTTTCTGAAGAGTGATTGTTTGAGCCAGGCTCTCAGACCTGGCATTCCAACAGTTGCTTTGTTTATTTATAGGTCAGGCACTGCAGACAAGTAATTCATCAGGTGGAGGCAGAAGTCAGAGTGAGCAGTTGACTTTGAGTTCAGGGAAATGAATGCCCTGAGCCACTGCATTGCCTTATGTAGTGAGAACTGCAGAGCATGACCAGGAAAAAACCTCTAAAGCATTCACTCCTCCCTGCAGCCTGAGGTGGGCAGGGAGAGGGGATGGATGCTCCTCTGCCCCCTTTCCTGAGCTCCTCTGCATTCACAGCACCCAGCAAATGCCCCTCACTGGGTGCCTTTGCTGGGTCAGCTCCAGGGGCAGAGCAGGGAATTCCAGAATTTCTGTGAATTCCAGAAATGACTGGAGCACAATCCTCCTGCTCTAGCTCCCATTTCATTTAGGGGGATGATCACTTAATGGCAAGCTCACAGTTGTTCTAGCAAGGGGGACCCAAGTGAGGTGTGTGGGAAATAGTTAAGTGCTGCTTCCAAGGTTGTTGTTTGTGCCCTCAGCATTCCCCAGGCACCACACAAACTCTGTGGTTTGCCTGCAGTCTGAGCTCCCCCATCATTTTGGTCTTTCTGGTCTGTTGCTTGGGTTTCTTTCTTTCATGGGCAGCAGAAATCAGGGAGAAAAGGAGTTTTGATAAGTAACTTGTCTTTCCATGGCTTGGGATGTGACTTGCAGGCTCTGCTGCTATAGTGGCTGCCTTTTAGACATCACCACAGGCACTCAGCTGCTGAGCAAGAGTGAAAACTGTTGGCACCTTGGATACTGAGAATTTTAGACTTTCTGTACTAATAAGCACTAACTCTTAAGAAAATACTGCATTTAAACTGAGGTTGAGAAACTGGCTTCCAAAATTGATAAATTGCACTGGGATTATGGGTGTGGATTTGGTTAGAAGTGTGTAATGTCACAGGGTGAAAAACTTGGAGTTTAGGGTTTTAGAATATAGAAATAAATGTGAAGTGGGATGGAGGTTTTTAGGGCAGAGACAGGTTATTATTCTTTACCTTCTTCTTCCTTGCTCTTCATGGGTTTGAGTGGTATTAAACAGAGAAGTCTGCATAGCGGACTTTGAGTGATCAGTGATTGAGCTAAAAGAGAAAATAATTTAAGTATCATTTCTTAATTGGATGGCTTAACCTTTAGAAACCTTCTAACGAGAGATAGTTAGCCATTTTAGTTAGCCATGTGTCTTGCTAATGAAAGACTACAGAACTCACAGCGGGAAAGCCATAACATTAATAAAAACAATAAATACTTAAGTCTAAACGTGAACTATCATCTCAAATACCTCCAATCCCAACCCCAAACAGGAGTAGAAAAAACCCCAAAGAACCCACAAAAGCCAAATGGGCAAATACAATGCTGTCTCAGAATGCTTCACCATTCCATTCTGCAATAAGAGCCCACAGAGTATTGGGGTTTATCCTTCAAACCTCAGAATGCCAGATGCTAGGCAGAAATCTGTCTGACATGGAGATGCCAAACATCTCAGTGCTCATTTAGTTTTTTGATCATAATTTGTGTACAACATATCCTATTACTCTGTGTTAATGAACACTAAATTACATTAATTTGTGCTGCTTGCAGTTGCTTAGGAAAGAATTTATGAATGTAAAGCAGAAGCCTGTCTCTCTGAGCCTCAAAATGTGTTAGCTTTGCTACCTTCAACAGGAAAAAGACAGTGTGGTAAGAGAAACTACCTTAAGATTGAAATATTTCCTCTCTCCTCTGCCCACATGTGTGAGTTCTATGTACATGTGTTCATTCTGGGCTGAAAGAAAAATCAGAGTGTGAAATCCTCCTGTGTCTACGACAGTGCTGACAAAGGTAGTCAGTACCAAGATAAGGAATATTTCTGATGCCTAAGTCTGTATGGTGACACATCCCTATGACGCTGATACACAAATATTTAACCTCATCTTTAGATCTTTATTTCTGATTGTAATTTTTTGATCAGTTGTGTTAGATGGACAGTGCTTTTTGGTCCAATCACACAGAGTGCATTGATTTTCTCATCAATCTTTTCTAAACCAAAAAAATACTCCAAATGTTGTCTGTAGCCATTTTGCTTCCACTACCAGATCACTCTTTGATGTCTCTGCAGATACTTCTGAAAAGTCAGTAGGAATAATAACAGTACTTTTATGATAATAGAAATTATTCAAGAGGAATCTTTCACAAATTATCTGTCTTCAGTAATTATCAGTTATTAAAGTCAGATAATATTTCCATCCATAGTTTTGATGCCAGGCTCAGTTTTAGAAATCAGTATTTTTCTTAATGCTTTTCCTGAGGTTTTTTTCTCCTTATATGAAGATTTTTTTTTCCTATCAGATTAAGTGGAACTGACAGCAGCTAAATCTCTATTTTATGACTTGTGAATAATGAGTAAGCAACAATTCAAGAGCTGTTAAATAACATTTATATGAAGTCTTTCATCCAAGCACTTCCAAATGCCTTATATTGATCTGCAAACATGGAATTGAGCATTGCTGTACAACGGAAAGCCAAACCAGAATATTAAAAAATATAATATAAAATATAAAGATAAATAAAAAATAAAATATGAATATAAATAATATAAAAATAATATAAAAATATAAAACAAATATAAAGACTATAAAATATAAAGAATATAAAAAAATTCAACTTCTTCTCCAGGTTCAGTGCCAAGTGCAGATATATAACATATAAAGAATAATATAAGAGTATGACGATGAATAAAAAATAAAAATATGAACATAAAGAATAAAAAGTAATATAAATAATATAAAGTAAATATATAGAATATAAAAATATAAAGAATATTTAAAAAAAAAATCAACTTCTTCTCCAGGTTCAGTGCCAAATGCAGATAAAGGTATCTATCATTCTGCATCAGTTTTGTCTTAATAAACCACATTTTTCCTGTGTTGTTTTCTCAGCTGCTCAGTAAAGAAGTAGATACAATGAGTAAAGTTTGGGTTGTGTAGAAGCTGCTCTCACCTGCCTCATTAAACATAAATGCAATTGGCAGGAAGAGGACAGTAAATGTTTACCCATGATTTAATGGCATGATCATGTGATGTTACAATTAGATGTTGCTTCAGGCCACTCCCTGATGCTGTGGTGTAAAACACCCACATGGAGGTTTGTGCTTCTCCCTGTCCCTTCACCATCACTGCCTCTCTCAGGTGTGTCACAGACAGCATGGCCCTTATTGCTGCTGGAAACTTTTGTGTATTCAAAAACTGATCTGTCATTTCAAAAATCATCCCCTCATTAGGGCATTTATCATCCTAAAACCTTCCTTTGTCATCCTAAAACCCTCTAAAACGTGGTTGTGGGTGAGTTGATGAATAGTGTGCTTACTTCTTGGTGCTTGAAAAGGTCCATAGAGCATGTTTTATCTTGGTTGTACAGGAGAACAGAGCAGGAACAAGCCAGTGCATTGAGTTTGACACTCATCTTCTCTGACAAATAATTTGAAACTGCAGGCAATAAATTGTCATGGTAAGTTTTTTCTTCTCATCATATGTGCATGTGAGAGCCTAAGTACGAAAATGAAAATGTAATCATTAGGCAAAGAAGGCTGATTTGAATAACCATCTAGGCAAAAAATTATAATCCTTAAAAGTCCTTTCTCGTTTAATTTGTTTTCAGAGTTTCCTTTCAGTTTGTGTTAGGCATCCAACTGTGAAACAAGAATGTGCCTGGTTTTAATTTTCCTACAGTTTTCTGAAGGAGATTCACTAACTGCAGAACAAAAGGACTTCCAGTGAACACAGGTGCTATTTTAACAAAAACTGCTGGAAAACATTGTTTGCTGCATTTGGAAGAGCTGCTGAGGCCAGTCACTGATAGCCATGGAAATCTTGGTAGCCACTTGTGCCTTGAATAAACAGCAGCACCAAGACTGAAGAGCACAGTTGCTTCTGGAGGTGATCATAAGCCTCCAGGGCTGTCAGACAGACACACAGATCTCTGTGCTTCCCCAAAGAGTGATCCATCACATCCCCCACTGTAATCTTCCCACTCAGCACCTGTAGGAACCAGGTTACCAGAACACTGCACAAACTGCACAGAGTTACTAGAACACTGCAGGGAAAATGCAGCCTAACGCCAGTGACACAAGACCAAGATGCATTTCCTATCACAATTTACCCAGTTGGTGACATTAGCAGGTTATTAAAATGCTCAGCCTCTCATTATTTTTTGCCTTCTGAACAGATCAACACAATTCGTGTTTCTTGCCATGAAATACCTACACTTCTGCAGTTGTCTCCAACAGAACACTTGCTCACTTTTGTAGGTGGAATACAGCTGTGATGCAGAAGTGATTTCTTGGTGACTGAATGTAATAATGAGCCTTGAAATCGTATCTAAACTAGGAAAACATTGAGAGCCTTTGTATGGATAACACTTGATGATTAATTCATGGGATGGAAATGAAGGTGCAAAGATAGAAGGTTACCTCATTAAAAAATGAAAGCCAAAAGGCCCAAATGAGTAGTACTGCTTCTAAAATTGTAACTCATTAATCTTGACTCTGCCAGGAAACATGTGTGGTTATTATTTGATATTTCCCGTGGACCTGTTCAGGTAAACAGTCACTGTAACTCAGAGAGTTGTGCTGGATTGCAGAAAATGTGGGGCTGTTTAGGAAGAAAGTAAAAGAATGGGCAGTAGGTGGTCGCCTGCACTCTGCTGCAGGATGAGAACTGGCCCACCTAGCACTGTGTTTCCTACCAGAATATTTGTATTTGTGGTGCCTTGTGCAGGCTGCCCTAGAGCAGACGCTGGGCAGAGCTAAAGAATAAAGCAGGGATTGATTCAAAGCATCTCCTCCATGGATCCACCTTGGGCAGCACCAGAGCCCAGCCAGGGCTGCACCCAAGATGAACCAAAATGGCCCCAAAATGCACGAGCGCTCCCGGGCTCTCTCCCTGGGATCAGTTCTGCTCCATTTGCACCTTGCAGTTCATTGTCCCATTCCAGCTTTAGCCCAGGCAGTCCCACCCTGCTTGTTTTTCTCTCTGCAGCCCACGGTGTTTGTGCTCTGGGGCTGAGATTGGGATCATTTGTCCTTGGTGCCCAGCTGGAGCAGGAATTGTTTTGTCTCCCTGCTCTGTGCACAGAGCTCACCATCCCTGAATGTGAAGCCCAGACCCACACACAAAGCAGCACAGAATTTGGAAAATAGAAAAGCTGAAACCTGGGGCACCACTTGTGTGACAGGAATGTGACTGTAAGTTCAGCCCAGCCTATGACTCTAAAGCTCATAAGTGATACATTTAACTTTTGTGTCTAAACAATAGGTATGTGTATTTGGTTAGTGTAAATTGTGGGAGTAAATTCATTTATTTATATCTACAAGTATCAAAGTTTAAAATATCAGAGGTGGACAAATTATAGCTCAATTCACAAATATAGGCAGCATTTTTCCTCCCCTTTCTCTGCCTAGACCATTGGGTTGGAACTTGACAATCATTTTATTTTAGTGACTTCCCTGTTTCACAGCAGGAAAGCATCACCTTCAACCAGTGCAAAAAGGCCTGGGTTTAATTTTCTTGAACACATCTCAAACTGTCTCCCAGTATCAGTCTCCATACAATTCATAATCTCCTGGCTATGATGTAAATCCTTGGTTTTCTTTAGAGAGGAAGGAAACTGCATTTTAATTTTTTATTTCTTTTTTTAGTAATTTCTTAAACCCATTTATGAAAAATTGTTGTTTCGTCTGAGAGAAGGCAACAGTGTTCAAATGTTTCTTCCTTTGCCAGATCTTAATGCCAATAAACCCAAATATTTTGTCCTTACCCTACACTGTTTTTCATAACTAATATTTTGTGGATCCCCTCTTTAAATAGTCCATGGAACTCTGGAAAGAAAGGCTGCAAACTGAAATCCACTAACTACAGTTTCTTAATATCAAATAGTTTCAAATAATTCTTTAAGATTATTTCATTCCAGCTTTTAATGCACTGAGACAAGTTCTTCTTGTAGTATTATCTAAAATAATCTGATTTGTATTTCTATTCTGAAAAGCAAAACACATTACATAGTATCTCCTTTGTCTCAGAAATCCAAACAAACATTGTTCTCATTTTGGGACTATGTGTGTTATCAGCAGATTTATATTGGAAAAAAAAAATATTTGTAAGAGTTTTAAATTGCCACATGTGTTATTTATATACACAGAATAAAATTTGAGGAACTCTCCATTTGTAACCTAGAAGGATAGTTAAACATGACTCATTCTGTAATTAAACTGAGAGAATATCTGCTAAAAATTAGATTAGTTTAGGATTGACTGAGGTTTCACCCTCTCTTTTGGTAAGTTCTTTTTGCTAGGATACTTTAAGAATGACTCCCAGACATATTCAGAGGAACAATGGTCATGTCCCATGTTAAGAGACTAATTTTTAAAAAAAGGGAAAAATTTTCATGGCTGTATCATTCCATCATATGGCAGTTGTTTTCAATCTTTTTGTTCCAACCTTTTTTTTTTTTTGAAGACTAGTGTTAATCCAGTGGAGGGATGGAGAGGATTATGTTTTTATTCTGTACTGAAAGTTTCAGCTTTTCATTGATGAATGGATGCAGTGCTCTTGAGTGAACTGTGGGAGAAGCATTCATTCACAGAAATTCCTCCTTTGGGATTCCTTGTGGTTCTGGAGGTCCAGTGCACGTCCAGCTGCAAGAATAGAAAATAAAATGAGCAGAAAAACGTCACTGAGTAAGGCACTGGTGCACCCAGCAACAAAATAAATGTCCCATGGGGAACTTGTCAACAGAATTTTATTAAAGTATTATGCTTCCTGCCTTTTAAAAGTAATACCTGTGTTCTTGAGTTAGTAATGCCTGCTGTTAAAACATAAGAAAAATTCTTATTTTTCTTATTTTCTCATTAAGAAAAGCCATTTTTATGACTAGTTCTTTGTGGCTACAGCTGATTCTAGTTAGCAACTTATAGCATGTGGATTTACTGTTTTATTTTTCTCTTGGAACAGCACACTGTAATCCCCTGGCAACCTCATTTTCAGGCTGTAGACTGCATATGCTAATGCTGAGCTTTATTTGAATGGAAATGCTCTAAATTTCCCTCTATGAACAGGAGTCCTTGAAACCTTGAGACTGGAAAGAATTGCAGAGAAATCTGGAAAAGTTATGTCTGGGAAGGACAGCACATTGCTTAAATGTGTTTAAGGTATTTAAATGTGTATTCATTCTCCTAAAATAAGAATTTTCTGTTGCATCTTGCACAAAGTACCTATATGTATAGGTACTGCAAGGAGTTTTTATTTTACTTCAGCCAGGCAGTTATTAACAGAGTGTTAAGGGTGGAGAAAAAGGCATTAAACACCTGTCAGCCTTGCTGAGCTGCAGGTAGAGCAGAAACATTTTGTGCTGGGATCCTTGGGTTCTTTCAGCCTGCCTGGAAATGTTCCTGTGATCAGCAGCAGCTGCTGCAGCACCTGCCCTTCTCTGGAGAATTGAATTGAGACTTTTGGGCTGCTCTGCTAAAGGGTGCATCTCTCACCATATGCTCCCTTTCCTCTGCTCCCTTGGTGTTGCACAAGCTGTTTTTGAAAGGGAAGGAGGTAGTAGAGTAAAAAAATGTATTGCTTCCCGTTAAGGTGTTGTGGCCCTTTATGTAATGAATAACAAAATGCAGAAATTCATTCACGGTTTTTGTCCTGGGTCATGAAGGCAAACCTATCTGCATCAGGTGCTTCCCAAAAAAATGATCTGTTTTGATTCCTATTCCTGATTGGAATGGTACAATGGATGCTGTGTAGGACAACTTCCAAGTGATGCTTCATCCCTGTGCATCCATGGAGCCAGTTGTGTCTGATGGATGATGAGAGAAGGGCTTATTGCAGTTTGTCTGCAGAGGCACTGCAGGATGGATTTGTCTTTGTGAGCCTTCAAAGTGTTAGCAGCTACCACGGTTATGTGCTGAACAGCTGTTTTGAAAGGAAAAAGCAAAGAGCAAAGCTGTGCTCTGTGAAATCTGCCTTATTTTTAGCACTCCAGGAAATCACACAATGATTTCCACTGAAAACAATCCCCATTCACATACCATATAGAGAATTGTTTCTACAGATAATTTCAGTTATTTGCAATGATTTTCACTGAAAACAATCCCCACGCACTTACTATTCTACAGATCATTTGAATTATTTACAATGATTTTCACTGAAAACAATCCCCATTCACATACCATATAGAGGATTGTTTCTACAGACAATTCCAATTATTTGCAATTATTTTGACTGTAAACTATCCCCATGCACTTACCATAGAGGGGATTGTTTCTACAGATAATTTCAATTATTTGCAATGATTTTGACTGAAAAGAATCCCATGCACATACCATTATAGAGGATTGTTTCTACAGATAATTTCAATTATTTACAATGATTTTGACTGAAAACAACTCCCATGCACTTACCATAGAGGGGATTGTTTCTGCAGATAATTCCAATTATTTACAAATGACAGTACATTTCACAAAGACAAATCTTGAAACGTACTCTTTTATGTCAACAGCTGTACTCTAGTAAAAAGGTTTTACCCTGAGATTGTTCTCCTTGCTACCTGAAGAAATATGTTTGGTTATTTTTGTTTTGTGCACAGGTAGGCATGCATGCTAAAGTAAGAATTACAAAAATATGAATGCTTTATATGTAACATACTCTCTTAATTTTTTTTTCTATGCAAGTGGATCTGAACTGTTGCTAGAAATTGGATAGAAAAGTGGCAGGTGTGCTCTGGGGAGCAGGGGCTGAGCAACACGTGCTTTTACACTTTCTAAAGTACAAAATCAATTTTTTTTTGCTTGATTTTTTATCTTTTTGCTATAATTGCTACACTTCCCTTTGTGGATAATAGCATTCAGTGGTCGCTTTAGGGAACTGCTTTGTATTTTTGTCCCTTCTGGTTTACAGCAGCAGCAGATTTAGATTTAGCAGAATTTATCAGATATAGCAGAATTTAGCAGTTTTTCCATAAAAACCATGTGTGTCTGTAGACACACACACACACACATATATATACACACACTTTAAAAAAAATGTGTATATATATATATACACACAAAAATACATTTATGGATATATAATTTATTTTAAAATGTCTATTATATATATGCCTATCTCAGCTACTGCAACTGCATACTTGTGAACAGTGAAACTTCTATTATAAATATTAAAGAGGACATAAATGGATACTGAACCAGTAGGAAAATTAAATGCTAGGGAGGACCCCAGGAAAGTTAATGGAAATATTCACTTGAACAAAGGGAATATTTTCTGTTCAGAACTGCCAAGAGCTGGAGGTGAGGTGTTTTCAGCAGTGAATTGTGTTGTTAATTTCTCTGGTTTATCCTCTATCCGGTCTCTGCAGCCTTTAGAAATCACTCACTGGTGAAATTGCAATTCTTATGCAATTTAGTGCCATTACTGACTGACAAGGTAAATGCTCACTTTATGAAGGGGCAGCCGTTAAAACCAGAATCTGAATCTCATTTCTCCTTGACAGTATAAATGTTTTTTTTAATGTACACTTGATGCATTTGACCCCTTCCTGAGTGGATGCTAGCAGCTTTCTTGGACATAGATTTTTGGAAGATTTCCATTTCAGTGACCATGAATTTAATTTTTTTTTATTCTCCCTTTACATGTGCAAACTGTTCTCATGCAGCAGCACTTTCACAAATGAGAACAGAATCCACAGGTGGCAGGAACTTAAAGTGCTCCACTCGTGGGAGGCACACTCATGCTGTAGCTGAACATATTCTATAAGAGCAGACATTCAAAACACAAATTCAAGGTAAACATCTCCAACAACCACCTGTAAAACCATGTGGTTTTTTATTGTCATCAGTTTCTGTGAGTCTTTCTTGACTAGAAAATGGAAAGAAGAGATGGTTTTATGGCTTCTTTGCTTACTTTCCTCTACAAAAATCAGCATAGAATCACAGTAATGATGTATTTTGCCATCTGTCTTTCCCCTGCTGGGAAAGATTTGGAAGTCAGTGGGTAAAAAGAGTCAGGACCCTTTTGCAGGAGGCTGCTGGGTGGAGCCCATTGGGTTATAAAATACTTGGGAAATTGGATCAGGCTTTGAAAAGTATAAATCAGTGTCCTTGCCACGACTGTTTATGGAACTTTTCCAACAACAGCCAAGCCTTAGATGTTATGATGTTATATACAGGATATACAAGATATATATATATAGATTTATACATGATAAATATAGATTTATACAGGATTTATAAGGTGTATTTTATATATATATATAGATGTATATAAGATATATACAGGATATAGAAGAAAGAAACACTTTGTCTCTCTTTAAAGCAAGCCTAGAATAGGAAATGTCATTACTTTTTCTGCTTTTATTTTTTTCCTTTTTTTCTGAACACATCATTCTTTTGACACCAACTGCACACCACCTTCTGTTAACCCAGCTCTATTTTAGAAAGAAATATCTGAACCAGGAATTCTGTCTGTTGCTTGCAGAAAATGCGGTACATTTAATGCTCTAAAAATGAGCTTAGGGTCTCATCAGAACCATTTGACAGCCTGGATGCTGTGCCAGACCTTCCTAAATGTAACACTGGAATGAAGTATATTGTAGAGTAAGTAAATGTTGATAATTTGAAGGCATATTTAAACAGTATATGACCCTTAAGGTAGTATACAAGTAATAAAAGAAATGCAACAAGTTGCTTGTTATGTGTGGGAAGATATTTTGAAATACCCAGCAGGATGTAGATAAGGGAGATGTATTGAACTTGTGAGTTAGATCTCTATGGGGGGAAAAAAAGGAATAAATCCAGAAAAGCCGTACTCTGAGGATTAAAAAAGCCCCCTAAACCCCAATGTGTGACGCATGAAAAATCAGTTTATTCTTTAAGCGCTAATAAAAAATGCTGTCTGAGGACAGAACAGGCTGCTAAAGAACACCAGGAATTGCAGAGTTAATTTGTTTTTATATGTATTGCCATGCAGAAAACGTTGTTATGGAAACTAAATATATGTTATTTCTTAAATAAATATTCTCTCAAGGCCTCTGGAACAGAGGGAAGAAATTGAAGCTATTAGCCTTATTGTTGCTGTTGGCTGTCTGAAATCCCAAAGCTGGGATTCTAATTGAAAATCCAAGGATTTCGGCTTCCTGATTTTGTAGTTAAAATGCAGGAATCCAGTGCCATTGTTACCTCCTTTTAAACGCTGTGAAAAACTGGGGATGGGTCTCCAAGATGCCTCTGCTTAGAGCATCTTGAGGTTTTTGCTGGTTTGGGAGGCCTGCAAGGCAGGAATAATTTATGTAGGAATTCACGAAGTGAATTTTCCATATAATCTTGGTGTCTCTAGGATGTTTCCTTGTCACAGACATATTTCCTGAAAAATCCTTTTGCCAGGATTTATTCTCCTGGGAGGCCTTAGAAAGGAAATGTAAAAAATTATTATCTGCTGCTGAGGAATGTGGTCTGGAGATGGTTTTCCAATAGGTGCATCTTTGATTGGTGTCATCTGGTTGTTTTTACTTGATGACCAATCACAGGTCCAGCTGTGTTGGGACTCTGGTCAGTCACAAGATTTTATTATTCATTCCATTCTTTACCTTGCTAGCCTTCTGATGAAATCCTTTCTTCTATTCTTTACTATAGTTTTAGTATATAATTTTCTTTTAATGTAATGAATATAATAATATAATAAATCAGCCTTCTGAAATATGGAGTCAAGATTCTCATCTCTTCCCTCACCCTGTAGACCTGCAAACACCACCACATTTCCCAAATCCAGCTTGATACAGGTTGATGCTGAATAGGTTTTCTGAAGGGATCTGGAGCCTCATGCTCATGGAAAGAATCCATGCTTGGTTTGCAGGCTTTTTGCCCTTTACCCTGGGCAAACTCACCGATCCCAGAGCTCAGACCAAACCTGTAGGGCATTTTCCAGAGGAAATTTGCTGCTACAGAGATTTGCCACGAGTGTCTGTTATGGTACATGAATAATCACGATGGAAAGGGGGAAATTGAAGGACATTTCTGATGCTGTAAGTAGCAGATGAGAAAAATACAGTCAGGGCTTGGTGTGGGACATATTTTCAGGCAGTGACACTGGTGAAGGATGACTGATGGCTGAACTTGTCACAAAGACTGGACTTGTTCACTTGAAATTGTCAAGGTCAAATTAGTTCTCTCAGAATTCGTTGGTTTATTCGTTATGGAGATGGAGAGGCCACTCAGGATGTATGACTTGCATTAGTCTTTTCTGGGAGCAGGCTTTATGGCCTTGAATCTGTTCCATTTGCCTTTTTTTTCATGAGCCATAAGCAGCAAAGAATTATTTATTTTGCTGTTATACACGAGGAAAACTCATTAAGAGAGTGAATGCATTGGAATCCAAAGTCTTGTATCTGTAATATCAGGGAAAAAAACACATTCCTAATGTATTTTTATGATGCATAATTTGGTTTTGGATATCCTGCATTCATGGAAACAAAACTCAGAATGAATCTGTCAGGAGCTGTCAATATATTCTGCAGAGTTCTATTAAAACCAACAGCTGTAATCCTTAAATTATTAGAGAAATATCCTTTGGAAATGGAGAGAAAATGTAAAAACATCTCTATTATCCCTGCAGTGACAAGATTGTTATCAGAATTCCACCTCTAGCTCCAGACACCTAAAATTAAAGCAAAGGGTGCAGGAAAGAGAAGTGGAAGACCTGAACGCTGTGGAAAATATGGTTGCTAATAGTAAATTTAACTTTGTTCAGGGACTTTTGGGGGGAAAGATTCAGAGGCAAGTTGAGCTTCCTTAAAGTCTCCCTGCTGAGAAGGGCTGAGATCTGACAATGTATGTATGTTTCATTTTATATATATATTTTTTTTAATTTTATTTTGGAGCTGCAGCCTTAGCTAGGTATTTATAACCTAGTACATTACTGCACATCACAGGAAGTAGTTTAGTCCTTTTAATAAACAATTCTCTGACCTCCATGCCAATAAAAATGATATAATTTGGTATACTAATATATAATATTAATTATCAATATATACTTATATTTATATTAATTTTATATAACATACAGAATATATATAATATATAATTAAAATGATATATAGTCATTTTGAGCAGTCTTTAGGTTCTTTGCAAAGAGCCAGAATAGTAAGAATATTTTCAGCATAAGAAGCCGCCTTTTATTAAAAGCAAGTAATTTTTACCATATTTCAGTAGACTCAGAAGTGCACATAGGCTGCTTCAGAATTCATTGCCAGATGTTTTGCATTATCCATGTAAATGGATATCCATTCCTTGAAGTGCAATTGGGATGTTAATTTGTTTTTATTGAGCTTGTAGAGTAGTAGTCCAAGACTGTACATTGAAGTGAAGTAATTTCCCTGGTGTTTTTTACACTGATCTAGTCAGTCATAACATGTTTTGCTTTATAAGTCTCTTGGTATTTCTTCCAATTCCCTTTCTATAAGTCTCCCCTATAACTTTTAGGGATAATGAAAGTATTGATTATAGGCGCATTTTCAGGTTCAATAAACATTAACATTATTCCACATTTAAGAATAAATAATAAATGAAAAATTTAAATAAATAAATGTAATAAAAAATTTAAATAAGTTTTAAAAATGAAATCCAGCAAACAAGAATCTAAATATGAGAGTGAGTTCACGCTTCAAGAGTATATAAGCAGAGCCATACCATCTCTGATTTGTCAAGCATAACTGAGTCCCTCAGGGTGATTATGCTTGGCCAGTCAATCTGGTGAATATGCAGAAATACTGAAAAAAATATCTGGAACAGCTGGTCTTGTTTGGGTAAGGTTTTGGGTATTCTTTTTTTTTTTTTCCTTCAGTTTGTGCTGGCAACAATCTATCAAATCTGACTAATTTAAAATTGCAGCTTGTATGAAAACAGCTTTCCCTGAGCTTTAGATACCAGATTGCTACTGCTCCTACCTTAAATTTCTGCAATCATTTTTCTGCTAGGAAATTGTTTTGAGTATTACCCATCAGCTTGCAATTTTGCAAAATGGGATGTCACGTCCTCTAACAAGCTTCACTACAAAAAACTGTTCCCAGATTGATGTTTTAGACCCTTTTATTGATCTTCAACTGATCTTTTTATTGATCTTTTATTGATCTTTAACTCTTGAATGACCACTGCCAGCTGGGGATCAGCGTGCTGCCCCTTGTGAGGATGTGGAAATTCCTGTGCCACATTCCCCAGGCTGGAAGACCCGATCTGTGGAATAAATCAAGGAACAAAAGCAACCACCCACGTGCAGAGTAAATACTACTTCTGCAGAAAGCAACCTGCCCTACTTACTATCTAAAATAGTCACAAATATTTCATGTGGCCCAGGATTGAAATAGTTGGGAGTGACATTTGGGTGGCACAATAAAAGAGGTGCTGAGAGGTCTGGGTGGTCTGGCCTGGCAGGAGATTCTGTGCCCAGGAGAGGCACAAGGTATGAGGAGATTTTTGTTTGCTGATGGAAGTAACTACCCAGCTTTTTGAGAGGGGAGAGCATTTTCAATGAGCCCATCTGGTTTTTAAAAGCAATGGAAAGGTTCCCAATATTTAAAACCAGGTTATTGAAAGAAAAGTAAAATCAGAATTCATTTTAAGTTAAAAAGTAATACCAGGAAAAGCCATCTGGCTAAATAATGTATTTATATCCTAAATCATGTTTTCTGATTTCTGCAGTGGAAAGTAATGAATTGCACTGCCTTTGCACTCCTTGCCAAGGAATTTTTCACAAAGCTGTTGTAATGAAACAATTAGGACCTGTGGCATTGTTATACTAATTGGTGTTAATTGGTTGTTTTAAACAGGTATCTATTGTAGTGGTATTTGATCAAAAAGCTCAGAATTCAGTAAATGACCAGAGAACAAAATTGTTTGAGAATGACCCTGAAATCTTGACAAATTAAAGGGCAGGACTGATTCAGAATTACAAAATTCTCAACTGGTTTTTGTTTTGTTTTCCCCTCAACTGAAAATGGAGGAAAATATTAGAAGCCAAGACAATGTCTTGGCTGTTTAACATGGCCATAATTTTTTGAAAACTACTGAAACATAAGAACAGGTTGAATAAGATAGACTGGTAAGGAAGGATTTGGGAGCCAACTACGCAGCTTTATTGCTGCTCAGAAAACATCAACAGCCAAATCAAAGTGTTAACTCCCCTGAAGTGTGCCCATGTTTGTGCCTGCATGTCCAAGCATATATATATAGAAATAAATAAATAAAAATAAATAAATAAATATAAAAATAAATATATATGAGGAGAGAGAAAGAATTATATACACATATGTCCAAGTGATTAATTTTATATATATATACATTTATAAATGAATTTATTCTGATTTTTTTTTCTTAATTTAAGATAAAGACTTCATCCTTTCTGTGGAGGAGCAGAATATGAGGGGGAATGGTGACCTGAGCTGTCAACACTCCTATCTACCATCCTAATTTTCTTCTGGTTCTTTCATCTGTAGGTTTGCTGTGGAATTTTGGAGAATCAGGGATGTATACTGCCACTGATAAAGTGAGGAGTTTTCTTCTTCATTTACTCTGTGCCTCTTGCACAAAACCTGGTAAAACCTCTTTTCCCATTTAAAGTCCGGCAAAAGAGGGAAAGCAGCTATTTCTGTAGCTTTTGAGGATTACAGTAAACATAAGAAGTAATAAGGGAAATTTTGTTAAAATTTTATTCACTGTTTTATGGATCTTACCTCCCAGAAGCTAAAAGGAGCCTAAAATTCATTACACCAGAACTGAGGTTAGACAGCAGGTGGAACTACTGAGAGTGGTGATGAGAAATGTCTGATATCAGGTAAAAATGCCTAATAAAAGGGGATAGCTGAGTGCTAACCTTTGCTTGCCTTTTCATCTTCAACCCCATCGTTTCTACCCAAGATGTAATCCTAACATCCTGAATTTCATCCCCTTCAATTCCACAATATTTTATACTTTTTAGGTTTACTTTTTTCACTAAACATTAACAAAATAAGGTTTAATTTCGCTAATTAGAAAATTAGGCTCTCTATGTTTTATGTGGATCCAAGAGGGGCAGCCTGCTATCTGGGGGAACTACTTTTCATTTTCCATAGAAGTTATTTATATATATATATATATATATATATATTTATTTATTTAGTTAAGAATAATTATATAAACATTATAGCTGTATTATAACAATTATATTTATATATTTATTTATTGTAATTTCTATTTATATAATAATAATATTGTTGCATATAACTATAATTCTATATTATATTTAATTATATATTAAATAAATAGATATAATATATTTTATATATATTTCCACAGAAATATAATAGGATCTGAGTTCCAAACCCCAAGACACGCTTTTTATCCATGCATACACAGTCATTTAGTGACTGGAAGGTTTATTCTGTTTAGAGAATCAGAAGTCTTGCAAGCTATGTACAAAACTGAAAATAAGAATACCCTTTTCCTTCTATGGGATTGTTACCTGGAGGAAATCAGCCTGGGGAATGAGGAAAAGATTGACATTTTCTGTTTTTTCATCATCACACTGAGATGACAGCTGTGGTACTTTTGGGGTCCCCCATCATAGGAAGGAAATGATGAATCTGACTCCATGTTGTTAGAAGGCTGATTTATTATTTTATGGTACTATATTAAAGAATGCTATACTAAAACTATACTAAAGAATAGAGAAAGAATACTTACAGAAGGTTTAACAAGATACTAAAGAAAAACTTGTGACTCTCTCCAGAGTCCAACACAGCCTGACAGTGATTGGTCATTAAGTTAAAACAATTCACATGTTAGATAAACAATCTCCAACCACATTCCAAAGAAGCAAAACACAGGAGAAGCAAATGAGATAATATTGTTTTCCTTTTTCTCAGCTTCCAAGGAGAAGAAATCCTGGCGAGGGGATTTTTCCAGAAAATATGACTGTGACAGACAATTTATTCAGCATTTAGGGTGAAACTCTTACAGTCCTATATCCATAGAATCATTTCAGTTTGAAACCTTCCTGCCATGGTAAATAGTAACACTTTAATAGGCTGGCATTACTGAGTAATAAAAAAGCTGCTTCTGCAGGCCAAGAATTATGAAATATAAGGCCAGCTTAATCCCAAATTGGCAATCTTCATGCTAAGTCTATTCTGTCAGAAATTCACAGATCTTTTTCTCATTAATGTCAGTGGAAATTCTCTGGCAGGCTAGAACAGCATCAGCCCCTAAAGAATTACATGGTTTGGATACCAAAGGACAACTAATAAAAGAAACACATAACAGTTGAAATAAATTAATCACTGCACAAACCTTAAGTACCTTTTGCACTGGTGAAATAGATGCAAATTGAATATGATATTGATTTTGAGGTGAAAATCTTGATGAGACTTTTCAGAGAAACAATCTGAAGAGATCTGTACAATCCTATTAACTTAACTGGCAATTAGAGCATGACAATTTAGTTCTGAAACAGAGAAGATTGCTAACAGTTTAAGATATATCCCAAAGGAAGGACCTAGGCCTTTCTCTTCCCCACTGATGTGTCTTTTCCCATTATCACTATTTAAACCACCCAGGATTGTGCAACCACTGCTCTGTCTCCTCCTACCTTTTCCTGACCTATTTAACGGGGTGCTGGCAAATTTCCAGCCCTCTCCAGCAGGGATAATTCATTATCTGTGTGTAGGACAGGGCAGTCTAGCAAGCTGTGAGATTAAATTGGTGATGAGAAAGTATTTTATTGTATCCAAATTGCAAATACATTTTTATTTCAAGCTCATTTTGAGATGAGATTTGGACCTAATTTTATCCATCTATAGTTCAAAGTTGAAAGGGAAATTACCTTAAGTGCATTCAAATGCCTTCTCTTTCCAATTTCTCTTTTATCAACTCTCTCAGAGGATGCTTGTTTGAACAGAGCTACCTATAAACATTGGTAAGAACAGAACTTTTTTTTTAAATTTCTTTTCAATTTGTTTCCTATGTTTCTCAATTTTTGAAATAGAATATCTAAACAGATTTTCTGTTAGAAAAGCACTTTGGAATCAATAACATATATTTCTTTTCAATCGATTTTAACATCTTTCAAGTTTCTTGAATGTTTTTAAAAAATCCAGACTGGATATTCTTATGGAAGAAGATAAGAGAAAAATATCTGAATAAAATATCTGAAAAATATCTGTTTTCTGGCCTTGTAACAATCTGAAAAATAAAGAAAACCAGCAGAAAATATATCAGGCCAAGAGCAATGATGCTACTTATAGATATTTACTTTGGAAAATATTGAGCTGGAAAAAACTGTATATTACTGGAAAATATCTGCAGTGCTGTGAAAGGCAAATAAGAAACAAAACTTGAAAAGGAACCCCTTCTGATCTTGATTACAGTAGTAGTGTCACTAAAGTAGGATCAGACTTCTACTAATACTGGCTTGTTTGGAAGAAAAAAAAATCAGCATTAAAATCAAACCACAAACCCAAACAAACCAAAACAAACAAACAGAAAAAATTCCACAGAAGAAAATTGTATTTAGTAGAGTTTTCTAAGAATTTCCAGATACCAAACAATGGAAAAATTTCAAGAAATCGCAGGACCCATTTTTGTGTAAAATTCTGAGTTACATTTTTCCATAAATAATATTAAAGTGCTTGCACGCCACTTTGGAATTAACATCCTTCATTATTGTGAAAAATCCTTGTCCTACAAAAATAATACTTTGAAATGAACATCCTCTATTATTGCTAAAAGTCCTTATTCTGCAAACATACCTGTGAAAAACGCCAATCACTTGTTTTTAAAATTTTAAAAGTTTAATAGTAATAAAATGGTTATAAAAATAGCAATGTAATTAGAGTAATAAAAATTTGAACAATTAGGATTTAGGACAAAATTTGAACAATTAGGATTTAGGAGTCCTGTGGTGCTATCTCTCTGCAAGACCTCTCTTAAAAAAATTATCTTACATAGCATTGTTTCTATTTTAACATTATCTTATAACCTAAAACTATATTTAACACACTGCTTAAGAAAATCAATACAGCATAACTTTCTAACATAACACATAAAATATTCATTTTAATATTTGCAAAAAGCTAATAATAAAATATGCATTTTTCACAATACTGCAGGGGAAAATTCGAGCTGCTTTTTAATCAATGCCAATGGGGATAAGATTGATTATTTCAACACCCAGTAAGTTAAGAAATACATTTTGGAAGAGTAAAGAGCAATTGGTTTGTACCACCAGAGGAGTGGTCAGATGATGTGAAAGGTTAGGTTGTTGTTGAATAATCACTGACGTCTAATTTGTTCAAGTATCCAAATATTAGACTGAAATTTTCTAGTTGGGCAGGATCTTTGTTTCGTATTTAATCTGTTATATTTGTTCAGCTGTAATTGCTATCCACAAGTCTGCCACCTTCTCATGTGTAACAGGTTAAACAAGCATAAAACCAAATGCTGGCTACAGAGACTCTTTTGAAACCCTGACTAATGCAATATAAATCTCTTCAAGAAAAGGGTTCTGTTGAACAAAGGTATTATTTTATAACCTATAAAGTATACTAGAAAAATTCCTAGAATTCCTACATTAGAAAATTTTCCTGCCATCTGAAAAATTTGGGTATTTGTGGCTTAGAGTGAAAAGATAAAATAAAGGTGGATACAATTCAAGTTCTGTGATGAATGCCATGATATAAACCTCAGGTAAATCCTGTGGCACCACCTCAGTACCCATATATATATAATTGGTGCCATTTTGAAATTACTGCAATTTCATATAGGCTCCTGTGGCTGTGGAGAAAATTCCAGTTTCAGAGAGTACTTTCTCAGCAGTGCTCTACAGAAGTTAACATTGCCACAACTCTGTTTCAGCTCACTAAAGTGAATATTAGTGAATTATTAGAGGTGAAGATAGCTTGCTGTTAGAAGTGGCTCTGGAGTTTGGGTAAAACAGTTGAGTTACTTGAATCAAAATGTTGGATGTGGTGATAACTGTGTTTAGCTGCTCAGATTTATGAACCTTCTTTTTCAGGTTATTTTATGAGCCTTTAAAGCTTCTTCCTTATGAATGTTTGAAGGTTCTTCTGTGAACCTTTGTTTACCTTCTTTGAGCTTTTTTTGGAAAGACATGGAGGTGCACAGCTCCTCTCTGAACTAAGCAGCTCTGTGTGCCACAACAGGTTTTCTGCAAGGTCAACAGCACTTTGCAGCCTGCTACTAAATTCAGTGTATTTAAGTGGTGAAGGTGATATTTCTAAAATTATTTTATGGTTTTGTGCAATGAATCTGAGTTGTGATTCAGTCATTGAACTGCCCTTGTGTTTTCCATTAGATTTCTGTTGCAGAGCCTGAAGAAACTGTCACACTTTGGCAAAGCCACAGGCCTGTGGCAGATAGTGATTAAAATAAATAGACCATCATAACTAAAGTCTGCACCATTTTTCATAGTGAGGGGCTCTCTACAGATGCTGATTTATTGGAGATTTAATCATTGTGTTCACAATGGCAAAACTAAGATGTTTGAATAAGGTGGGTAATGAAAATCATCAGCTGCATTAAATAGCATTATTTTAAAAATCAGTCTTTAGGGAGCTTATGTACTCAAAGATTTCTTGTTCTGGTGCTCACTGGAATAAATCAAGAGTTATAACAAACTCTTATTGCTATTTCTAAGAAAGCTGGAAAGGTTCATCAAGCTTTTGAGGTAAACATTTCAGATGACTCTTTTTAGAGCTGTTGTTAAATGTACATCACTTCTGCTGGTTAACCCAAGGCAGCTGTCACTGCTTTTTCTTCCAGTTCAGTTGATCACAGCCTGACTCATTTTTTTTGTCCATCTTTAAAATACATTTAGAGCTTTGAGAAAGACATATGGAACACCAAATCATAAAAGAAAGAAATAGGTTTTGAACTGTACTATTCATTATATCTCACATACTTTCCTATTCTGAAATCTAAGGAGAAAGACCTAGTAATATGAATTTATTCATGTGCAGCCTTTTAGAACCTGCTGAAGAAATGGCAGCACGTGATGAAACACTGCTATTTTCCATTTCACATTGTATGATGTCATTCCCTTGCAAGAGATCTAAATTTTCTGCAATAACTAAACTCTTCTGTTTCAGTGTATTTGTTATCAACTCCAGTTATTTTTTTTCAACTTCAAACTGTATATTTCAACAAATATTAAAATATTAGTTGAAATATTATTTTATCAGTTGGAATATCATTTATACTATTATTTATATAATTAAAATATTATTTAATACTTATGCAAAACCATAGTTCTAGCAAACTTTTATCTGTCCTGTGGAATTATAAAAGTTTTGAAAATATTTTATAAATTATATCAAGAAAAGATTTCCCAACAGTTTGCTGCTTGGTGGTGGTATCTAGAACTAGAAGTTCTAAGGTTGCTTCTGCAGGCAGATGGATAATGTGATTTACATTAGGGCACACTGAATCTCCAATCGATTAAAATACTTTGAGTCTAAATCTTAAAATCTGAATCTTAATGATTTATAGCAATGTTGTTATCAAATCCATGGATATTTACACAAATGTACAGTTTCAGCTTGATTTTTATCAAATTATTGACCTTTGCAAAACAAAATCAGTCATTTTCAAGTTTTCTACCTTTTCTTTTTGTTATGTTGTTAAAAAACCCTCAGACCCCAATTTTGCTTTCTCTACACATTTATCTTGATCTGTTTATTGTATGCTTCCTTTGATCATTTTTATTGGTATTCTCTGAAATCATAGCAGATAATTAATGGGTACACTTTTAGATCTGACTGAAAAATTATTCCTTTAGTCAGAAAATTTTTTCCAGTCACAGTAGCTAAGTTTCCATTGATGTAATAAAAATATGATTATTTATTTATCCTCTGAAACTTTTCTTTAAAAAATATGATTCTTTACATTAAGAATGAGAGTTTTTATTTTAAATTGCTTTCAGAAATTATAATATCTTGACATAGAAGATATTGACTCAGAGGTCTAGTTAAGACACTGAATTGATGTAGGTACTGTGGACACAATTTTAGTTGCCAAAGGCCATTCATCTGCAACTGTACTTTATCATTTATAGGAAAATAAAACCAGCCTTTGCATAAATATACTTGATATATTATATATACTTTATATAATTATTGAAAGAATCAAGTAATGGCTTTATTTTGGATATATACTTTATACAAATATTATATACTTTATACAAATATTATATACTTTACACAAATATTATATACTTGATAAAATATCATGCTCTTTATACAGACATACTTTATATATAATATGTACTTCATACTTTATATGTATATAAATATACTTTATACAATTATTGAAAGATTCAAGGTATGGCTTTATCCTGGATACATACCTCACAAAAATATTATAAACTTTATACAAATATTATATACTTTATACAGATATACTTTAGATATAATATATAGTTTATACAATTATTGAAAGATCCGAGGTATGGCTTTATCCTGGATACATACCTCACAAAAATATTATAAACTTTATACAAATATTATATACTTTATACAGATATACTTTATATATAATATATAGTTTATACAATTATTGAAAGATCCGAGGCATGGCTTTATCTTGGATAAATACTTTATAGAAATATTATACAATTTACACAAATATTATATGCTTTATACAAATATTATAAACTTTATGCAGATATACTTTATATATAATATATACTTTATACATCATACCTTATACTTTATAATTATATGCATATAATTATATATATACTTTATACAACTATTAAAAGATTCAAGGTATGGCTTTATCTTGGATACATACTTTACAAAAATATTATATACTTTGCACAAATATACTTTGTATATAATATATACTTTATACAATTATTGAAAGAATCAAGGAATGGCTTTATCTTGGATATATACTTTATAAAAATATTATATACTTTATAAAAATATTATATACTTTACACAAATATTATATACTTTATAAAAATATTATATGCTTTATACAGATACACTTTATATATAATATATACTTTATAGTTCCATGTATACAATTATATATATAATTTATACAATTATTGAAAGATTCAAGGTATGGCTTTTTCCTGGATACATACTTCACAAAAATATTATAAACTTTATGCAAATATTATATATTTTACACAGATATACTTTATCGAATATATATAATTTATACAATTATTGAAAGATTCAAGGTACGGCTTTTTCCTGGATACATACTTTACGTAAATATTATATACTATAACAAATATACTTTATATATAATATATACTTTATAATTATATGTATATAATTATATATATACTTTATACAGTCATTGAAACATTCAAGTTATGGCTTTATCCAGGATGCATACCTGATACAAATGTTATATACTTTATACAATTGTATATATACTTTATACAATTATTGAAAGATAGATGGTATGGCTTTATCTTGGATACATACTTTAAAAAATATTATAGACTTTATACAATTATATATATATTTTATACAATTATATATATACTTAATTAAACTATTGAAAGATTTGTGATGTGGCTTTATTGTATTTGGGTGGTGCCCCATGGCAGGAAGGAATGATGAATCTGATTCCATGCTCTTAAAAGGCTAATTTATTATTTTATGATACTATATGATATTAAAGAATACTAAACTAAACTATGCTAAAGAATACAGACAGAAGGCTAAAAAGATAATAATGAAAACTTGTGACTTGCTCCAGAACCCCGGCACAGCTTGGCACTGATTGGCTAAAGAGTCAAAACAATTCACATGAAACCAATGAAACAATCACCTGTGGGTAAACAATGTCAAACACATTCCACGTGTGAGCACAACACAGAAGAAGCAAATGAGATAATTATTGCTTTCCTTTTTCTCTGAGGCTTTTCAGCTTCCTTTTCAGGAGAACAATCCTGGGCAAAGGGATTTTTCAGAAAATATGAATGCCACATGGCTTTATCCAGGACCATTGCTGAGATCATTTCACAGTACCAAAACCAGAAAAAATCATTAGCAGTGTACACTGGCAGCCCAGAAAGGCAGCTGGGTTTTGACTGCAGCCAGAGCAGGGTGAGCTGATGCTGAGGAGGGGATCCTGCCCCTCTGCTCTGCTCTGGGGAGATCCCACCTGGAGCTCTGCATCCAGCTCTGGGCTCCCAGCACAGCAAGGACAAGGATTTGTTGGAGTGAGTCCACCAAGATTAGAGGGATGGAGCACCTCATGTAGGAGGAAACACTGAGAGAATTGGGATTTCCCAGTGTGGAAAAGAGAAGACTTTGGGGTCACCTAACTGTGCCTGAAAAGAGCCAACAAGAGAGATGGAAAAGGGCTTTTTGTGGGGGATGCAGTGACAGGAGCAGGGGATCGGCTTCACACTGAAGGACAGTAGGTGCACATGAGATATTAGGGGAAAATCCTTCCCTGCAAGGGTGGGGAGGCTCTGGCACACCTTGCCCAGAGGAGCTGTGGCTGTCCCATCTCAGGCTGGGAGGGGCTCTGGGCAGCCTGGGATGGTAAAGGAGTCCCTGCCCATGGCAGGGGGCAGAAACTGAGTACTCTGTAAGGTCCTTTTAAACAGAAACAATTCTATTGATCTATCAAATCTATTCTGGTTATAGGATTGTAAGAGTTTCATCCTTAAAAGCTGAATAAGCTGTCATTTCATGTGATGGTGAAGAAGCAGAAAAAGGAATGTCAATCTTTTCCTCACTCCACAGATCTTAGGGCTGATTTCCTCCAGGTAAGAATCCCATGAAAGTAAAAGAGTATCCTTAATTTCAATTTTGTGCATAGCCTGCAACACTTCTGATTCTCTAAACAGAATAAGCCTTCCAGTCACTGTGCATGCATGCACTTCCAGACTGTGCATGCATGGGAAAAGCATGTGTCTTGAGGTTTGGAACTGAAATAGTTTTGCTTTGTATTTGTATGGGAAATGAAAAGTAGCTCCTTCAGGATGCCCCTCTTGGCTCCTGGTATCTGAAGGATTCATAAAACATAGAGACCTTAATCTGTTAATTAGATAATAGTTAGTGTAAAAAGTCAATTTAAAAAAAAAATGTATTGTGAAGTTGAAGAGATGAAATTCAGCACATTATGAATACATCTTCTACAATTCCGTGATTGGGAATGTTTTAGCAAAATCTGACAAATCTACAAATTATTGTCCCTTTGTTTATGACTTTAGAATACATTGAGCAGTCTAATTTAGCAAGGATAATCTAAGATATAGAGTAGCTCAATGGGTTTTGTGAGATTTGAGTTCATTATGTGGTCCAGCCCAGATTTCAATACAGGGTATTCTGTTTAAAGTGAGTGCATTTCTGTCTCAGAGTGTAGCAGGACTGAGGAGTGCGGAGATATTCTCCTGATACACACTAAAAATATCCCATTTAGCATCCAGCTCCGTGGTGTCCCTGCAAAGGCACATTTTGATTTAAATGGGATTAGTAGTGTGCATGAAGTTAAGCATGTCCATAAATGTCTGCAAGGCTTTGGTTATTCGGTGCACTCATTATCTCAATTTGTTGTTTCATGGAATTATTCCAAGTATCTCGTCTAATCACATTCTCCTGGAGGCACAACATATGCCCACAATAGCATGAGCTATATATAGCTCCTTCCAGATTTATGGAAGATCAATGGAACATTTGGATGGCCAGTGAATGCATGCATCTGTGAATTACCCTGCAGGAACTAAAATTCCTCAATGAGAGCATGCTGTGAATTCCCATGGCTAGAAAGCTGAGGTAGAGGTGTAATTTTTTGGATGAAAGCATTATGAAAATAATAAATGTATATACTGATATTGTATTTGTTTATATATTTATTTTTCATACTATATATTTTATATATTTTCTATTTATAGAGAAATATTTTATCTATTAAAAATATATAATATTATTATTATATAATATGTTATATAATACATTGTATATATTATATAATATATAATATAATAAATATTATATAACAGTAATAATATTAAAATATAATATAAAATACCATAATATAAATTATTTAAAAAATCTATTTTATATATTAGAGACATATAAATTATAATGTTTTATATAATATATACTGTATACTACATACTGTATACTATATACTATATACGATATAATATTTAATGTATATAATGTATATAATGTACATAATGTATATAATTCATATAATGTATAATATATGTTTCTAATATATATATTAGAGATATATAAAATATATATTTTTATATTATAGACATGATATACTTTTATATTGCCATCAATTATATCAATATATTGATAATGTATTGATATAATTGATGGTAATACATAAACAAATGTACAGCAACATATTATAAATAATGTAAAATAGGTATAGGTATATAATTAAATACAGATTTACATAAATTTAAAAATAAACTTGACACTAGTATTTGTATTCTAGTCACAGATATGATCCACAGATGCAGAAAAACACTATCGTGATGCTGGATGAAAATCAGGCATGTGAAAATATGAAAATATCTGCTCTTCACTGAAGATATTTTTCCATGTTTGTTTCAGGTATTTCTGAATGACTAACCTTTGGTATTTGGCTTGAAATGCAGTTGGCAAAGAGCCCAAAGGATTATGTTCTCAGCAATGCTGCTCTAAGTCTGTTGAATTGCTTTATTTTTTTTAAGAGGAGCAGAATGTGAGGAAAGATTATGGCCTCTTTCTGCTGAGTTTGCTACTTTCATGTACAAAAGCAGTCATAGGAATCAATGAAAGTCTGTATGGAAATTACATTTTAAATGTGTAAACACAGCAGAATGGGACTCTTCAGAACTTGGAAGGGCTCTATAGTATTGCTCACTACCCACCCTGAAACAAAATCTGAATTTGTTTTCAAATAGCAGAGCGAAGAAAGTCAATTTTTCCCTAGAGCTGGCTGTAAACTGGCAATGTTATTGCTGTGTATCATTATCTGCTGAAGGAATTAAGCATGAATCATTAGAGAAGGAGCTGGCTAGCATTCCAAATCTTTTCATGAATGTCTTTGTTTCTAGACATGCAATTCCTTCCTGACCTTGCCATTTAATGTATTTTCCCAGCAGCTGAAAAAATGGTGCTGTAACACTAATCACTGAATATTTTTTGTCTTTATGATCATATTTCATTTTTCAATTGAACCAGAGTCAGAGTAGTTCAGATGAAAGAATTTAAATACTAAGACGTTCAAACAATAGAGAATACCAATGAATGAAATTTCAGATGAACTTACTGTTTCTGAAATATCAGGTGGAATAAAACTGATGATGAAGAGAACTAATATCAATTATGTTGATTTTGAATTTGAACATTATATTATTTATATAATATGTGTATCATTTACACTGATTAGATAATGTAGATAATATAATTTTAATAGCCTTTAATGAGATTTCCATTTCTCAGCTGAATATCAGATTTACTTCCAGAAAGTCCCAGTAAAATTAAAGTAAGATTAAAAGCATTCAGGAAAAATACCACACTTAAAATAAAATTTTCATTCACTTCTTTACCTGCCATGAGTTTATCTGAACATATTCCTGTTTGTCAATGAGCACAGAAAAGTCTTGAAGTTGCAAATGAGTTACAGGCAACAAGGTATATAAAATGACCAGGCGTTATGTTCCTTCAGCTAAAATAAAACTGTTTCTTCTCTGCATGCATTCCTAGAGGGGTTGGCAAAGTTTAGCTTTTATTTGTTGTTTGAATTTACTAGATGCAGAAGTTTCCCATCTGTACTGGAAGAGCACAAAGGAGTGTGTGGGATTAGCACTTCAACATTTTGCAATTTGATATCTTTTACTTCCCAAAATCCAATTCATAGCAATGAAAACAGAATTGTTTACCATGGCAATAAGTGTCAGCACCAATTTATTTCTTGTGCTTTGCTTTGCCTTTTCATCCCTCTAGGGGTGCACATGAAACTAGACAAAAAAAGTTAAAATTGTGTCACCAATTGTTGTCTGCAATCCAAATAAATCCCAGTCAACAACGTTGCTCTCCAGGATTTCGTGCCTACTCCACTAAAAATGTAGTATTGAACCTAAAAATTGGATTGATGCTAGTGGCAAAAAGAAAAAGCTGTCCCAAATGTTGGATCTAATTCTCAATGTACAGTAAAACATGACACCCTAAATTAGGGTTAAGGAGCTTTTTTCTTTTACTGATTTTTGGCAACACCCTCACAGAGACTCCAGAATCACAAGCTTCCCTTTCTCCCCTCCATTCCACTCAAAAGTGGCCAAAGAGGAGAATTCCCAAAGGGAAAAAAAAAATCACGTGTTGAGATAAGAACAATTTACAGGAAGCAGAAATGAGGTAAAAAAAATTAACAGTAACAGCAACAATTTAAAAACTAAAGTGTCCCAAAATAAAAAGTGAGTGAACATTAGTTAAAATGGAAACATGACATGTGGAATAGCAGCCAATAGTTAATAAAACTTGAATTGGCTTTGTTGCAGTGTAATTCTATGAACAGTTTGAATAAGAAGATAACTGCATCCAACTGGTAGGGCAAACATATCAATGCTGATATTGCAATATCAATACATGTTCATACTTTTCCTGCTGTGCTTACCCTACCTGCAAGCAACAAGGGTAAAAATCAGATTCATAAGATGAATTTGTTATGACTTCGTCCTTCACTCAGAGGGGAAATAGTAGAATATGATAATGTTATTTTTTAGGTTTATTAGATGCTATTCAACAGTAATACTTTCCTCTGCTATCATTTCTACCTCACCATTTGCATTAGATGAAATTGGATCTTGTTACCAAAACAATTGTGTAAGGTAGTTATTCTAAATAATTAATTCTAAATATTCTAAATGTATATATTCTAAATATTCTAAATGTAGTAACATTTACCGTACTGACAAATTTCTTGGTCTCTGACAGAGGCCTCAAATTTGACCTCATATTCTCCCAGCTGGGAACAAGTTCTGGGTACTATTCAGTCAAACCAGTTAATTTTTCTTGCCCTCGTAATTTTCCTGTGATTGATAGATGGAATTGTAAGGAGCAGGTACAGAAAGTGTTTGGTGTACTGCCTGTTAGATTGCCATCTTTTTCTCACTATTTAGTTTTGCTGCTCATTTTCATCTTGCTGCGTCTATCTACTGTAAAATCAGCACCATTCCTGCTTTTATACAGCAAATGATGCTGCAGAGTTGTAATTTCTAAGTGATCTAAGTGATGCCTGAAGCACTATTACAATATCAATTTAGATTTGTTTTAGGGGAATAAACATGAGAGGAAAAGCATATTAATATTTTTTATTATACAACATATACCATTAATTGGATTAAATAATTGATACTTTTTGATGAATTTATTCTTAATATAATTATCTGTATATTTCTAAGAAAAATAGTAATGGAACAGCAGTGAAATCCATCCACTATCCAAACAAATGTCCACTCTGAGCTTTTTCCTTCAGTCAGGATGTACCAATGAACTCTCTGCTGTTACAGGCTCAGCTCTGACTGCACCAAATCTTTGCCTAATCTTGCCACTTAGCTTGGATCCAGCCCTGATTGACCTAACATTAAGTAGAAAAGCAATCTTACACTGAAGTGAAAGTAGAAAAGCAAGCAAAATTAAATAGAAAAGTAATCTTACAAGAACATACACTAACCACTGCTGGTGCACTGCCCTCCCCCGGCCCCCTCCCTCCTTTCTCCTTGACCACCCTAAAATCCCAGGGATCCAGACCCTAAAATCCCAGGGATCCAGACCCTAAAATCCCAGGAATCCAGACCCTAAAGTGCCAGGGATCCAGACCCTAAAATCCCAGGAATCCAGGGGTCCTTTGATTTAGGAGTTTTGCTGTTCCCTGGACCTTTCCTGAACCCTCAGCACAGCTGAGTCAGGGTCATCCCTGCCTATTCTGAGCAAGGAGCAGCAAAAGGGGTGTTTGACCCCCAATGCCCCTGGGACATCACATCGCTGCCTAAATTAATGGAATAAATCAGCCAGGACTCCATTTTCTTCATGCAGGAAAGCTGCTTCTTCATTCACATAACTCATTATCACACAGTTTTCACTGAGCTCATGTTTGGCTCCCCTTGGTTAGTAGTTTTCTTGTCACCTAATTCATTGGTTAGTAAATAGCTTTTTACTTGTCTATCAGATCTCTCTATTCTTGGATTGTTTACATTTTTTTCCTACTGGTTCTCATGGGACAAACCCCTTGTTGCAGGAGCATTTGTTTTTTCACTTTTAGAATAAGTTGTTGTGTTAATCAAGTTCTCATCCTCAAAATAGCTTCAGATGGGAACGTGCAAACTGTTTGGTAGCTGCGTGTGAAGGAGGTGACAGGGCAGCTTTGGCAATTTAGCAAAGCCAGGCCTGACTTCAAAAAGCCTTTCTTCAGTAATTCTTCTACCTGTCTTCTGTCTGTGCTTAGCCTACTACACACTAATACTCATTAGTCTCTAAATGAATGAACCTGGTGACTGAACTTTCAGCCCTATAAGCAGAGGTCTGGACATCCTTGGACATCCTTGTGCCCCTCTGCTGCCCAGAGCCCACTGGTAAGTGTTAAATGATTAAGTGGTGCTAAATCCTTTAAACATATTCTTTTGATCAAGTCTGAGGCAATTTTGGACCCAGTCTGAACCCCATGGCTCAAAGGATCTCTCTTACCCTTTGCACTTTTATTTTTCTGGTCTCCATATGAGTTATTTTACATTGATTGTGTAATCAATTCTCTTTTGTGGGCTTTATCTCTACAGTAAATAGCAGAGTAAACGTTGCCATTGAACCCTGTTTGTTTGAGCTGTCACCAATTTCTAACCAAACTCCATTTGCCAGGACCTTTGCTGGTGGCTCCATTTGGTGGCAGATGGATGTTGGATATAAATTTAAAGAACACCACCATGGTGGTTCCTTAAACTGCCTAAAGCACTAATGCACAACACCAACACTCCAGCTGAAAAACAGCAGCCTAAAAACTGCATTATTGTTGTAATCCTTTGCACTATTGTGGTAAACCTTCCTGTTAGGCAAGGTATCAAATTTGTGGGATGTATCTGTAGGCCCTGAAAGAACTCAACGATATTGACCTTCTCAATATAAATACAGAAAATTATTTATTTCCAGAAAATTTGGGGTATGTTCTGTTGAATGTTATCCTACATGACGTAAAGAAAAACTCAAAGTAAATAAAGGTTCTTACTGCAAAATTGCAGATTTCTACATCTTCTGATTACTGTAGTTCCATTTGCCTTGAAGAGAACATTGACAGTTTTTACAATGATTATTCGCACACTTGTCCATCCATTTTTTTCTTGGAAGTAAATGTCCTAGAACTGGCTGGGTACATTTAGATTTGTTAAAGCTAGGAAAGTGTTAAGCAGATGTAAAGGAAGAGTGAAAAAATCTGTAAACGTTAATTTCTTGCCTGGTAATTAGTGTTGTATTTTCTTATTTTTAGAATAATCTATGCTCTTAGTCATTGGTTTTAGTCACTCCAACAGGAGTGACTAATCCAACTAGAAAATAACGAGGCATCTTCAAAGAGAAGAGAAATGTACTAACCATGAAAATGACAACATGGAGGTGGAAATTCAAGTGAATGACACGTGGTTTTAAAATCCTTAAAGGTGATAGAGTGGTTCCCAAGGACAGCTCCTCAGGACAACAGAACCAGGGAGGTTTTGGTGAGTCTTTGGTGTAATATTGTAGCCTAGAGGGTCTTTTTTAGTTTTGTTTTATTTAGAGCCTTACCTTGGAAATGTGTACAGGACTTTGAGGTACTACAACTAGAATTTAAGCAGCTCAGTGCCATGAGGCTGAAGTCACCTGTGGAGCCATTTAAGGGCTTTGTAATGGTCAGTGGTAGAAGCACCAGGTATTCTGAGCTTTTACAACTGCAAGTGGGATCCAGGAATCTGTCCTCCTGGGTTTGTTAAATTATGTTGTAAAAGAAACTGAAGAAACTGTAGTTGTTAGGATTCAAAATTATTAGTGATAATAAAAAATGTTACCTCTGATCTTTCAGTTAACATGGAGTTAAAAAAAATTCAATTGTTCTACTATTGCAGTACAGTTGAAATCCTTTAACTTGACTCTATGTGGAGTATTAATACAGAGCTGATATGAGTGTGAGGTTGGAAGAATGCATACATGTAATACATCATTTGTCAGCTAAAAGAAAACCAGAAAAGCCCAAGCACTCTAAGTAGGGCTTTAGCAGCATGCTGTATTTATCTTAGCCAGAAACACAATCCTGTGAGATGTGTCTATTGGGTTTAGGTGCACAGGGTGTTCTAGAAACTGCAAAGAGAGAGACAAGAACAAAGGGCATGTAACCTAGCACTGTAAAATGTAGTTTTCTGTAATTTTAGTGTAGCTAAACAGTTCCAGCTGTCAGCCTATGTCACATTAATATTTTCTGAAAAATACCTTTGTCCAGGATTTTTCTCCTGGGAAGCTGAAAAGCCTCAGAGAAAAAGGAAAACAATAATTATCTCATTTGCTTCTCCTCTGTTTTGCTCATGTGGAATGTGTTTGGAGATTGCTTACCCACAGGTGATTGTTTCATTGGTTTCATGTGAATTGTTTTGACTCTTTGGCCAATCAGGGCCAAGCTGTGTCGGGGCTCTGGAAAGTGTCAGGAGTTTTCATTATTATCTTTTTAGCCTTCTGTAAGTATCCTTTCTCCATTCTTTAATATAGTATATTTTAGTATTTTTTAATATAATATAGTATCATAAAATAATAAATTAGCCTTCTGGAGTCAGATTCATCATTCCTGCCTTCATCTGGGAGCACTCTGGAAATACAATAAGCCTTTCCCTTCAGGACAGAGGCTCCAGGCCCTTGGTTGGGTTTTCTCTGTATCTCCACATCTCTTTGATGGCTGGGGAGGCCAGCCCAGGACACAGCAGTCCCCTGGCCTCTGCAGGGCTGAGGAGAGCAGAGGATTCCCTCATTTCTGTACCTGTGGCTGCTCCTGCTGGCAGCAATCCCGCTGCTGCAGCCAGGACAAGATTATGAACCTGCTGTGCTGCAAGGGTGCACTGGGGGCTCATGTTCAGCCTGGTGTCCCCCAGCTCCTGTCCCACCAAGCTGTGGGACCCACCAGTCCCAATTCCCTGCTGGTGCCTGGCTTTCCAGGTGCAGGACTTGACACTTTGCTGAGCTTGGGGATGTTCCTGCCAAGGCCACTCCTCCAGGTGATCGAGGTCCAGCACGACCTTCTGGATAGCAGCCACCCTACCAGGGTTGTGGCACCACAAACCTGCTGGGGGACCACTCTGCCCCATCCTTCAATCTGTGAGGAACAGCCTCAGGTTGACCCAGAGGAGTTTATATAGGATATTCGGAACAAAATAATTCACGAGAAGGATTGCCATGGGCTGAAACAGGGAACTGGCGCAGTCGTGATGCCTGTAGATAATTTAAAACCAAGGGGTGGCACTTGGGGACATGGTTTAGTGGTGGACATGGCAGTGCTGAGCTGGAATTAATGATCTCTAGGGTCCTTCCCAACCTAAAGGATTCTGTTTTAAATAGGACAGGGGTCTGTGGTACACCAGTGGTCTCTAAGTGACCCTGGGCCTGAATTTTCATCCCATTTTCCATCCACATCACTGCTCACCCAGAATTACACCTCATATAATATATGTTATGAATCATATCATATCATATTATGTTCTATTTTATAATATTATAATAGTGCCATGATATTGAGAGAGCACAGCCAGCAGCACTGAAAGAATGCCTTGTTCCCCTCTTAGGGTTTTCCATGTCTGTATCCAGAACCACAGCAGAGAATCACTGCAGTCCACTGCATTCAGCTTATTGCACCACAGCTGATTCCATTATCAAAATTGCAGGTAAAAGACTTCATGTCCCCTCCATCTTCCACATGCTGAAAGGTATTTTGTGTATTTGATCCTGGAAAGTTGAAGTGTGTCACTTGGAGTGGCAAAAAAATGCCATTTAAGGGTGGTTATTGAGGATACTGTAGAATGAGGAAGAGTTTTTGTGTAGCAGCCACAAATAGCTGTGTGTACACATCAAATGTGGGAATTTGTATAATTTTTTAAAAATTATTTTAAAAAAATTTTTTGATGGGTTACTTTGGATATTTTTACTTTCTCTGCTGTTACTAGCTCATCTGTGTTCTTCCGCTGTACCAACAGGTTCCTAAAGATTTTGTAGAATTATGTGTAAACTCTTCACAGAGAAATAGAAATTCTGACATGGAAATTCTGTATCAGAAGACAAGTGTGTTATTGTCAGTTTTAAATCAGTTCCACAAGTGCAAAAGCCTTTTTACTTCTTGTGTCCAGTCAATAATATAAAATTAAAGTACAATCAGCACAGGAACCAGTTGTTTTTCCCCAAAATGAGGCCTCAGCCCATGCAACACCGCCATTTTTAAGCTGACATACAATTTTACATAGGGCAAAGTGATGTCTGCTCTGTGCAGACACATATCTGAAGTTTAAAATGCATTACATGGGCAAAGTAATTTGGCTTTCCTGTTGTAATTAACTTTTCTCTCTTAGTCTTTATCATTTTGCAGATTATCTTCTTTTCAAGGCTGAAATTTGTAATTTGTGTATAGTTCTTCATTTTAAGGGACTCAATACAATCTGTGGATTATTCAGAACTTGTTTGTGGAGCAGTCATGAGTGCTTTTACTACAATTTCATGTAGAAAATATGTTCATCTTCTGCCTTCCTCTGGCACTCTCTGGCATAGCAGTGAAAGCAGAACAGGAGCTCAAACAGCAGCACAGTGGCACATAGCATCAGCCAACACTTTTCTATTTGCCATTTTGTGATTCTTGGCATGAATTAAACAGTTGTGCTCAGGAAAAAGCCACCAGGGGATATCTTTTCAGCCTGGAAAAGATATCCCCTAGTGGATTATCTTCTAGGGTATGTGATACATAGCTCAGGAAACACAGTGGGTTTGATCTGACATCTCTGTCTCATCACTGTGATTTATTAGAATATGTACAAAAGAAAAATTTGCAATGTGAGACCTTAGAACTGCTAATTCTTTCTCTCATGGCGTATAATTTTCACTCTCATTTTTCATTTTCCATACATGGTTTGAACTTTTTTCTTTCATAGTAGTGAGTTTCATCCTTCGCTTTCAAACGGGAAGGGACAAAATCATCACTTACTTTTTTCTTGTACCTGCATTTATTTATTTATTTTTATACCCTAACATTTATACCCTAACCATTGTTATTTTTTCTAACAAAAACTCCCAACAGCCAAAAGTATAGCATTTTTTTTACATTTAGACAAAAATAACGTGGTGCTAATTTCATTTTTAGATATAATTCTTAACTAATGTTTACCTGCTTCTTATTTTCTCATTTACATTTTTTGTGATGTGTGTGTATATATATAAAATTTCATATGCATGTATATATGAAATTATAGATATTAATTTCATTGTTATACAATGTTATTATATATATATTAATTTAATATATATATTCATATATACATGAAATTAAAAGAAGCAAAAAGAGACTGGACAAATTACTCAAAAGGAATAATTTTAAACATTATCAGTAACTTTTGTGCCATAAGTTAAGCAGCAGCTTCATGACCCTGATGAAATCATCTGAGCCTCCTTCATTCCTCTTCTCCAATGGCCTGTTCTTCTCAAATGTGTAAAATTGCATGACAGAACATGAGAATTAGGAAGATTTTGCTGAAGGTTGGGCTGTATTTTTGCATATCCAGCATTCAGAGCTCAGAGGAATATTGCTCTGCCTGCTGTGACACCTGGAATGGAACATACAGGTGGCACAGAAGGCTGGGAAAAGTTCAACCTCTTGGCTGCTTTCAGTTTGTACTGTTTGAAATCAGGGATCTGAGGAGTCACCTCAGAGTCCTTAATCACAATTTTGCCCCTGGCACACTTGTTAGGAGCAGAGATGAAAGCATTGCCTGGTGGCACTTTGGGACATCAGCACCAGGGAGGGTCAGCCACTCTCTTGGACCCGAGTTTGGGCTCCAAAGTGTCACAGGGGAACATTCCAGTCAGGCTGCAGCCCCAGAATGTCACAGGGGGATGTCCCTGTCCTGCTGCAGCCCTAAAATGTCACAGGGGGATGTCCCAGTCCTGCTGCACCCCAGAATGTCACAGGGGGATGTCCCAGTCCTGCTGCAGCCCCAAAATGTCACAGGGGGATGTCCCAGTCATGCTGCACCCCAAAATGTCACAGGGGGATGTCCCAGTCATGCTGCAGGTCTGAAATGTCACAGGGGGATGTCCCAGTCCTGCTGCAACCTAGAATGTCACACAGAGTTGATGTTCTGCTGTCCCATGTGTGACAGGGGGAGGGACAGCGCTGTGCTTCTTGGGGACCCTGCAGCCTGCAAAGCTCAGCTTGGCAGATCCATTTTCCCACTGAACAATTTGGTTATACACATACTAAGAGGTTCAGTCTGAACAGAAATAACTCCCTCCTCTCTCCAGCTGGAGTATGAATTTTATTTATTTTTTATTTATTTATTTATTATTATAGTGACGATTTTGGGTTGCATAGACTATATTATTATCATTATTTATTTATTTACTATTAATTTATTATTATTGTGGCAATGCTGGCTTGCACAGAGTTTATTATTATTATTATTATTATTATTATTATTATTTTAGCTATTTATTATTATTATTATCCTGACAATTCTGGCTTGCACAGAGGTTTGGTTTTTTTTAATTATCCTGATAATTCTGGCTTGCAAAGAATATGAGCAGATTTGGGGTTTTTGCCATGATTTTCAGCTACAATCAGAAATATAAAAGGGGAATCTATGGTCATTATTGAGACAGTGCTGTGGTGCTTTGTGAGAAGGATTTTGTCTCTTTTATCTCATTTGTTACCAGCCTGATTGAAATGATTTCCTATCAGTGGAAATGCAAGAGAAAGGACATGGGCTGGAGCTTGTGCTCCCAGGTAGCCAAGATAAGCCAGCAGCTTATCTGCTAGCTAGGAGAGCATTTCACACATTCCCTCACTCTTGTAGCACCTGTCAGAAGTGCATGACTTTGTGGGTTATCAGCATGAAATGGTACTCAATAAGAAAAATGAAAAATGAACATTTTTATTCACTCATTTAGACAGGATTTTTATTCACCTATTCACACAAAGAGCAAGCAGCATTGGGAAATAATTGCTGCACTGTGGATTCTAATTCATGACAAGCTCAGGAGAAGCTAACCAGGGTCAGTAGAGCAGGAAAACACAAAAATCCACTCTTTTAGGGGCTTCTCATGTGTTTTCATCTTGTCTTCCCAAGTGGCAGCAAGTGACCTCACTTAAAGATTAATCTTTTCATTGGGAACATTAATAGTGCTCCAATGCCTTCCCTTGCCAGAACATTTCTTTCAAACAGATGAGAGGTATTTTCCCAGAAAAATATCTTTTTTAGCTATATATAGCTATATTTTATATATATCTATATATATTTTTATTTTATTATATATATATATATATATACGCACTTCATGTGTGTATATATATATATATATCTCTGAATAGGTATTTTCTGCTCTTTACAATTTTCTGGAGACTTTGAGATTCTGTTCTTTCCCAGATGATGTTGATTGAAACTCAGGAAATATTCAAACTAGATGTGTAACGTAATTATGGTATTCATTAGATCCAAGCTTTTTATAATCTGTCTGAAAATATGTGCTTCTATTTTTTTTTTTCCAGAATTAATATCAGAGTTTTTAACTTCAAAAGTGCAGATTTTTCACTGAAGGAATTTGTGACTAAGTTGAATTCTAGGTGTAATATAGTCTCTTTTTCCCACCAAAGAAGTAGCATCATTTTTTTTTCTGCTTTAAGTTACTTTTTAAGTGACACTTTAAAAAAAATAAAACCTGTATTTGGGATGAAAGTTCTAGAGTTTAAAGTGATGTGTCATATATTAGTGAAAACTGGTGAAAGTGGCATTTAACCACCAAGAGCAGGTGGAAAACAGTGAGAATAAAAACAGTTAATAGGGAAAATTGAGAGCATGGCATGAGATGATTCAAAGCTACATTAATACTAACAAATGCACCAAAACTAGTGTTTTTCTAGAAAAAAAGGCAAGAAATATTTAGAATAAATAAAGATCTCATCAGGTTTCTGCTTGGCTAAAGAAAACTATTGGAAAATGAGGGGACTTGAATATTTCTGGTCTGAGGAACTGAGCAAGTTTTTCATTTTCATATCCATCCCCACCCTAGCAGTAAGGAAATAGATTTGTTTATCAATGTTTGATTTCATCTCATCAGCAAGAAAAGACTTCCATCCATTGCTTGTGATGAGACACTATCCAGTGATAATTTTATGGTAATTAATCACAACCATCAGATTTCCTCTTCCATGTTGTTTTGCTGTAAGAAGCTATAATCTTTATTGTAAATTAATCCAAAAGAAGCATCAAAAATGCCTGTCTTCTCATTTTGAAATGTGTAATTTATGTTTCTTCTGGGACAACTTGAATAGCGCTGCAATTAACAGCCTATAATGACAAATCTGCTTTTCAGATATTCATCATTCAGATGTAAATATTTACTCCACATTCATGAGCCTCGTTGATTGGGAGCAACTATTTATCATTCACTAGTCTAGAGGCAACAAAATCATATTCATGCTTCAGTCACTTCAAAATAGCAACTTTTTAAACATTGTTCACTGCTACCTTGTTAAGATGTATTTAATTAATTATAAAAAGATAGCAAACAAGGGCTTGAACTCTAATTTCAATCATGAAGGTTTCAGTTAAACTACGCTTAAAAGCAATTTTATTCTGTATGTGAGAAAGTCAAATTAAGATCATATCAAATTTACACCTGGCATTTCCTTATTTTACCTAATTTGGTAAAGTGCATGCTCTTTTTTTGGTTGTGTTTTATTTCCCTTCTCACATTTTTGCTTCTCTTGTATGAACTACATCTTTCTCCACCAATCTGTGCCTGTCCAGGTCGGTTCTGTCTGTTTCAGTCTAGGCACAGACACTGAATTTCAGTGATGTGGTTATTAATTGTTGTGGTGTTGTTGTGGGTCCCCAGGATGAGGTGAGAGATGAGAATTGACTCCAAGTTTTCAGAAGGCTGATTTATTATTTTATGATAAATATTATATTAAAAGAAATTATATACTAAAAATATACTAAAAAAAAAAAAGGAAATATCAGAAGGCTGAACCAGAATGATGATAAAAAACCCGTGCAAGACTCAGAGTCTGACACAGCTGGCTGTGATTGGACATTAAATTAAAACAATTCACATGCTGGGAAAGAATTCTCCAAATCACATTCCAGAGGAGTAAAACATGAAGAAGCTGAAGCTTCCCAGCCTTCCCAGGAGATGAAATCCTGGCAAAAGGATTTTTCATAAAATATGACAGTAACACAGTCAATGAGGAGCGACAGGCAAGGGCAGATAAACATGTCTGGGGTTTTTGGTTGTCTCCTACCTGTAGGAAATGGAAAGACAGAAACTTCCACAGATACTGGAGAGTTTGATTTGCAGCCTTGGATTGGTGTAAAAATAAAAGTACACAGACATAAAGCAGAAAAATCATAAACTTATTTTTCTATAGTTGTAAGTAAGAATATGCCTTAAGAATTGATACTTTATTGCACTGATAAGATGGTGAAGGGTTTATAGTGCAGTAATGTAATAACATGGAGTAAGCACAGAGTTTATAAATTATAATAGAAGCACATGTGTGTGTACATGCAATAGCAGCCCATAAAAAAGTATCCACAAAGTATATAAAAGTATCCACAAAGTATATAGAAGCACTGTGGATAAAAGTATCCACAGTGCAGCAGAATGAACTAAAGGTGATAAATTAGAAAAACAAAACAAACTTTGTGGCAGCTTTCCATTGGATTACAAAGTTCTATATTGCCTTAAAATGCAAAAACTTGTGACTGCTCTGAGCTATGGCTGAGTGTCACTGCGATACTTTATGAAAATCCTTTTGCCAGAATTTTTTCTCCTGAGAAGCTGAGAAACCTCAGAAAAGAAATGTAAACAATAATTATCTGCTGCTGTGGAATGTGGCAGGTGCATCTTTGATTGGTCTCATGTGGTTGTTTTTACTTGATGACCAATCATGGTCCAACTGTGTCAAGGCTCTGATCAGTCAAGAGTTTTTATTTTTCATTCATTTCTAGCCTTCTGATGAAATCCTTTCTTCTAGTCTTTTAGTATAGTTTTAATATAGCATTTCAATATAATATAATATCATAAAAAAGTAACTCAGCCTTCTGAAACATGGAGTCAAGATTCTCATCTCTTCCCTCGTCCTGGGGACCCTCAAACACTGCCATAGCTGAGTTCTTGCTCCTCTAAAATCTCACAGCCTTTGAGGCTGATGTTTATCTGAGAAATAAATGTTTTTTAGCCCACTTAACCCATTTTTACTAGTCCCATACCTTCATTAAGGCATTGCTAATAGCACCAAAGCAGCATCAAGCTTTTGAAGGTTTGCTTTTACAGCAGGTCACCCAAAGGAGACAGGCAAAGAGACCTCTCACCTGTACCACAGTCCTTGTTCCACCTTTTTCCTGGCATTGGCAGCTGTTCATATTCCAGAAAATGCGAACAAGGCTGCACACTCTCCTTTTGCTCCCACCACCTCCAGCTCCTTCTGCTCCTCAGCTCTATGTCACACACAAACAGAAAACTCCAGTTTCATGCATGTCTCACGCTGCGCACCTGGGGTTTTTTGCAGCTCTCTCCCACCAACCTCTCTTCTACCCCACTGAACTTCTCCCTGTCCTCCTCATTTAGCTCAGCCTCTCCCAGCAACCCGTTTGTTCTTTTCTATTTGCAGATCATGTATCAGATAATGTCCCTCAACATGCATAAAATCTGATATTCCTGTTCCTCTGGGAGCAGCATTTAGGCATGAGGATGCCTTTCTGCAGCTCCTTGTGCCATTCTGTCACGTTTTTACCTCTTTCTCTCTGCCTAAGGGGTAACTGTGTGCAGTGTGAAGCACAAAAATTAGGATAGGAAATGTTGCCTCCTAAAATCTGAAAGGATGGAGTGTTTTGCTTTAGAATCTCATGCTCCATCAGCTGATGGGCACTTGTTGCATTGCCTCCCATCCTTCTCAGATGTAAAGGAGCACTTCAAAGCCAAGTGCACCTCAGTCACTTAAAAGGATGGGTGGCTTTCTCCCAGATTTTACTGCAAAAGAAACCTCAAAAAGCAGTCTGGTGAAAGCATTGCCTGGGTATGGTCACCAATAGCTGGAGCTCTTTTTTCATGTATCTCAGCTTTTCCTCTGCAGATGATTATTCTAATCACTGGTACCTGCAAAGCAGTGGAAGATACAAACAAGTTTGGTGTTCTAGGAGCTGCACTAATGGTACAGATAAAGCAAAAGTCATTAAAAATGAGATCTTCTCATAGGCTGAAAAATTTTTTTCTAGTAGATTGTTGAAGCGAAGGGAGCCGACCCATCCTAACTGATCAGCATCAAACTCCAATATATTGATCCATTGTGCACATTTTTATAACCAAGTTAATTAAATTCATACATATTACCAAACCCGAGCTCATCATTGGGTACAGATTACATACTAACCCCTCCTTGTTTTCTTTAATTAAAACTTATTTTTCTCATCCTGTTATTGACTTGTTCTTCACTGTTCTCAAGGCCTCCATGTTTTTCATCCTTCTTTCCCATACCTGTTCAAGGATGTGGTGTTTATTGTTGTTAAAAACCAAGCCTGAGAACGTTTGCAGTTCTCAGGCTCAAGCCTGAGAACTTTTGCTGTTCACAAGAGTGAGTCTGAGAACCTTTGTTGTTTACAGGTACCTATTACTTTTGAGTTAGCTGTATATTTTCATGGCCTCTCTCCATAAGCCATGTCTGAACAAAATTCTCCAACAGTAGATGAAAAAGGTTTCCTATGGATGAGATTATTTGTGCTTCCAATAGATGCATGCTGAGAAATAGAGGGAAGAATACTTTGTTTTCTCATATAGGAATTAAATATAACCGGCAAAAACGTGGTTTAGCTCAAATAAATGACATAGGTTGTGGTTAGGTTTGGGGGTTTTTATTTTGGCTTTGGTTTTTTTTTTGGTTTTTGGGGTTTTTTTGTTACAGAAAAACCATTTATTTCGTGGAAAATAAGCTCCCTACTATTCAACAGAGTGAATTTGCTCAACAGTTTCAAAATGCCTCACTTCTTCTTCCTATTTTGTTTTTACTAAGATTGACCAAAAGCTTTTCTTTCTTTGAAAATTAGTTTTTGTGAATTTCTACTCTACCCAATTCCATGGGGAAGATCACAGATATTAGAAAAAACATGCAATTAAGTAAATCTGAAAATATTTTATTTAGGCTGCAGGGCTAAGAATGCTTTATAGGGACTGTGGGCAGGGAAAGCATCATGATATAAGGCCAAGATTTCAATTATTTATATTCTTAACGAAACTTTAGCCTTCCTGCTCTCATTTTATGTGATTAGGAACAGAGTTTTTAACAAGTATTTTCTTTCATGACCAGTTCAGGTGATGCATCAGGAAACTCAGGGTTTTTTTCTGTGAAGAAACCTTCCAGCACAAGCTGTATATCACCTCAATCAAGCAGCACTGAAGCTCTTATCTTAATCCCTGTACTGATAAAACAGTAATTGTTCTGCAAACTACAAGGGGAACTGTGACTCCAGAAAGGACAGGGTGTTCCAATTGATCTCAATTACTCTAATGTAACTAATTCTTTTGTCCACCATCTAAATTTAATGCTTCTGCCTCCCTGAGGATTTGTCACAAGATCTCCCACATTATTGGGTTTGTGCTGACCTGTCACTGCCTAGTCTGCATTCTCAACCAAGCCAAAATAATTGCCTTCATTTACCTGACAAGTCTTTTGAGCCTTCAATTCATCACAGTGCTTTAAGTGTTTCAATTAGTTACACTAATGAATCATTAGCTCAGTGTGCCTTCAAAAGGCCAGATTTTACCTTCTACCTGGTTATGGGGGATTTTAACGGAGATGTAAAGAGCTAAACTTCTGCTCTGAGTGAGCGCTATTGACTCATAACTCATTAAGATTTAATTTTGGCATCTCCAGCCTTCAGCAGGTTTACTTGATGTGTATCATGAAGAAAATAAAAAATTGACCATCAGCTTAAACTGTCCTGATAAAGTAAAAGCTCGCCTAACGGCAATTAGCGTGTTCTTTTCTATTTGCAGTGTATCAGACAATGTACCCCAACATGCATAAAATCTGATATTCCTGTTCCTCTGGGAGCAGCATTTAGGCATGAGCCTCTCTGGAGCTCCTTGTGTGTGACAGAAAATACTGCCTCTTCAAATCTGAAAGGACAGTGTGTTTTGCTTTAGAATCTCATGCTCCATCAGCTGATGGGAATTTGTTGCTTTGCCTCCCATCCCTCTCAAATGTAAAGGAGCACTTCAAAGCCAAGTGCACCTCAGTCACTTAAAATGATGGGTGGCTTTCTCCCAGATTTTACTGCAAAAGAAACCTCAAAAAGCAGTCTGGTGAAAGCATTGCCTAGGTATGGTCACCGGTAACTTCCTCACTCCTAGTACCAGTAAAAATAACAGAGAAAGATAAAAAAGATAGTCCTGGAAAGGGTTCTTGAAGAAGAAGCTATATATAAAATGTTGTTTAAAAACAGCAGTAGGAAGGGAGGTAGCCAGGCCAAAGTATAAAGGACAACAAAAGGGACAGAAGAGCTCTCTTTCATTTTACTACTAAATGCAGTAGCTCATGTGAAATCTTCATTTGGGAATTCCCTTAACAACAATTTGCCATCCCATCTTCTGGAACAGTAAGGATGGGTTTATTTTATTCGGCATCATCTCTGTTCTCTTGTCTATCCTAAGAAAACATTGTTACCTGTTGGACAATTTAATGGATTTTAAACCTTGGGTGGTGATGTTATACAAATGCAATCCACAACGTTGTAAGATAACAAATAGAAACCATTATTTGTTCATTTATAAACTGCTAATTTATTTTGCATCTGCCATAGTGTGTCTCTTCTTTTGGTAATCCCCAAATAGAGAAGGCAACACCCTCCAAACCCTTTCCCATTTTGGCTGCCAGTGCTGTCTCTCCTGTTCTCTGTGGGGTTTCTGGCAGCCTGATGTCCCCTGCCTTATCTAGCCTTAATTCTAGATAAGCCAGCACTCAGAACATGTGGTTCTGAGCCCAGAGCTCACCCTAGACACTCTCAGTTCTGATGGGTTTTTGAATATTCAGGGGCCACCACCTACCCAGCAGCAGGATAGGATATTCTATCTAGGTCAGAAAAGTAGATAGGAATTTTCCTGGGTCATGAAACGTACTGGCAGAGCCACAATTTCATCCCTACTTTCACTGGGGCAGGGTCTTGTTCCTTCACAACCTGTGCATGACAGCAGGATAAACCCAGCAGGATGTGATGCAAACCCAGAGAAAGGACAGAGGTGAAGTTCCAGATCAGGGTAAACCCAGAGAAAGAACAGAAAGGAGGTTCCAGAGCAGGATAAACTCAGCAGGACGTGATGCAAACCCAGAGAAAGGACAGAAGTCCCACATCAAAGCTTTTGGCGCAGCTGGGCTACTCTGACTTGTGCAAACCATCCCAGTCACTCTAGAAATAATAATAATAATAATAATAATAATAATAATAATAATAATAATAGTAGTAGTAGTAGTAGTAGTAGTAGTGCTGCAGAAATCCTTTCCCCACACTTGCCTTATAAACCATTGGGCTGCAGTGTGCAGAGCCCAGAAGAAGGCATGGGCCCTTGGGAGAACCTTGCAGACCAAGTCAGTTTACATTTCAGCCTTCAGAGTGAGCAATTGGATTTCTCTTTAAAGTCCTTTGCAGAAATGTGCCCGTGGTTGTGTTGTTTCCTCCAAAGGGGCCAAATTACCAGGAGCAGAGCTGAGTTTAGAGCTTTTACTCTAGAGTAAAAAGTTTTGCTAAAGATGGCTTCTTCACTGGATGTGGAGAAATAGTATAAAGGCAGAACTTCCCCAAAACTGTGATAATAATAATAATATATAATAATATAAATGGTAAAGACAAATAATAACTAAATGGCAGCTTTTTAAAGTTAATTATGGGATACAATTGGATAAATATTATTTAAATAAAGAGAAGTTATGACAGGATCTCCTTTATCCCTCAGGTAGGAATTTCAGAAACATTTGGAAAAAAAAAATTTTCTTCATCAGTCTTTTCAGTTTTAGCCTTGTATATACAACTCAGTTCTTAACTGATTATAACATAAGCACCTGGGATTCTTTTCCATCACCCCAGGAAAGAGATTAATCACTTAGACCCAAGTTGTTTAAGAGAGATGAGTACAGCATTCAGAAGAAAGAGAACTGAGGAGGTTTTATTAAAGACACACTTTCTGTACTTTTGCAGCTGCTTTCATGTATTTGCATGAACACACCCAACCTGTGCCAGGATTTGTTTGTCTAACCAGGGCTTCAGAAAATTGGTTTTGCTGCAGAAAGTTTCAGAGCTGGATAGAGCTTCCTATCTCTGAAATGTACAGTGAGAAGCTTATCAAACCCACCTGTTTTTATCATAAAGATGATTCTGAGCTTGTCAAGCTCGGATTTAATCAGTTTGCTCTGAACTCTCCTCCCCAAAAACACCGGAGTGGGAGCCCCAGTGCCTGGATCTCTTTCAGGTTTGTGTGAGTGGTCAGCTGGCAAACAGCCAGACCCTGAGGGTCACCACTGAGGAATGCAAAGATTGTAAAATATTAACTCCTTTCTTCCCTGCAACTCTGGGGAAATGCCCTGCTGAGGGGTTCAGCTGCAGGACACAGAGTGTGGGTGGCCACAGCCCAGGTGGAGCAGCCCCTCTGGCTTGTGCTTGTGCTCAAATGTTCTGTTCTTCCAGAGCTGCAGTGAGTGCCCTCCCATTTGGGGAGCCAAATTTTGAAATTTTGCAGTGAACCCTCTCCCATTTGTGGAGTCCCATTGTGCAGTGAATCCCCTCACATTTGGGGACCCCCATTTTGCAGTGAATCCCCTCACATTTGGGGAGCCTCATTTTGCAGTGAATCCCCACACATTTGGGGAGCCCTTGCCTGTTTTCCAACCAGCTCTGAGCATTAAATGGAAATGGCCAGACAGCCCCAGGAAACACTGCATGAAATATGGGCTCACCTCAAGGATGGCTAGGGAAGAAGAATGGAGATATGTTTGTTTCCTCATGGAAAACAGGGGAAATACTTTTTAGGTTTGATTAGCCAAAATAATTTGTTTATCTCACCACTGTTGCATGTTGTTGTCTGACTGAGGAAAGAAAATAAAGCACTTTAAAAGACTGTTCCAAGTTCCAAGCAATGTGACAAGATACTGACCCAAGCCTCTTTGAGCCTTTAGAAATTGCCGCTTTACAATCAAATGTAGAAAAAGGGATGAAGAGTTATTTTCTCTGTTGTATGTTTTATCTAGGCAGAAGTTTGCCTAGGAATATTGAGCACTTGCTGCTTCTCTGAGTGTTGGTAAAGCTGTTCTTTTCTGTTGAGGGTACAGTGTGTTTTATCTGGTCCCTCTTTACACTTTTCAGTGTGGAACTACCACAGTGCAGATGTTCTGTCAGCTTTTCTGATGGAATTGGTGGGTAACTAACAAGATATGCTCTTTTTAGGGCTCCAAGACTCTTCTTGGACGTAACTGAAGAGATTGAGTCTCACTGAGACTCCAAAATTACTTCTGGCACCTTTCAGCTGCAAACCGAGAACTCCAGACAGCAATTTGAAATCCTTTAAAGAAATTTAAAAGAAGAAATTTAAAAGAAAGTTTCTTTCTTGTCTCTTACAAGAAGAAATAAACATTCTTTCTTCCCTGTGTTTAGAGAAATCCTTCTCAAGCTGGCTAAAAGCATACTCCATGTGAAAATGTACTGTATTTATCCATGGAGCTCCCTTCACCCAAGCCAGAAGAGTTTCTCAATATTCTGTAGCACAGAAACTGTGTCAGCAGAGGGATGGGATACATTTGTGCTGGCATTTGCTTCCCTTGATCTCCCTACACCGTTTCTTGACAGTGATTTCTGTGTCCAAGGGACAGAAAAAGGGGCTGCAGCTGAGGCTGGTGAGAGTTTCAGTGGGAAATGAGCAGCACATGTTGGATGCCCTCCAGCACCACTGCTCACAAGGCTTTTTTATCAAGGTATTTCCTTTGAGGAGTGTGAGCTTGTTAATGTAAAGTACTAGGGCTGAGTGAACCTGAAGTAGATAGATTAAATAAGGGCTGCCTGCTTTCTTTTCCCTTTTTTCTGTTTATTTTATTATACATAGGTTTGATCCATGGGTTACGAGGAGTCCTGTGTTTTCTGTCAAGCTTGAACCTCAGCCTTATGACAGAAAAATTTGTTATGTACTGGAGATAACTAATTTGTCAGTTTCTTTGATGGAATTCTTAGTATAGAGTTTGCACCCCTCCCTTTTTAAATTCTCCTCTGGTTTTGCAACTGTACCATTGTCTGTTAAAATTCTAATCTATTAATCCTAATATATTTTTTCCTTTAGTCTAGTTTGTCAAGCTTGTGTCTAAAGGCAAATGAGAGAACAATGCTTTTCACTTTTAAAGAATGAGAGAACTAACCTGTTCTTAATACAAATTAATGCTATGAAAGTGAAATAATTATTGTTACATTAAGTATCCTTAATTACCTATTATCTACAATATTCCAATAATAAATGCACCTGGCATAAATTCAATTATCTCTCACCTCTAGCTGTAACATGTATAACAGCAAGATGTGACATGACAAGTCCTGAAAGCCCCAAAACAGCTGGGGGAATATATCTGATTTTAACACAAGAGGAAAATGCACCCAGAAAATGAATGAATGAAGTTACACCTGCATGTTAAACAGTTAAAAAGCTCAATCATGAAGCTATTAAACTGATCAAGATTTTATAATCAACATTTCCTAATAAAACACTTAATAGTTGTTGTAAAGAAAAAAATGCTATGACAACCACAGTATCTAAATGTGGAGGAAATATTCTTTCAGTGTTTATTACATAATAATATTGATTTCTCAAGTAGCAATTGTGTGGCAGTACATGGATGTTTTTGTGTACATTCCTTACATTACACAATGTAAGTTTGTTTGTAAACTGATTATGGCATACAGACTTGGGGGTCCTATACAGTTTGGATGTGGTTTTCTTGTGTGAAATATCATTTTCTGCTATAGGTTAGATTCCTGAATAAGAATATTCCATGGATTTTGAGGCATCACTCTTCAAAAGCTTCTCTGCCAGGGAAATCAATATGTTATTTATGTTCTGCTGTCTGCTGAGCCCAGGGTGAGCAGTGGGACCCTGAGGAACACAGTGCTGCTCATGGTGAGGCTGCTGCCACTTACTGGGGCCATGAAAAACAGCTTAAAAGGGCTGTGCAGAAAGAGAGCATTAAGCTGGCAAATTCAGCCTTCACTTGGAAATTTTGTCACTTCTCTGAAGACTATTACAGGTTTTTGGTAAGCTAAATTTGAGAGATATCTATCAATAGGTATGTATGGATGCAAACATCCCAGCACTGTTTTTCTGTCCTGTAGTTGAACTTGAAAACTGTTGGTCTTTCAAGAATAATTTCTGGAATTCCAGCAGACTCTTATTTCAGTCTGTGTTCTGGGGTTCTTGGCACTATACTGTGTTTATGTTATTTTTTTTAAACTGTATACTTTCTACAATTTTTTTAAAGTAACTTTAGTCCATACAAATAATTAGCCGGTCATAATGGCTTATCTGAAAACTGAAGTTTTGGGTTTTTTTCCAAAATGATTAAGTTCTTCAAAACAATGAGGAAGTATAAAACAACTAAAATTCTGCGGCAATTTTCAAATTATGTTTGTTTGTAAAAAAAAAGAGAGAACATGTATACTTTTGGGTCATTCTTTGTCTTTTCATGCTTTATCCTCAGCAGTACTAGACTGTGCTGCTTTAGTGTGTGGGTCTGAGCTTCACATTCAGGGATGGTGAGCTCTGTGCACAGAGCAGGGAGACAAAACAATTCCTGCTCCAGCTGGGCACCAAGGACAAATGATCCCAATCTCAGCCCCGGAGCACAAACACCGTGGGCTGCAGAGAGAAAAACAAGCAGGGTGGGACTGCCTGGGCTAAAGCTGGAATGGGACAATGAACTGCAAGGTGCAAATGGAGCAGAACTGATCCCAGGGAGAGAGCCCGGGAGCACTCGTGCATTTTGGGGCCATTTTGGGTCATCTTGGGTGCAGCCCTGGCTGGGCTCTGGTGCTGCCCAAGGTGGATCCATGGAGGAGATGCTTTGAATCAATCCCTGCTTTGCTTTTTAGCTCTGTCCAGCCTCTGCTCCAGGGCAGCCTGCACAAGGCATCAAGGAGAGCATCTTTACCACTTGTGCTCCTCAGTTACTGCCCAGCTCCAACACAGCTCCTTCCACTGGCACGTTTTGTTGTGGGGTCACAACAAAAACAAACCAATAATCAGGGGTTTGTCTTCCCCCTGTTTCAATAACTTTGAGTAAGTGCTCATATTGTTAGCAAGAAGAATGTTTTAAAAGCAAAGTAAGACTTTCAAGTTGGGAGTTTTCACAGAATACTTCTTGCCTGATTCCTGCCCACATGATGGCAGTATAAGTTAATCCAAAGGAAGAAAATATTTAAAAAATGATAGCTTTACAACAACAGAGTTCTGTTGCACTCCCCCCAAAAAGCCATGAGAAGTTTCCAAAAGCCATTATGAGCAGTTATGAAAGGATAACTCTTCTTATTGTCCAAGCCCCAGAGACACAAGGAGTGGTGAGGCATTGCTTCATGCAGGAACCACATGGAGCTAATTCTGGATGGGTACAGAATGGTGCTGGGCTAAAAATAAAAGTGGTCACTTCAGCTTTGTCAGTCATGCTTGCCTTAATCATTTCTAGTCAATAAAGTCATTGAAGGGTAATTGCCATTCCCTGGCATGGGCTTTTCAAGTGCAGAGCTGGAGGATTGAGGCAGCTGGATGCTGGGTGTTTCATCTCTGGTAAAAGCACAGAGAGTTTAAACAGACAGACTATTGAGACACCAGCTGCAAAAAAAGTTAGGCATTCCTTCAGAAGGATTATACCAGGAACAAAATCCATTGAATTTGTCAAGCTCTTCATCTAAGCTGAATCAAGAGAGTTTGAGTGTGTGGGGGGGCTCTGAGCGTGTTTACTCTGTGGAATCAGAGAGTTCCACTGAATTTTGTCAGTAGTCACAGATTAAAGCTAATAATGTTAAAATGTCAGAATATCGTGTCATGAAAAACAACAAATAAATAACTATTTAATGCAATACAACATTAAAAAAAAAAGAAAAATGAAAAATCCCAAACCCCTAGATACAACCCAACCAAAACCACTTTTTTTCTGAGCTTTGACATATCTGAAGCACATGCTTTCTTTTTTTTTTAATTTTCTGTGCAATGTAACTTAAAAGTCTAGTACAGATAATTTTAAACTTTTTTTTTTTTTTTAATGCATCGGTTTCAGACAAGAAAACATCAATAGCTGAACTGTGTGCTTTCAATTGCAAAAAGATTAAACAGATACTGAGGTCAGCCCAAATGCCAGAACGAGAGGTATCCATGAGAGCCATCGTGCTCCTTTGGGGCAGGTCTCAATGGGTGACACCTGCAGCCAATTTGAGAGTGGCACCTGTAACCAATTCCTCACACCTGTAACCAATCTGTACCCCTGATCAGATTACAGAGCCTGCGAGCACAAGCAGCACTTCTTTCATTTTCCTTGGCTTTTGGAACTCTGAGTTCAGTCTTAACAGATGTGATTTTCCTTGTCTTTTTTCCCTCCTGTTGATAAATGAGGAATTGCAGCAGTACTATTTTACTTGTGCAGCTTTAGCTCTTGAAAAACTTGGACTTCTGGATGTCTGGAGACCTGCATGGTATGGACCTGCAGATATGAAGTTTAAGAAGTGGTAACTGGAGCAGCTGAAATACCAGGGTGAGTAATCCTTTGCTGTTTGTTTAGCAGAGCTTGTGTTTCTCAGGTTGTAGAATATTGTAGAATGCTAATCCTTCCTGGCTTCCTGTATGGCTACCATGGCTGATGAATCTTCTTGTAATGCATCTCTTTTACCTGCTGCTATCTAGAATGGCATGTAAGTAAGCCTTGCTCTCATTATTTATACTTTATATAAAAGTATAGAAGCTTTATATATTTTATTGTATTTATTTTTATTTATTCATTATATTTTTTTATATAGGAGCTTTGTATATTTTATATAGGAACTTAGAGTGGCATGCTGCATTCCCATGTGTTTGGAGTTAAGACTAAAGTCACACCTAAAAATAAACCCCCAGAAGTGCTGTGGTATCTCATTCCCATGTCTCCATAGGACTGATACAAATGGGAGAAGTCCTGATGTCTTCAGTGTCTAGGGAGTTTTCTGATCCCATAATTCCTATAATTTTGGTGAAATGTTCATTTTGTCTTACCCTTACTAATCTCTGTAATGCTCTTCTTTTGGAACATCTCACTTTCCCCTCAGTAGGTAGCCTATGAACAATACTGTTAGAAATTGCCCCTCAAAATTTTTAAATTTCTTTTTCTTCTGTTCCCTCACCCCACCTCTTGTATTAAAAAAAAAATAAGAATCTCAATTTCCCACCATTTCTGCATGGCCAGGCGTATTTAATGATGTTGCTGTCCCCCATTTTACCATACTGAGCTATTATTCCAGCAGGAAGTTTTCCCATCAATTCCACAGATTAATCACAGAATAGGTCAGGTTGGAAGGCACCACAGCAGGTTTTGTCCAACCTCCCTGCTCAAGCAGGGTCATTCCAGAGCACGCTGCACAGGGTTGTGCCAAAATGTTCTCAAATATGTCCAGTGAGGATACCCTTGACGGTATCATCAGACTTTTTTGCTTGTGCTGCCTGGTTAGAATAAATGAAAAAAAAAAAAACCAAAACAAACTGTGGTGGTTTGACCAGGAAGAAGTAATTCTGGGATGCT
>JAHXMQ010012340.1:19411263-19467675 GCA_020466415.1 Ammodramus savannarum pratensis
GGCACTGGCTTTGTGCCAGGCTCAAACCATGACACAAACAAACTAATCCCTGCTCTCCCCTTATTCAATTCAACTCAGGTAAAATCTGCTGTTTAGCAGAGCACAGAGATAATCCAAGACTAGAGTCTTCTGTGTTACCCCCCATTCACATGAAGAACAGGAAAAAACGTCTTTATTAATGTGAGGGAAAAAAAAAGACAATTCAGATACAGCTGCCATTGTAAAAGGTAGGTAAGAAAGCAAGACTGTTGCAAATTAGGATAATGCCACATCAGGGACAATGAGGGGAAAGGGTTCCAAAAGATAAATATGATGGAAAAAGGGACATATTAGACTGGAAGAAAGGAAAACTGTGGATAGCAGGCTGGCTGTTTCCTACACATTCAAAATATAGCTGAAATTAAATTAAAAAAAAAAAAAAAAAAAAAAAAAAAAACACAAAAAAGTGAAGTTTTCAGAATGTCCAGGGTACTTTATTTGTGATTGTTCCTACTGTCTGATTTCCTTCTATGCCTGATCCAGAATTTCAATATTAACAACATGAGAAAGAACAGGGGGGCCCTGTGTCTTTGTGAGTTCAGATTGCTGCCCTCTTGTTTTTTCAGCATTAGCAAGCAGAAATAGGTGGGGGAAAATCACTTCTCAAACTTCTCCTGGGTGTTTTTGGAGAGAGCCATCAGGGCTGCTCAGAGGGAGCTCCTGTGCTGCCTAAAACTCCTGGGAAGCAGCAGCAGGATGGGAATTGTTTCACACACAATTGTGTGCTGTGAAGGAAGGGCTGGATGGATCTGGATGCTCACCTGCCACAGCCTTTGTCGTTGCTGCTCTTCACCTGTGATGGGCAATTTTGGGTTTTCCAAAACAGTGAGAGATCCTTATGGGAGTTTTGTGTTTGTGAGTGTGGGGGCTAATTGAAGAAAACAACTAATGCTTAGGAAGTTTTGTCTATTGATACAAGTTACTGGTGTGTAGGAGGCAGTGTTCCCAGAGAATATATTCAGGTATCATGTTAATATTAGTGCCCCTCTGTGTCATACCATACAGGCAGCTTGCTACCCAATTTTCAGTCTTGTTTCCTTACAACATTTGTTTAGGCTGAAGCAATGCAAGATGCTGAAGTCTAAGCAAATTGTTTCTTCCTTTGTGCCAAGCTGCATTTCATGTTCCTTCTTAGTTGTTCTGCTGTATTTATGCACTCTTACCGTTAATGGGATTTCAGCAAGTGCATTCTATGTCATGCCTAAAATAAATGTTGTTCTCTATCTCCCTGTTAAACTGTCTGAAAAAAAATCCTAGTGTGTCATAACTTGCTGTAAGAAAACACAGAGATTACTGGCTGTCCCATGACTGAGACAGTGGTCAGAGAACCTTTTAACTGCAAGGTGCTGTTAAAAATTCCATGTAGTGCACTGCAACCACACTGCAATTAGGCTGTAACAGCTCCCAGGTTGTTTGGTGTCCTCTCCGTCCCCAGTGGGTAAAATCCTTGGCTGTTGCTGGTGCCACAGGGTAGCCTGAGGCTCTCTGGCATCCACTGGGATTTATTTGCAGAGAATGCCCTGCCCCCAGCTAGCCCACAGGATGTTTTTGGGACTGAGGAGGGGCTGGGGCATTGCCTTTCTTCTGCTCCCCGTGCATGGGTGTGCCTGGAAAAGACCCTTAATTGGCTGTTCTTTGGCACAAGGCACCCTCAGCTGCAGAAACATCCCTTTGTAGGCTTCTGCAGCCCAGAGAGGCCTTGGGGCTTCTCTGACCTAGTTCCCTGTAAGGATCAAAGGCAGTTCTGCTCTCGGGCTCACAGAGTGCCTTTGTTTGGAGTTTCCACTGGCACAGGGGGGAGGTTTGGCTTTGGTGGGCTTGGCATGGGCACTGACAGCTCTGACCATCCTGCTCCCGGTGGTCAGACCTTGCCAGACAGACGTGCCCAGGGCTGGAGCTGGTGGCACAAGATCCATCATCTCTTTATATTGTGTCTACAGCCCTGCAGGTCTTCCTTATCCCCACGTGAATCCAGAATTTGGGTTGTTTTCTGTTCCTTAGGGTCAGTTATACACAGGTCAATATTGTATTTGTGGGGTGCCCTGACAAAGGGAAGAATGATGAATCTGATTCCATGTTCTCAGAAGGCTAATTCATTATTTTATGATACTATATTGTATTAAAAAATACTAAACTATACTAAAGAATAGAGAAAGGATACTTACAGAAGGCTAAAAAGATAATAATGAAAACTCGTGACTCTTTCCAGAGTCAACACAGCTTGGCCCTGATTGGCCAAAGTGTCAAAACAATTCACATGAAACCAATGACACAATCACCTGTGGGTAAACAATCTCCAAACACATTGCACATGTGAGCAAAACAGAGGAGAAGCAAATGAGATAATTATTGTTTTCCTTTTTCTCTGAGGCTTTTCAGCTTCCCAGGAGAACAATCCTGGGAGAAGGGATTTTTCAGAGAATACGAATGCCACAGGTCACCAAAGAGCAATCAGTAGCTCAAGTACCATGCCCATTTATTAATTAATAAAGAATTCTCAAACACCTGATACAAATTAGAGGTATCTTTATCCAATGCTGATAATAATGGGGAAGCCTGACTTTTCCTGACTGGTTGTGCTGCTCTAGGCATAGTACTTGGTCAAAGTGCATCTGCAATGTAACTTTTGCAGCGGCCTTCCAGAAATGGGCATCCCTTATAAATAATTCCTAATTGTTGTCATTTTCTTAAATTGCCCTAGGAATATAGTTTGGTAATGCTACTAGAGTTAAAAAAGTCAACATTCCTTTAAATATTTTTTGCAAATAATAATCTTTATGCCTTGAAGGACAGAGAAATCCAAGCTGCAAATGTTTGAGACAGGAAGTTACCTTAGTGGTTAATGGAAAAGTAGTTTTTCTGGGCTAGAAATTACAGATAAACAGTAGTTGGACTTGCTCAGGCCAAGTACGAAGCCATACTTGTGCTCCACTGATGTTCACAGAATTGCCAGGTTGTAAGTTTTTTCCCTTTGATATGAAGCAGGAATACAGGCCAGCTCTAGGATACCAGTCTCCTAAACTGCCAATGTAGTTTTATTGCCAGGCAGAATTATATTGTCATTAATATTTTGATATTCTGTTTATTATGAAGGGTGTGATGGTCCTGACTGCATTATACCCTTGGCTACCTTTTCCCCTTTGCTTTGACACTTTTCAATATACCTTGTTACAGACCAGTCAAATGTGATCAAAAACATAGGACTTTAGAGATTGGCATTGATTTTTAGTGTTTAACTATTCTCTTGGTGGGTGTACAATCAATTCTATTAAATATAAAGTATTTCAATGTTGTCAATTTGGTCTAAGAGAATGAACCTTTCTTATTCTCCCATATTGAGTTTAAAACCTGCAAAACAAAACTCTGTCTCACCATCTCAACAGGATCTTTCTGTTTAACATGTGATGCCTCATGGCTGCAGTAAGACCTGGTTTTGGCATCACTATGTCCTTGGAGTGTTGCTGCATGAAGCAATGAGGTGCAACGAGTTTTTCCCATGAAACAGATTTGTCACATGAGTTCATGGCTGGCCCACGTTCCTTCTCCTAGCAGCATCAATCTGGTGCAATTAGGAAGTCAAGAGCGCCACATCAATTCACTCTGCTGGTTGTGCAGTCCCCAAACACGGATTTAATTGGATTAAAACAGCTGCAATCAGAAACAACCCATTGCTCCCAGCTCCTCAGGGTGCTAAGGGACAGGCTGGGACTGACATGTGAAGGTCCAAGAGCCTGAACAACAGCATTCCTTGGGCAGAGGCAGGGAGAGCCGTGGCTCTGGCACTGCAGTGGGGCTGCTGTCTGGCACTTGGTGTGTGTACAATAAAATATCCTCCTCCCTCCACGGAGCAGCTGCGCTGCATGAGAAGCAGCTCGCTGAATTTACTTCCACCACTGTTTTGGTTTCAGTGTGAAAAGCTCCCACACACAGTTTTACGGGAATGTCTGTCTTCCAGCGAGGCAGAGTAGTAACTAAAGAATTCCCTTCTCCCATTGCCCCTGCCCAGTGGGGGAGGACAGCTTTAATACAGCAGGATCTTTTTTATGTCGGGCTGTAGGTGGAAGTGCCCTGCAGCCAGACGCTGGTTCTGTGAGGAAACTTGCGCGATAAAAATATTTTATGCTTTTAACCACCCCATCATTCAGGGAAGATATTTCTGCAGGTGTGAAGTGACTTCTCCAGCAAAGCTTCCTTCAGAGGCAGAGTAACAGGAGAGATGTTTGGCACTGCTAGAGCAAAGGTCAGATGGCTTACGCTATCTTTTCAGATTTAATATGTTTTCTGTGCTCCAAGGCCAACACATGACCTTGCTGTTGTGTCAAGGTAAGAGGATAATTGCACCTTATAAACGTTGGAGTTGTGGCAATGAGAATTTACCTGGCTAGTGGGACCTGTAAATTTGGGGCTCCCACTTAGAGAAGGAAGATAAAAGCATGGAATGTAAACAGCCAAAAAGTTTGTTACTTGAAGGAGTGCTCTGGAGATGTCCTATGTCTTACCTGAGATGTTAGACAGGGATTAAACAGCTGTTTCTTATGGTCAGCTGCAATGAAATTCAGGCCAGTGCAGAAATGAATCCCTGTAGTTAGAAATAATTTGGTAATTTGGGTGGTTCATGGACTTGCTACTGAACCAGAGTTTAGGAGTCGATCATATCAGTTGAATCTATCTTTGCAAAAGCCAAAATTTTAAGACATAAAAGTCTACCTTTGAACTAATGCATCCAGAAATTTGTCTCTGAAGCAAGGTAGTTGCCAAGATAGCTTGAGCCTGACTGTCACAAACCCACACCCTACACTTACTTTCCAAACTGTCCTGTGGTTGCATTTGTGAAGAAGGTTAAAAAATGGCAAATGAAGAATAATTTTTTCATGCGGCAGCGTGCGTAGTGTACAGTCATATCAACTCCTTAGCTTTCTGTACTGACTGCAGCATAGCAAAAATCCCCTCTGTGTAAATGAGTCAGTCTTGGAGAACTTGCTTAGTTATTGACCCTCACACCTTGTTTGTTTCATTGTAATCAGCTCTGGCAGTAGCAATGTCTCACCATGGACACGCAGGTCCCTTTCTTAAAGCACCAAAGCTCAAATATTTATTTCTAGACATTTCTAGGGAAGGCTGCCCTAGAGCAGAGGCTGGACAGAGCTAAAAAGCAAAGCAGGGATTGATTCAAAGCATCTCCTCCATGGATCCACCTTGGGCAGCACCAGAGCCCAGCCAGGGCTGCACCCAAGATGAACCAAAATGGCCCCAAAATGCACGAGCGCTCCCGGGCTCTCTTCCTGGGATCAGTTCTGCTCCATTTGCACCTTGCAGTTCATTGTCCCATTCCAGCTTTAGCCCAGGCAGTCCCACCCTGCTTGTTTTTTCTCTCTGCAGCCCACGGTGTTTGTGCTCTGGGGCTGAGATTGGGATCATTTGTCCTTGGTGCTCAGCTGGAGCAGGAATTGTTTTGTCTCCCTGCTCTGTGCACAGAGCTCACCATCCCTGAATGTGAAGCTCAGACCCACACACTAAAGCAGCACAGAATGTGAAAAATATCAAAACTAAAACTTTTAGCATCACTAACAGCTTATAAGTGGCAGGTTGTTCCAAAGTTTTTGGGATGGCTAAGGTTTGTTGAGGACCTGCAGACTACCATGTTCCATCTCAATGCTCCTCTGAAGTGCGGCTTGCAGAAGACTACAGTTGACAGAAAGGAGAAAAAGTGGAGAAATCAGGCATCTTCCATGAGCTGACTTTAGGCCAGGAGTGGTGTCCTGTACCAGCTGCAGGCAGTGGATGTCAGGAGCCACGGCAGGGAGCTCGCCTTGCACTGCACAGACTGTCCATCAGCCAGATGTTGGTGGAGCAATGCCACAGCTGCCCAGCTCTGTGATGGCCACTGCAAACCCAGCCTGCCTTACCCAGGAAACTGCTTGGCTGAAGGACCATGGTCTTCCTACTTCCTTTTAAGAAGGCTGAAATGTCAGCTTGATCATTTTATCTCTTTTTGGTTTTGTTTCTTTCTTCCCGCCAACTATAGAAAATGCTATTTTCTCTGCATTTCCTTCCCTTACTCTTTCCTCCAGCCCAGCTGCCTCTTTCATTATTTGAGGGGATGTATTTGAGGGGATGTATTACCTTCAGCTCTGTTGGGCTTTCCACCACTTTCCTAAGTAGATGCCTGGAGAAAAGAGAGGCCACTTGAGTGTTTATTCCTAAAAGTGCTGTCTGGGATGTTCTGTGGATGCTGCTGCTGTGGTTATAGCTTCACATTCACTTGCAGAGTTTTTGATGGGCCTGAGCTGGCCCCAAAGGCTCCTAACCTGGCCCCAAAGGCGTGATAGGAAGTTTCTGGGCTCTCTCTCACACACCATGTGGCCTGAGCAGCCTTCTGCAGCTGTGCTGTGCCTGGGAGATGCTGCCAAGCCCCGCTGCTGATGAGATCTGGTGATTCACCAGTTGACTAAACGCTCTGTAGGTGGAGAAAGAGTGGTGTGGGGTGCAAGGCTATAAGGCAGTGCATTTCTTGGACAAAAACAATCCATCAGAGCCCAGCCTGGCTGGGAGCTGGCCCTGGTGTGATTGCTGTACACAGCTGATGTAACAGGCATTCCTCAGGCGTGGGGAAGGCAGAGGGGCTCGCAGGAGAAGCAGAACCATGCATCTGTTTATACTGGGTGTAAACACCCAGGACCTGCCTACTGATCCATGACTAATTTGAGATGCTTTGCTTTTGGACTGGGTCTTTAAATGGAAAAAAATATCCTACTACCCCGCTTGTGGGAAACTTCATGTTATTTTAATTTCTCCTTTCTTTAAAATAATTCATCTTGCTGATTATACAGGCTTGCTAGGCTTCAGACACTGTGAGTCTTTTCTTTGGTGCTTATTCTCAAGCTTGTCAGATCAGGAATTGTGCTTTTAAAAGTCCTAAGCAGTAACATTCCTCAATAAACAAATTCTAAACAATACAGAGAACATGAGCATTTGGCGCACTAATGAAATCTTTTCTGCATGTTAAGGCATTTGAATAAAATTAACTTAATTTTTTTAACTGGGAACCACTTCTGCCTGCTTCCTTTTAGTTAAGGTTGACTGAAATAAAAAGCCAAGTTTGTGTTTTAGTTTGAAGAGAGTTTATATAATGAAATTTTATCCTCACATTAAACTGATTTATGAAACACAGAAACAGAGCATAAAGGTAGTGGGAAGAACCCAAAACTTCTTTCAAGAGCACTTTTCTATGATGCATGTTGTTTTTACCCCTCTGAATGAAGTCAAATGAAAACAAACCTTAAAATAAACAGCTGATTTTGCCTGCAATGCTTCTTTTTACAAATTTTCCTTGTCTTGTCCCCATTCTCCTAATCTAGACATAGAGGGAATATGGTCTCATTGCTTTAAGCTAAATTTATATTTACTTTTTAATATTTATTTTAATGTAAATATTTTGTGAAAAGTTGAAAAGAGTCCTTTGCTTGACTTAGTGCCTTTAGTCTCTGCCTGGGACATGAGAATGCAGAAATCAAGACCTGGGATTTTATTACAACAGTCCCACTGAGCCCTGGGTCATAACTTGGACAGTGCTGTTATGACTTCTGTATTTATTCTCCACCTACAGAGAGTTGTCTTGGGGAAATGGGCTACCTGCAGAATAAATGCTGTTCAAGGGAGCTAGTAACTCTGGGTTTGCTTCCATTCTTTTAGGTGCTCAAGTCATTTGCTTGAATTTTTAATGATCTTTTTCCCTGGCTAATGAGATGTATCACACTGTTATGCCTTCCACCAAAATATTTGGTCCTTCTGGAACTTTCAAATCTCTATTAAACTCTTATTTTACCAATTTACAACCTTTAAGGTGCCTTAAATCTTTTATGAAAGCTCACAGGTTTTTTCTTAGGCAAGCTTGGGGATTTCTGCCCTTCTCAAACTTAATCCCAGCCTCTGGCAGCATTAAGTCTTGTCCTAGACCTCGGGCCACATCAGCACTGTGATATAAATCTAGCTCTAAATCACTGGATTTCACAACATTATCTCTGTTCCCACTCTAAACCATGCAACCTAAGACCTTCTGCCCACACAGGACATACTCCAATTCCCAAGTGATTCACAGCCTTCATACTAATCCATTGGCACTTCCAAAATTTATCTGCAGCCATAAATACTTCCTTAGTGCCCTGTCTTAACCTGTGGGATTGAGTAATAAGCGTTGCTCTCATCAATACATCTTGATTTTTTATTAATTTAAACCTTACAGGCCTCTAGGGCTGACCTTAAAAATCTGCATCAGTTCTAGTGTTCAATCTGCTTTGAGATCCCTGAGGGATGAAGAGATTATTTAAGTTTGGGGCATCAAGATGCTTTCTACTCTAAGTCTAATTCTACTTTATGTTTTAAGCCTAATTCTAGTTAATGCTTTATACTTTATGATTTTTGTTTTATGCTTTATACTCTAATGGAGCCTGAATCTGGTTTTAACACCTGCCAATGCCAGGCTCTACCATGAACTGTTTTCTATTTCCAATGTCTATCTAAGCTGCCCAGAGCCTCCAAATAGCCCAGCTCCCCTCTCAGCCTGGGCTCTCTCAAACAGCAAATCTTAGCCCTATTTATTTTCTGTCTATAAATCAAACCACTAGTCTATATATTAAATCACAAGCACATGGTGTCACTGTTAAATTTCCTGGAAAAATCCTCTTGCCCAGGATTTCTTCTCCTGGGAAACTGAGAAGTTTCAGAGAAAAAGGAAAACAATATTATTTCATTTGCTTCTCCTGTGTTTTGTTGCTTTGGAATGTGGTTGGAGATGGTTTTTTCAACGTGTGGATTGTTTTGACTTAATGACCAATCACAGTCAGGCTGTGTTGGGACTCTGGAACAGAGAGTCACAGGTTTTCATTATCATTCTTTGTAGCTTTCTGTCTGTGTCCTTTCTCCATTCTTTAGTATCATTTTAGTATAGCACTCTTTAATATGATATTAGAGAATATAAAATAATAAATTAGCCTTCTGAGAACATGGGTTCAGATTCACTCAATTCCTCCTTCATCCTGGGGATCCTGCAAATTCAACATACATGGCCTTGGCAGTGGTGCAGAAAGCCTTGCTGTAAACACAGCCCTCCCTCTGATCCTAGTCCAGCTTTCCCTTCTGCTGGGACCAGCCCTTTCTCTCTGAGGCCTCTGAATTTCACTTGAGGGTGAAGAGATTGATCCAGCTGCTGTTAGAGATGCAGCTGTGCTCTGGTTCTCCTGCCCCTCTCTGCAGATCTTTTTTGTCCTGGCTCATCCTCAGCTCCTCCCCAAATGTCTGCAGCCTTGAACCCTTTCATTGCACCCATAAAACATGCTTAATGGCAAAGTTCTGGGTTTGAAATAAGCTCCAACTTTTGAATTCTAACTATGGGCATTTCTCTCAGGGATCTCTGTAGTCCTGGCTGACCCTGAGATGTGTCAGAGTCTCTTTTCCCAGCCTGGCAACCAAAGAAGGAGTCAGGATTCTTCTGTTGTGGTTCTCAAGGTTTTTTATTTTCTGTAAAGTATGACATTCTTTTCCTGAGATCTGTCCAGCAGGTCAGCCAGTGGCACACTGCCCACTTTCAGGGTGGTGTTGTCTTTTTTTACTAAAATCTACTTTATTTACAATAATTTTCCAATACCTATCACCTATGTTAGACAGTCTGTCTCTACCCTAAACCAATCCAAAAGTGCCACCACCACAGCAGAAGGTGGAGGACAAGAAGGAGAAGGAGAAAGACAGGATACATCCAGATTCCTCCATCTTGCCTCTTGAACCACCATTCTAAATCCCCAAAATTCTACTTTTTACCCTGTGATAAATTCACTATCATTCTATTCAAACCCTTGTGGCTTGTAACTCTTCACACAAGGTTGGTAATTGTTTCCATGGGCTAAAATCAAAGGCACGGGTGTTTGTGACTCTGTGCCAGGGTCTCTGAGCCCTTTGCCAGGGTCCCAAGTCCTCCAGGGCAGCCAGAGGGATGTTCTGGGTTTCAACAATTTCTACCAAACTACTTTTGGTGGGTAAATTTCCCCAACTTATCAACTTTACTGATATTTTTTTCAGTTATTTCTTGGGCTTTTAATTTGTTCCATATTCTTTTGTTACCCTTGATCTCTTGAAACAGACAAATGATATCCGTGAGGGGAGGTCTTAAACGTTGGTTCAAAAGAATTTATCACTCAGATTTACTCTTCCTCTTTATGTAAAGGGCTATAATTATGGATCATTTGAACCTTCAAAAGGAGGGTTTATATGTCAAAAAAGTTATATGCAGTACTTTGGCATGGTAATAAATTATTTTGTAGAGAAACAGACCAAGCAGATTGGTTTTTTTTTTTTCTGTTGGCTGCACTTTTTCTGCTGAGAGGAATGACATTGTGGATCTCATAATTCTAAAGTTCTAAACTGGCTCTTCCTTGCTTTCTGAGGCAGCTGATAATTTATTTCATTAGCAATTTGCCTTTGGGTTTTCTGAGCATGGGCTCCATGGAAGATGACAACTAAAAGGCATTTTGCATCTTGCAGGTGCAGAAGACAACTTTATGGTCAGGAGTGCATCCTTCACTTCCTCTGACAAAAAGGATTCAGCTTATTTTCTGCATAACAGGCATTATGCTTTCCCAACTCAGGGCACAATCTTTGTTTAAAAATTTAAATGTAATAACAAGTCCTTGGATTATTGGTTATGAGTGGAAATTATTTGACAGGGCATTTCAATGAACAATTTCTTATGATCCTGAGCGACTGAGAGGGGGATTTTCTGAAAGGATGATGGTTATAGTTTTTTGCTAAAACTCTAGATGTATGTAGCTACTGAAGGAATATTCAGGGTTAGGTGGTTTCCTTCTGCATGAAGAAAATGTATTTTGTGGATTCAATTGCTAAGTATCCAGTATATTGCTCAGGATATCAGCGTTGAACATCACTTATTTAAGGTTGGGTTTGATTATTTATGTGTGTGTTTGGGATTTTGGTGGAGTTTTTTGGTGGTTCATTTTCCCTCCTTGAAACATATGAAATATAATGTATGTATTTGTTAGACATGTATGCCAAATATTTTTAAAATTCTTCTTAATATCAAATGTATGTGCTTCTTAATATTAAATGTAGCTTAGAACAAAAAAGCCTCACTTAAAATAGCAGACTTAGAGAAAAGTCTCACTTCAAGAACCAACTTAGAGACTACCTTTTCCTTCATACTGTTAAGAATTATTAGTATGGTCCTTCATCCTGTGAGAACAGAAGCTTAGGTGGTCATTTTGCTATATTTTCATTTTCCTGCTTTGTTCCCTTTAGGAACAAGAGGAATGCTGTTCAAGGAAGGGTGGCTGCAGTCTGGAATGGCAGGAGGAAGCTGAGGGGAGAAGGTTAATGCCCAGGAGGTGGGTGTGGAAATGCAATTGGAGAGGAAAGAACAGCAGGAACTACTACCAAGATTGTGGAATTGTAGATTTGTTGGGGGAAATAGAAGCTAAAGAGAAGTTGGGTAGAAAGGGGTGAAGGAAGATGGGGAATGTAGGGAAGCAAGTAGTCAAGACCAAGATTTCTAGGACATTTGAAATATTATATATATAACAAATGGAAAACTCATGGAACCCCAGAAGGGGTTGCTTTAGCAGAGCAGTGGGATTTGGTAAACTACAGTGTTTCAACTGTTCTTTAGCAGCTAAAAGTACCTGAGAAGTCCAAATGGGGATGGACATCTGTGTTTGTAAAAGGAAGATTTTTTCTGGGTTTGTTTGGGTTTTTTTAATTGTTGTTCTTCCATGATGTTTCCCAGCAAAGAATTCAACTTTATTATTTTTTCTGATGTATGTTTTTATCTGGATTATAAAGTGTTGAGGCTTTTGCAAGTCTTAAAAAATGCTTTAATGCTTTAATCTCCAGTGTTCTAAAATATTACCTGGGCAAAAAGTTGTCCCCAAATACACAAATCTGTGTACACTTGTTTCTCTTCCTGGCCTCAGATGATTCACTCTACTTCTCCTGTGTTTTTACCCCTTAAAAATCTGTGACCAAGTTGTAGATTTTATATTTCACAGCTGCTTGCTCTAACTCAGCTAGCCAATCTAGAAAACACCTTCTCCTCCCTTCTTATCCCTCCTCACCTCCCTTGGTAGGGAACTCTTGCTAGTTGAGTTTGTATTTTTATTTTATTTGATCCCTAGACGCCCTCCCAGTTTTCCACTTTTTCTGTCAGCCAAAGAAACTAGGAGTCTCTTTTATCCTGCTTGGCTTTTATCTGTTCTCACTTCCCTAAGCTATGACCCAGAAGAGGAAACAGTCATCACTTAAATTCACATTTAGGTGCAGGATCAGGGTTGTGCTAGCAGCCCATCCTTGATCCAAGCTCACCTGAGAGCCTGGGAGTGCAGTCACAGAAGTTATGTGGGAATCCATAAAATCAGAGGGTTTTGGGAAAGCTGCAAAAGGCAGCCTCAGAGACAGCAGAACTGTGATTAGACCTAAGCAGCGGCCATGAGATTGGTCAGCAGAAAAATTATGTAAAATGTAGAAAAGCAAGGACAAGTAGAACAATGGTCTGTGTATTAATGCTGGTCTAGAATAACTCCCCAAGCTACAGAAAAGTTTATCTAGTGAGATATTAGAAGTTCTAAGCTTAATAATGGAGCTCTGTGCATTGTGTTTTAAGGCTCACAAGCAGGTATTGTGTTTGAAATAAGCAAGCAGTGTTTAACCAAAGGTACCTGCGCTTATAGTGGTTGGATAGAACTACTGTCAATGTGCTCTTGCTTTGTGTGATTGGTAAAAAAAACTTCTAAACTGAGTTGTAGCATTAAGTTCTTGCTCTGCTGCCTGGGATGTGAGCTGGTGGCATCTTCCCATTGTCATAATGTAATGTAATGAGACTGATGCTGGAAAACAAACAGCTCAAGGCACGTTCACAGCATTCCTGTCCTGTTTGTGATTTGTACACAGACCCCGGCCGGCGATAAAGTTACAGGTGTGGGAAATAGTAAAAATAAGAAGATTTTTAGAAAGCTGGGAAAGCAGGCCTCAGAGACAGAAGGAGCAGAGAGCCAGCTGCAAAGTCTGAAAGCAGAAAAAGTTACAATGGCACAGTAAGCAAGGACATGGAACAACAGCTTGAGTTTTAGGCTTGGCTTAGAGCTTAAAACTGCAGGAAAATGTGCTTAGCAAGATAGTAGAAGGTTTTAAACTTAATAATGGAATAGTGTGCATAATAATAATATAATAATGGTAATAAAAATATAATAATGGTAATAATAATGGTAACGGCAATAAGAATGGTATATTGTATAGTTAATAGAAGGCAGACAAGCCAGCACTGCGTGCAGCAGGTGTACCTGTGCTTTTAGGACTGGCTAGAACAACTGTCTGTAAGCTTTAGCAATGCGCTGCTGGCTAGAAAGTTTTTAAATGCTCAGTAACAGAGAAATCTTTGGCTGCTGCTGGCTGTACGTGAGCTTTGCCGTCTTTCTGTTGTCTCAGCCCTGTGATGATGCTGCAATGAAGCTCAAGGATTGTACCCCAGCAGTCCCATCCTGCTCGTGACAAAAAACCTCCAAACACAAGAGGAACTTCTTTGCTGGAAGAGTGGTGGTTCCTTCATTTGTTAATTAGAATTTGAAAAATTAACAGGAAAATATTTAGTGGTTCAAAGCCATCACCTGGAGTACTTCTAGAATTCAACCATAAACTCTTCATTTCCACCCTGACAAACTGAAGAGTGTTTTATGATGGCACAACTATATAAAAGGATGCAGTTATTAATTTCTTTTTTATGTAGTAATGTACCTGCATTAAAAGACTCAATCCTGCAAAGTGCTGCAGACATTGGTAAATTCAGTTCTGCCTCTCTTCAGCATCAGTCAGGGAGGGAACCCCAGAACATTAGAAATTGAATGTTCCTGCTTCTGCTTGGGATTAAAACATTAAAATTCTTCTCTTGCTCTCATCCGAATTTTCTCCAGCTACCTCAACAAATTGTTCCCCAAGGTTTAATTAGTTCTGAGAGCACAACTGCCTCTGCAGTGTAATGAAGGCATGCAGAGCAGTTGCAGCCCTCCCATCCCAAAACAAAACCTCTTTGCTACCCCATGCATGTCACCCTCCTTCCCTGCAGAGCACATCTGCCAAACACAGGGCCAACTTTGCCTTCTACTTGTAATAACTAATCACTAAATGTACTTTATGCATCTTAGTGCAGGGTTTTTCTAAACCATCCTTCATTCTAGGGCTTTTACAACATCTGGCTTGAAGGATTTTACCTGTCTCCCATATCCTTTAATTTCAGCAAATTAATTTTTGCCATTAACCTGCTATTAACAGTGGCAGTCCTCAGTTGGAGTATGCAATGAGCTAAGAGTGGAAATAGTGAATCAGCATCAAAGCAGGAAATCAAGTTACTTGGAGAAAATGTTATTTCATTAAACAAAACCAGCAAAATATTTGGGAGGTTTCCTTGTGAACAGAAATTAGAAATGCTGCATTGTTTTGTCAACTCCAAGATGCATAGAATCATCCAGCAGGAGTGACATCAATTTTAATGCAGCTTGCAGCTGTAAAACCCTGCAGCATACAGATGAAGGAGCCTGGCCACATCAGGATGCTCAATCATAAGCAGTCTACTCACATTCTGCATAATTTGTTGAAACTTTGGGCTCCAGATCAACCTGCAGAAATGGAATGGTGTGTGAAATTTGTTGGTGTTTGAAAACTTGGATGAAGTTTTTCCTTATATGTTTGCTAATAATAATAATAATAATAATAATAATAATAATAATATTTCTGAGAGCTGTGGTTGGAAGATATTGCTGGAAACAACCCTAGGCCCCTTTTGGCTGCTTTGGACCAGTTCTACCTGTTAAGCAACTGTCAGGAAAGAAGGAAAACACACAATAATGCACTTTTTCCTTTTGTTTTTAAATGTTGATGTTTTTTAGAAATTTCATGAGAATTGCAATTCCATAGATATTTACCATGGTAAATTTACTATATTTTCTATGGTAAATATTTACTATGGTAAATTTTACTGTATTTACTAGCATACTTTTAATAGCAGAATAGTTTTCTAATTCCTGGTTATGGAATTAAAGGCTGGTGTGGTGGTGGCTGCCTCAGGTAAGAGTTTCAAACCAAAGAATTGCTCTTGAATTTTACCTTCCCTGGACAGGAGTTCTCTGACACAAATAAATGATTGCAGCCACTGGAATCTCTGCAGGTTTGCTGCAAAATTTGTAGCAGGGGATGAGTCAACTGATGGAAATGAATACCTGATAAAGAATTTACAAATGTGTATTATATTAATTAATATTAATAACAGTAAAATTAATATTCTTAATGTCACTCTTATCAATATATGGAACACTTGTTTGGGCATTTGGGAAGAACCCTTTAAGAAAAACTAAGTTCAGACTAGGTTTAATTTCTCCCTTCATTTTACTTCTATTCATTCTGATTATCTTGGATTTTACCAGTAACTAAAAAAAAGTTATTAAACCAGGCAATTAAAAATATATAGTTACTCTTAATTTATTTTTAATCTAAAGCCCACTGACATCAACTAATTAAAGCATAAATGGTACTTATTTTTATTTAAAATTAGCCTTAAATTACATTCTGTACCAGGTCAAAGTCTCACAATTAACAATAAATTTGGACATTATAAACAAATAATGCTTTCCTGGGGAAAAAAATTCTTTGAAATTTTCATATTAACATTTCAACTTCTACATTAAATTGACTTCAGTGAAATGAAATTTAAGCAATAATGGACATTGATGCTTCTGGAAGTTGAAGAAAAATGCCAAGAGCTTTGAAGCCTTAAGAAAGCTATAGTAGGCTGCAGGTGCATCTGTAAATTGACCTGTAAATTTCAAAAATATTATAAATATTTTTGAAAGCTGAAGTTTGACACAGAAAAGCTGCCTGGTTAAACAGAGCAGTCTCTTAACAGATTTTTTCCTGTTTTTTGCTTGTGTTTTTTTTTTTTTTTTTTTTTTTTTAAATTGTAGGTGTTACTGTCAGCTAACTGTGTGCCAATGGCAACTGTTTATCTGAACTAATAAATATAAAAAACCTGAAGAATGCTGATTTTAATTTAGCCCACCAACACATGATGACCAAAATATCAGGGTAAAAATTCTGATTGAATGGTTCTTGACACAATAAAATCCCATAGCAACTGTTTATCTGAACTACCCCCACTTAACAAAAAAAAAAAAAAAGGAAAGAAAAAAATGGTAAAACGGTGACTAATATTGCTTATTGCTAATTTCAGTTCTGGTTTTCCATATATACATATTGTTTTCCTTTTCTTCAGTTCAGAAACCAATGTACAAATTTCCTGTTTGCTGCTGACCTCAGTGCTACTTGAAAATCCTTCTTTAGTTATTTCTTAAAGTGTGCAGTAAGAATAAGTCACCAGAAGTAAAATCAATCCTCTAAGTGGATTTTTTTTCTGTGAGGAAACAGAAGATTTTTAATACAAAAGCCAGATATGCCCATCTATGGTGTCATCTTGGATTAACTTGGTTAGTCTGCGCTTAAAGGAGTGGCTGGGGGCATCTGTTATAGCAGCATACACTGGGTTATTATTTCAGTGTTCATGTGCCAGTGTCCCAAGGTCAAAAAGTCTTCATCCATAAGTGAATAGAAGTTTTTTCTGGGTGCTTCCACCTTTTGGAGTTTTTCCTAAATTGCTTCTCAGTGCTGAAACCTCAGTGGCCCCTTTAGGTGTGACACTGGAGCACAAGCAGAGGAGCCTGAGCCACCCCAGCCACAACTCATCCCCTCATCCCTGCTCTGGGCTTTGTGCTTTTGGACTCTGTACTCTCATTTTCTCCATTAAAACTGACCTCCAATTCCAGCTTATCATAGAGAAATTCCAGTTTACAATAGGGAAATTCCCATGTGCAACAGGGAAATCTCAGCCACAATAGAAAAGCAACTTTGCTTGGGTTTTTTGATGGGATAATATTCCAGTTGGTCCAAGACTGGTGTGTTTTGGAAGGGTCCATAATGCCAAACCCTTGTCTGCTATTGTAGGGCTTAATTGAGACAGACTATGAATCTTCTGTTCTGTGAAAGCTGCAGAGCTGCTGTTCCTGCAGTCATGAGTTAAATGAGCTTGCAAATGAGCTCTGCTAACAAATTGTACCCATCAAGTCTCCATCACTCTTTACCAGGCCACTGTGCAGAATTTGGTCTCTCCTTAGTCCAGCCTAGTGATTCTTACTACAATTAATTTTTTCCCCTTTGTCTTTAAAAGCTTCCTGAAAGATTGAATTAATTGTGCACCACGCCTAAAAGAAAATCAGGTAATGAACCCTGAAATCCCAAAATACTGCTCTTTCACATTTTTTACTCTGTTTTTTCTTTGTTCATGCTGGAGGTGTTTGTAGTGCTTGGGAAGGAACAAAGTAGATCATTTGGTAAAGACATCATGATTTATGTCAGTGGGTAGCATTTGGGAAAGCATGAGTCTTTAATTTTAATTTAGCTTTGAACCAAATGTTGACTGCTTCAGGTTTAAAAATGGTGAAATTATAGGTTTACTCTGGTAAAATCAGTTTTACTCCAGTGAGTCTGCTGATCATGGCTGGCATTGTCAGGAGTGACTTGTATCTGCTCCTCTGCAGTTTAGCATTCTTTGAGAACACAGACTGTGGTTTTTGAGCTGGACTTCCATGCCATTTGCTGGTTTTTCAGTGCAAGTCGTGGCAGTGTGGGCAGAAGGGCAGTCAGGGAAATGCAGAAACAATCTACCCTCCAAAGGTAGCACAGGCTGGAGAGAGAGGAATATCAGCAGGAGAGTTTGCTTCTGCATGCTCCAGCCTGCTGTCTGTGTGAAGGGCTGGCCGAGGAAGAGTTAAAAGTGTTTGTTTCACAGGAAATTGGAAGAAATTTATGTGCGCAAGTGAAACTGAAAGGTCGAATGTGTGACTCATATCTATTGACAGATGGAATGAGCATAACAGAAGAAGACAGTGACTAGAAAACAAGCAGGTTGTGTGAAAGTATTTTTAGAGACTAATTTCTACCCAGCTGTGTCTTCTATGAACAGAAGAAGTTTGTCAAAGTTACCTAGAAGTTGCCTGGTTGCTGCCCAGTGGCAATTAATTGCGTGGCTGTGGTTGGAATGGGTGGATTCCCTCCCTTGGGGTGAAAATTGTTCACATTTTGTAACAGCCCTACCTGAGACTTTAAAGAATGGAGGTAAACAAGAATTAAGAGAACATGCAAGTTCCTAATAGTGCTCATAAACTTTTACATACCCACTTGCTTTACCTCAGTTCCCCTGTTGACTCCCACTTCTGTGCTCTCTTCCCCTCTCAACCTATCGTTTTTTCAGCTTAAAATATATCCAACTTGCTTGTTATATAATAATGACTCATACTTTCATTGGCTTAAACTCTACCCAATCTTTCTTTCATGTCATTTTTGGTCTTTAAATTGAGATTTAGCCTCTTCAGTTTTGGCTACTACATCGTGGGTTTTTTAATAAATTCCATGATGCTGCAAGTAAGTGTAGAAAAATTTTTTGGTAATATGGGGATGAAGATTTGGCAATATTTTACATGATAATGCATCTTGCTGGACAATGTATAGAAACCCATAAATCCTATGTGTTGTTTAATAATCTTCAGCAAATTTGGAGCCAAGTATAGATGTAAGCCACACAATAAGCTACATGGGAAGTGTTTATTTCCTTGTTAGGCAGCTTGGGCACATAATGCAATATAGCATTTGCATTATTTGGCTTGTATATTTTGTAGACTGTGGTGTTAAGTTCTGAGGCAACAAACTCCAAACTTAACAACTGAATTTTTTTTCTACTTTTGCCTTCATATGTATTTTGGCTGGATGATCACAATCAAATATATTACGTACACCTGGAAAATTACAATGATGGCTGGGAGCCTTATGGCATAAGGAAATGTGCAGCTTCTACCTCTGCCCTCATCAGGTGAAAGGGAGAGGGTCAGAACTTGAATTTCCATGAGCCACAAAGAACCTTGGGGGACAGGGTAGGGACATTTTGTCCAGATTGTGGAGCTCCCTCTCCTCAAACTGCTGGTCTTGTTGTAATTTTTTTAAATTACCTTTATTTGTTTAAAGGCAACTCCAGTTCCTAGGCTATTAGATTTGTCCTGACTATGAGTTGGGCTCCAGTTTGCAGACCTCCTGTTCTATATCCAAATAAATAGTAAAAATACCATGTAATGAAAATCAATCAATTATTTTTTGTTAAAGAGGGAAAAAGATGATAGATAACCATTTACCTCAAACTGGGATATTTTAGCCATGTCAAAATCTGGATTTATTTTTCAGTCTCATTGTTTTGTTTTCTTTGATTTTTTTTTTTTTTTTTTTTTTTTTTTTTTTTTTTTTTTTTTTTTTTTTTTTAATGGGATCTCTATAGATATTAGCTACTGGTAGTACAATATATGTTGCTAGCAAGGTTCACCCAGGAGCCAGCAGGACAAGTTGGACCTGTTGGAAAGAAGCAAACTTCTGATGTTCTCTTTTGTCAGAGATGAAATCCATTAACAGCATGTTAATTCCACAAGTTTAGTGTCAGCTGAACCACTGAGCAGCAGTGCAAGCAGAGTGGATAAATCCTTCTGTCAGGAGTTGCTGCAATTAACATTTTCCCTGCACAATGATGCTGTAAAGGAAGATCTGTAAAGGTGAAGAGCAGAACTTGTGCATTGGAGTGACAGTAAAAATGCAAGTATTGCAAGAGCTTTTCTGAGGTAAGGGTGTGCATTTGTTGATCCCATTGTCTGTACTCCTTTCTCATCCAGATTTTCATCTGCTTCCTCTTCTGCAGGTCACCCAAATATTGGCAGCATATTTCCCTGCTTAGAATGGGAAACCCAAGGGGAGAAAAGAGCTTCTTTTGTAAATAAAATCATATTCCCACAGGAATCAGTGGAAATCTTTTATATTTATAATATTGAATGATAAAAAATAAATCATGCAATTCATGGGGCAATTTTTAAAATTCTGGCTCGTAAAATACAACTGCAAGCTTATGAATGAAATTATCTTTTTTTAAGCACTACTCATGATCATCTCTATTTTAAATAATTGTTCTCCCAACACTGAGAGGAAAAAAAAAAAGGATTTTCCATTTCTCATCCCTTTTACTTGTATTCTTAAAAAATAGTGTCTTCTCAGCTTTCCTTGAAAAATCTGTAGGAGAATACTGTTTCACATTTCAAATTTAAACTGAGACCTAAAATCCCATGTACAATTAGGACTTACTTTAAATAAAAGTAGAAACTGGCAGGTTACTATAAATGTAAAGATGACAGGAGTGGGTGCCTGAGATCTTTTTTGAGCTGAAGGGAATGTTCCAACTGCTGCCAGTGTCTGCTAGAACACATTCCCTAACCTCCTGTCTGGAGGGGGGATGAATGGTGTCCAATATCTGGTATTAATATTGATATCTAATCAGTGCTCTTCCTCTGCTGTAGGGAAGTTTATGGTGATGTTTACATTTGATGGGAGATGCATTTTTAGTGCTGACATTCTTCTTTTCCTTCCATAGCTGTGTAATCATTATTGGGGAATACAGAAAGGAGCCCCTACATGGAGCATTCTTTTCTGTGTTCCAGCAAGGAACATAGAAATTCCCCAGAATTAAAAAGAATTCCACAAAATTTTCTTTGTTTTGAAATCTTCCATGCATTGAAGTTTTATGAAATTCAGAATCTTCCATTGGTTTTCATTCCATTGGGCACTGAGTGACTCTGCAAAACACTTGGGGAAGGTTTTGGGACTGTGGTTCCCCAGTCAATGGGAAAGTTGCAGGTGGTTAATAAGCAGTTTTTACACATCACTAAGAATACATATGATATTTCTTAGGAAAATACAATTATGATTTTGCAGATCTCTGAGTTTAGGAGTACTTACAGCTGGGAGAATATCTTGGCTATTTCTTCAGAAATGAAATCACTTTTCTGCTTTAGATTTTCTTTTCTTCTAAAAAATTTGCTACTATCTATCTATATATCATATCTGCTACCTCTAGTATTTGCTACTCTCTCTCTATCTATCTATCTATCTATCTATCTATCTATCTATCATATTTGCTACCTCTAATATGTTATTAAGATCTGTGCCAGAGCACATCCTGACCTAAACTAAACGCACCACTAATAAGATGATTAAAGCTAATCTGCATCTCTGTATAAAACCAGCACAAGATCTGATCTGCAGCATTTATGTTTTGATTCTGCTTTTACTGTGGCTACTGAACACATTGGCATTGCATTTTTTTTCTGAAAATCGAGGATTCTGTTAATAGGAGTGTGCAATTCATGTGTGCACTTTTGAGCTGGATCACACAGGCTTGGCCCATGGCTGAGTTGTGACAGGACTGTTGAAATGGAAAAGGAAGAAACTGAGGTGAACAAAGCAAATCTCCATCTGAAGATAATTAAATCTAGATCTGGTCATCTGGTCAGAAAGAGGCAGGCATATGCTCCCACATCCATATGCATGCTTCATCTTGCAATAGTCATCTCTTAGATCTTGTAGAGTTCTTCTTTCCCCTTTTCACCTGTCTCCCCTGTCTGCTGCATTCAATTAAAGAAGAATTTTAACCCTTTCAGCTAGAAGTTGGTTAGTAGTCTTGCACAGAAGCCAGGAAATGAAAGCATTGCAAATTTTGGAAATCAGCAGTAGAAATGCTGTAATTAAATTGCACTAGATGCTCTTGCTTTGTACAATGACTTGCCTTCAGTGTTCTGCTGTAGGCATTGAAAGCTACACTGTTCCAGTGTTATGTCACAGGTGACAAGCATTCCCACACATTCCTTTGGGAATTTTTAGACTGTTGTGCAGCTCTCATGAATTAAAAAAAATGCCTATGAATGGATAGAATTCGTGTGTATTTAACTGGCTGTCCAAACATACTTGTGTCCATCATCTCACACCTGTAGATAAAGGTACCCTGACCAAGGTGACTGGGTGATGTGCCTGAAAGTGAAAATGTGTTCATTTCCTATTCCCCTGGCTTATCAGAGAGCGTGGTACAGAGTGGGCATCATTACACTGAAGATTTTTCTGTCTCTAATTAGTTTATTTATGTTTTGCTGAGGGCTTATACGCTGTTGGTGTAGGAGTAGCACTGCATATTAATAGTATTTCTCTTCTAACCTCTGCTGCTGCTTTCCGTGGCTTTAACCCAGGTGTTTCATTACCTGCACACATACAAGTAATTTTGGGGATTTCATTGGGCAGTGGGGTAGGGGAGAGAAGATCCCTACACACCCATCACAAAGCTGTTACAAATTTGAATCCACATGGTGCTGAAGGGTGTGGGAATTTTGAATGACTTAGAGACGGCACCTCTGAGTTGTTTTTGATGATGTTGTTTATTTTTCTTATCTTCTACATAGGCAGGAAGGGTGAGTTCAGCTCACATCTCACTGCATGGCTCAGAAGGCCACAAGACCCTCAGTTACAAGGCCTTTTAAGGAGTTATTGACCAATAAAACACTGCCAACAAGGATATTTATGGTTTTGACCCAATCCTTCAATATTTTGTCTTATGGGCCCATGTTACAGTGTAAGATTTCTTAGCAATCATGTTATGGCACACAAACCTACAGTGCTGCATTCTAAACTCCTTATTTACCTCTGTAATACTTTTTCTAAAAAATATTCTATAAAGTTTACTATTTTCTATATCTTAAACTCTAAAACTTTACATAGCTTAATGTGTCTCTGCTTTAAACTATGAATTCACATTCTGGCTTCCAGCACCTGGGTTTGAGAGCCTTTTCCAAGGCCTCAGATCAAATCCTGGGTTTAATTCTAAGCTTTGGCTTACAAGCCCAAAATCCTGAGAGTTCCCTGCATTTCAGATTCCAGCAAAGAGAACTGCAGACCTCTCTCAACTTTGTTGAGGATCATCTGTTGTTACTCTGCTGTGCTTGTTAGAACAGGAGCTGACAGCCCTCCACCCTTTGTAGGTGCACTGAATCAAGAAAAGTAAAAAATACATCACAAGAGCCTCCCCAGATGTGTTGAACTCCGGTAAGTCAACTCAGACATTGATCCTGACTTTCTTTGGTAGGCTGGATTTTACACACCTGACAAAACAATCTCAGTATAAAACTCATAACATTCAGGGAAGAATATTTTGGAAAAGTATCAGGAGGTGAGAAACAGGGAGCAAGCAAAGAAGGGAAGGCATCTTGCTGCTGTCTGTAGAGAGAACTACAGAGAGGAAGCTCCTGGAGATAAATTCTTTCTGTTTCCATTCCTTGTCCATGGCCTTTGCCTTTACAGCAATAATTTTGCTCTCCTTCCTGCAGCAAGAATGATGATTTGAACAAGACTGACTGGAAGAACTGTAAGGAACAGTACAATAAGGGTTGAGAGAAGCTGCCTGCCTCAAAGAAATTACTCAAAACATTAGTTTTTCTTTTGTGTGTGCGTGTGAGCACGTAGTTTTAATTCTTCCATGCATTTCTTATGGTTTCTGTGAAGGTTGTTCCACCTTCAAAATGTGACAATGTTGGTGGATGGCATCCATGAGGAAAGCTTTTTGGGGCTTATTGTACCACTCAGTGTACTCTGAATATATTCATTTTTTCAGCTTCATAGTAGCTACCATTGGTATGTGAGCAGCATGCACTTCATATCTTGGGATAAAGCGTTTGGACTGGTGTTGCTTGTCTCAAAGGGAGTTGAATTTACTCCAAAGCTGTGATTCTGCAGTTGGTGGCACCTTGATGGGTGAATGGCATGGTGGATTCACATTGGCTACCTGCCACGTGCCCCACAGAGCCACAGTGCTCCCCTTTTCAGCAAAACCAGGAGCAGGAGATATTGCAAAATGGGTCAAGGCAAAGAGAGAGAAATCACTCAGCATGTTATTGCCTGTCTATTTTACCTTCATAGGTAAAATAGACTTACTTAAATGGAGAGGATGAATTTGAGTTATTACTATAAAATTCCCACTGGACATGGGAAGGGTTCTGTCAACTTCCCAGAGAAACCACCCCTACAGATCCTCTGCTACCACAAGCTTGCCATACAAACCCAATACAATGATAATTTTTGTTTTCCAAGTATTTCCAAATACCCAATGGAAAAGGGAAAAATTATTGGTCCATTATTCTGTGAATTTAATATTCAGAAAGAGTAACGCCTGTTATCACCACGTACACAAAAATGCTTGTCCTGAACTATCCTAGCAGTAGTTACTTAATGCTTCAACACCTTTTAGGCAGAAAAAGATGTGTGAGGAGACTTAAAGGCTTTCCCCTTGTTGTCACAGCTTAGAACATGACTGAGAAAAGCATGAAACAACAGCAGGAAATGGCTGAATACAAACTTTGCTTATTCCTGCTGGAAGGTTCAGGTCTAGCTGGTACAAGATGGATCATGGAACTGTCTGACCTGACCACAGAAATATCCCATGTGCAGGGCTCAGCATTTCAATGCTCCCTATTGGTGCTTCTGGTAGCTCATGAATAAATAGCTGAATTAAAAAATGAGAATAATGTTCATATAATCATGAAAGAAGGCATCCTCATGGTGGGATGCACCAACATCCTCACGTTGGGGTTTTTTTCCCCTGTGGATGGAAATGGCAGAAACAGGCATTTGATCAGCCAAACCAATTCCCATTATCAGTCTGTTCTGCTGGGCCATTCTCGGTTGAGGGTGCACCAAATTTATAATCAGGCAGGAAAAAAGTCCCAACCCAACCTGCCATGTTTTCTGTGCAGAGAGGTAACAGTGGAAAATTAGAAAAATTAGGCTGATAGTCCAGCAGCTTGCTGGACTTTAACAGAGGGGTTAAACCAACTCACCTGTACCCAACTCACCTGTACTTTTGCAAACCTGCTGTTTCCTGCTCCTTTCTTTCCACCTCCAACTTTGTGAATGCTCATCTTTTGTGAATGGTGAGTATGTGAATGCTCATCTTTTCCCCCTTCCCTCAGAATCTCTGCTCCAGCACCCTCCAGAGCAGTGCTAGCCTGGAAGAAGCATTCCTGACCATACCCAGAGAGGGGAAGGAGAGCAGTCATGTTCCTGTTAGCAGATTTTCTTGGTGTGCTGGCAGTGATAGCTTAGGTTTTAGTTTTTCTGTCTGGTTCAGGGTGCAGTTTTTAGCTTTATATTTAAAGTTAGTTTATAGTTTATATTAAGTTATTACTAGGATCTTTTCACAGGATGGTGAAGACAAAATAATCCCATTTCAGCTGGAGACTAAAGGTCAGTCTCTTTAAACTTCAGGCCCAAAGCTTAAACAATGAAAAGAAGAGGGCAAGCAAGCAAGGAGGATGAAACTTCATCATTTGAAGCTGTTAACTGGGCAGTTGGCTCCTGTGTGCAAATGGACTAAAACTTATAAAAATGTGAGATCTCATGACCAAGCCGTCTTTACTTCCATCTTGGAGGCATCTGGGCACTGCCAGGCTGTGGCCTTTGAAGGCACTTCCATAAATATCCACTTTATTCCTCTGGACTCCTTCTAGCCTCTGTCCCAGCTCCTTGAGGCATCAGTGAGTCCTTGCATTGGTTTCCCACCTTTGCCAAAGGGACAGCTCCCAGCTGAGCCCAGCACAGGCTGCAGCCCCTCTGATGTGCCCACCAGGCTGTGAGCTCAGCCCCTGCAGCACCCTCAGCTCCTCTGGGAAAGCTTTCAGACTTCATCTCTTGAGATGAGACTTGTTTTGTTGAGATGAGCCTTATTTCAATGACTCAAACCTTTGTCTTTAGGCAAGCTGAGGCTTCCAAGGGGCAGCAGCAAAGTACCACTGTGGCTTTTGCAAATGGTTTGGAGCTGAAAGCAAAGCTCAAGCAGTCTGCACTCTGCTGGGTTCCCTGCTATGGAGAAACATGAAATCCAGGTACACTCATGGAATATTTACTGAAAACAGCTGAAATGCTAAGTCACAGCTCGTTAATCTGTGATCCTTCCTTTGTTTTTAATAAAAGACACTGGGAGAAATGAAGCCTGACGAAAAGCACTGTGTGTGCTGTGTGCAGGAAAGGCAGCAGTGGGCTCTCATGACACAAGGAGTCCCTTAGTGATGGTTTTGTGCATGCTACGTGACTGGCAAACCTCTCTTTCTGCTATTGTTTTCCCCTTGCTATTTATTTTAAGTGAGCATATTCATTTAAGTGAAAATGCCAAGTGAGTAATGTGTAACCAGATAGAGAAATGCAAAAACTGATCGTTCTGTTAGAGGAATGATTTATTCTTTGTGCATAAATTCTAATGTTTGAGTGCAACTAAAAAATAAACATGACATTGCTGATAATGATGAGTGTTTCAGAGACCCAGAGATTGTCAGAATATCAGCTGTCATCTTGGTATTAATGAGAAACAAAATAGATAAGGGTGCATTTATTAATAGACTGTGCACAGAGTCTGAGGCTAAGTGGTTTGGAAAAGTACTACATTGTTTATAGTAATAAAGGTGAAGAAACACTGGAGGAAACATCCCTGGGGCTTAATCAATGATCAGCATATGAACATAAGTCAAAGATTGTTTAAAATTGTTCCAAATGAGAAATAACTGACGTCAAGAGCTTGCTTGACTTCTTACCTGCTTCACACTCTGGTTGCCTGCAGTGACAAAAGTAAAAACAAGAACAAGCTGGGTTAGGCTTGGGGGGGCGGTTTTGTATTTGCATTTAATTTAATTTATTTACAGGAAAGCCATAGATACAGAGGGCAGAAGTGCCATACACTGGTAAATCCATATTTTGTCAGCATCAACAGATAATGAAGCCAGGAACAAGCAATCATGGACTGTTAACACAGAATTGCACTTCTGCACTGCAAGCCACAAATGACATTTTGGTCCCTACCAGGGTTTTTTTGTGTCAGCAGCGTGACGCAGGTACAAGGCCAAACTCTCTGTGACCCCAGGGCCAAAACTGCTCCCCAGAACTCCTCCTGCCTCTCAGGCTTCCAGAGAAGGAGCTGCTGAGGAGGGGGAGGAAAGGAGTTCTCAGAATATTGAGGGGAATCTGCATCATGCACTCTCCCAGGTGCTGTGTAGCTGCTGTGACTGAGGTTGCTTCCATGGGCACATTAATTCCAGCTCTTGGGCAGGAAACAGCTCAAATAATGAGATTTTCCTGGACACTTTTAATCAGGTGACTAAGCCTCTCTGACGTGCAGAGGTGTCTCTGCACTGATGTCTTCTGAGATCCTAAAAGCAAGTCTGAAGTCCATCTTCTGGAAAGTTTATGCACACCAGGGAAGGAATTTGTCTTGAGGGAGAAAAGTATAAGTGACGTTTCTCTGTGACTGTTTGAAAGTAGTGTTTATGCAAGACTCATGTGGGTTTCTATTTCATCTATTGAAGGGGAGAAGGATGCATTTAACAGAACTAAATCTAATGAAAGGAAGAGTGGATTGTATCACCTGTGAAAAGGGTGGAATTATTATTGGGCTTTTTCCAACAGCTAGCCTATTTTCAGAACTGATTTTTCCCATGAGCAGGGCAGGGCAGTGAGCCCACAGCACTGCACAGACCAAAAAATGACCTGTGAGGGCAAACAAACATTTCCTTATCCTACATGGACAGATATTTTCCTTTCTGCCTGTGGGCCAGTGGTTCAAAGAGTCCTCACCCTGCAGCAGAAACTCATTGCATGAAACCTTGGCAGTCACTTGCCTCTTCTGCCCTTCAGTTCTCTGCTTTTCAACCACTTCAGTGTTCATCCCACATGCTCCTATTTGCTCCAGATAACTCATCATCTCAATGGACAACAGCCTTGTTCAGTGTGCAGACATAGTGCACATCTGAGAGCTGCCCAGTCTCTGTCAGAAACATGCATGACAGGCTCATCTGAAAAATTCCCTGTGATGCTGCTGGAGTGCTTGTGGTTTTTTTCTCCTTTTAATGCAGCTACCTGTCGCTTCAGTGGCATTCAAAACTGCTTCAGAAATGTTAAACACAAACACACAGGCCTGCCTGTGCTGTTTTCTCCCAAAGATGTTGAACATATGGAAGGATAATCTGCCTCAAAAGCAGGTTCTGGATAGTTCAGGTAACCTTTCAGTGTGTCTGTGTCACTGATTTGAAATGGAGCACTGCTGGGAATAATGAGCTAGCATTTGGGCTTGCGGGGGCATGGGATGAGTAAACACCAGAAAAAAACCCCAACATTGCACACAGGATTTGTGCTTTACTTAATTTTGCTTTCATTAGGTCAGCCTTCAGCACAGTGCAGAGCAAGAGGCACAGTTAGAAGCAGGCTGAATGCAGTCCAGATACTGCCCGCTAGAAACTTCCAGCAGATTATCAAGTGAAAGTGCTGTCTCCCAGTGTTTCAGGGGTTCTGGTGAGTCTGCCACACACACACTTCTTCTTTTCTTGGGATGGAGCTGGGCCCCTACATCCCTCAAATGTTTGAATTTATCCCAAATTAGTTTTCCATTTGTCCCTCATGGTCTTCATTCTTTCTATCATATTAACTCTGTCAGATGTAGAGAGTTTTCTGGATTCCCTAGCTTGTGATCTGGGATTATAACAAGATTTTTAGTATGTTATTAAAGGTTTTGGAGAGTTGAGTTTGGGTAAGTCTCTTAGCATTTTTTGCCTATCATTGTTAGGACACATCACTTAAATAAGTAAAATTGCAGTGGCTGGCATTACCAAATACCTGAGCACTGCTAAAATTCAGCTGCATCCTATTCTGTGCACAGATGAGTTACAGGACTCAAATAACCCCAGCATGTTCACCTCAATGTCTTCTTTGTTTTACTCTGTGATTAATGAAGATTTCATGATGATCATGATGCCTTGGAAGTAATGGCATTGACAGTGCTTATTCCCTCTAAACAGTGGGGCTTCTTTGCCTTGCAGCCACTACAGTTTGTTTTAATATTTAATAGAAAAGATTCTGCAGACAGGAAGGATGAACTGTGTTCTGGGAATATTCTTTATCCATGGAACAAACAAGAATTCCTTTTATAAATTTGACTGTATGAGGGGGGATATGTGATTGACTCTCTCTTCTTTCCACCAGAAGGCCTTGTGGTTTTAAAATGCCCCCAAAACTTTATTTATAGAGAAATGTTGGTTCTGAAGCCTGTCTTTGGGAGGAGATGGTGGAGAATGCTAGTGACAATGAGTCCTCACATTTATCACCACACATTGGACAGCATTGCAATCAGCCTCTGTCACCTCTTGCCTTCTTTAGACAAGCAGAGATGAGTGGTTTAAGACAACATTTGATTTGTTTATGTGTCCACTGCAATAGGAAGAATGTTTTCCATTTTTAATGATTTTATTTTTTTATTTCTTTTATTTTATTATTTGTACACTCTATTCTTTTATTCTCTATTTACAGTTACCTCATAATATCACAAGAACCACATTATTGTGACAATGTAAACATTTACAAAAACTCTGTCTTTAGTAGAAAGCACAGGAGAAAAGGAGAGTATGGGACAGCTGAAGAAGTCTGTATTGCATCTCCTGTGCTGAGGGATGATGGCATCACAGCTTGCCTTATAACCCAGATAAATCAGAAAGCATCTCTAACACTGGAAATCTACACTATCCCTGAAGAGCTGCAATACTTCCTGTGTCTGTGAATCTGTGTGTAGGCTGTTCTAATCACAGGTCAAAATTTTGCATTCCTTTGGAGCAAATAACTGAAATTATGAAACAACTTTCTAGCTTAGTTGCCCACGTGTTGCTTGCTTTGCCAATGAGTGAAAATGGAAGCATCACTTTTATTGACCAATATATTTATTTACCAATATATTATATATTTATTGGCCAATATCTTTTTCTTGTTGGTTTAATGATCAGACTCCAAACTTCTCTGTCTGGAGGGGAAGTTCTGATTTCTCTCCCTGAGTCACAAGGGCACCCTGGAATCATAAAAATCTGCAGGGTTTGGACAAACTATTTTTTTTTTCATTTCCTACATATAGGCTTATTAATTGGTTCTTGAAAATTTGTTATATTTGCCAGCATAGGCTTCTTCCTACAAAAATATTTGAATGGAAGCTTACTATAAAAACTATTTCAAAATAATCTCTAATCAAATGGCATTTATCTCTAATGAACACCTAATTGATAAGGTGATTTCCACAGCAACAGATGAGGGAGTCACACAATGGCTGTGGCTGGAAGGGACTTGTGGAGATCATCCAGGCCTGAGCCCCTGCTCTTGACAGCCACCCTTAAAATACTGGAATGCACAATTCCATTTGAGATATTGGTATATCTTCATTTTTTCATTTCACACATGGGGAATAAGGTTAAGGGGAAGAATACCTGGAAGAATGAAGAGTATATTTCCAAAATTGGACTTTCATGGTGGGTTTTGGTTGTTTTTTTTTTTTTTTCTAGTTTGATATGAATTGCAAGATTCTCAGAAATCTCGTTGTATGCTAATTGCTTTTATTAATGTTTCTGAATTAAGCCTTGTGGGTTTGCTTATGATTTTAGAGCACCCTAGACCAGAACTGAGAACTGAACTCTTATTTCCTTTAAATCTTCATTTTAATGCTTGTTGTTACACACTTTGAGGCGGGGAAATAGCACATAAAGAAGCATCTTCAGAGTGCTTTGAGAAGAGAGCTGGTGAGGGGTCCTGGCAGAGTTCCTGTGATGAGACTGGTTCTTTTTCCTGGCTCACCTTTTGCACAATGTCCACCCACTGCAGACACTCCAGCATGTGTGTCATCATAAATGAATTATTAAAAGTGAAATCTGGCCCCCACTGGTGTCAGACAAACCTCCCTCTGGTTTGGTGGAAGAACATGTATCCCCCCATGGTTTGCAAATGCACAGAGTGCAGGAGCAGTGCTGAAAAGGGAGTTAACATTGGTGCAAAGGGTCATTTGCTTAGTAAAATATGCCTCAAACCAGTTACTGTGGCCAAAGGCATCTGGTTTTCAATTTTCAGCATGTCCAAATCAAGCACTGAATCCTATGATCTATTGCTAAAAGTGTGTAAAAATCCCAGAGTGAAAAGGAGAGGCTCTGCAGACATAGTCTGTGGTTTCCCCAAGCAATGCACTGAGAGCTGTATTAGCAGTCTGTCTCACACTGTGTGCTGCTTGGGTTAGGGGAGTTAACAGCAAAGATGGTGCATCCTTACAAGCTGACTAGGGAAAATTAGAGGATTCCTTCTGAGTAAACAACATTAGAAATGCTTTTTCTCCCCCGCACCCCCCAACTCTTTTGTTCTTGCTAAAAAGATCAAGTTAATCAAAACCTTGTGGATTAAATAATTAAACCTGTAGATAACCACAATTTTTTTATTGTTAATTAGACATAGAGAGGTGCAATGTTCATAGGATGCAGAGTCCCTAAATTTAGCTGTGGAATATTACATTGATCACACACACAAAAACATCATTGATCCTCTGGGGAAGGGTTGGACGTCAGTGTGTGCGTGCTGGCTCAGACCACCTTTCACCTATTAAAGGGGGTTCCAGCAGATCTTTATCCTTGCTGCACATAGCAACAAAATGTGATTTGCCATCCTTAACCCTTTGAGCATTCTCTCAGCATCTGAGCAGGATGATTCACACTTTACTCAGTTACTCTGCTTTCGTGCTCTGTGTTGGGAGCTGAAATCTTAATACCAAAAGTGCAGTGTTTTTATCTTCTGCTGCTCTGTCAATTCTTTAATGTATGTTATATGTGTTTAAATATTTAATATACACTGAAGCCATTAAAACATGGCCGTAAGAAATCTGTAATATTACACCTTCCTACTATTACAATTACTCCTCCCTTTAAATGACTTGCAACCTTTATAAACAAAACTCTGAAATTGATGCAAAATGCTGGATTTTGCTTCACCTGTTTAAGCTTACCAAAGGCAGTGAATCTTATTAAATTTCTGTGCAGATTTTTTTTATTGCTGTGTAGATCTTTGTCATTATGCAGTATGATAATTCTCAGATCCTTTTCCCAGCAATCATTAATTAAGTGTAACAGGCATGCATCCAGACAGTCCTGAATTTTAATCCTCATGTTTCTTAATGAGTTGATCAGATATTACACAGAATGTAATAAAAATATGGGACTCATTTAAAATACAAATATATAATTTGTATAATTGTCCAGCTAATAAATTATGTCTAAATATTATGATTGTTTGTGCAAACACTTAGGGATGTGTCTATGCAAGTGGTAGAAATGATCCATATGTGCACATGCAATTAAATATTCTATACACATAATTGTCCATAAGGATTTTCAGAAGCATGCATGGCACTAGCTAAAGTGATGTTTTGATGTTCAATACCACTTAATTTTCCTTCATTTTTCTTCATCTTAAAAAGCATCTACACAAACTCAATATCATTTATTGGAAGAAAAATGAAAGTAAAACCTTGTCAGCTGTGAGAAGCATTTATTTTTCTGCATTATTGTTGGTATGAGCACAGTGCTGTGGATGGTGAGGGCCAGCAGAGCCGTCTCTGCTTTACTCTCTACAATACGATTTAGTCGGGTTCAGTTTGGTTTTCTTTTTTTTTATTTTCCAAATAATGAAAAAAACAGGCCCATCCCAGGGCTCATAAAGGCTGGGAAGACCACAGGAACAGATTTCTCAGGCACCAAGGGAGGAGAATGTGTTGTTGAGCAGCAAGCCCCATGCCTGGTTGTGAGAGAGGCAGGGTAGGGAGCATAGGCAGGACATGCTGCTCATGGTGGTGCCTCTCATGGCTCTGGCAGGCACAGGAGGGGCTCTGCAGAGTGGAATTCCTGAATTCCTGCTGCTGAGGAGCTGCCAGACCCATCCATGGGCATGGCATGTCTTCTGTCATCTAGCAGCACTAGCAGCTCCAGTCCAGTCCTGCTGCCCGCCCCTCTGAGGGATTTGTTGGATCCCCAGGATGAAGGAGTAATTGAGAATGTGACTCTATGTTTTTAGAAGGCTGATTTATTATTTTATTATATTATTTTATATTAAAGAATGCTATAATAAACTGTACTAAAGTATAGGGAGAGGATACATACAGAAGGCTTAACAAGATGTTAATGAAAAACTTGCGACACAGCTTGGCTGTGATTGGTCATAAAGTTAAAACAATTCACATGTTGGATATACAATCTCCAAACCTCATTCCAAAGCAGCAAAACACAGGAGAAGCAAATGAGATAATTCTTGTTTTCATTTTTCTCTGAGGCCTCTTAGCTTCCCAGGAGAAGAAATCCTGGAGAAGGGATTTTTCCAGAAAATATGACTGTGACACCCCTCTGCAGCTGAGCAGGGCAGGAAAAAATCCATTTCTGCCCTGCAGCCAAAGACCATTTTTTCTCCCCCAAAGTAAACCCACTTCAGCCCTTGGTGTGAGCCAGAGCACAGCAAAAGGGGCTGGGCAGGGGCTGGCCTGAGACACTCACAGAGCTGCACTCTTATTTTTTATGTGTGGGACACAATGTGTGAACCTGGACAGAGCAGAAAGAGATTTTAGGAGAAGAATGTTTATACCTAAGTTGATCTTGGCTCTTACATGCAGCTTTGAGAATATCCATGCTGGGATATCACCCTGTCCTTCTCACAAAATCCTCTCCAAACAATAGTCATTGAGATATTTAACTCCTTACTGTAATATACTTCTAAATTTGTGATGTGTGTTTAATATCTCAATTTCCCTCTTGTAAAACTGGGGACTTGCACACATCTGCTGAAATGTGCTCTTATGTTGTTGTTCAAACCACTATTGAAAGAAAACAGTTTAACATAAAAAGAAAATATAAGAAAAGAGTTTAACATACAAATTAAGAGCATTGCTTCCAGTTGTCTGGGTGATATTTTATCCATGGATCTACATGGATGGAAATTAAATTTAAAAATGGGAATATCCACTTTACAGTGATGTTTATGTACATAGTCTGAAACTTTGGTTTTATTGTCTATTTTTTAGATATTTTTGATCATGTCCTGAATGAATTCAACTTTTTATATGATGCAAAACAGATGTGTTCTTTTAATTGACAATTTCTTTAATGGTCTGATTTAAAGTAATAGCATAAATTTAAATAGGACCATCAGCTCCTCTGGCAACTGGACCACACCAAAACCAAAACTGTCCAGCAAAGAACATTCACTGAGAAGAGGGAGAGTTGGAGAAATTAAGAAGTGGATCAGGCAAAACCAAAAATACCTCGTTTTGACCACTGTCTCTCCTGTAGAGATTGAATGGGTGTTTTGGGAGACTGACAAATCTTCCCCTCCTGCTCTTCTGTTCCATCCTGCTGCATGCCAATCCTTGAATATTTCCCACAAGCTTTCCAGCATTCCCTGTGCTTTAATTCTCTGAGCAGGATGAGGGATGTAGGAGATTTTTGAAGTGACAAATGCTGCAGCTGAGTGCTGGAACCCCCGTGCAGGGTCTCAGTCCTGCTGGCTCTGTCTCTCTCTGTGAAGATGATATTTTGCTCTACATACTGGGAAAGCCTCACAGCAAGGAGGGTATCCTCAAAGGATACCCCATTCAGGCTGACATTGTTTCAAGAGGGAATTAACCTGGGAATTTGGACCTGTGAATTCAAACTCCCTTATTTCACAGAGGGGCCAAATTAGTCAGAAAGAAACACATGATTCACATTTTACATGCAAAGCTCTTCCCTCAATTATCAATAGTGCTTTCATGTGAACTAGAAAGCAGCTGTTGCAAATAAAATTCAGTGTAAAGCAGAAAGGTAGACTAAACATTGACTCCACAGAGCTGTTTTATCTGGAGGATGGGTTTACATCCATTATATGTGGCTGCAAAGGCTGAACTGTCCTTTTTAAAGCACTCCATCTGCAGTGTGTCAAAAATAGTGCTGTCCTGCACATGCTTACATTTTTGGCAGCAAAGTGACAGCTTAATTTCTTTTACAGTAAATATATAGATATATTACACAGTGATATGTAGAGCAGATGTTTCTAAAAATGCAAAGAAATTCCAGGCTGTTCATGTTGATGTAGTAGCTTTAGTATTTAAAAAAAAAGAGATGGTTTGGCAATGCAGTCATGGTGCAAACACGAATATTTGAAGAGCCTGTATACAAATACCTTGTATCACTGGGTATGGCCATGACATCTACAAATAAAAAGAAAAACTTATTTCGAATTTACCTATGGAAAAAATAAAGTATTCCTTTCAAAAGTTTTCAAAGTGAGGGACAATTCTTGTATTCAGAGTTCCAGCATAACAGGCTTGACTCATCAATAGATGACACATCAAGCACAGGGAATTTGAAAAAGCACTGCTTAACCTCACTAAAAAAAAATCATGGTTTTGAGAACAGGAAAGAAGGAAAATTGCTTTCTGATCCTTGACTCCACCATGTTCAAAAAGGGTAATGAATGTTCTGATAAAACACACTTCATTGGACAAATAAATCTGGTTCAAACTGACAATGTTATGTAAAGGGTTGTTCAAGTCTGTTTAAAAATCATCTTGAAGCAGAAAAAAACCCCCAAACAAACCAGAAGTCCAGTATGAGATAAGAAATTAAGTTTACTAATGCATTCATTTATTTTTGGTGTTTCTCTTATAAAACCTTTTTAGTGACATCCTTCACTCAACAGTATAAAAGTATAGGAAGTGAGAAAGGGTACAAAAACCAAGCCTCAAAAATCAGACTTTTAAAAAAGAACAAACAGCACCACACACACATCCATCAAGGCCCAAGCACTACACTCAGACCTTCACAGGGGACAGCCCCAAGAATGAGATTTTCTGTGTTCTCTCATACCAAATAGAGCAACGTGGTACCTTGCATCTCATTTACAGTTTTAAATTAATTATTACTGACTTAATTCAGTTGCTTCATTAGAAGCATCTCTTGCCATTTGAGGTGCAGTGGAGTACCTGAGACAGATGCATGGGGTTTGGAGATTATGACCTGTGGAAACATTTAATTAAATTCCAGATTAGCAGCATGAGGATAGGCCCTGTCAAAAAGCACTGGATGTCTGTTAGATATATTAAACTTTGTGTTTTCAATGTTTTCCTGCACCTCAAGCATCTTTTGAAACCAAGGGGACAGTAATACCAGGATTACTTCCTTGAGCCCTAATATTATGTCATTGGACATAGCACAAATTATTTATATCAGCTTTTCCCAAGGCTACCCTCGTTTGTTAAAAGTGGTATAAGTTATTGCAACTGGATAATATATAATTATATAAAATTATGTTTTATATATATAATAGGTTAACAATTTGTGGGACACAACCACCTTTTCCTTGCTTTAAGGCTGTTGAATGAATAGAACCAATGGAAGAAAAAAAAAAAAGAAAACCCATCTTTTGCCAAGCAGTTTTTGATTCACCCCATGATAAAGGACTAATTACATGAAGCAACAAAAGACATAAATATTTATGAAAAATTGAGGTGTTGAAAAGCATATCTAATTGGGCAGATCATGCACAGATTTGCACATCAAAATCTAATATAAAGCATGTGTAGAGAAATTATGCATAGGAATATCTGGGAGGCCATTCACAGAAGTGAAAGTAAGGCAAGCCATTCTGGGAGGCAAGCCATAAAAAATATGTCCACAGCTTTTCATGAAGAAAAATGTTTGTTCCAGTAGACAAAAAAAGGGGTTAATAACCAGGTGCTGCCTGTTTTAAGAATCACATGAGTGTCAACTCTTAATTTTTCAGCAAACAATCTAAATGCAGCTTCCAATAGCATCCATTTGGGAGATCTCCTCAACTTAGTGCAGTCTGACAGCATAAAAAAAAAAAAGGCTTGAAAGTGTTTGCATTTTCTTCACACTTGCTGAGCAAACTGACAAAACATTAAGAATCACAAGTGTTAACACTATTTGTTTACGATGATATAGTAGGTTTTGCTGCAAGAGCAGATAACAGCAGTAGTGAAATATCACATGGTGCAGCTCGAGAAACTCTTGGGAGACTTACAAAAAAGCTAACAAGACAGGAATCATCAGAGGAAAGATTTGTCAGCCAGCTGCTTTCTTCTAAATTTGTGATGTATGTTTAATATCTCAATTTCCCTTTTGCAAAACTTGAGACTTGCACACACATCTGCTGAAATGTGCTCTCACGTTGTTGTCTGAAACATCATTACACATAAGAAAAAGAATTTAGCATAAAAAAATGGAGAGCATTGCTTCCAGTTGTCTGGGTGATATTTCATCCGTGGATCTACATGGATGGAAACAAATGAGAAAAAAATAGGAATGTCTGCTTTCTACAGAAATAAGGAAGAATAAAATTCTACAAACCCTTTGCAATTTGTATAAGCAAAGGTGTTTTGAAACATTTTTTTTGTATAAGTTAAGCATACTATCCCTAATATGTTCATCACCATCCACAAAAGTGAACTTTCTGACTATCTCTTTAAAATATTTTTTGTCAGCAATTCTCAACCATTCATTGTCTCCTCTGCTGTGAAGAACAGAAGGATGTAATCTGGTCTGAAGACAGCTGAGATTTATTTAGTGTCCATGGTCAAGGACGGAATTTATCTGTAGAAATGTTTTCTTGGAATCCTTCCCCTCAAAACCTAAAGTCCCTCAGAATCTTGACATTACATATACATGCAATATAAAGATAAACTTGTCTGGAGCTCATGAGATTTTCACAGAATAGTTAAAATTACACAGATGTACAGTTGAGAATTACGTCTTGTTTAATTGTGTGCCTGGAGATGGATTTTTGGGTACTGACATTTGAAAATGTTGGCCTTTGCATCGAAATTATTCCATGATAAATCTGTTCAATTAACGAAATTTCATGTCCAAATATCTGTCACAGATAACAGAACCAGCATTGATGCTATGTCTTAAATTCAAGTTATTTCTAATATTTTGTGAGTTTTTTTAGTGTTTTGGAGACACAGTTTGTAGTAATGGGCTCCAGCTGTGAAAATCAGGTGAATGTTATTGAAGGTGAGGAGCCATGGAGTGCCCAGGGGTGCTGAGCAATCACACAGGGAGCAGAGGGCACACAAGGCAGGGCATCAACACGAGGGGATAAAAGCTTGAAGAAGGAGAAGGGCAGAGCTTGCAGCTTCCTGAAGTGGTCTGGTGTTACTCTGTGTGGGCTGAAGCTTTTTGATATTTTATGAGGACGCTCTGGGTATCGTGGCTGTCTCAGCTGTGGCAGGTTTGGCTTTCCCAGTAATCAAGGTAGGTACAAAAGTTTCTTTTTCCAACACAGTTGGTCAAAGAATAAGTAAAAGTCTTAAGATTCCAAGCAGTTCTGCAGATGCAATAAATTTCTTAACTAAGGAAGGTCAAACATGGTAGACTAGAACTTGAAACCTTTTCTCCTATGCAAGTAGAATAGTGATGAAAGGGTTTGAGCTCTATTAGAATTGAAAAACAATGGAGATATAAAAGATGTTCTTAAGGTGTTCTAATTTTTCAAATGGGAATTCTAAACTTTTGAGATATTTTGATGTACTTTTGTTTTTAATTCTTCTTCACGTCCCGTTTGTTTTTCTTTTCTTTCAGTGAGAGGGTTGTAAAGCATTTATGAGCGGTGGGAATGGAAACAGTGAATAGAGGAAAGTGGGTTTGCTAATATTTCTATTAGTTTTATTAAATGAACTGCTAACGAAACTACTTGCAAGAATAAGGCATTGCAAAGCCTGTTTTTTGTACTTTGACTGGAAGTAATTAACTTCAGTACAACCGTAGTGTCAGTGTTGGAAAACAGGACCCTATTTATATATTTATACAGCTGAACATGAAGGAAGGCATCTATGACCTGGGAGGGCAGGAAAGAGCAGGTACAAACTGAAATGTGAGATATTCAAACTGTGGCTCAGGGGAAGCCCTTTTCACCTTAGGGACTGCACAGTAGAACAGGTTGCCCAAGAAAATTGTGTGTTCTTAATCTTTGGACATTTTTCAAGACATGACTACTTCAAGTCTGGAGCAACTGTGTCTTATCACATGGCTGACCATGCTCTGAGCAGGGGTTTGGACTAGATGAGCTGCCAAAATCCCTTCCACACAGGGGCTTTCCAGGTTTTACACATCCTGCATTCAAACTTTGGTTGTCTGAATATCCACAAGCCTTCAAAGACTTTTTTTTTCTCTCAAATTATCAATACAGAACTTGAGTGTGCGTACCCAAGAGTTGAACCCTGAGTGGCTGTGGCTGCTGGCTACAAAACCAGCATTGGAAATAGGTCCTGGGGGAAAGGCTGGGATGGGATTCAGTGGGGCACTGGCTCTCTGGTCTGGCAGCCTGATGGTCAATGTGCATGGAACTGTTGCCGAAATCACACAGGGACAGTATATATAAGAAATATAGATATATAAAAAGGAAAACTTGAGCTGAGTGATGACCATCTCTGGTTCCTCTTGTTGTCACTAAAAGAGTTCTGCTTTCTGGCAGAGGCTGGAGAGGACTGCAGGCAGCTGTGCTGAGCTAGAACTGGTTTTTATGGCTGTGCCTCAGGTCTCTAGCTCTGAATTTCTTGTTGCTAACACCTGTAAGGTCCTTGCCTCTTTGATCTCACTCCTTGTTTTCTTCACCGAGCAAGCTCTCTGTGGAATGGCACTGTGTGAAGGTATCCACAGATATGAATAGTTTTACACTGAAGTGAGGAGTTTGAGTTGACCCTTCATGAATGTTTAGTGGTGATAAAATTTGTCAGATTAGTACAACTCAGGTGTCAGAGTGGGAAAAAAGTTCTTTTTAGCACTCTGTGAAAAAACAGCATGGATTGATTTTTGCCCACCTATTAAACTAACTCCTGATAAAATGCAGAGATGCTTTCAAGAAATTCCAGAAGCAAAACATATTAAGATGATACATCCCTGAAAACAATTCTGTTTTCCCAGCTAAAGTAACAATTTTGGCTGTCACAGCTATGAAATGTCTCTGTGACTGTGTGTGCACAAAAGTTAAGATGAGCAAAGAAAGGTCAGTCCATGCACTCCTGACAAATCCTTGCACTTGCTGTGCTCCACAAATAAAACTCCTGCAGAATACACATTTGAGGCAGTAGTTCATTTCATGCCAACATTTTTAATCTATTTCTTCTGCAAAGTTTTTCAGAGTTGTTACAGTTATTTTCTTTTAAATGAGAAGGGGATACCTTAATTTCCTCCTTTCTACAGATCAATAATTTGATATTCTTCTTGACATTGGGTAGGGTGTTTTTTTATTCCTCCCACACTTAATTTTAAGTTGCTTTCATTGTAATAAAAGAAACTTTAAAAGCATAAACCAGTGCATTTTGAATATAAATGTATGGAAAATATGATTAAATGGTTAACCACCTCTTCTGGCCAAGTATAGAAGCACTCAAATTAAAGGTGAAATTGAACCCATTAAATATTTTTCATATTTCAGAGTTCAGTTCTATATCCCCAAACCAAAATAAGCCGCCTACTCTTCTATGTGTTTGTATTGCACTACACAGCATTAAAAATAGAGAGAATTTTATTATCTAGGTATTTGTTATGGAAATGTTGATTTGATTCTTATCTTTTGGCTATGTCCTTTGGAAAATACTCTTTCCGTTTGGTGATAGATGGGAGAATTATATTAATAGAAATAAGATTTAGCCAAGTTATTAAAATTCTAGAATCTTAAGTTAGGACCACAAATAATGCAGCAAGGCCTCTTTCCATTTTTAGTCCATAGAAACTTCCTAAACTTCGATGTAAAGCAAAGTATTTACCTAGGGGGTTGGGGAAGGGGCTGCAGGTTAAACATTCTATTCAAACACATTGAACTATGTATTTGTGTTTGGAGTATTTTAAATATTGAACTATTTATTTGTGTTTGGAGTATTTTATCAGTTCAAAAAGGAACTTTTTCTCTATGATTGTTTGGGTTTTTCCCTCCTCCCACTTACACCTATATTTTAAGTTCCATTTAGTTGTAGAGGTGTCTTATTCGGGTTTGCTCCAATTTTTATTTAATTTATAAAAAAATGTCCACTGTAAAGTGGGCTTTACAGACAGGACACTGTTTTCCCCTAAATATATCCTTGTATTACCAAAACCAAAAGCTGCTGAAGAAATTGAGTTTGCATCCTCAAGAGTTGTAGAACACACATCTTCATTTTCCCCTTCCTCAGTGCTCTTCAGTGCACTGGCGGCTCCCTGCATTGAGAATTTCTTGGTTCCTCTTCTTGTTGTATGAAAAAGGCTGTTGTTCTTCCCAGAGCATCACAAGGATTTGTTCCTTAGCCTTCTATTTCTATCACACGTGAACAGATTCTATTTTAGCTGTTTTCAAAAACATTTTGGTAGGTTTGAATGTGCTTCACCTAGTTTGCTTCACCTTCCACATCATGCTAATGTTTTCAAAATAAATGTAGATAAAACTAGAGATAACAAATGGTTTGAAATCATCCTGTGCAGATAGCAGTATTGTGTGCCTTATGTAGGAAACTTTGGATACTGTGAGCTCATAGTTGACATTTCCAGAGATAGAAGTAATCTCCAGCCTGTTCTTGCGCATACAGGATTCTACAAGAAATTGAAGTTGGATTCCATAACTCAGGGAACTGATGTCTGGGGATCTTCCTTACTCTGCTTTTTTTGCTAATGGGAGGTGAAAACACAGCTCAAATTAATCAGACACAAAAGGAAACTTCACTGTCTATTTATTCTTCCCACTTTCACCTCCTAAATGAGTGGAAATGATGAAAATCTATGAGCTCCTGTCAGTCTGGAATTGGAGAAGTTAATTCTTCCCTGAATCCCATCTGTCATAGCTTGACATTTGTTTATTTAAGCCCAGGCTTTGATGCCATGTCTGTGTAATGAGATTTCTTTGTGGTGGACACCAGCTCCTCACCTAAAGCAGGGTAACCTGCAGGAGATGGAGCCAAGGCCAGAACTGGAACACAGTGTATTGAAACATCTGGCCCATCAAATTAAAACCCTTCTCATTGTCAATTCTTGCATTGTCTGCCTCCATTAAGTTAATGGAAACCCATCTTAAAATAAATATTTTTGTTCCCACTGAGGATCTTTTCCAGATCCTTACTCCTTTGATGCATAGGAGGTTTCTTTTAAACTTATTTATGGACAGCTCATGCATATTTGTTCTGTTGACACATTGACCTTTCACAAAGCCCTGAGTGATTTCTTCCTCTGGTATGTTTCTAGGGAACAAATTTATTTCTTTCCTTGGCTTCTCCCTTTTGCCAAAATTTTTATTCTGTTTGGAAAACTAAGCCATTCTGCTCTTAATTTTGCCTTTAATTATTTTATAAATTCTTCTGTTTCCTTTCTCTGTTAAAGTTGTTCCTATTCATGATGGATAAAAGCCAGGAGTATTCCAGGTAGGACTTTTTTATCCTGTAAGAATCTCATGCTTAAAATTCTACCAGTGATAATGATAATGATTTCCTTCTGATAATGATTTCCTTCTTCTTTCCAGAGAGAGTAAAGATGCCACAAGTGGATATTTAGCAAATGAAAGGTCTGCTTTTGCAAACAATGACACTTAAGGTGGCATACATAATTGTATTCTCTGCTGTCAGACAAAATTACTTTTACTCCCTAAAACAAGATATAGAGTCCTTGCTTGGGGAGGAATGTCTTGATCCTGATGTTCGGCCATCTTCAGCAAGTTTTGTACAAATAGTTATCATATCTGTATATGAATGGATATTAATGATTTCTACTCCAAAATTATGGGCCTGATTCTCTCTAGAAACAAAGTGCAAAACCATATATATTTTCATCATAAAACTACATATAGGTTGCATAATCTATCATCCACTTCACTTTCAGATTTATTATTAAATTTCCCATCCCAAAAGTCAATATTAAAAAAAATTATTATAGGAATTTTACCTGTTAGACATCACAGGCTGAAATCACATGACAACACAGGACAGGTGCATTAAGACATTCTGTTTGTTATACATTTTTAGACCTATACTGGAATAATTACTGGAGTAATTCTAGTCAGCCTTTCTTCAACAGAAATGTATTCATAAGACCCATGAAAGATCTCTCAGGACCCAAAGAACAGGTGCAGCGCAGCCATTTCATTCCATCATAATAGGAAGTAAATTTATTTAGTCTTGGATGTTTTTTATTTCTAGTGATGCCTTGTGCAGGCTGCCCTAGAGCAGAGGCTGGACAGAGGTACAGAATAATGCAGGGATTGATTCAAAGCATCTCCTTCATGGATCCACCTTGGGCAGCACCAGAGCCCAGCCAGGGCTGCACCCAAGATGAACCAAAATGGCCCCAAAATGCACGAGCGCTCCCGGGCTCTCTCCCTGGGATCAGTTCTGCTCCATTTGCACCTTGCAGTTCATTGTCCCATTCCAGCTTTAGCCCAGGCAGTCCCACCCTGCTTGTTTTTCTCTCTGCAGCCCACGGTGTTTGTGCTCTGGGGCTGAGATTGGGATCATTTGTCCTTGGTGCCCAGCTGGAGCAGGAATTGTTTTGTCTCCCTGCTCTGTGCACAGAGCTCACCATCCCTGAATGTGGAGCTCAGGCCTGTAGCTATGACATTTTCTGAAAAATCCTTTCTTTAAGATTTTTCCTCCTGAGAAGCTGAGAGGCCTCAGGAACAAAATGTAAACAATGGTTATCTGCTGCTCTGGAATGCAACAGGTGGTTCTTTGGTCTCATGTGGTTGTTTCTAATTAATGGCCAATCACAGTCTGCTGGCTTGGACTCTCTGTCTGAGCCACAAGCCTTTGTTATCATTCTTTCTTTTTCTATTCTTAGCTAGCCTTCTAATGAAATCTTTTCTTCTATTCTTTTAGTATAGTTTTAATATAACATATATAATGAACTTATAAATCAAGCCTTCTAAAACATAAAGTCAGATCCTTGTCTCTTCCCTCATCCTCAGACCCCTGTTAATATGGTCACACAGACCCACACACTGAAGCACAACAGAATGTGAAAGATTTAAAAGATGAAGCCTGAGGCATCAAAAGGATTCCCTGTTCAGGTGTGTCAGTGTGATGGAGTGTGCCAGCTGGCTGGCAGCAGAGGTGGCACAGCTGTGGGCCAGGAAGGAAAAGAGAAGGAAGGAACTCTGTGGGCCATGTCCTGCTGAGCCTGAAGCCCAGGGGTTTTTCATCTGAGCTCTCTAAAGGCAGGCACCCTGTGGCCCATGGGGGCAGGTTTGGGTTCTGTCCTACCTCCCTGAGATCTGCATCCTGTGCCAGCTTTGTAGCCCAAATCACAGAATCAATTAGTCTGGGAAAGGCCTGTGAGATCTGTGCGTAAAGAGCCCCTTGTCACCCAGAGCGTGGCACTGAGTGCCACCTCCAGCCTCTCCTTCCACACCTGCAGGGACAGTGACTCCCTGGGCAGCCCATTCCAGTGCTCAGTCACCTCTTCTCCAAGGAATTCTTCCTCATGTCCACCCTGAACCTCCCCTGGCACACTTAAAGGTCTCCTTGTCCTATTGTTGGTTGCCTGGGAGACAGTCTGACACTTTGCTTCTTAAAAAAAAAGCAAAAGCTCTATGACAGAAAAATATAAGGTGAATTTCTTGGGGAACAAAATAAAATAACCTGGATCTTGCTTATTCCCTTTATTTGAGACTAATCTTTGTCTCGTATTCAAAAATCTGCATCTAAAATGTTAATGTTGCTAAGAAATGGTTATTCTGGGTGTGATATTACATTGTTTTGAAAGTGTTAACTTTATTGAAAATTAGCTAACAAAATGATTGAATTTTATTAGAAATTAGCTCTGTGAAAATGTAGGCATTTTGCAAGATGTGTTTTGGGTCAGTAATTAGTTTGACTGCCACTAAATTGGATGTTCAGCAAGAAGTTAGCTCAAGCTTTCTGTGTTTCAGAGGATATAATGATGTATGCCACCTTAAGTGTCATTGTTTGTAAAAGCAGACCTTTCATTTGCTAAATATCCACTGTTGATATCTTTACTCTCTCCAAAAATAAGAAGGAAATCAGCACTGGCTGAAATTTAAATATAGGATTCTCAAACGATCAAGTCCTACCTGGAATACTCCTGGCTTTTATCCATCATGAATAGAAACAACTTTAACAGAGCAAAGAAACAGAAGAATTGATAGAATAGTTAAAGAATGATGGAATAATTAAACTGGATGTTCAGCAAGAAGTTTAGGCAGGGTTTCTGTGTCCAGTGTTTGCTCATGACCCTGCCTGGTACCCATAAAATGGGATTTGGCTGCTGCACACAGCAGCAGGGCATAGAAGAGCTCATTGGGCTGCACCCAACCAGAAGTTTTATTTAGTTTATTTAATTTTATTACTGCTGAAGCTGCTCCCATGGAGAAGTGAGGGGTTTTTTTGTTGAGCATTGCCTAAGATGAGACAGGATTGTGGATTTCTGCAATCTGCTGAGTGCTGGGACCTGAATCAGCCTGCAGGGCTGGCCTTAGTCTGGCTCTTTGTGGGATGTTTGTCAGCTTAGAGCAAGGAAGCTTCCCTTCCTTCTTGCTTTCATGGTTTACTTTTACTCTTTTTCATTCTTTACTTTCCTCTTTAGAGGAATATATTCACATGTAAATGAGTATCTTTCAATTTCTGCTACATTCTTTTATCGAAGGCCAGATCCACTATGGACTATTCAGTTTCCTTTTTTTTTCCCCCTGTAGCTTACACCTTCATTAATCCTCCTCTACAATAGAATCTCCCTGAAATGTTTCCTAAGAATATCTTATTAGCAATGCTCCCAAATTGCATTTGATCTCTTGATAGAGGACTATTAGAAAGTCACAAGGTTAATTTTCCACAATTAAAATTAGTTGTCCTTAGTCACAGCCTTCAATCTGCTGCTCCTCTGTCAGGAATGATAACTTTGATACAGCAAGGCCCCCTGGAAATTCTGCTTTATTGGAGTTGTTCTTCCCTCTTGAGAAGCCTGTTCTGCTCAGCTCCTTCTCCAAGAGGGAAGAGATGGAAATACTGGTTCCAGTCTACATCAGCCTTCAGCAGAAGCCTTCTTTTTCCATATTAGAAAGATCAAAACATTGGGTGACAGAGTATCCAATTTTTTATACCTAAAAGATCGTATTAGTTTTACGACAGACCACAGAAAAAGATTTATATTGAATAAATTCATCAATTTTCAATTTAATTCAAGTGTTTTGTCTTGAGAAACGAAGAGGATTTTAATTTCTGTTCAACCTTTGTTCAGCAAGTAAATTAATTCTCAAGTTGATACATGTAAAATTTATTTTTAAAAATATTATTAGTCAATTCATTCTTTCCTTCATAAGGCAAAGTGAAAAAAATACTACTGCCCCTAGCAGAATATTCAGAAAAAGAAAGGTCTAAAACATTGCTGGTGTGTGTTATTTTGAGATGATTTTTCTTTTTTTTTTCCTAGTATGTCAAAATTGTCCGTGTTGTGTTCCTTTCTGGAGACCTCAATTTAAATTTGTTATAATTATCCATTTCTCCTTTGCTGCAGTGATATTGTACATAGGCATGTTATTTTTAGGAGATTTTGTCCTTAAATCAAATCTGATGCCTGTTCCCTTCATGACCCCTTTTTGAGATCTTTTTTCAGCAGCACCAGTCATTCTGCAGTCTGTTGGACATGTGCTGATATTTAGCAGAGAAATGTGAGCAATGCCTCCCCTGAATGCAGAAAAGAGCCTTTCCCCAAAGCAGCTCTTGATGCTTTCAAAAATTCTGACTGGGTTCTCCAAGTGGATTTAACTGGTTTCTCTCACTGAGATCTAAATATGCTCCATTGATTTCCATCCTAAAATATATTTTCAGTTGTGAAAATGCATTTTGGTTTAAGTCACTTTGTTTAAATTTGTGGGAGGGTATTTTTTGGGGGGTGGGGTAGTTCTTATTCCATATAATCAGAAAAAATGAAAAATTTATAATTCATCATCTTCAACAGAATTCTCTGAAATCATAATGTAATGAAAACAACATTGTACCTTTTCTAAAGAGTGATGCATACAAAGCAGCTTTTTTTCCTTGAGTGGCATTAATTAAAAATTAAGTTCTTAATTATACCTGTGATTAAGGGCTTTGCAAGAATATGTACAAATCACAGTGGCACTGTAGAACCTTCAACACAGGTTTTTCTGTTGTTTCAGTCCTGTTTTCCCTTCTCCTGAACTTTGCTTTTTGTACTTGGTTCCTAAAGCTGGTATTTTTAACTTGAGATGAGTTGCCTGGAGCTGGCTTTGTTGGGCTGTTTAAGATAAAACATTTCAGCTATACCTGGGAGCAAATAGTGGCATAAACCTGACCATTTTTTCTTAAAATAAATTAGAGTCCTCCTGGAAATTTTATTGACATCAGCTCCGTACTCAGGAACAAAGATTAAAAATTAATTAAAAGGTTCTGAAATCCTTATTCAGCATTCTTTGACATTGGTTTTTGAAAGCAGGTTTCATGAGAAATTCTGCACAGCACTGAAGTGGTACAGTAATAAAATTCAGAAGCTGATGAGGGATTTTCTCTGAAAGAGCAGGAATAGATTCTTACTTTGTTTAGAGGTAATAGTTCATTTTAATATGAATTAATTTTAATGTAGTTGATGCCATGACACAGTAGCAAGCTGCAAGCAAGTGACTTCACTTCCAAAACAAAAATCTGTAAATTGGAGAACGATACATTTAACACTTACAGAATCTTGTAAAATAATTTTCTTGGTGAACCAGTAATTGTGAATTAGCATTGCATCATGCTAAGGAGAGGGAAACAGTGAAATGGATCTTTTTGCATGTTTAATGATTTTGCATAAGCACCAAAGTATTTTCCATGAGTAGTTTTCCAACATTGAAGGCAGCTCATCAAATATAGCACGTATCACAGACAGAAGTTTGTCTGCAGTAGAGACATGTATCTCCTTGGCAACTCCAACTCCCTGCTTGTCTCTCCTGTCACTTTTTGGGAAGTGAAGTATGTCACTGAGCTCCATCCGTGTGAAAAGCACAACTGCTGCCTCAGAATCAGCAGGGAGGACTGCTCAGCATTGTTGAAAAAACACAGCCTGCTCTAGACAAAGCAGGTGATTAAGATACAGCAGGAAAGTCCAATGTGGTATTTATCTGCAGTAATAACAGGAGAAAAACTCATGCTGTAGTTCTTGGTTAGGTACAGTGGGAATTTAAGAAATAGACTGTTTTTTTGTCTATAACCTAATTATTTAGAGTTATATTCTGTGGTGGTAGCTGTCACTGTGATATTTTATGGAAAATCCCTTTGCCAGGAGTTTTCTCCTGAGAAGCCTCAGAAAAGAAATGTAAACAATAATTACCTGATTGCTTGGAGTGTGGTTTGGAGGTTTCTTACCAACAGGTGCATCTTTGGTTGGTTCCATGTGAATAGTTTTTAATTAATGACCAATCCCAGCCCAGCTGTGTCAGGACTCTGGTCAGTCAGGAGTTTATTATTCATTCTTGTCTAGCCTTCTGATGTCTCCTTTCTCTTTCTTTAGTGTAGTTTTAGTCTATAATTTTCTTTCAATATAATATAATAAAATAATCAGTCAGCCTTTTGAGAACTTCGAGACAAATTCTCATCTCTCACCTCGTCCTGGGGACCCTCACAACAACACCACAACAGGCAACTCCCTGTTTTTGCAGTGGGAAATAGACAAAGACATTCAGTATCTGTCATTTTGTTTCTGTCTGATCTGGGTTATCCCTGGGAAAAAGAACTTGCAAGAGTTGCAGAGTTCTAATTGGAAATGTATTGTGCACCCTGTGAAAGAAGATCTTGCACAAGTTAAGGGGAGGACAGAAGATGAGGACAAAAAACTTTTTTCTTGACCTTGAGTAGTCTTTATTAGAAGGATAAGGGAGTATATTATTTTCTTTTCTTTTCTGGAGGGTGGTGGGGTTTTTTTTCAGGCTAGAAAATGAGAACATTTGCTGCTGACCTGAACAGATGTGTAGAAAATGCCTTGTGCTGAGAGGTATTACAGAGAAGTTTGGTTTGTGAAATGTCAGTGTGGGTGGACCTGAGATGATTGAAAGGAGGGATGTCATGAATTCTTTACAAAGATAAACTTGCCCCAAACTCCATAGCACTTGTGAGAGTTGTTCATCCATGGTATGAATAATCTTTTGGATTGGATCTCTGGTGTGTCCTATTATTGGAGCTCTGCAAATTCTGTGAGAAATGGATGCTCCATGTCTTTGGGAGAGATGGTTCTTTGTCAAACATTGCCATTTCTCTTGAGCTCTGAAGCTCTCTCTTCTTTGCAGGTTTTTCTGGGTGTAGTGGGAAGAATTTCTTGTCCAAATGTTTTTCAACAGGAACTGAGACACAACAAAATAATAGAAATTAGAGAAATGAAGGAATCTGCAGTTCTGAGAATATTTCCAGGAATAAAAAGATTTTGTGCAAGAGTCATCTCCCTCTAAATAGGCACAAGAAATGTGGGGTTTGTGCTCTCCAGCACATGGAAAAGCTGCCCCAAGTAAGTGGCAGAGGTGATATGCCTCCCACCTTTGTTGTGCTGCACCTTCTGCTCACTGAAAGCTTTCAGATTTGGAAAATCCAGTGTACCTCTGGATTTCCACATGGCCCTGACAACCACCAAAACATGGACCTTGATAGGCATTCCAGGAGAGAAACACAGGGAAAACTGTTCAGGCACGAGGATCCTGGTGGATCTGGACTATGAAAACAAGCAGGATGGAAAGAGATTCTGCTAAGGGTAGGAATGCTTTCAGAAGCATTCTGAAAGGACAATTACAGGGCTGCAGCACAGTTAGGAGAGTATTTCCCCAGTCAGGAAAGAGAACCCTGGTGTAGCCTCAGCCAGCTGAACCCTGAAATGAGCCCTCACCTGCTTCCAGCTAACAAACAAACCAACCCAGAAACAGGGAACAACCTTAACATTAAGGAGACTGAATGCTTTATAATGAACATAATCTTAAAATTGGGTTCAAGGAAAAAAAAAAAGAGTTTTGCACATATAATACTCCAGACTGGGCTAAAAATGGTAGCTGGGAGCAGTGTCTGTGGTAGTGAGTGAAGTTTCACTTACCATGATGTGTTGCACATTTCTGCCAGCATCACTATGGAAATATGACTTTCAGAAGCAACCAAAAATACTTGCTCTTTTAGTGAGTAACAGTTTAAAGCACAACTCTATATGGGACAAAAGGCTCCTTGGAAAAAGGAGCTCCTAGTACCTGTCGTGGGAGATGGTGCATGCCAGAAAGGAGACCAGAGCTAAGTTTCAATTCTCCAGCCTTGGCATCTGAGTCAAAGCCATGTTTTTAACAGCTAACAGATGTTTTATTTCCAGAGATAGGGCATGCTAGTGTAAGGGACAGTGGTGTGCATAAAGGATGGATGCTGAAGCAGGGTAGAGATCAGTGACTTGAGGAACCAGTGGAAGAGATAAATGTTCATGTGGGTTTTGTGTAGGCCTCAGGGTCCAGCTTTTCAGCACCAGTTGGCTGAGTCCTTCAGGTTTCTATAGAAACCTTTTGTATGAGACTTTAAATAGAGGCTCTGCATGTACCAAAAAAGTAAGAATTCAAGAATTCTCTGGTGCCTTTGGTTACAGGCTCCTTCTTTCACCCAAAAGTCAAGTCTTACAACATTGAGAAGATGAGAGATACTCTGGAAGGAACAATGCTACAGTGATAACAAATATCTGTATGGTTTCCATCATTTTGTGATCTTAGTTTATGTTTTATGTACAAAGCCACAAGTTTGTATGCCTCATTTAATAATATGTGAATATCAATTAATTTGCAGTTTCTTTAGGAAAAATAACGATTTCTTTACAATTCTGGATGTTCATTAATTAATATCTTCTCTAAAAGTTCAATATTATTGGTAGATTTATGCTTAGAGACCATGAGACAAATTCTGTGCCTGAGAGCATTGTCCAAACACTTCTTGAACTCAGGCAGTCCATGTCATCTGTAGTTTTAAAAATAATTCTCTCTCTCTTCCAATATGTATTTTTTATAGCAATTTGCCCAGAAGAATGTAACTGTGCTAAGCACAACCTTTCCAAAGCTCTAATAAAATAAGTAAATAAAAATACTGAGCCATGGTTCTTTGATGCCAGTCAGTTTTCCTTTTATAAGACTTTACATCCAAGTTAAGCCACCTCCAGCTAGCAAAATATTTTTTCTCAAAAATGAATGTCTTCCTACAGTATTTTTCATTAGTGAGACTTTTATCTTGGGATTTTTTTTTTTTTTTTTCTTTGCTTGGATGGTTGAGTTTTCATGCAAAATGAGCTCAGGACACTTTTTTCCCCTTGTCATGCTAATTTTGCTAAAAAGTGAGTTCAATTAATGGGTTTCTTTCCCCAGACAGGTACTTTGATGTTTCACTTGAAGGAAAAAAAAAAAAACAAACTAGAAATTGAAACTTATATTTTCTGATTTCTTCTTCACATTTCCACTGCTTTCCAGGAAAAAGAAGTCATCCAAACTTCTTTTGAGGAACAGAGGAGCCAGAGCCAGTGAAAAGTGATTATCTTGGGTTCATTAACTCACTGCTCCAGCTTTTGATGACAAAATTGCTGCCTTCTAGAAACTGGTTTTGAAAGGATTAGTTCTTTACCAATCAATGAACTCTTCCTCTTCCTGCTATTTCCTGTACAATATTGAGAATTTATTGTGAAATTATTGCTTGTGGGGTTTATTTGTTTTTCTGGGGTGAATTCTTTGTCAATTTGAGTGATGGGTGAAATGCACAATTACAGGACTTGGATTTCATAGGAGTGTTATGTTCTTAGATGTCCTGTAAACTCAACAGGCTCTCAGTGGTGTAGAGGAATTAAAAGATCTACTTGGAGCTGGTAAAATCAGGTAAGACCCCACATAATGAACACTTTTTAATTTTAATATCAATAAAACTGGACAATACAGCTTTTAGATATTTTTTAGGTATATTTTACAAGTCATTTCTAGGTATGGACCTGGTTATTTCCTAAACTCCATAAGTGATTTAAAGAATAGGATGCGAGAGAATAGACTTCAGTAGTTCCAGCTGGAAGGGACCTTCAACAATCCAATTGCAAGTAGTGGTGGGCAGGTAAATTTCTAGGAGTTTTTTGGATGAAAAAGCCAACTCTATGTTCCCCCAAGAGTTGTAGCAGAAACAGGGGGGAAAAAGGAATCATTAAAATCTGCCTAGTGGAGAAGCAGACTCAGAACACAACCAGCTGCTGTCAGACAGCTTGGCAGCTACCTCAGCTGAGCTCTCTGGAGCAAATTTAGAGCTACATGTAAACTAGAGCTGCTAGTAAACTCTGATCAGCTGATAATAAATGTGCTACATAACTCAGGATGATTTACAGGTGCAAAATCACCATGAGTGTACAGGTGAGGGGCCTCCTGGTGGAACCATTCCATAGTCCATGGATTTATAGTTCAGGGGCAAAGCCTGTTTAAAATAAAAGCAATATATAATGTTAAGATCATCCACTTAATAACCATGTGTATGAGAGAGATGCTGTCATGCACATCAAAGGAGAAAACACATTGTTTCATAGTCAGTTTTTTATTTTTGGTGTTCACAGAATTTCAGGATATGGTATCCTCAGCAGCTCCCCACACTCCTTCCCCTTCCTCGTGGCCTCCTTGGGAAGTTCTCTAATGGCCTCATCTCTTTTTTATGTTGTGGCACCAAAAACTGCCCCAGCACAGAGCAGAGCAGGACAGTCCCTCCTTGCCCAGCTGGCCATGCTGTGCTAAATGAACCCTGATTTGTTTTTTTTTTTTAACCCTGTGAATTACAATATGTTGTAGCTGTATATTGCAGTAGCTAATAAAATACTTCTAAACCACCAACATATCCAAATCCTGATTCCTTGATCAGCCTTGTGCATGACTTTGCATGCTGCTCAGCTCCGAGATCCATGAGGATGAATCTCTCAAACCTTGCCTGCTCAGCTCATCCTCATTCAGAGACAAGATTGTGTCTTGTTGAAATGCAGAGGAGCTGCAGATGAAAGTTCCATCACATTGTCAAAGAAAGAAGTTAATTTGGATGGAGGTGCAACAGCATGTTGTGAGCCAGGACAGAGGAGCAATATCCCTCTGTTGAATTGCACTAGTTAATTTCTGTGTCATCTTTGGTTCAAAATTCCTTTCAGCTCTGTGATTTAGACATTTCTGTTGCCCTGTGCTTCTCTTTTCAGCTGCATCGCAGTAAGGTTTTTTGCCTTGGTGGGGCATTTGCCAAATTTTTCATGTGTTATTTGATAGATCTTTCTCTTGTTCTTGGTGTAGCAGCACTCAGGTAGAAGAATGTGTGTGTGTGTACTAGAAAACTCAAAATGCCTCAGCTCCAGAAGGATGCATTCACTGGCTCCTCCATGTGGTGTTCTTTCCTGATTACCTTGATGGGGATGGATAGCCCAGGTTTTAAAACAGGACTTCATCACATTTCACAAAAAATAACCCAAGTAAACCCTTCTGCTTACAGCTCTGATAACCTCTTAGCTGGTGTAATAGTCACTTCCCAGAAAAGTGATTTCCCTTTGCTTAAGTCCCATGTGACATATTTCAGATGAATCCACTGAGCTAAGCTCCATGCTCAGAATAAAACCTTACCAGCAATAGGTGCTTTCTATTGAAGCTTGGCTAATATGGGATTTTTTTAACTTTATATGTTCCTTTTCAACACTCATGGAACATTTGTGTCTCTAAATTTTCAGAATTTGTTTACAAGATCCATGCAGCAAGCGAAAAATTCTTTCTCTGTTTTACCTTCAGGATACAACTTTGCAGTGACTGGGAAAGATGCCAAGCTTTGAAAGAGCTTTGCTGTGCCTATGAGAGAGAACTACATCAAACTCAGGTAAGAAGGGTCTGGAGCCCACCCCAGTGCTGGAATTTCTGTCACTCACATCTCCTGATTAGCAAGCATGATATTCCCAGTGAACTCGGAGTTATGAGCTCTTCCCTGCAGAACTGGAGCCCAACACGAGAGAGCCAGGTAATAACAGCAAGGGTTCCCCAAGCACCAAAGCTCAGGTCTGGAAGGAAATGTTCCCTTACAGCTCTCTGCTCACACACAGCCACATTCCAGGGTGTCTGCAGCATCTTTGTGCTGTTCTCACTCTGATGACACAGAGCAACTTCCTGCAGCCACTGGAGAGAGTGGATTGGATATGACTCAAACCATTACATATTCCTTCTAAAAATGGTGCTCATAGTTGGTATAAGAGTGTCACAAGCTGGAACTTTGAACTGAGTTGGCTTTGCTCATGTTTTTGGGGTTTTTTTAACTGTAATGGCCTATCTGCTACCTACTGACTTGGCATGTCAGGAGATGATTCAGAGTAATATTTTATTTATCGCTGATTGCCTTGTGGTTTGTAATACTGAGTAATTCATAGAAAGAATAATCTTATCACTGTGACCTTAATAACTTTGGCCACCAGGGAAAGAAGTACATTCAGGAAAGCAGTTATGGAACTAATTGTTCAGATTGGTTTTTTTAGCTGCCTCCTATTTGAATTTACTTTTTGAAAAAGAGAAATGAAGTTTGTTTCAAATTATAGTTTAAATTCTGTTACAAGCTTTTTTATCAGAAGTAACTTTGGGTTAGGTACTTATTTTTCAAACTGGATGCAGAGATGGGCCTGTAGTGGTTTTGCTTTGTTAATTTGAGATTTTATTAATTTTGAGATTTTTTGGTTAATGTATCAATGAGTGTGGTGGGTTTGGTGTTGGTTAATTACTAGGGTATTTATTTTTTGTTGTGAGATAGGATTAGGAAAAAGGTAAAGTAGGTTTAAAATTTTTAAAGGGCATAAATCAAACTTTATTAATAATTAAATAATTAATATTTTTATTATTAAATTATATATTAAATCATTAATAATGAGAATGACAATTAAAATAAAATGTAGTAAGAGTTCCAGTAAATGTTTTAGAATATCTAAAATAATTTTTAATGACAATGTAAATAAATAAAATGTAAAAAATTTAATTTCTAATTTTTAATTTTTTTAGTTTATTTAGAGAAGTTTGGTCCTTTTTTTTTTTTTTTTTTTTTTTGTTAATGTTATGAAAGAACTCTCTATGGAGAGTTTTTCAAAATAGAGTAGAGTTTTTCAAAACTATGACATAGGCCCAGCACCAAAGCTATGTAATATTTGCATGTGTTGAATGATTGATAATTCCAAACCGTACCATAGAGCTGCAAACTGAATTAAATTCCTTGTAGGCTTGAGAAGGATTATTTTGCCAAGGTGCAGGAGTTACACATGCATGACCTGTGGCACATGTGATGATGCAAATAATATAATAATGTGGCAGTTTAAATGGAAAAGTCATGCTAACAAATAAAAGTTCATTTAATGAGATCTCAGACTATGGAACACTTTAAAATTGCATAACCAGGCAGCCTATAACAAGCTGTGATTTTAATCAAATTAATGATTCTACAGATGAGCACTGCTGATGACTCAGAAAAGTCTTTCCCTACAGCACAACTTCCTAACAACCCTTCATGTATCATTCATTAAACACACTGGAACACCACCTGAAGCAGAAGGAGATACAGGATAAGAGATTTTGGAAGTGTAACCATACACAATTTTGGAAAAAACAGCTTTATATCAACTTCTATAAGAACAGTTCCTCAGTATGCTTGTTACAAAAAAATCAACTCTTTGTCTTCACCCCTTCTGTGAGCATTGAACGTGTCCTCAAGTTTCTTTCTATGAAATACTCATATTCTTAATAGTCTTAATCCTTGTTTCAAACATGAGAATTTTGAAAATGTTATTCCACAACTTTTTTCTTTTTCTTTTTTTAACTAAGTTCAGTATTGACACAAATTAGCAAAACCATCAGAAATCTGAGAAGCATCTAGCCCAATAATGAAGCCTAAACTGAAAGAAGCACGACCAATATGAAGAAAGCTTCCCTGAAGGGTGGTAATATTTGAAGAAAGAAGTAAATTATTTATGTTGAATTCAGGTTTATTTAGGTTTTTTTTATTACCACCCTGTGCTCTCTCCTGCTTCTGATAAGGGTTTAATTACTGAGGTTGCCATGAGTCCTATCACATGGTCAGATTTCCAAACACAGGGTGCAATTACAGCAGTGCAGGCTCCTCAAAGAAGGTGGAAGAGATGAGTGCATGTCTTTAGGTTAAAAGAGGCTGCAGAATTATCATCCAAGTGCTGATATAAAGCTGTTTATTGTTGGTGCTTCTCCAGTAAACAGGTTGGTGTTTGATTTTGAATAACCGATATTTAATATAGAACTATCTTGGATGGAAAAGAGCAAGTAAGCCTTGGATCCAGATCAATTTTTAAATCATTGAGTGGGGTACTCTCAGCTTCACCTATGTGGGTTTTGCAACCCTGGTTTTATTTGCCAATGTGAAGAACTGCTTCTCTTCAAAGCTGGCAAGGCAACATAGAGCAATGTCTTTGGAAACATCACCTACCCCAGCAAGATGACAACACCACTGTTCCACTGATCCCTCAGGTTTTAGCTTTTCTATTTTTCACATTCTGT
>JAHXMQ010012340.1:19467775-19480770 GCA_020466415.1 Ammodramus savannarum pratensis
ATCAATCCCTGCTTTATTCTGTAGCTCTGTCCAGCCCCTGCTTCAGGGCAGCCTGCACAGGGCATCCCCACAGTTTGCAGCTGACACTGGCTGAGCTCCCTCCAGGAGGATCTCCCTGGGAATGTCCCCAACATTCACAGCCTCACGAGATCCTTCCCCAGAGTGCTGCCTGAATGGTGAGCATTTCATAGAGTTTGCAGCTCTGGGGAAAATTACAGAATGTGCATTTTTGTTGTGAAGGACTTTGTTAACAATGCTAGAGCACAGCGAAAGATAATTATCTTCCTATTAGGATACTACAGAAATTTCAAATGTTCCATACAGGAAGGCTGAAAATTGTGTCTGTGACATTTACACAGGTCTGTAACGTACCATGGTCTCCAGAAATCTGCAGGAATGAAAACAAATATTGATGAAACTTTATTATATGATTCTCATGCCACAACTTATAAGATAAGTAGATTTTTAAGGTGGTATAAATTGTGTTCCTCTTCACCATCCTCTGCAAGCATGAAATGTGCTCAGATTTTTGATAGCATTGCAGTGGTACTAAAATGATACTTTTAATGTTTTGGATTTAGGTTCTTTTTTTTTAAGCTAGTGAAAATGTACGCTATTTAAATTTGTATGTAACGCTAGTTTAATTTTGAAGAAAACAAATATTTTTTAAATGTGAACGGGATGTTCTTCCCATAGACAAAGCTGCAGTTTGTAATTCTTAGTGGTTTTGTGTTGCCTAACTAGTCATCTTTTTGCTCTGACAAAATACTCTCATTTTATGTGTGCTGTAAACTTCAGATGAGGAGTGTAGGAGTCTAGTTCCTGAATTTCACTGTCCCCTTTTATACTGTATAAAGGAAATTTTATATATTTGTTTGGTTGTTTTTTAACAAAAAAATTAAACCAAAAACTAGTATTTTTCCATTTCTGCAGTGCTTGTCTGTTCAGGTTTTTATTTGTCATTTTAAGTCCAAGTTGACAGAAGTCATGAGCTACACAACATTAGACTCTGAATTCTGAATTGTTAATTTCTATTGATGAGTAATTTTTATTTTCCTAGCAAGTGGAACTGCTAGGAATTTTTTCAGGAATTTTTGGGGAAAAAAAATGGGAATTGTTGGGACGAAAGTTGGGATATTTGGCCCAAAAAAAAATTGGGATTTTTTGGGGGGGATTTTGGGAAAATTCTCACCTGTAATAAGAGGTTCCTTTCTTAACATGGGAATGCTGTTGAGCATTTGTGTTATTCTCCCATAAACAAATTTAACCAGGACAGGTCATCTTATGTTGTGTAGACTGGGAAAGGTAAACATGCCAGGCCACAATTAATGTGAATATAAGTCCATATAAATGAATATAAATAAATTACAATTCTTCCATCTCCTCTATTTCTTTCATTATCAATGTGCTGAAACTTGTGGCCAAAATGACAGAAAATGAATGTACAATGCCTTCACAAGTCATGTTTCTATATTGAAACAATGGTACTTTGCTTCATGGAAAAAGTACAGGAGTTCCCCTTTCTGACAATATCTTTATATTGATATATTCTTCTTTATTGGAGTTCTGCATCTCTTCATTCTTGGCTAGAAACTTTTTTTTTGTGTTAGAAACAATATTGGAGAGAACCCCTCTCTTTTATCCCACACAGCCATTTTTTTGTCTCTGTTCGTGTCACTTTCAGGAAGGTTGCAATTACTTTCTTATCCCAAATTCTGATGGCAAAATGCAATAAATGTAGGTGGAATAATGGCAGCTGAACAGGGAACAGCATACAGAGAGACAACATTTTAAGATGCTCTCCTGCTGTAATGAAATAAATCAGTAATTCTGTATTTCGTGAAGAAATTTCTAAGAATTACATCTCCCCTTTTCTATGGCAAGGAAGGAAAATGCTCTGAAATTTTCAGTCTATTTTTTTTTTCTGGTTTTGAACGAAGAAGAGTTTGTGACTGTAAGCTTCAGCGTCTCACACCATTATGTTGTGGTGCTGTGGGTTCATTTCTTTTCTTTTAAATTTTTTTTAATAGTATAACATACATTATGTTCTTCTATTTCTTATTGTGAATAATCTTTTCTGAATGGAGCTTCATCATAATTCAAGTGCCACTAAACTAAAGGTTAGATTCCCTGTATGTAACTTTGTTGGAGAAGCTTTTATAAATGACTTTATTGTTCCACAGGCCTTGGAGAGTGCTGCTGTGGATGGCAATGAGTGTGACTCATCTGGCTATAGAGCTGGAAGTGTAATATTAAAGAAAATAAATAACAAGGCTGCAAAGAGCAGGAAATGAGGCATGGATGTGTGAGACAGAGGTTGGTCTGCTGCATGTAAGTAGGTACCACCTAATTACTCGGGAAAAGGAACTTAGTGAGGGCAGAGCAAGACCATGGATGCTCTGGAAGCAAGGTAGGATATGCTCAGCCTCTCAAAACAGTGTTTATGGAGGGGTAGCATGAAAATTCCAGTCTTGAAAGGAAATACGTTAGAATTGTTGAAAAAGAGATTTGTGCTATCTTTTTTTTGCTTGATTTTACTGCTTTTTCATGTACCTGCTATTATAAGGAGGGCTTTGCATTGTGCAGGAACAGCTCATTTTATTCAGTGTCAAAAACCATGAGGTATTACTTCTTAAAAAAAAAAAAAAATGCCCAGAACATTCCCTCAGTCTAAGACTTTACTCTGGGAACCTTTAACAAACTACAGCTTGGAACTTTAATGTGAATTTTGTTGCATGAAAAACTGATCTAAGAGGCAGCAATGCCCCCATCACTCACTTCAGCAGGAAAGGCATCACCATTCTCATGGTAACCCCAAAACTGGGCAGGACTTGTGGGCACTCCTTGCTCTTACCATGCTCTTTTCTCCCCCTGGAAATTTTATTCTTCTATAGAAGAGGAAAATAACTCTTCCTGCTCTACAAAGGGACATTCCATGCACAAACCTCCTTTTTTTTTTTTGTTTTCATTTTGCTTGCTTGTTTTCTTTTTAGTTGACCATTGACTGAGGACAAAAATACTTTTCTTACATCACTCAAATGTGTTTATGTCCTTAGTTTAAAGACCACCAACATCACCACTCTATGTAATGCAGAAATTGCTTGGAAGATCTGAATGTATTAAACTCTACCTCCAATAAATTTATTTTGTTAAAAAAAAAAATATAATTAGGGCTTTCTGTCAATGTGTTGTTGTACCAATATTGATAAAAGCATTGGCATGGCCAAACCTCTGAGAGATGTTATTTAGACAAGATTTAAATCAGTGGCACTCAGATCTTTCCAAATTCAGTGCTCACATATCCAAGGAAATAAGGACATAGAATGAAACTGCTGAATAATTTCCATGTGAAACCTTGTGAACAAGTTCTGTCCACAAAAGACACAGACTGATAGGGCTGTGCTCATTAACATTTTGCTGTTTGAGTACAGTTCTTACTCCTACAACCAGGTGAAATCTTTTGCAGTTCATTTTTTGAGATTGTGAAACTGTAATCAACAAAGCCTGCTGGGAAAACCAAGAATAAAATCTATACTATCATTTCATTGATTGAACATATTAATGTGTTAATTATTTATTAACACATGGGATTGAATTATTTCTTATCAAAATGAATTAGAGGGAGAGATTTATTCTGCAAATCATGTTTTGGATTTTGAAGTAAGCAAGATTAATATGTCTAGGTCTTATCTAAATATTATATCTGTGATATCTATTTTTACAAGATTTTTTTTAATGAGCTGAGCTGTGGCAAGCAATTCATTTTCCAAAGCTGCTTCATAATAGCTGCTGGAATATAACTAAATCTGGGGCCTTGAAGATAAAAAAATGAAGGTCTATAAACTATATCTATATCTCTATCTATCTATCTATATAAAAATATATAAACTGTAGTGTTTGTTATTGGTTGTAGAAATGATGAATTATTTTCCTTATAATGATGCATAATTACATACATATTTATACATATATATGTGTAATATATAACCTATTATATAATACATATATATGCATATAATAATACATATAACACATATATGTATAAAAATATATATTAAATGCTAAATCTATATGTGTGTATATATACATATATGTGTGTATATATGCACATAAATTTATTTGTGTAAATATAATTAAAGCAACAAGTGGTGTTTTATCCCATCATTTTTAAAGGAAGTGGACCATTTCTAAAGAACTAAATAAATCAGTTTCAACAATGTTTGTCTGTAAGTTAGAAAGTAAATTTAGAGACACCAAGGGAAAATACATTTTATATTAAAATATTGATAGTGGTTTGTGAAACCATTTTGTTTGTGAAGAAGTGACACATTTCTAGTAAAGATTTGGATATTCCCCATGAGGGGGAAAAAATATCTAAGAAATTAGATGATCTGGGGCTTGGCTAGAGCAGGATTATTGTGGCTGTCGCTTCAGATAAGTTCAGTGCTCAAGATCAGGTAGCATCTGGATGGAGAATATCCAGGAGTTTTTACAGCCACAGATGCAGAGGATGATCCAAATCTTGTGCTTCCTGCTGCAGTTTGTGATGGCTGGTGGCAGTTCTGCCAGCTCAGGAAAAATCACTGGATATATTGGAATAATTGCTATATTGGAATAACTGTATATATTGGAATACTGCATGTTCACCTGAAAGGATGGTTTAAGCCTAGGAGGAGGGTTTTATTAAGGAGGGCTCTCCCCTCTTCTGGCACTTCTCTCCCTCTCCCACCAGCATTTTCCATCATCTTGCACTTCCATGTGGGAATTTCTTCTGTGGTGGGTAGGAAGGACTGCTGTGGTGCAGTGTATGTACTATAAATCCATTTAATATATGGTGTAAATGTGCACGTTTCTTCTATTCTTCTTTTTGAAGAACATTCTTCTCTTCTTGTGTTTGAAAAATATTCTTCTTCAAAAATATTCTTCCTCTATTCTTCTGTTGAAGAATATTCTTCTCCTACTCTTCTTTTTGAAGAATATTCTTATTCTGTTCTTCTTTCTGAAAAATATTCTTCCTCTCTTCTTCTTGTTGAAGAATATACTTCTACTCTTCTTGTTGAAGAATATACTTCTACTCTTCTTGTTGAAGAATATACTTCTACTCTTCTTGTTGAAGAATATACTTCTACTCTTCTTGTTGAAGAATATACTTCTTCTACTCTTTTTGTTGAAGAACATTCTTCCTCTCTTCTTCTTGTTGAAGAATATTCTACTCTTCCTGTTGAAGAATATTCTACTCTTCTTGTTGAAGAATATTCTACTCTTCTTGTTGAAGAATATTCTTCTTCTACTCTTCCTGTTGAAGAATAGACTTCTACTCTTCCTGTTGAAGAATATTCTACTCCTCTTGTTGAAGAATATTCTACTCCTCTTGTTGAAGAATATTCTACTCCTCTTGTTGAAGAATATTCTACTCCTCTTGTTGAAGAATATTCTACTCCTCTTGTTGAAGAATATTCTACTCCTCTTGTTGAAGAATATTCTACTCCTCTTGTTGAAGAATATTCTACTCCTCTTGTTGAAGAATATTCTACTCCTCTTGTTGAAGAATATTCTTCTTCTACTCTTCTTGTTGAAGAATATACTTCTTCTACTCTTCTTGTTGAAGAATATACTTCTTCTACTCTTCTTGTTGAAGAATATTTCTTCCTCTCTTCTTCTTTCGGAGAAATATTCTTCTGTTCTTTTTAAAGAATATTCTTCCTCTCTTCTTCTTTTTGAAGAATATTCTATTTTTGTTCTTCTTTTTGAAAAATCTTCTTCTTCTACTCTTCTTTTTGAAAAATATTCTTCTTCTCCTGCTGAGGTACTGAAATCCAGCTGCAGAGGCCTGTAGGTAATCTACTGCTCATCTGCAGCAAGAGATTGACAGTCAAATCCAGATTTAGGAGTCCTGGTTTTACCAGCTACAAAAGTTACAAATAGAACTCCCAGGAGTATAATAGGAAAGTAAAAGTTCTCAAAAATAGATTAAAAATACTAGGTATGGATCTGACATGTGTTTATGCTTAAGGAAATGAAGAATTGATAGAATTGATAAAAAAACAGAACTCAGTTTTGAAAGACACTAAGAAATTTCACTGAGCTACTTAAAAACTGCTCCGCTCATAAAGCACCAGTCCCTGCTAAGTCCCCATCACACACAATGGGTAAAACCAGAGATGAAATATTTTCCATGGTTTTTGTGGTCTTCACCTGCTATTTTTCATTTTACTCTTTCCTCCCTGAGCTGCACAACAGCAAGCCGAGACCTTCTGAGCACCCTTGACTCGATCTCTCTTCTCAGAAAAGTGTGATTCAGCAGCAGGAAATGTTACAGGTAAGTGTTTTTATTTTATTTCCCTTTCTTAGAAATGGCAGCTGCAGCCAACTTGAATGCATCGTCTTTATTCTAGAAAAGACACAACCAATTCTTATGGATTTGACCTGAATGTTTTCATTTATAGAAGGATACCTGTCTAGTACTATTTTATTTGTAGCAGTGTTTGTTCTTGAATTCTTCTCAGCAAAAATTGGCCAAATGCAGCAAATGTTCTTTCTTGTGTCCAGTAAGAAAAAAATATCTGTCCTATTAGTGATAAACAAAACTGAGCTTTGTGTGCACAAACCAAAACTGATCCAAATATTGTCACTTGAGTGTTGCAGTTCGTCTCTTCCAACAAAAGATGGCACTGCTCAATTTTCTTCAAAACTAATCTCCATTCATTGAAATTAAATGCTCCTAAAAAAGTTCCCTTGTCTTTGTCTAGAATCTGCACACTTAGATCTGTATTTGTTATTACCAACCAAGTAATAATTTGGCCTCAGATATTTCTAAAAATATATGTATTTCCATAAAAAGCCCCAAGTGGAAAAAAACCTAAGTGCCAATAATTTACAAATTACTCTTGCCACTTGTTGAGGTTCCATTTGGAGTCAATAATTATTTTATGGATGCAGTTTTTCTACAAATAGGAAATTAAAGGAAAATAGTTTCCAAGATTGTCTCAGATCTATTTTTTTTCTAGGCAACAAACATTAACCATTTAGATATTAATTTAAGTGACTTTTGGTGAACGGATATCTTTTTCTCAGAAGTTTCTGCTTATATTATGGCTGTACCCAAAAGCAGAGATTTTACTTCAAATTTGAACTTCTCCAGTGCCTTGTGTAAAATTAGCCAGCTCTATACTTCAGAATTTGCTAGATTTAGGTATAGCAAGAATCCAATGATTATCATAAATTAAAAATTAGGGAGGCAATAAGAAGACTATGGAATTTATTATTCTATTATTTATAGGAACATATGGAATTTTTTTAGTGTAAAAGACAGGATAGTCCCCACAGACAAATTTGCAACAGGTCTGTGATATCTGTTTCCATGACTAAAATGTAAAAAACAAAAGCCAAACTCAAAACGTTATTGTAATAATAATATACAAATGTCAGAAAGTAATTTAATTAATTCAGGGAATAAAACTTGAAATACCTTACCATAATGTAAAAATACACAAAATCATGCATGTTTTTTCCCTTGTGTTATTTTAATGCAATCTGAAGTGTCAAATATACAAAGATAAATTTCCCACAGTACCCAGAGTGCTCTGTGTTAAATGGCACCAAAGAGGTTCTGAAGGTTTTGGATAAAGGGTAAAATTTACTTCCTGACTTTGTTTGGGTTTTAGTCAGCTGTGGGGAAATTTCTGTGTTTCAGAAGTGGCATTTCACATCGTTTTTTCAGTTTTCTTTTTGGGTTTATTTCCTAAAAATACTGTGATGCTCTGCTTTGAGAAACACTCCGCATGCTCTTTTTCAATCCTTTCCATGCTTCCCTCAAGGGGGAACAAAAAAACAAGGTTTCCCTCAAAAAAATAATTATTATTACTACTACTACTATTATTATTATTATTATTATTATTATTATTATTGCTGCGATTATTACCTTTTAGAAATAAAATTACTAAGTGAGAGATGCTATATTTCCTAGAAAGCTTCTTCAGCATGACAAAATGTTTTTGCTTTTTTTTTTTTTTTAGAAAGAATGTGTCAGATGTTGTTCCAACCACAAGAAATTATTCAGAGCACAGAAAGCCCCCCAAAAATAAATGCCCCCCAGTTCTGGTGGGCATCCCTTTGAATGGGATCAGCAACAATAGCTGGGAAACCTAAATTTAAAAAAAAAAAAGAAACATGACAAATTGTAATCTGTAATTCAAACAAGATTGTGGAAATTTATGATAATGGCTTCATAGCAATTCAAACAATGAAACAATTCAATTTCAGAAGGGCAATAATGAATTTTTTATTGGCAGAGGAGTCCCTAGTTCTTGTATGTAGCTCACTAGGTCAGTCTTAGCAGCAAATAGGACAATGATGCATTGATAAAAACTCATCATTATCCTCATTGGGTGGAAAGAAAATGGTGTTTTTACAGGTCTAGGCCCATTTTCACAGCAAGAAATCACCTTACCTCATTAAAAATACATTAGCACTTTGTTTATCTGCTCAGGAAGAAGGGCTTTAATGAGATTCATCTTAAATTTCTGTTTTGAGAGAAACAGCACATTAGATAGTACACACATATTTCAGCATATATGCAGGAAATAAAAAAAAACCCTTCAACCAAAGGGGAAAAAAACACATAATACACTAAAAATTAAGAGGCAGAAATCACTACCTTGGGGCTTTCATTCCCCATTGTGCATGTAGAATTTGTTCTAATATGCTGCTCTTGGAGCTGGGAGTTTCCCCACATGCAAACACTTCAATAAATTAGGCTTTTTTTGCCCCACATCTCTTGTTTGCACAGTGAATCCCACAATAACTCTGTGCCAGCCCTGTCTCTGAGCTCTTTGCCCTTCTTGTGCTCTGCCTGCATCACTGCAGGGCTCTCTCTCTTCAAACACTCACGTCATGGCTGTGTTTATTAGAGCTGGAAATGAAAAGTGTAACTTCTCCCAAGGGACACTGCAGGAAAAAGTCATCCCAAGGAATTGGACTTTTTGCTCATGGAGAAGTCTGCTGCCTCCTGTCACAGCCCCAGCTGCCAAGAAGTGACCAAGCAGGGGCTCAACTCAGAAATTCCTACAGCTTTATCACATTTCAGGTGCTGAAAACATTCAATCTACTGCTGACATATTTTTGGAAGGAAAACCAAAGTGATCTAAAGTAAGAGGAGAGAGCATGAGGAAGAGATGGAATGTGATGGTCAAGGTGAATGCAAAGCTTTAACAGAAGGTCAGTCCTGTGTTGAGTGTGGATGGTAATAAACTGAATTGCAAACTTTGCCACAGTGGCTTAAAAATGCATCTGGTTCTTTCTAGGAGGGATGTGATTCTCCTGGCGTGCTGCTCCTTCATGGTTCTGCATCAGCAAGTGAAATTCAGCAATTTTATGAGGTGGGTGGCTTGCAGATGTTTTCTCAAAACTTAGGTTCTTTCACAAGTGGCATCACAGCAACATGCAGTTAAAGAAGTCAAAATTTCAAGTAAGTCATCTTTTTTTCTAATAAGCTAATTTAGATGTACTGAAAATAAAAAACAAGAGTTAAATTTTTATTCATAAAGCGAACATTTTAAAAACAATGTGGAGATCATAAGGTATTCCAGGCAAAGGTTGTTTTAATGTTATATATTCCAGAAAAATAACAAATTGTGGAAATCTTTGAGACCACCTTAATTTCAAAATATCCCATCATCAATGAAGCTACCTCACCATACACCTAAAAATATCATTCTGTGTTCCTTGGGATGTCAGCCAGATCCATATGGTGAGAGGCAAAGCACAATAAAATGTAATAGAAAGCAGATTGGAGTATGGTATGTATAGTATAGTATGATGTTTGCAGCCAAATTCCTGAGCAAACCTGGGATCTCTTACCTTCAGCTTCAGTCCTGTGCTGTGGGGCTGTCTGCAGACCCCAGTGTAGGTAATTAGAGATGTTGAATAGGTGGTAGAAACTCTCATTTGGGCAGTTTGGCTGCTGCTTGTCATGAGATTCACAAATCTGTTCAGCAGAAATTACAGATTGAACACGAGCTGTACCTTCCATGATGCCAAAATAGCATCAGAATAGGAAAAAAAGGAATTATTCTTAAGAAACACTGAGCACAGTGTTCTTCCAATAAACCCTTCTGCTCTGAGAAAGATCATGGCAAATATTTGTTAAATTATCAGAGGAAAAGTCATTTGAATTCTTATCCCATCTACTGCTGCTCCTTAAGTTCAGGAGCAGTGCCTCTTTATGCTTGGCTTGCAGAAAGCTCCTCCTCTTCCTTGCTCCATATGTTTTGGCCTGAATACAGTGGTTTTTTGTTTTATCAGGAAAGCTCTTGGTACAGTCTGCCCTGCCCCTGATGCTTCCTGATAAATTTCTATTTGTTTTCCTCTGCCCTGTTTCCCAGCCCTGTTAAATTCCAGCTTGACACACATCATCCAGGTATTTAGGGCAAATTTGGTAAAGGCCTTAGCTGTCTAGGACAGAAATGAGAATTTAGATGCCTGCATCTAAACCCATTGCCTATGTGCTTTTTTCAGTTCTCTTTCTGGGTTTATTTTCTAAAAATACCTTGCTGTGCTTTGAGAAACACTCTTTTTCAATCCTTTCCATGCTACCCTCAAAAACAAGGATTCTATTATTATTATTGTTATTTTATAATTACCATTTGGAAATAAAATTGCTAAGTGAGAGATTCTCTACTTCCTAAGAAGCTTCTTCAACATGAAAAATTATTCTTTTTTTTTTTTACAAAGAGTCATGAGGATCCTCACAAGGTTCAAAGATGACAAAATGCCCATTGCCTCGCAGCAAATCTGGAAGGAAACCATCTTGGGCTGTACTGTGTCTTGCAGTTTGTGCAGGCATTCTGCAACACAGAGTCACTGCAGAAAACAAGGATAAGAAATCAGGATTTCCAGGAGCATGTCCCAGCCCCTGGCCACAGAAATAGTTAAAGAAGTGAGTGAAATCCACTCCCACTCTCTGCCATGTGCAAACTGTAGGCATTTGACTGCTCCTGGATCTGTAGGCTTTGGACCATGCTTGTGAAAAAGTCAGTAATAATAACAATAATAATAAGAGACCATAAGTAGGGACCATAAGTCAACAATAATACTCAGAGACCATAAGTAAGAAAGGGAAAAAAAAGTAATTTGATTTGCCCAATGAGATGTTCTCTGTTCTGAAAGAGTATCTGACTTGTAGAATAGGAAGAATATAGTAGGAATTCCCTCTTCCTGCTAGAAACAATATAAAGGAATATAGAAAATTTCTGAAGCAAAATCTGTTCCTCATGCGTTCAACTTCTACAATGAAAAGAAAATTTATCTGGGCTGCTAAAAATCAAAGTCAACACTGTTTAGTTTCTAACTCATTGGTATCATATAAAAGCTTTTTATCACTAGGAGCTTCCTGAGCACTTAAAACTGTTCACTAATGGAGAACAGAATGTTCTTTCAAGTTCAGGTTCATTTAATGGAGCTAGGAGTTTTGTTGATAAAACCTTTTTTTTTTGCTTCATTTTAAGACATGGTAACAGTCTTGGAAAACACAAACCAGAAATAGTGATAGTATAATACTAGTAAATAGTATGAAAAAAAATAGTCTTCTTCCATACTTTCTGATATTTTTATTAGAAAAATTGAAAATATAAATAAATTAATTAAAAATATATAATAAGAATATATAATATATAAAAATAAGTCATATCAAAAAGTACAGTATTTAGATTGCATTATGCAAAATTTAGTGCTCACTTGCAACAGGCAATTAGGAGTCAGTCTCTATTTCCATTAAATGCAATTTTCATGTGGTCAATTAATAACTTTTTCTTGTAAATAAATTTCCTTGTGGTCAATTCATAACTTTGTTTCTTTGATAAAACCATTTTATTTGCTTCAGTGTTTATCTAAAATATTATGCTAATATTTTGGACGACACAAACCAGAAATATTGATAGTATAATACTATTAAAATAGTAGGAAAAAATAAATATAGTCTTCTTCAATACTTTCTTATAATTTTATTAGAAAAATAAATAATATAATGAATTAAAATATATAATAGATATACAATTTATAATGATATAAGAATCAATAATAACGTACAAAAATAAGTCATATCAAAAAGTACAGTATTTAGATTCCAATATGCAAAAATAAATCCAATTTCTAGTGCTCACTTGCAACAGGCAATTAGGAGTCAGTCTCTATTTCCATTAAATGCCATTTTCATGTGGTCAATTCATAACTTTTTCTTGTAAATAAAGGCAACTCTAAGAGTTTGGAAGCCTCAACAAATGATGTGATTCTGATTTCTATGCAGATAAAGAGAATTACAACTTTAATTTTTACATTTTCTAAAGATTTACATCATTATCATTAAAAAGCTATAAGGTGATTAAATACTATAACTTTAAAATACTTGAAAATCTGTCTGCATTTATTTAGTTCTGTGTTCTGGCTTCTTATATTCCTGAATGTAGAGTGCTAGCTTCTATCACCTGAATAGAAAAATGAACTTTTTCCTCAGGAAAAGAGGAAGATGGATGGATGGATGAGATATGTACATGAAAAGCCTTGAAAGTATGCAGAAGACACCAAGTTCCCATGATGGGGTTTCACAAAATTGTTCCTGTAGTTTTGAAGACATTTGAAGGCAGGCTGTGACTTTCAGGCTGTGGGAATGTAAAGAATTCACAGTAAAGCAAAGAAATAGCAAATGGAAATTTGTTATTCCTGCTTTGACAGTACTGTTTCCCCTGTCATTATGGTTATACAACTGGCTCTTTCCTAGTTAAAAAAGAAAGATTTTATTTTTCCAGTATAGCCTTAAAATGAACTACATGTCGTGTAGATTGTCTCCTACACAACCTGCATTTTTGGAGCTTTTTAAGAGAAAGGAATTGGATGGTCCTTTCAGGTCCTCATGTGTAAGGGTGCAATCCTGTTAAAGCTGTGCCTGTGGGTGACTCTCCTCCTCCTCCTTAGGATCAAAGACCAGCACGTGCTGGTCGATG
>JAHXMQ010012340.1:19480870-19524900 GCA_020466415.1 Ammodramus savannarum pratensis
TTCAAACACGGGCAGGCCGCGCTCCTCGCCTCCTCATTGGCTGTGCGCCGTGACGTCAGCAGAGCGCCGACGCCAGCGGTGAGTGCGTGGGGCCGGGCGCGCAGCGGCGTGCGCGCGGTCTGAGGGGCGCGGGCGGCGGCGGAGCCCGCGGGGAGGGCAGGGGAGCGCAGAGGGAAGGGAGGCACAAAGGGAAGGGGAGCACGGAGGGAATGAGGGCGGCCGTGAGGTGAGGGCGGCGCTCCCGGGGCTGCCGGGGAAGGGGCCGCCTGTGGCTCCGCGTGTCCAGCTCCAGCCCCCCGACCTCTCCTCGCTGCGCTTCTCCGGCTGCCTCCGATCAAAGCGCTTCGGGCTGGGGTTTCTGTCCTCGCCGCCTTTGGTTCTGCTCCAGCGCCGGTGCCGGCCCGAGGTGGCGGCCTGCAGCCGAGCCCCTCAGGCTGCCCCTCCGGGCGTGCGCTGTGTAAAATGAAATAAAACACAAACGGTGTGCTCGCCGTGAGGAGGAGATGCCCAGGGGGCAGGAGGAGGGGGCTGTCTGTGGGCAGCGTCCCTCGCGTTCCCCCAGGGCAGGGATGGGGGCACGGCGGGGCTCAGCCGCCCCTCGCCCTCAGCAGAGGGGCCGGGACGGAAGGGCAAGGGACAGGAGGCACAAACTCGGCATTGCCATGGGGAGAGTTGAGCAGGTGAGTCAGAAGCTGTGCAGACAAGCAGGGCAGAGCAAGGAAAGGCTTCCCATGGGCTCAGCCATCTCCAGAGAGCAGGGCCCATCTCAGGTCATAATTAATGGTCACCATTGTTGGGAACACCGGTGCCACCACCCCGATCCTGCTCTGCCCCTTTCTGTCTGGAGCACGGTGTCCTTTGCTCTGCGGAATCCCTTCGGTCCCTTGGGTCGCTGCCCCAGCTGTGTCTCCTCCCTGCTGTGCCCGGCAGAAACCCAGAGCAGCCCCAGCTCAGCCCCTGGGGAGGGAATGAACTCCAGCCCAGCCAGAGCCAGCAGAGCACACCATGGTAACGCACACGTTTTCTACACATGTAGGCACACCGGGGAGTGTTGCAAAACACACATCTCTGCGTTTGCTCGAAGTTAGAGATGTGCACTTTCAATTTTAAGAGAGGGAATTACTGCCCTGTTAAAGCCTAAATGATCAGCAGAGTAACTTTCTCAGCATATCCTTATGCAGGCAAAGTATTGGTAGCCTCTGGTAAGGTAAATTCAACAAAAGCATGTTGTAAAATCTGGTGGTGAAAAGAATCTCCTTACTGCTTGAACATGATTGATTTGTAGATAAGTTCTGGAAACATTTTGCTGACGTGACATATCTATAAAGCTGCCCAGCTTGGAATGTGTATAGCTTTGCCTATAGCATTTCCTGGATGTTATTTAAATAAATGTTTGAAAGTAATTCCCAACATCTACTGCTCTTCTAGGCTGATCAGCTCCAAAATGCTACCTCAAAATCTGTGCCAACTTTGCAAATGTTTGTTTCTGAGTAAGTTGAAACTGAACTCAGTAAATGTGGCTGGTTTGGCCAGAAGGATCCATTCTTCATCACAAAAGCTTTCTGACTCTGAGTCAGAGGAACAAACTGTCCAGAAATGTGAATCTGAAGAGCTGCCTCAAAATACAGAGAACAGTGATTCTGGAAGATTGCACGTACCAGTGATGCTGGAGGAGGTTGTTAATTGTTTATCCCCTCAGCCTGGTCAGGTGAGTTAAATGATTAATTGACATCTCTGATCCATTAACAGTGCAGCAGAAAAATTCGTGGAGTGTGGACTTTAGAGGAATAAAGGGATGTTCTTAAACAATCAGCTGTATCTTTCAAAGGTTCTTAATTGTTTTGAAGTTCACATTAAAACTCTGTATTCAAACTAATAAAATTCTGGTGTCTGTGTGCCTGAATCCCCAGGTAGGTGGTGTTTATTAAATCTGTTATATTTCACTCTTCTGTTGCTTTTGTGCTTTCTTTCTGAGTTGCACTTGTGTGTTCTTAAGGCTATGTAAATGACTCAGAGGAGGATTCTCATGTGTGGTTATCTCATCAGTTTTTGAAGAGCCCTCTTCCTCTTGGATAAGAGGTTGTAAGTATGTAAGTTTTAAAAATTGTTTAGCCTCATTGGCATGGAGAACCTGTTTCAAGCCTTCTGGTTTGGGTATGGTACTGTGAGTGGTTTGCTTTTGGTGTCTGGGGTAGTAAATGGTTACACCTGAAAAAAAAATGAAAAAAAAATTATACCCAGGGAAATAATGTAAATTCTTAAATAACGTTCACATTTCAGGTACTTTGATCTGTGATTTTAGTGCTTATCTTAGCTTCATAGAATCTTACTAGTTTAGGGTTATCAATGTTTACTAGAGGAACAAACTGTCCAGAAATGTGAAACTGAAGAGCTGCCTCAAGTTCACTGCCTTCACAGTTATCAGTTTTACTACAAGGAGTGGAACAATAGGCACAGAAGTGGAAAGGTCAAAGTGTGCATATTTTTATTTGGGAACAGCACGGTCCAACAGTGGCAAAGTGATACAGCAAGTTTGAGGGGGATTCAGTGATCAAAAATTTGGAGTTAAATCTTGTTGCATTGCCTTGTGTATCAATTTTAAGTCTTTGAAGAAGCACTGAAAATGCAAATAGTGTTGATACACATTAGCATGCAAATTGCTCTAATTGCATGTGTTCTACTGTTGGCACCTAAATTAGAGAAATATGTAAGGAACTTGGAGTTCAGATTTCATTGTGGTGTCAGAACTGTGATGACATTTTCACACGTTAAATGAACACATAAACTATGATACACTGTGTGAAATATTTTTTCCAGTTGTGTAAATTTTTACTTTGATAAGAAGTGCCTGATGAAGTCAGTATCCATTAGACTCTCTTTGTTGATGTAGAAAATCTTACTTGGCAACAGAACTTGTAAAAGAAACTCTCCAAGGTTATGAACTGTGGAGAGTAACTATTACTGTCCCTTGAGACTTTTTCTAATTTAAATATTTATGGTTGTAAAATAGCTTATTATTGGGGTGGGATTTTTTCAGGTCTGTGTGTACAGGTTCTTCAGATTCCTAAACTGGTAGTGAACTACTTATGACTGCTGTAAGAGAGCCCAAGTGTGTTTACCTCAAACACAAGCATTTGCAATGCTGCCAACCTGTTCAGCAGGACTGCAATTGCAAACTGTTCAGCACTTCTGTTTTTCTTTTTCTGCATGTATTCACAGCACTTTCTGAAGGCTCAAAAAATAAATAGTGTGCCAAAGGATGCAATGTGTTAGCTGAGTTTTGCTAGTGTCACTGAAAGTCTGAACACAAGTTGAGACAGTTCCTCACTAACCCTAGTGGTGGTAATCAGTTTGTGCTAACATGCATGTCAACTGGGAGGGTCACATAAATTTATATTTTTAAGATTATAGTCATGACAGGAAGTCTGTCAACATTTTATTTTGTGGGCAGGAAAGGCAGTGCTCTGATCTTGAATTCAGTTTTTCTGCTTTATTCTCTCCTCACACATAAAGATTTCCTTTGCTCAGCTTTAATAGAGTTATATTCTTTGTTATAAAATAGCTGATTTGGGCCTCTCGTTCTTGTGTCTTAAGACAAGGAGGTACCAATATAAAAAAATCTAATTAGAAAGATGATGTTCTCTCTATAGTTATGGTCACTGAATGGGATTTTCATTTCACTTCCAGAGGTTCTTAGGAAAGGAAATGTTACTTAAGAGTGAGTCACCACTGAGATAAAGATGTTAGTGCTCTCCCACGGAATATTCTTGTTGACTGTCTCCTTTGGGGAATCTGTTTGTCAGGAGTTGGAGCAATAATACTTCCATTTATCTTTGAATCCTCTTTTATTGCCTTGTTTCACAAAGTCCCTGTAGTAGTCCTGTCTTTGAAGCAAGGACTACCAATTAGATTTTACCAATCCACCTCACTGCTCAATGAAAAGTCTGTTGCACTCAGTGCACACATAAGTAATTTCCTCTTTAAGTTTACTGTACTGATTACACTACATTTCCATCTTCTCAGTCCATGGGTGTTGTTTGCAAATACCTGACCAGTGTTTTTGCAGTTGTCTGGACAATTCTCTAGTCTCTTAAATAACCAAACCTATTTTGAATCGATGTTTGGACATCCAGAATCATGTTTCCCCAGTTTTCAACCTACTTTTTCCTATTTTATTCCTTTGCAATCCTCATGTTTATTTTAACTAGAGATATGGATCTTTTCTCCACATACTGTGGCTATAATGTTAAGTAAAATAACTTCAATAGTAATGAGTTCTAGTATGAATGCCAGAGGATGAAACTCTGAAATTTTAACTGTTCTTATGAGAATCTTAAAGGTTTTTGAATTGCATAGCTCTAGGAAATTATATTGCTCCAGCACCAACAAATACTTCTATGTATAAACTTTAAACTCCAACTAGAAGAGAAGCAAATATTATACCCTATTCAGATTATATGGGGAAGCCTGAAACCTGATGACATCTATGGTTTTATGTGATTGATTTTATCCATGGTTGAGTATGATCTAGAAGAGACTAGAATGGAGATACTAGAAGCTCTGCTAGTATGATTTGCTTTATGATAGTTCTAGAAGCTGGGCTTTTTTTAGTATCTGTAAATGAAATGGTAGGTGGGCAAACTTGAGGTGAGAAATAACGAATGAGACCTTTCCATTGTCTCCAGTGTTTGAGTGGTTAAGCCATTAATAGTAGATGATTTTTTTTACTTCATGATGTTAATTTGTATTAAAAAAAAAAAAAAGAAGGCAGATAATTTTCCACAAAGAGATCTCATCTGACATCTTGAGTTAGCCAGGACTTACTGGGGTATTTCCCTTTTGATTGTCCATGATGTTATTCAGATTGTTTTTGCTACTTGGTGTTTATTGAAGGAGGTATCCTCTTTGTCTTGGAAATCATGTGTTGGTCCCTGTGTTACTATTTATCTTTCTTGGAAATTGTATGTTGGTCCCTATGTTATTACTTTATTTTCTTGGAAATCATGTGTGTGTCCCTGTGTTGCTCCTTATGTTACTATTTCTTTCTCTTGGAAATTATGTGTTGGTTTCCATAAAGAGACAAGTATTTCCTGAGAACATGCAGCTTTGCCATGAGCTCTCCTTTCACTCTTTCAGGTACATACTGCTTTGTTTTCAGCATAGTTACTATTTTCATACATCCAAACATCAAATTATTCTCTTTCAGAAGCAGTCTGAGCATGGACTATCTAAAATAACAGGAAGGAAGTGTAAGACACTGCTGCCAGCCAGACACGGTTTTGTTGTGAGTGAGGTTCTGCTGGAGCTCTGGGGTTCAGGTTTGAAGGCAGCTTTGCACCTCCTGGAGGTTCTGGTGCTACTCTTGGGTTTTGATCTGGAGCATGGTTGTTTCCTTCCTTTTCTGCAGGCAATAGAACACACCTGAAGGAAGCTGAGGGAGACTGCTGCTGGGAGAAACACTTCTGCAATTGTTCTCTTACTTTCTGTGTATTGTCCATGCATCAGTATTCCCTCTCTGCCTTGTACCAAGTGTAAATGAAAGGCAGAACTAACCTTTCTCTGTACAGCACCCTGCAGAGGGGACTTCTGTTCTGTGGCAAAGCTTTCCATGTGTTGTGCTGTATAAATAGTTACGTGGTGGTGCTGGTGACTGGGCTTCTCACAGCACCTCCCAAGCCATCTGCAAGTCATTTCTAACTAGAATGAGCCATTTATGCTAGAGGTGCTCAAAACTGAACTTTTCTGCTGGGTGCCCAAAGTAAAGAGGAACTGAAAAGGGATCTGCAAAAATTAATTCTGACTTCTCAAGTTGTATGGGTGCTTGGTAAAATGCAGCCAAAGTACCAAGTTTGGATGGGAATATTAGTTGCATCATAAGATAAATGATTAAATACTTGTTTTGGAAAAGCACTACAAACACGTGGATGTAGTACAAGGTTTTATTGTTTTAGCCTGTTCTTCACTGGACTTGTAAAATGAATAAGGTGACATAAAGCAGTCAAATTGCATAATGTTCTTTATTGTAGAAACCACTATTTTTTATGGGAAGCATGCTGAAAATATCTTTCCATATGCAAATGTTTTGGCTAATTTTTCTCTGTCAGCAGCACAGTAAGCCTTGTAGTGATTGTTGTAAAAAAGGAAGTAAGAGAAACTTGAGAGTCAATAAATTTACATAGAGTAATTCTGAAAATACTCTGGGAATTCCAGAACACACTTTTTTCCTGTGGTACTTGGGTGTTACTGGGGCATATTGAGAGTTGTTTCAGTTGATCATGTAGTTCCTGTGTATTTTTTCTGTCACTCTTACCTTGCCTGATGTCCTGGCTGCACATAATGTAAATTTACAGAAGTGGCAAGCCAGGCTTCAGATCACAGCCGTGTGTGGAAGTGTGTAATAAAATGTCCATGCAATAGAATGTGTATATAAGCAAAATATCTTTTTTTTTTGGATGTATCTACTAAGAAAGAAGTTAAATGGATTCTCATCAGATAGCACTGTTTAAAATACTTGGCTAAAGTCATACTTCAAGAGGGATGATTTTAGTGAAGTTAGCATTTGAAGATAGTGCATGAAACTGGAAAACATTCTCAAAGTAGTTTTGACTAAGATGTGCAAGAGATAGTGCTTCAGGCATTTATTATTATTTTAAATACTGATACTGTCTGGTTTTGTAAAGGTAGTGTATGCATGCAGATTTGGAAAAGCAGACCCCGTTTGCTGACGTTCCTTGACTTAGAACCAATTGCTCTTTGCTGTGACATGCAGGCAAAACAAAATGTGCTAAGGGAGAAGGAGTGTTATTGAACAGTGTAATGCCAACAAGTGTCATGTGTTTTACAGTGTCTGCTCCTGTGTGAGTGCCATCCCAGGATGAGAGAGGACAGAAGGGGACTGGGAAGAGAACAGGACAGGAGGTGATACTCAGGAACAGCTTCCCAGTTGAGGAGGCAGAGGAGGTCTCACTCTTCAACTGTCTGCTTGTTTTACTGACTTCTCTAGTGGGCCCTCCAAAAGTACAGGCATTTAAATTCCATATTGGCAGGTGACTGAAACGTGTGTGGTTTATCTGAGAGCACTGCATGACTGCTCTCTGTGTTGAAGCTGGTACTGCTAACTGATGAGACTGTGGTACCAGGAAATGAAACATGTCCGTGGGTTTGGAGCTGACTGATGGCAGGATATGAATGAGGCATGCTGAAGAAGTCCCTTCAGATTTTACTTTTTTTATCCTTCCAGAATTAGGTCTTTAGAGAGGAAGTAACTAGAATATTTGGATGAGAAGAAGAGTAAGTTGATGGCTACAGCTGCAGAGGAAAGAATGTTCAGGCTTTAGTTCTTGCACATCTGCCTGACCTCCTCATCTTCCCAGCTGCATCCTGGCTCTCTGGAGGCATACCCAAATGTCACCAGCAGCCACAAGCAGAAGACCTCTCACCAGCTTGCTTCTGCATCTTTCACTGTGGCAGCAGAGGAAGGAAGGACAGCCTGCAGCTGTTCTATCCAGAGAGACCAGCAAGGGAGCAGGGGCTGCCTGCTGCAAGCAGCTCTGCAGATGTGCACATCTGCTTTGATGGTGGTGCTGGGTTCGTTTGCTGTTCCTGCTCTACACATAACAAATGACAGCCCTTCAGGAGGCTGTTTAAGATGCTGTGTTATAATAAAGCAAGATTCAGTGCTTTGGGGTGACTCAGCTTGCAGTGACGCTGTGTATGCTCTCCTTGGCTGTTGTGACAGCATTAGTCTTTGCACCTCTTGGGGAAAACTAATAAAATTCACCAGAAAGTAATCTAAGCCCTTTAAATTTTAACTTGAGTGAGCCTGTGTTCTCAGAAAGGGTGATAATTAATATATGTAGCTACTCATTTCCTCCTCATCTAGTACTGTGTGTCTTTAGTCAGCCTTTTGGCTAAGCTTTCTTATTAAATATTTGAATTGGAGTTTGCAAACAGAAATGCAGACTTTTTTTCTAACACAGAATATTACTAGCGATTGAAGATCAGAGGTAGAGCATGGGAGGTATCTGCAGGTTTTGTTTTAATATTTTGTGTTTTATACTGTTGGGAGCAGTTTTGCACAAAATTAACCTGGGTAAAGAGATGATTAAGAGGTTAAGCTACTAAATTTGTTGTTTAAACAGGTATCTGAAGGTTCATGCACACATGTGATCTGATTCTTTTAAAAATATTTTTTCTTTTTCCCAGACTTCCTGAGCATGTTATCTTCATTCCAGTGATGCTTGCTGATGCTCAGCATCTTGGGAAAATACTTTTCTAATAACTGTTTTAATAAATGACAAATTCATCTGTGTTAATAATGTCCCTGAAATAAATGAATATTGTTCCAGGCTGACTCTGTATTAAAATGGTATTATTTAATGTCAAATTGCTGGAACCCGGCAGCCAAGGCTTACCAAAAACACATCCATGGCTTTTTTGGGGTTGGCTCGCCATTAATGATAAAGAATTAGATTTTTTACTTGAGCCTTTGTAAAATTTTCATTACATCTTAAATATCTCCTCGGTTATAATTGAGGAAAGAAGTTTCTTCTGAGTTAGGCAGAGGAAGTCAGCTTTTTCTTGTTAAGTCTGATGATTAGCTGAAGTCATTCAGACACTGAAATTTTAATTTCCTATGGAAATGTTAATAATGGTGTGTTTGAGTCATAACATCATTAAATCTAATTCCAGACAACATTACTCTTAGGAAAATGAGTGAAGTAAATAATGCATAGTGAGGCAAGGTCTGCCAGTGCTGTCTAAAAGCAGGTGGCAGAGGCAGGTGGTGGTTTTTGTTTGCTTCTCTTACCTCTTGTGCAAGGGGGAAGGGGTTCTAGAAAATAAGTGAGGAGTGCAAAACAGAGCAGAGGTAAAATGCCTTTTTCTATGTTTTCATACAAAACCTGTTCACTTTTGTTCATGTGTTGTCTCATATTCAGCTGTAATCAGAAAATGGAACCCTTGTGAAGAAAATACATTGGAAATTATTTTGAGGCATTAAGTGGGTATGATTGATGGGTGCTGCAAAATGTGTTCATAGGAATCTTTTTTTTCTCCTCTGTGTGAAATGAGGAAGAGATGGTTGATGGTGGAAGTTCCTGAAATTCTTGGATATGCCAACTTAGTGATGTTACAGATATTTCAGCTGTACACTAATATAATCTAGTAGCATCCTCTGTTGATGTACCAATGGGATGAATGGGAAAAATGGGAACTGATGCTTGCATTATATTGAATTGCTGAATAGGCCAATACTGGAAAATCATTTTATATTGTACTTAATATGTGATCTGAGGAGGCTGTTTGCCTGCAAAATGCCAACTATTCATTTAAATTCTCTTTGTGATGTAAGTTGTTAGACTTGGTGTGTAAAAACTTTTTTATCATTTCATAGTCTGTCAAAAATTACTTGTGGAGAAAAATTAGTCCAGTTAATGTTTTTTATCAGGCCTTAGTTTTTGAAAATACAACTGAAAACTTTTTACATAGGTGAAAGACATGAACTGTATAGAACTGATAGGAGACATCTTTTGCTTGCAACCCAAATTCTTCTTTGCTATGTACTTAATTTGATAATTTCTTTTTTATAGGTACTAGAAAAAAACATTTTTTTGGTGTAATTTATTACCATTAGCAAAAATATAGAACTGTAAATTTTTGCTTTTTTGGTCAACTTTATTTTCTGGCAGGCCATGTCATCCTGCACAATGCCTTTTAATCCCTTTATAAGATTTTCACTGACAAGTTCAGCTCTTGGATACTTGAGCAAGCTTTGGATGGGAATTATGCCTGTGTAGGTCAGTAGCTGCTCATAATTTTCACAGTGGTGTTATCTAAAGCACCTTATTGGTTCTGGGTCTACAGATTTGTGTAAAGCTTGTTTACCTTGTATAAGTTTAAAACATTTTCCAGTTTACTGCAGGGAAACCTGTAGTAAGGCTTTGCTCTACAGCATAACCCCAACCACTTCTTGCTGCAGATGTTTTAATTTTCCAGAAGTTCCTTTTTTGCTCCTTTTTATTGTGAAGGAATTTTATGTAGCAGCATGGCAGTGTGCTGTTACTGATTGACGTTGAGATGACATCAGAACGTCACCTCTCATTTTTAGAGTTCTTACAGGAGTAACAGAATGCAAATGGAAATTGCAGCTTCTCAGGATGGGAGCATAGCACAGCAAGGTGTCTGTGGACAGTGTGTGATTCACTGGATTTGTAATATTATTTTCCCTTCTGATTTTGAACAGGTGATTAAAAATCAAAGTGCTCCAGTTGAAAAACAGCTATGTCTGATTTACTTCACAGAACTTATTTGCAAAATACTTTGAATTCTCCTAAGAGAAAGCGAAGGTTATTAGCATGCTGAAGCCCAAATATTGCTTTCCTAAATTTGAATAAAACAGTATGAAAATGCAAGAATAACTTGGTCTCGTTGACCTCTCATTTTCTTAGTTCTAATTTTTCTTTTTTGCATGTGAATAGCAGCAAGGTATGTTTTAATAATGTTTTCTTCTGAGACTTTGAGTGTGTGTAGTTCCTTAGATAATTTGGAAAAACAGTATAACTCTTCCAGCATTTCTCTAAAAGTACACTTCTCTACTAACAAATCTTTGTTGCTCTCTCACAAGTAATTTATGTATCATGTCTCACGATGCCAATGGTTTTTAACAATCTGGTTTATTTCATGTAATTTTAAAAACCCTGCCTGTTGTCAGACATATAAAACAAGTATACAGTTTTAATTCTTGTATATTTAATGGAAATTGAAGACACACTCTTGGGTTGTAATGCAAAAATTAAAATAGAAACTTTTCTCTACATGGTCACTCTGTGCATGCATTAGGGAGGACATAGTGGAAGGTGCAATAAATAATTTTGAGATAAATTGGGAGGACACAGAATACTTACCCATTTTAAGTCACATCTTGAGTCAACCAAAGAAACAGTGCTTAGGATGGAGAAAACCTAATGGAAACTTGTAGACACGTGATTTGGCCAGGGATGGGCAGGCTTTGAGTTGTTAGATTTAGCCTGCAGTCCTTGTTCAATGGCTTTGAGAAGCTGCAGGTATTTCAGCTTACACAGGCCCTGCTCATTCAGCAGAGCTGACTTCTGGCAGAGCACAAGGGGAGGAAGCTCCAAGGAAACTCCATTTTCTCCCACTGGGGGCTGAAATGCTAAGAGGGAGAAGATCTCCAATTGCTAAATCTTCTAATCAGTATTTTTGCTTTAGCAGAAGTAGTTCTAGATTTAGAGTAGTTCTAGAAACATGATCTGATTCAATATTTAAGTTTTGATAGATGCCATTATTTACAACCAGCAGTACTGCTGTTGTGAGTTTGGGAGTGAGCATACATAGTATGTATTTTGTTTGTATATATTGTTTGACTGAACACTTTTTTTGATGAAGAATTTTTTACATGGGTAATTGTTGAGCAGGATTGAATGCTGACCTCTGCTGGCATTGAATTTATAAGCAAACTGTAATCTAGGGACACTTTTAAAAAAAGAAAATGACTTCGAGTAAAACCTGCTGGCCTTAGTGCAGGGGCCCAAACAAAAGGGTGGTTCTGTCCTTTGAGACTCTCCTGCCACTGGCCTGTTCAGGTAGGTAGAGCCAGACAGTGCTAGGGAAAAAAACAAAATATTTTGTTCATGGACACATCTTACATGCTGTTTATTGTTCAAATTCTGCTTTGAATTTAGACTTCTGTTTCTTAAACTATATCCCTACAACCTTTGAATCATCCACAGATTATCTTTACAGATGAATTAATTCAATTTCATTACGCAGGATTTATGTTTACAGCTCTCTTATAAAGGAGCACAGTAGAATTGCTTCTACTTGGCAGAATTTAGAGGCAGCAATGCTGAAATTGTGCTTTGGGTGCCCGAGCAGAAATGCCTCTTTGCCTGGTTTCCAAGAGGTGGTCAGCATTTTGGTGGAGAGCTTTGCAGCACATTGGAGGGACATCCACCTGCAGCTGGTGAGGTCTCAGCATGCCTGGGAAGCAGATCAGAGTTTATTAGTTTTACAGACAGAAAAAGGAGGAGCAGCACAACCTACCTGCTTGGTGTGGTGACCTCCTGAGTGTCACAGGGGCTGTGTGGGCAAAGTTCCAGTGTCCCTCTGTCAGCTGGCTGCATTTCTTAGTTACTGGCCTGGATGTTGCTATTTCCAGTGTTACTTTGGGAAAGAAAGCTGGAACGGAGGTGGTGCATTGTTCCTGAGGGTTTGCTGGAGGAGCCAAGCTGAGCACCAAGGCAGTGGAGTGATGCCACTGAAGGGGACATGTCCAGAGTCCCTGCTCCCCCCTGTGTCACCACTTCCTTTCTGGGGTTTTGTGTTGCTGAAATGGTTCCTGAGGTATTAGAAAGTCTTTTTTCCCAGCCCTGTGACCAAAGAAGAAGTTCAGATTCCTCAGTTCTGCTTTTCAAGGTTGTTTATTTTCTCTTTTCTGTTACATTCTTTCTCTGACCTGCTGTGGTCTGTCAGCAGATTGGTTTGTGGCACAGTCCCTGCCCTTGGGGTGGTGTTGGCTTTTTATACTAAGAACTACATGTACTTTATTTACAATAATTTTCCAATACCTACCACCTATGTTAGACAGTCTGTCTCTACTCTAAACCAATCCAAAATGCCACCATCACAGCAGAAGATGGAGGACAAGAAGAAGGAGAAAGACAGGACATGCCCAGATTCCTCCATCTTGCCTCCTGAACCCTCACTCTGAAAACCCCAAAATTCTACTTTTTCACCCTGTGACAAATTCACTATCATCCTATTCAAACCCTCGTGGCTTGTAACTCCTCACACAAGGTTGGTAATTGTTTCCATGGGCTAAAATCAAAGGCACAGGTGTTTGTGACTCTGTGCCAAGGTCTCTGAGCCCCCTGCCAGGGTCCTCCAGGGCAGCCAGAGGAATGTTCTGGGTCCCAAAACTCCCTGAGCTCCTGTCCCTCTCTGCCCCCTGCACATGAGTTGAACACACTCCCATGCCAGAAAAAAAATGCAGCTTTTTCTCTGTTTCTCTTTTTTTGGGCCATGTTGCTGAGTTTAATTGGCTTGTGAAAGCACACAGTAAACACCTGTGCTGAGAGAAATTAACTGCAAGAGGGAAAACACACAGGAGAAAATAATGCTTAATTACTCCTACACCTACAACTTCACATCTTGTGCGACTTGGTAGTCCAACTGATTGGTCTAGTACCAATGTTAGGTAAGTTGTCCCTCTTTGTCTTTGCTGTGAGAAGATGACATGTGCCTGTTCTGAGTTACAGCTTTTTCACCTGCTAAAACCTCATGTTAAATACTGAGATTTGTAGGTTCTAGTGTAGTTCTGAAGGAAACGTGCTTTAATTTAAAAATATTTCTTAAGTGCAATATTCATGCTCATTTTAACCCTCAAGAGCCTTACCTCTTCCTCCAATTTCTTCCAGGCCTAAAATAAAACTCAGGTTCTTAGATCAGATGAGAATAATTAACACATCCTTTTCCAGGATCCTGCACTTGCAGCTTTGGCATCATAGTCTGGCACAAAAGTTTTACTTGGAAATCTTAACAAGTTTTTGGAGGTCTATGTGAATATCAATAGAAGAATCTTTCACCCAGGAATATCTTCCTGTTGTTTTCACTGCCAAACTTGAAAATCCCATTACTGTTTAGTGCAATGGTAGAATTGTTCAAATTTAAAAATCTAACTACAGGGGTTTTTTTCTTCCCAGAACAAGGAGATGGCTGAAGACATTTTGTCACTCTTTGCCACCCCCTTCCATCAGCTTCCAACTTCCAACACAGAAAAAATTTCAGCCTTCAACTGTTCAAATCAGCCAGGACTCTTAAGTGACAGAAAACAGGATTTTTGATGGTAGATATTTTTATTAATAGTAAATAATGCTACTTGAGCATCTTAAAAACAAAAACAAACCAGATTTAGAATGTGCTTCTTCAGCCTCAAACTGTACAAAGCATTATTTGTACTTTGATTTTTTGAGATGTTGATCTGAAATGGAGTTAAAACAGTGCTTCTGAAAGTCTCCCTTTCAAAAAGCCTACTTGAGCACTTGTGTCACTATCTACTTTTGGTCATCTAAATTTAAAACAAGACTTTTGCTAAGAAGGTCAGTGTAAGTACTTTCCTTTTGATCTTGCATCCTTGTGGGTGCCTGGGTAGTTGTGTAGGAAAGTTTTCCTGAATGAGTCAGTGCACTGAGTCATAGCATGAAGCCTGTAGTGCTGCAGACTAACTAATTGGTAACAGTCTCAAATGTAATTAAAGCACAGTTGTCAGCTCTGGGTTACTGACTGCCATCCCACTGAAGTATTTTGGTTTTAGCAACTTGGATTAATTGTTCTTTGCTGTTAAAGTTTGTGTGGTGTTAGATGTTTCTGTTGAATAGACCTGTTGTTGCCATTATCTTTTACTATCCTCTCTGATTTTTATAGTACTCAGTTTGGATTTTTTCTCTGTTAGGTCACATATTCAGTAATTATGCTTTTTACCATGCCTGTGCACTTACAGATGTTTAGAATCCTTTGAGGACCTTTTAAACTTTTAGTCATTAAGAAGTGTCCTATTAGTACTGATTAATGTTTCCTCACTATTCCTAAACTCTTTAAAGCATCATTCAAAGCTTTTTAAAAATCAAACTTAAAAATAAATATATTTTCTGTGTTGTCTTGCCAATTACGTTTTCAGTGTTGGTAATTTTCATGTGTGGTGCTCATCTTGTGTTGTGCCCTGGTTTATAATAATAAATGGGTTTTTTTGTCCATGTGTGAGCCCACCATTCCCAGGTAATGAGCAGTGTTTTCCAGTAGCATTTGAGCCTTTCTTCTCCTGTTCTTCAGTTCCTTTTTGTGTGTGGGGGTTTTTACCACCATGCAGCTTGAGGCAAAGGGCTGGATGGGGCACATAGGACAACAGGACATGTCTTGAAGCTGTTTCATTGAGGAAAATAAAACTACCTTAAAGCATTGGGAGGAAAGCAAGGTTTGATTTTATTTTGTTTGGGGTTTTGTTTGTTTGTTTTTTTTTGTTTGGTCATTTGCATTATTAGAGAAAACAAACCTTGCAGGCTTTGTGCAGGACTCCTGCATGTCCCCACTGAGAGCAGAGGAGTGACAACACAAATGGCTGGTTGCAGCTGAGTTTATTTCTAGAAGCTATTGAGACAATAATTTTGATCTGTAAGAAAGGCCTGTATGACTTCCATAGGTGATGAATGCTGAAGGTGGGATGGTGAACAAAGGCCTCTTTAGAGATTGGAGGAGGTGGAAGATACTTTGATGATAAATTCTTCTTCTCTTGAACAGTTTTTCTTCTCACTGAAGCTCTGTAGATGGAAGGACACTGCTGAGTCACAGGAGCATCAGTGCCACAGCACTGGTTCACGTCAGGAGTGCACCTGGCCAGGTGTCCAGTTCCTGACATTCCAAAATTCCATTGCTGCAGGTGCTGATGGAAGCCTGAAAGAAGGGGAAGGGAGAGAATGATTATTTTCTATTCCTGGTGCTACCTTCACCTGACTACAGTCATGGAAGGACTCCCTTGGAGGGGAAGGCTGGGGGTTGGCTTGTATAATAGCATTTGTGGGCACAGAGTTTGTGGTGATTGAGAATGGGGCTGAGTAAATAAAAAGCAAGTATTTGAAGTATTTTAATTATTTAAATTTCTTTTAATACTTTAATAGACTGCAGGTCTGCACAGTGTGGGTTTAGTGTTGGTTAATTACTAGTGCACTCACTAGAATGCAGTTGTGGGCACAGAGTTTGGGGTGATTGGAGTGGGGCTGTGGCTGATCCCCAATTGTCTCCAGCTGTGCAGGACAGGTGAATGCTGTTGAAGGTGAGGAGCCATGGAGTGCCCAGGGGTGCTGAGCAATCACACAGGGAGCATACAGGTGCAGGGCATCAACAGGAGGGCATAAAAGGCTGGGCTGAAGAACCAAAAGAGCAGCCACTTGCAGCCTCCTGAAGAGGTGAGGTGTTATTTTTATAAGCTGAAGCTTTCTGAAGTTTTCTGGTGTGCATTGTGGCCCTCTTGCCTGTGACATGTGCTGGGACAATCACTGGCACTGTGTTTTTTCTACTTCCATCTCTCTACAGAGTGTGTTACGTACTGGACTTCTCTCCACATTATTCACGGTTTCAATATTTGCATGAAAGGCACTTTTTTTATTTGTTCTAACTTGATGCTTGATAATATCATCAAGTTCCCTGAGCTCTTTTATTTTGAGATAAGTGAATCATACCATCTGCTGCAGCTGTATAAAAACAATTTTAATAGTCCTCCACAGAAAACTGCTGGAGCCTTTGGATGTTTTATTGGAGCAGAGAGATGTTTCCTAAGGGAATTCTTTTCCACATTTCCTACTTTCTTGTCCTCATCTAAGCCTGGTTTCATATAAAGCAGCAGTGATGGAAGGTGTTCTGCTCTCTCCTGAAATGATCAGTTGGCTCTGAAATTTGTTCTTTGAATGTGATTTTATTGTTTTTCTGGACTGGAGATTTTCCCCATACCAACTTTCTCCTAGGAGTGTGAGCCTTACTGGTGCAGTTCTTTTTCAGCCTCCCTCCTTTCTAAATGATTTCCTCCTTCCTGCATTTTTCCTTTGTTATCTTTATCTTGGTTTTATCTGGTTTTGCTCCTTTTCTAACAGGTTTTTATGTTTCCATAATTTAGTTTTATTCTCTATTAAAGTGTTTAGTATTTTGATTTTGCATGTTAGCTACATTTTAAAAACTAAATTTTTGAGTAGTTTTAGGGCTGTAACTCTGTCATGTAGGTATTAGTTCTATTTCATCAGTTGTGAAGAAGCTTAGATGTTTTGAATATGGCCACCAAAATCATATTTATCCGAGAGACTAGCAATAGAATTAGTTCTTGAAGAGTAAAATGCAGCATATTTCAAAGCATCTTTTTCAATTTGAAAGAAAACAGTAAAGATTTAAAGCAAAGCATTCACCTGAGGAGGATAAAGCTCTACTTGGAAGTATTCTGTTTCTAGGTAAAATCAGATAAGTTTAGCTGAAATGGAAGAGTTTTTTTTTTCCTTGCTCTGTGTAGGAGATTTAAGAGAAGATTGCTGTGGTGGAAAGTTGTAGCTTGGATTTTGAATTTAGTAATTTGGGAACTGTTGTATTGTGGTTTGTACAGTAGTACAAGCTATAGTAGTACTTTTGGTGATAAAGTTGATTACTTTGTAAAATATTACTCATGTAATCCTGGCAATAGAGTTAAAAGTGGTGATAATTCCTTATTTGTTCTCATCCCATTTCTCACACACCATTAGCACATATGTTTTTTTGGTTTTAGCACTTCAAAATTCTTTGGATTAGGCAGAATTTGCTTGGCAGAATCAGTCTGGTCTGAGCTGGAGTACTGGAGATAAAGAAACAAGATTCCTCACCTGTTAATGGGATTTTTGTATCTCAGTACAAAAGTCTGGAAAATCTCATCAGTAGTGGGATTGTCATTTGCTTTAGGTGGAGTAACTTTTCAGGAGTGTTTATGTACACTAATTAACAAACAATGTTTTTTGAGTTGTGTGGGACAATGCTTTCTTCATAACACCACCAAATTAATGGTGATGAAGTACTTAGTAGAACACTTGAGTGTTCAGAGGTTGTGTTCTGTGTACAGGGACATATTGCATGTCACAGCCAGTGGTTTTGCCTTGCTGTGGCCAATGGATTGCTTTTACAAATTTACAAATGTTGTACAAAATTTCCAGTGGGTTACTTTGTTCTTCCAGGCAGGAAGGGAAAAAATTTAAATAACCAAGTGGCATCAGCAGCACCAGTCTTGGAAGTATTTGTTAGTCTTTTATCTGCTGGTGGAGAGAATAATTAGAGACTCAAGACTTCATTTCAGCAAAGGTTATAAAAAATTCTGTCTTGTTGACCTGGCTCTGAGTGGGCACGAATAAGTGCTCAGAACCTGGCATTTGGAAAATCCAGAAGATAAATTTTCACACCTACTAGGGCATGAAACAATTAAGGTACCAACTTTAGAATAGCTTCAAATACTGTAATAGTTAAAATAATTTATCAAACAGTCAATTGAGTACACTTGGAAACATATTGTTAGTCCTATGTTTTTTATGGTTCTGTAAAGCATTTTCCTATACATTTAGGAATGTCATTATTTTTGCTCAGCAAATCAGGTTGCTAGTTTTCTATTTGAGTAGCATATTAAAATATATCCATGCTGAAAGCAAAAGAGTGGAATTCAAGGGCCAAGTTCAAAAACAACAACAACATTGAAAGAAAAACAAGAAAAGCAATAATGGTGCTGGGTTTTGCATTAAGGCATTTAACCTTTCCATACAGAGATTTTTAGGGTGATGACATGTATTTAGAGTAGACATGACTATTCTTGAGTGGTTTCACTCATGGAGAGGAGGTGGAAGACAGCTCAGCTGGGTCAGCAGCCCCTCTGGTGTGCCCTCATTTGTGTGGTGCTGGTATAGGCAGGGTGCCTGAGTACATCCACCTGCATGAGGATGTTGTGTGTTCAGAATAGAAGAGTGCTCCCATCTTAAAATAAGCTTAATAACATAAGAAATTATGTGAAGTTCAATGGGGGAAAAATGTATCCCACTAAGATAAACTCTTAATCCTGTGTCCTGTTTGAGCTGTTAAATGTCTAACATGGATTAGAGCACACTTGGTGGCTCAGCTTCTGCTTGTTGACGAGATGATTTAAAACTATAATTATTTAATTATTCTCTTCTTGTGTAACTAACTTTTGGATGAAAATACAGGGTAAAGCTAACAGTTACAAAACTCACAGGCCCATCTATCTGTGCATGTTGATTCCAAGATAGTTAAATCAACACATTTAATTGCTTTGTGCTGAAGGATGCAACTGCTTATCTGTAATTGTGTGGAATTGATACTGTTATCTGCATGGTCTCCCCTACTCTGTAATATTCATTTGCTTGATCTTGAGTTAGATAACAGGTTTGTTTGAAAAGAACTGCATTCTGTGTGTGTGCAGATCATAAAGCAAGTTAGTTTTGCTAACGAGTAATTCCTTTGGTCTCTAATAAAGGATCATGGCATGCAAGCATCACCATAAAAAACTGTGTAAAACAACTTGTTTGCAGGCAATAAATATCAGATAAAGGATAGCAAGCAAGTTTACTGCATTTCTACTCTTCTTGTGGTAAAAGCTGTCTTATGTTCTGTGTGTTTGTAGGGATTTTTAGAGCAGTTTTTTACAGTAGGGTGTTCAGTGCCATTGGTCCCGTTTGTTGAGTTTTGCAGCACTGCTGTGTTACAACCAGCTGATTAAAATACTGCCTCTATCTAATTTGTGTAATTAGATGTAATCTTTCAGCCACTGGGAACCAACAGGTGTGAGCCAAAGCAGCTCCTCCTTGTGCAGCATGCTGCCACAGGCACTCTGTTGGTAAATAAAGTTTTATCAGAAAGGGGAATTTGCTCAGCTTTTGGTTCATGATAGCATCTCACTGTCACATGAAAACACAACCAATGAGCTTAACAGCCTCAGCCCAAAGTGTGATTTAATATGTTCTTAATCCATTTGTTTATGCTTTCTGTAACTCACGACTGAATATTTTTTTTAGAAAATAAATCCTCCACTCCAAGAATTTGCTTGTTTTCATCATGCCGTTGCATTCTGGGATTTCCACCACGGCTTTCTGCATTTAAGTGCACAGCTGGTGGAACTGAGGATGTTTTTGCCTTAAAATGGAAGCAAAGGGACCCTTGTTCAGATGGCAGATTGTGCATGCCTATTTTTGTTTTTTTTCCACTGGCTTACATCAACATTTTAAAGATATTTTATTGCTATAATTGCATTCTGCTCACTTTTTATGCCACTATTGAACCACCTGGGCAGTTTCCACGAGAGGCTGGGAATTCCTGGTCTCGGATTTTATGCTCTGAAGGGCCAAGTAATCAATAGATCACTTCTCTAATCAATAGATTATATGAAAACAAATATAAATATGAATATACTATATAGATTATACTGCATAGTTCTACAAGGTTTTTATTCTCAGTTTTTTTTGTCAGGGGTGATTGACAGTTTTTGTTTTGATTGCTGTATTAATGTAATAAAGGATATAAAAGCACATTACAAGTCCTGCTGTTCTCACTAGGAATTGAAGTCATGTTTGTGGTAGGAAATTAATCTGGTTTTAATTGCCTGTGAGCCTGAAGTATGTTCCTTTTTGTAAAGCTGATCTCACATAAATATAAATCAGTAACTGCCTGTTCTTTAATTATGTATTAGTGTATAGTATCTGCATGCTGGATGAGAATATGAGCATCTCCAGTTACAGTGTATTGGAGGTCATTAAATCTTCCCTGTTGGATGAAGTTTAGTAGCACTGCATTTCTAAATACTGAAAAATGAGCTGTGCTGCCACTTGTTTTAGAGTGTGACTGTGTTCAGCTGTAGTTAGTTACCTTATCAGTAAAGTTATAGGGCTTTTTTTACAATATGGTAAACAATTGCTGTAAAATATGCTATAGAGTTGCAAAAAAATATAAGGTCATTGTAAATTATTTTGAGATATTTTAATGCAAAATAAAGTGAGATATTTTAATGCAAAATAAAGTAAAGCCTTTGAAAATATTTGTTGGTTTTTCATAAATGTATGGCTGAATTCTACAATGGTGCAAAAATATTCTATGAGTTTTTGGCTAATGTAACCTGTATTCTTCCATGAGTTACAGAGAACGAAAATAAGTGGAGAGAGAAAAGAATTCATTGAGTTGGTTTTTGGAAAAACAGTTAAACTTATTGCATGAAATATGTTAAAATCAAATTGGAAATTATTCCCAAATTACTGCCTTTTGACTTTCTCTTGGAGAAGAATAATGTATTTGAAATTTATTTGAAAATATGTTGAGGTTTTTTGTTGTGTGGGTTTTTGGGAGTTTTTTTAATAGCCATTACTTAATCAGTAGGGAATGTTAAGTGAAATAATATTACTAAGAGAAAACTGTTTAGAATGTTTGGATGAGTAGATTTTTTTGATGATGAAGGGGAAATTACTCTTAGCAGCAACTTTGAGTCATAGTATAATTGAATTGGCAACTTTGTACAAATTATGATCTTGGATTTAGACTTCAGTAAAAATACATAATTTTTCAAGCAGAATGTGTTCTTCTGGAGAGACCCGTGTGTGAGGGTTGGGATTGTTTTTGTGTGTTTGAGATTTTCTTTTTTAATTGGTTGGAGCTTTATTACTCTCTTGCATTTCAAATAAATTGAGAGTTGTTAGAAGAACTAATAATGATGATTAAAATAATAAATAAATAGTAAACAGTTATTTTTATAGTAATTATTTAGAATAAAGGTAATTTTTAGCTATTGGCAGGAGAATATTTGTGAGGTTTGTACCCACTGTGGGTTTTTAAGCATGCTGGCCTGATCAGAGCTGTAAGCTGAGTCCAGCCATGAACTTGAGTTGACAGAAAAAAGACTCCGTGTGTCTTTCAGAGGAAAAGTGATCCCACTTCCATTAGTCTCTCTCCAATGGATTGTTTGTTCCCATAATGAGGTGTCCCACAGCCAACACTGAGCTCTGTGTAACTGAGCTGCTGTCAGTCCCTTTACCTGGCTGTGACTTTGCACTGGCTCTGCAATTAATAGCTTTGGGGTTTTTTGGGTTTGGAAGTGTTCACTTACCTAGGTTTTTAAATAATTGCTTTTTATTTTATTTTTATTCATACATAAATATGTTCACAGCAACCTAAGGGAGTGGTTCAAATTTCCTTTTGTGCCAAGTTCTTTTATTTGCTGCACACACTGACCATCACAGTTTGTTCAGAAATAATTGTGAGCAACTTAAAATGCAAAAGGATGCCTGAAATAGAATCTATGTGAGGAGATTTGGAATGGTTCCCTTTTTATCTCTGACAGAATTGTACCTTGAAGTTATTATACAATTAAAATTTAGCTTCCTGTTGGTTATTACAATTTTCTGGACTTGTTCAGAGCATATGCTAAGAAAAGACAGTCCCATTTTTTTTTTCTTTTTCTTTTCTGGTATATTTGGCCAAGATCTGTCCAAACTGCTCCAAGACATGTGGCTTCAAAAGTGATAAGCTGCAGAACCAAGATTTTCTGCGTGTATCTCACATAATAATTTTAGACTCGCGTGTTTTGCTGCGCTTTGCAAAAACTGATAGTGAGATTTCTTTGAAAAAGCTTGCAGTCCATATAACAAAGAAGGTGAAATGGTGACTCTGATTTAGTGGGAAATTATGGACAGAATTATGGGCAGAATTATGTGTAGTGCACGTATAGTACTGTAAGAAATGCACATGTTGAATATGTGGTAAATGTTTAGGAGATTTTTTTTTCTTTAATGTGAGAAACTTGATTGTTCAATTGCTGTTTTCAGCATATCTGAACAATACTTTTGACATGTTTGCCATGTCAGAGAGCTCCAGCTTCAATAATATATTATAAATATATCCATCATATACTATATACGATATATTATATTATATTATATTATATTATATTATATTATATTATATTATATTATATTATATTATATTATATTTTGCTGACATATATGTGGGTGTATATATATGTGTATATATATAATATATATATAATATTTTATACATATTATATATATAATGCTGACATATGTGTATGTATATATGTACACTGAGATATTTTATATATTTTAATATATATATATACTTCTATATATATAATCAGCAGTTTGTGGAAATCTGGATTGTAGCTTTGAGTTGTGCATGCCTTGGAGGTGACCTGGAGAAAAAGGACAGGAGAAATGTAGTGTTCATTTTGTTGGTGAGCAACTTCAGCTGCAAATGAGGTTTAGATCAGCTATTAGGGTGAAAATACATAAACCTGATACTTCTGCTTTCATTTTAAACACTTAGCTACAGAACAAGGTTTTTTTCCTTTCATTAATTTTTCGTGAAAATCTCTGAATTAGAGCATTACATCCTCTGAGAATGTATTTTCTGTTAATTAAAACGCATTTTCTGCTGCCAGACATTGCCCCTTGAGCACTTGGCATCTCCCTGTGTACATCCTGCATAAACAAATGAGCCTTCAGCCACCCTGGGCAGAGAAGGTTAATATTGGCCCCATTGAATTGACCCCATTGAATTCATCCTAGGATGAATTCAAATTGAATTGAATTTATATTATTGATTTAATCATATGTTGAATTCAAATTTAACTCATCCGATTGAATTCATCCTGTGTGAATTCAAATTTAATTCATCATATTGAATTCATTCTATTGAACCTGTGTGCTTGTGCCCCAAAGCTCAGAAGTTCAGTGTGCTGTCCCCTGCTTGGCTTGATGGCCATAAAGACCCCATTTCTGCTCTTCCAGGGCTTTTGGAGTTGTGAATTTGGGTTTTTGGCGGTTGTGAATTAATTTGGACGAAATGGTTTTGTCTGCTTTTTCTTTGTTGATGTAGAAATATGGAATATATGTTGGGGTTTTTTTTTCCAGTCTTGTAAAAAGTGGAAAGAATGCCATTTTCAAAACAAATATGTTCTGCAAGTTTCTTGAAAATATACTGATTTCGTAATTGTATCGTCACATGGTACTTAAAATTACTGAACATGATGATTTTAGTGTTTGTTGGTAAGCATGTCCTGAACAGAACTCTCTTTCTACATCGTCTCCTTGTGCATTTCAAATAGCATTACAAAAGGGAATAATCATATTTTTCTGTTCCTAGAATTGTCATGTAGGATGTTGCTGCATGCAGTGACATGGGAGGTTTTTTTCTGAAAAAAAATTTGGGTTCTCTGCCACTTGGACAATTATATTAAAATGAAAGCACTTCAATATCTCCATAGATTCCAGCTTTTTAAGGTGCATCATGGTGGTTTGATGATGTAATAAAGAAGTGGAATTAAAGAAAAACCTCAGCAATGTACAACTCCTTGTACCTTTTGGCCATCTCCCAAAGAATAGCTGTTAGAAAGGCCTGAATGAAATGTTAGTAACTGAATTTGGGTGAAAATTATGGATTTCAAAGCAACAGAACTTCTGTTCCTATCTGCTGCCATATAGACCTGATGTGTTTTAGGATGAAAAATCATTGCTCATCCACTGGAGCTGAAATTGGTCTTGAAGTTGGAAGAAAAGAGGTTGAAGTTTGGATATACTTTTCCTTACTCTTAGAAGGAAAAGATTATAGACTTCATTTGTCCTTTAGATTAATTTTCTCTCTGTGTTTATTGAAATATAGGTTCAGTGAGGTTGGTCTTGACAAAGGCCAGCACTAAACATTAATTCTCAATTTTGAGCTTCGCAGAAGGAAAATAAAATCCTGAGGGACTGAGAAGAGATTGCCTCTTCTCACAGTGGACTTTAAATATGTGCCCAAACAATAGTCTGTGTACTTTATTCAAGAAACACTGACAACGGTAACTATTTTTACCATGTCTCTATTCATACCTTTGCAGTGATTAGTTGTGAAAGATGTAATAATAAAAGGATAAAGCAGATCAACTGTTTCTTGGGGAAAAAAAATCACTGCTAGAAAAAGTTCCTATAGAATTTGTTGTCAGTGCTCCCCACTTCAATTCAGCTCATTCTGCCTGGTGTATATTATTAAATAGTTGAGTGCCTTAAAATAGTAAGCTGTAGAAAACCCAAAGTGTTTGAACAAGAGGTCAGATGTCTTTTATTGCACTTAGAGTTGATATTTGGAAAATAAAGCAGAGTGGAAAACAAGTTGTGTTGTGACAATGACCAATTTCTGCTGTGAATACCAAGGAAATTCAGACAGCGAGTTTAGAGAACTTGACTCATCGTAGGAACATCAGAAAAATGAAGTAGCAAAAAGCATCTTGCAATGTGTTGATTGTTTTGTTTATATTGCTTTTCTGCTCTCAGGATTTTTTTTTCCCACAAAGAGATGGGATGCAAATAAAATAAGAACAAATACTTTGATGCAGACCAACAGTGGCTGGCAATGCAGTAATAAATATTTATTGTTAGCCTTAACAAACATCCTTGTATTTTGACCTTCTTTGCATTTTCAAGCAAATGCCAGCTCTCATTTCAAGTATGAAAAATTTATTATTGTGAAAAATGTTGGCTTTTCATCCCAGTGAGAAAGATCAGTAAAAACAGAGAGGAGCAATGTGGTCTAGCTTTGATTGACTTGGAATACACTAGTTGATGGTGGCTTTAATATGACAGAAATACTACAGAACCTATTTCTCTCATCGTGTTTTTGTGCACTTTGCTGTGTTACACTACTCGGTGTAATAATAATAATACTCATAGAAAAAAGATCATTTGCATGAATGCCAATTGCATTAGAGTCTCCATTTTATTTCTCTTTCTTCAGGCAGCAGTTTCCAGGTATTTCCTTTTCTTCTAGGGAGCTGAAATGTTAGGCAGCATAGCTTGGATGCTGGCTAGCTGTTCTTCAGTTTTTCCTTCATAGTATGTTTTAAATAAATCAGTACTCTGGTTGTGGGTGTTTTTTACAATCCTGTAAAAAGTGGTAAGAATGCCATTTTCAAAACAAATATGTTCTGCAAGTTTCTTGAAAATATACTAATTTTATCATTGATACAACTGAAACTATACTAATTTCATCATTGGTACAACTGAAAATGTACTCATTTCATCATTGATAGAACTGAAACTCTACTCTTCATAATTGCTAAAACTGAAAATACACTAATTTCATAATTGATATAACTTAAAATATATTAATTTAATCATTGCTAAAACTGAAAGTATACTCATTTCATCATTGCTAACACTGAAAATATGCTAATTTCATCATTGATACAACTGAAACTATACTAATTTCATCATTGATACAACTGAAACGATATTCATTTCATCATTGATGCAACTGAAACTATACTTATTTCATCATTGCTGAAACTGAAAATATACTAATTTCATCATTTTAAAACTGAAACTATACTAATTTTATCATTTTTGTTCTTTGCAACTCTTCTGGGAGATGAAACATGAGTGGTGGGGTGCTGGGGCTGTTTTCTCAGCTGTTGCAGCAGGGTTTGTGGCTGTATTTCCTTTCTCCCAGAACTGAGTTCTGGGTTTCTAGTTTGTGAGTTTTTCAAATAAATCTGGTTTCTGGGTTTCTGGTTTCTTCACTTGTGCAGCCCATTTTTGGGTGAAAATCCTCCATTAGACATGGATCACTGTTAAATTAAAATGTTCTCTATGGCATTCTGTGGTACTGGCTAAGGGTGGGATTCTTGCAAGCTAATTTTTCTTCTGCTCATATTTTAAACATGGCAATCATGTTGTTGGATGATTCTTATGAGCATTTCAGTTGGGAGGAGTACTGCAAAATGCTTTACTCACTGTGCTTGAATGGCTGCCATTCAATGAAATGTTTCTTTTAGGCAAGAAGGGGACAAATGCCAACAGCAGGAGCTTCAGAGAGGAGAGGAGTAATTGAGGGGCTGTCTCTTGTGGTTGTGTGTTAAACCATTGGATGAAGGATCAGCATTATCTGGGGAGGTGCTTTCGAGACTGATTTTTATTTATTTTAATTTTTATCAGAGAAAGAACTTGGAGGTAAAATGGTTTAGGTGACGGCACTTGCTGAAGGCGCCCAAGATGGTCACTGTCAATAAGGATTTTTAATTTTTATTTAATCGAAAAAGTGGATAAACAGGACTAGGGATTGAATAATATAAATAGAATTTAATAATCAAATTAAATCATTAATATAATTAATTAATATAATTAAATAATTTCTATTAATAGAATTTATAGAATTACATAAATTCTATTAATAGAATTAATAGTATTTAATACATTCAGTTAACAGAATTAATTAATAGAATTGATAGAACTAAATAAATTCTGTTAATAGAATTAAATAATTACACAGTGCAAGGTCACTTTTTGGGCAATAACAGCCTTTCTGGTTTTAGAATAAATTAATTCTGTGTATTGGAAAGAGCCATGGAAAATGCCTTATGTGTGCTTGCTTATCACCATGTGTTAATTATCTTTATCAAAATGTATTAATGAGCCAGAGAGGTTGCCTGGACAAAAAGAGAAATGGCAGGAGTTTGTCCCATGGGATGGGGAGAGAGAGGCTGCTTATGGGGCACTGATGCCCAGGACAGGAGGTTGTTTGGCCATGTCCTGTATCCTAATTCAGCATGTCTCAGGAGTTTTGTACAATTTGCCACAATCTTTTGGAGATACTGTCCAATATGTCAGAGTCCTCTTTCAGACAATGTCAGGGTTGTGAGAGGAAGAAAAAACACTTTTTGGAGTGCTTGAAGTAATTAGCGGAAAATGAAGTCATACATCTAAAGGATCCAATTACTTTAAAAAGAATATAAAGTTCTTGCCTTTAAAAAATAAAGAAAGAAGAGAGTGGAAAATACTGGAATTGTGAGCTTTTAAAAACCAGCATTATGATGATTCAATTTATGTGTCACGTTTGAGTCTCAATTTTGTGGAAGTTCTGCAATCTCATTTTGTTACACAGCAAAGCAAAAATAATCACAAAATCACAAAAGCTGTCAAGTGTTGTGGAGTAAACTTTATCACATGTGGAACATAATCATTACAGGAATTCCAAATCAGCCATAGAAAAATGAAATGCTTAAAAGGTCTTTATTATGAGAGCTTTTCTGTACCGAGTCTTGTATACCAAAATGGTGAACCCCAACTCTTTGTGTCTCTCTAACTAGTAGAGATAGCTGTAAAATGAAAGCTGTGAAATTTTAGTTTGTTGCTGTGTGTCATGAAAGAGCCAAATGCTTTCTAAAACCTGCAGTCACAAACTGATTATGAAATTCCCAGGGGGACTCTGATGGGACTATCATAACTTAACAATGGAATGGTGAGTCACTGCAGGAGAAATTCATGTAATAATCTTTTCCAGTATTTATAGGACCAGGAGGATAAAATGTCATTTAATTTCATTTGATTAAAAACTAGTAGGCAAGAGAGAAAGAGGAAGAAAAAAATGATGCATCTTTTATTTCAGGCGTGAAAGATGGAAGGAATATGTAAGAAGCATATTATGAAGGAGGATATTACAATGATTAATTTCTAATCTGACCAATGCTCCAAAATGGTCATGTTAATATCATAATCATTCTATTTGATAACTTAAGGTGGTAGTTACATTTTTTTTTTCAGATCCTAGATGCAGAGTATAGCTTTTGAGTGGAACAGCTGGATTATGAGGAGGTGGATTGCGGAGGGATAGAATGTAAGAAAATAAAGATAGTGCAGAAGGTAGTCTTACACCTGAGGAGTTGCAGCTGTACTAATTACCAAAGATTAGGAACAAGCCTGCCCTTAACAGGCCACAGCTGTGTCCAGTGAGGATGAGTGCTATAAAGGAGTAGGGTAGCTGGGTGAGAAAGGAGCTGGAGTTTCTTGGTTGTGCTGTGAAGGGAGTTGGAGTCAGTGCTGTGAGGAGATGTCCATGAGAAATCACCAAGGAGATATGGAACTTTTGCAATAGGATGACAACAGTGGATGTGGATTAAATCTGGTGCTCTCAAGTGAAAGACCATGGCTGGTGTTGCTTAAAGGTTTGGGGTCATGTGTGCTGGTTCTTTCAGAAAGGGGAATTCAGTGAGTTTGTGTTCATTCACAGCAGGTGCATGGCTGGCTTGGGTTCTTCACTGGAGCTTTCCAGTGCTGTCACAATGCTGGGAGTTTGTCACTGTGCCATGGTGCAACCACCCCATCCTCTCTCTTCTCCACCTTGCATTGCCAATGTTTATTTTTGGTTATCATTGCTGTGTCGTTTGTTAAGAAGCAGGGTGTGTAAAGGGCTTGTCAAGCTTAAAGTGTATCAAACTGAAAATTAATGAAAGCAGAAGCAGGTGTCTGTGAGGACAAGTAAGACTGTTAAACATAATATAAGTATTCTTGAATGAGCTAGAACATTGTGGGAATCCACAAAATCAGAGGTTTTTGGGAAAGCTGCAAAAGGCAGCCTCAGAGACAGCAGAACTGTGATTGGAGCTAAGCAGCAGCCATGGGATTGGTCAGCAGAAAAATTATGTAAAATGTAGAAAAGCAAGGACAAATAGAACAATGGTCTGTGTATTAATGCTGCTCTAGAAAAACTCCCCAAGCTACAGAAAAGTTTATCTTAGAAGGTATTAGGAAGTTTTAAGCTTAATAATGGAGCTCTGTGCATTGTTTTAAGACTTACAAGCAGGTATTGTGTTTGAAATAAGCAAGCAGTGTTTAACCAAAGGTACGTGTGCTTAAAGTGGTTGGATAAAACTGCTGTCAATGTGCTCTTGCTTTGTGTGATTGGTCAAAAAACTTCTAAAGTGAGTTGTAACATCAAGTTCTTGCTCTGCTGCCTGGGATGTGAGCTGGTGGCATCTTCCCATTGTCATAACCATACAATGAGAGTGATGCTGGAAAATAAACCAGCTCAAGGCACGTTCACAGCATTCCTGTCCTGTTTGTAAACATCTTCAAAAATTCATCTGGAAATAAAAATCTCAGTGTTACGTGTTGCTTAAAAAGAAGAATTGTCTGGGGGCTTGGCCAAAAAGGTCCCTAATTTATTGTTTCATGTTCTACTGTTCAAACCTGATGGAACCAAGGACTTTGTAGAAGTGGTGGTGAAAGAAGCATCACATGTGTTGAGTACTTTGTAGATATGACCAAAGAAGAGTCAGATGATTAGAAGACAAGCAGGCATGCAAGAAATAAATGAGTAGTTAAACATATTAGTGGGAAAAGACTATTTTCTGGAAAGTCAATTTGCTAGTGAGTTTAAGTGGAATAGAATTATTGTTTCAAAGTATTTTATTTTAAAGATAGAAGTAGCTCTTCTGACACTTCGTATCCCTTCCGTGACTCTTCCTGCCAGCACTGTAGGTCTGTTTTAGGAAATACTGATTTTTTTCAAAGTTTTCATCCTAGTTTTCTAGCTATGATAAAGAACAAGAGCATTTGTGGTTTTTTTAAAGACAACAAAACAACCAAACCCAACCATGAAGATGTGACTCATGCTGATGAAACTTTTTTTTTTTTCCAAGAGGAATTATGATGTAGCTTAGGTTGGTTTTGATTGTAATGTGTTGCTGCACAATAAGTGTAATCCTAAATGACACTTGGGACTCCTGTGATTAAGTTTTTGAGTGCATTTCAGAGTGGGTTAATCTTATGCAAAAAAAAAGCTGGTTTTAATTTTCTGTTGCTCCTCCACATATTTCTAAAGGGATTTTCTAAATGGATTTCCCTACAGAACTACAATATAAAAGCTAGAGGTTTATTGCTTATGTACATTAGTTCTAGTAAGGATTAAATGGAAATAACTGAAGTAGAAATCAAAGCATAACATATATACCCTGGAAATTTTAAAAGTAATTTAGGAGAATTTGTATTTTAGATATTTAGATATTTTGGACTTTTTATTTTAGTTTATTTTTAGGATTCTTATTTTAGTTTTCTAAAATGTATGTTCATTTTTACAATTTTCTAAGCTATATGCAGAGTGAAAAATTACATTTTTATATTTTCTTTGAAGGGAGATAGTAAAAAAGTAGCTAATTAGTTTAATATCCCACTCAGTAGCCAGTGTTGGATTTTTATGGGTGTAGTAGAAGTAACAATGCAATGCAAAGAAAACCCAGAGTGATGGGAGTCTTTAATAAGAAAGCTTTACAGGTATGTGAGAACTTATAGAGAACATTCTTGGAGTTTTTAGCATATGCAAGTATACTTGACATTTAGCTAAATTCTTATGTTCAGTTGAGTTAAAGAAACAACCATATTTTTCAACTCTTTCAGTTTTGTGTTTATAAATTGGTTTCAAGGAGTATGCTTTTGTTTTTGGCAGAAGATAAATCAGAATGCTTAAATAGATTGTTTAGAATGGATGGTGTAACACAGTTTTGTCTTATAGATACTGCTTACAGAAAATTATGGGTCAGTGCTTTATTTCTTCATATGAGTGATGCAACTTAATATTGGGTGATCACCCACTAAATTTTGTTTCCTTCATTGACTTTGTAAAATATTGTAGGAAATTTTTGCTTCTAGAACATAAGCTTAGGAAATGTGATAGTATAGCATGAAGAAATTGTGTTAAATAATTGTTTCAGCCATAGTAGAGTTAGATTATTAGTCTCATAAGTATCTTATTTATTTGGGGGGGGGGGGGGGGGAATTTCATGTAGAAGTCTTTCTGTTCTAAAAAATGGTTCTGGATATTTGGGTCTTCATTGCCTTTGAATTTGTGTTCCTATCCAATGGAGTTTGTGGTTGAACCTTAGTTGTTCTTCATTGCCTTTGAATTTCTGTTCTTATCCAAAGGAATTTCTGGTTGACTCTTAGTTTTTCTTAATTGCCTTTAAATTTCTGTTCTTATCCAAAGGAATTTTTGGTTGAATCTTAGTTCTTTCAAGAGTTAGATTGAAAAAATTCACTTAAAAGCTGCTTTTACCCTTGGGCCCTATAATTTGTGAGAATAAGTTTCATTCATATCAATTTCCGCTGAATATGATTGTAGCTGGTAAGTAGTTTTCAAAACCTGTTTCACATAAAAAAAATAATCTGAGAAGTGGGAAAAAATCCCCATGCAGATATTAATATTCAAGAATATGGAGAATTTGTTTTTCAGGTCTAGCTTGAGTATCCCTCAGTCAACAGAGGTCAGTTCAGTCAGGGCTGAGAGAAAAGATTTGTGGCAATACCAAGGTGCAGAGAGTCAGTCACATTTGTACTTTGGTTTAGATACAATGTCACAAAAACAATAAAAATAATTTGATTTTCTTTTTGCTAGACTGTATTCCCTAGACTAAAGAATTCCACTAAGAGGTTTAGGGGGTTTTTTGTTGCTGTGTTTTTTGGTATTTTTTGGGAGGGGCGGTTTTTTGGTTTAGTTTGATTTGGTTTTGTTGTTTTGTTTGTTGGTTGTTTTTTGTTGGTTTTTTTTTTTGTGTGTGTTTTTATTTGTTGGTCTGTGGGCGTTTGTTTTTTTTTCTGCTTTTAGTTTTGTTTCGGTGAGAGATTATTTTGTGCAGAATTGCAATGATGTCAGAATACAAGAAACATTTCCAAAAAGGCAATGGCGTGTTTTCCTCTAGTACACTAGGGGGATTTTCAAACTTAAGTTCTGCACCATCCATCAGTTTGTCAGTGCTCTGAGGTGAAAGTGTTTGTGTTTTCCCTCCCCAGCATTTCCTGGATATGACATTTGGAGCTGGGGGTCACACAGCAGCTCTCCTGGAGAGAGCCAGCGACATCACAGTGTATGCCCTGGACAGGGACCCCACAGCTCACAGCATGGCTCAGCAGCTGGCAGCAGCCTACCCGTGAGTTATCTCCCCCTGCCCTATAAAAATGGCTGGGATAAGGTTGGTACTTGGGTGTTTTAGCAGTAATGTAATATAATTTTATATATAATTATATTGTATTATATTGTATATTACATTACATTATATATAAAATATTATTTTTATATATAATACATAATATATGTATTATAACTAAATATTAAATTTTATATATTATATATAATATATACTATATTATATAAACTATATACTATATTATATATTATAAATTACAATATATATCATTACATTATATATTTAATATAATATATAATATACTATATGTACATTGTATATTATTATATATTATAGTATATAGAATAAATACTATAATATTTATTACATATATAAAATATATATAATATATTTTATATATTTTATAGTTTTAATGTCTTGTTGTGGAATAGTGTTCTGTGCTGTGTGCACCCTGTTGAACAGGAGATCCAAATCAATTTGTTTGTGAGAGCATGCAGCTGCTTCTTGGGGTTTTGGAGTTAAACGTGTGTTTTGTGGGTTTCATTTTAGGCAGGAATCAAGTAGCTGATTTTGTATTTAAGAAGGGATTTTAAAAAGATTCATGTGTTCTGTTTGCCTTGAGATGGTTCTGATTGCAGATAGCACAAAAACATATCTTGGTGGTATGAATTTCACAAAAATGATGGAATAATAGGTCTTAAAATAATTAGGTTATTTAAATATGGATTATTAATATTTTAATTTTAAAAACCTCAAAATAATTGTAATTCAGTATTGGGTTTGCTAAGTATTTTGCCACTGGCTTGAGAAACTACTGAACAATTTAAGAAGCTACAATTTCTGTGTATAGCTTATGCTTCAATTTTCTTTTTAAATAAGAGTGCTGAATTTGCTAAATGAACAATTGCTAAGTGCAAATTTTCATATCTTTTTTTAGTTATGCAAAGTTATTGCTCCTTTATTTAATTCAGGAAAGAACCCAGTCAGAACATCAATACATTGGTGCAAAAGTGTGAAATATATGGAGTTGAATGTGAGCTTTTCAGATCTGACCAAGTAGTAAAAATGTGTAGATGCAAAACTAAATAATGTGAAGTAGTCAAGACTTGAGAAATTTAGGTGAGGTAGTGAGGAGAGAATACTCACTGTCAGGTTGAAAACATTATTTCAAAATGAGCTTTAAAATGAGGAAAAGCAAATATTTCCAGTGAGATCTGGAAGAGGCAGATAAAAAACCACCTGGTTCTTCAGTCGTGTTGTCCCACATAAAGAGGAGTTCTGAGGCAACAATAATATTTAAGCCATGCAGAAGGTGTTCCTCAGCTTCTCTAAGATAAAGGGCTAAACTGTGCATTCATTTCAAGTGTGTTGGACAGAGAGCCAGTGGGAGAAATGCAGGCATGTGCCAGGACAGCACTGCTTATTTTCTAAGCCATCTTTCTCTCTAAGACCACTTACATCTATTTCTCTAAATTTTCAGTTCTCTCTGGGCTGAAGTGACATGCAGTGTATACTTACAAATTTGTGGAATGCCTCTCCCCTCTGTTATTTCTCCAGAGAAAGCTCTTTTTGACAGAATGCTGTGGAGAGTATTGTCAAGGAAAGTCCATTTTCTTTTAAGCTAAGCCTGCAAACATGTTCTGCCAAGTGTCATGGGAGTTGTAAAGTCTTCTGTTCTTTGTGTCATGGAAAAAAAAAAACCCGTCTTTTAGAAACATTCCCACAACATAAACCAACAATGAACAGTCCTCTGAGTCGATATAATTTTATCTCAAAGTACCCTATCCAAACCTGGATGTGAAAAGTTCATTTTCCAGAGAGATGAGGAGATTTGACAAGTGTTGGGTGCTCTTCTGACAATAATTGACACCAGTAATTTTCTCCTTGCTTAGAAAAGATGAACTTTGCATAGAAGTTAATGTAACTTATGATGGTTTAATAGACAAAGGAGGTCTGGGTCTTATTTTTGATGCTGGTGTCTACCTTAGTGGATGCAAGTTATCATTAGAATGAAGTGGATCCTTAAATAACATGGTGTTCTTGGTGAAAAGTCTTGATCATTGAAAGATGACTGCATGTCACCTGGATATAATAATATAAGCCATATTCTTATTTGCTCTGGTGTTTTTCCCTCATTTTCTGTCCTTCCTATTGGAAAGAACAGGTGAGTCCTTGATCATAAGGTCAATACTATCTTTTCTTATAATGGTTTGTGTTAGAATTTATGGCAAAAGAATGTTCTATATGTGCTAACTATAAATTTGCTTTCCCTGGGAAGTCAGTTGCATAAACCATTGTCAAATTAAGAGGAGAAAGAAGGCATGAGGATATAATTTATAAATCGGTAAAGCTGGTGTTTGCTTACAGAGTAGTTGAGTATAAGGGATTTATTTCTAAGATATGGAGCTTTAATAAATGAATATTTTTCAGTACACTGGGGGTGCACACCTGCTGCAGGTGAGCCTGTCTGGGCAGCTGGACTGGGTGGTCTCCAGAGCTCCCTCCAACCTCAGTGTTTATTTCTGTGGTCCTGTGAAATACACCCAAAGGTATTGTGGCAACAGCAGATAAATGTGGCTAAATTAAGGGGGTTTTCTATATTCAGAACTCATAAATGAAATCCTCATGTATTTAACTGAAAGACAGCTGGAGTAATAAGTCACTGGACGAGAAAACTGAGGAAAAATACATTTGATGTTTGCACTTTAAATGTGCCTCTGTTTTTTGCTAGCGGTTTTGGTAGAGCTGAAATCTGAAGAGGGCAGAGGAATTCCAGCTGCAGCTCTCACATTCATTTGGTGTTGATGCTTATTATTTTTATTTTTTTTAAACATGTAGTGCTGCTTTAATAAGGCGAAAATGGGTCAGGGTCTGTTAGATATTCAGTGTGTGGGTGGGAATCCTTTGACGTGCTTTCTGGGGAAGCCAGCAACTTGGGAATTGCTGCTGAGGATGCAGGAGAAGAAGATAAAACTCAGGCAGTAGCACCAGATATTCCAAATAAACCCTTTCACGCCCACTGAAAGGAAGAGGCTGGAGAGGTGGCTGAAATCTGACCATTAACCAGCAGCATGGAAAATTTTTAAGTATGAGGAACTCGTACAGAGGGGAAAAAAATGTGTGCCTTGTAATTCTCTGAGCAGAATGAGAAATTGTGCCCCAAAAGTATGGATAAATAATATAGAATTAATCATAAAATTTAAATGCCATTTTTTAAGGTAAAGTGATTTTGAGGTGTGGACGTGCTTGTGGATTTTGCTTTCAGAATTACACAAAGTTTGCAGGGAAGAAGTGATAGATCAGCTGTGCATTGTATGCTCTGGGGAAAATAGATATTTTTTTTCCAGTTCTAGAAAAAACAGGTTTTTTTAAATTTGGTAAGCTTTTTTAATGTGCTTATGAGTCGCAGCTGAGTATTATATATTGGTGCTATGTATTATTTTTATTTAGCTTTTAACTGTAGTTGTATAAGGAATACAACTAATTACAATCAAGGCATATCCATTATAATGTGCCTTGACTGCATATAAATAAACTTAAATAGTTATAGGGTTATTTCTTTCTAAAGAATTCTCCATGTATGTCAACATCTGGCTGTCTCCCAAATGCAGGCAAAAAAAAGATGCGAGTTACCTTAAATTTGAAGTGGGAAAAGTAAATTGAGGGTAGTTAAAAGACCCTCAAATGCCATTAACATTAAAATATTACTTTACTGGCTTCTATTTTGTTTCCCAAAACGTTTGAGTAGGAAAGCCAAACACATTTCTGTATACCAAAACATAATGCATTTTGATCTGAGTGCTTTTGAATAAGCTGCTTAATCATATTATTTTGGTGGAAAAATCTTACAAGAGATAGGTTTTACGCCAAGTGAGGTTTAGTTTTGTGGGTAACTGACATTTATCAGTTTTGCTTTAGTTTCTCTTGCAATGTATCCTGGTTCCAGCCAGGTTAACTTTGGCAGCAGCCAGCAGGGGCATGGCCAGGACCTGGATGTGATTCCCCAGCACCCCACATCCTGGGCAGGGTGGGGAGGGAAGGGGTCTCCCCCAGGTGTGGGTGGGTGCTGGGGAGCCCGTGGAGTTCCCCATGGTCACAAATGCCTTTGTGTGAAATGTTCACCTCTCCTGTACACTCTGATACTGGGATGGCTGCCAGTGCTGCTCATTTTCTTATTTAATTTGCTGCTTCCAGTAAATTGTCCTCAGCTCAGCCTGTGATCTTCATCTGCTGTGCCTCCAGTTCTCCTTTCCCTCCTGCTGCAGGGACAGGGGATGGCAGTGATACCTTGGGGAGGCTGCAGGGGCAGGACAGAGCTAAAGAGTAAAGCAGGGATTGATTCAAAGCATCTCCTCCATGGATCCACCTTGAGCAGCACCAGAGCCCAGCCAGGGCTGCACCCAAGATGAACCAAAATGGCCCCAAAATGCATGAGCGCTCCCGGGCTCTCTCCCTGGGATCAGTTCTGCTCCTTTTGCACCTTGCAGTTCATTGTCCCATTCCAGCTTTAGCCCAGGCAGTCCCACCCTGCTTGTTTTTCTCTCTGCAGCCCACGGTGTTTGTGCTCTGGGGCTGAGATTGGGATCATTTGTCCTTCGTGCCTGACGAAGTGAAGGGAGACGACCATTCGATTGATGAGCATCGAACTCCGATGTATTGATCCAGCTTACACACTTTTATAGTAGTGTTAATTAAGTTCATACATATTGCAAAACCCAAGCTCATTATTGGTTACAGATTACACACCAACCCCTCCTTTTGTTGTCAATACCTGTGGTCTCTTGTTGAGGCTAATACTTGTTTTTCTCATCCTGTTGTTGACTTGTTATGGACCATTCTCAAGGCCTCCATGTTTTCCACCATGTTTTTCTCATCACTTACTCAAGGACATGGTGTTTATTGTTGTTAAGGAAAAAGCCTGAGAACTTTCTGCTTACAGCTGCCTTTTACTTTTTAACCATGTGATCATGGCCTTTTTTCCTTCAAGCCGTGTCTGAACAAAATCCTCCAACAGGTGCCCAGCTGGAGCAGGAATTGTTTTGTGTCCCTGCTCTGTGCACAGAGCTCACCATCCCTGAATGTGAACCTCAGACCCAGCCACTAAAGCTGCACAGAATGTGAAAATAGATAAGCTGAAACCTGCAGCATCAGCCAGCAGTGGATGATTTGGAGCACCCAACTGGGGAGTGCCGTTCCCAAACTGTGCCACAATCCCAAAACCATTCCCACAGAGAGAGAGCTCGGGATGTGGTCCAGCCTCACACATCAGCCCCATCAGTGTGATCAGTCTGCTCATGGATCTGGATTATCTTGGAGAACTTCAGATGTCCTCAGACAGTGGAGGGACAGGTCAAGCAGCTCCATTCCTGTCTGGCTGGAGAGGCTGCACCTTTCAGAGCACAGGTGGAGATCAGGAAACAAAGAAACACTCATGAGGATGAGTTGGTTTTCTTCCATCACAGTTTGTTTTTCTAGGAATACTCTGAAATGCTAACTCCTTACATGTGGGATTTTTATTTATTGGGTTTCTTCTTTTATTTTTGTTGAGGTTAGGATTGAAAGTATGAAGTCATAGTTTGTGTTCAGATTTAGGTGTTTGTTGTTTTTCTTAGTGTTACAGTTCTACAGCCATGAGTTCTGCAGTTTTTTCACTAGTAAGGTATAAAATGGTTAATTACTTTTTGATACAAGTTTTTTTTTAAAGTTAAGTTATTTAAGAAATTATCCTTAATTTTTTTTAACTTAATTGATTATTTGAAGTCCTCAATGCAGACTTTTGTAATTATAAAATATTATTTAAACTTATGAAGAAGAAGCAAGAAGAAAGTAAAGAAGAATAATTTGCTTCTCTTTTAAAACACCTATTTTGCTTCATATTTATTACTATATTCTAAAGCCCTAAACTTTAAGTATTTTACTTTTATGACATTATCCACTTCTAACCAACTACACACCCATAATCCTAGTGCCACTAACCAACTTTGGAAACCTCCTTTGTAGCTTTAGGTTAAGCGTAATGTCCTCTTGTGAGTTTGTGCCTCTCAGCACAGAAAGCTCAAAATTCTCAGTATTTAGGATTCTTACCCTTACAGAATGACAGAACCATTGTGTAAGTTGATAGAGAATGTGGTATTCACAATTTCTGAAGAGAGAGAGACATAATTCTCTCTCCCAGGATTTCTCCTGGAGAAGGCAATGAAAATGGTCGCTTTTCCACCTTTTTTTGTTTTTCTCCTCCAGGAGGCTTTATAAGAATATTTTATACTTTATTTTATATATATATATATAAATATTGTATATTTATGTACTATATATGATATTATATATTTATATAATATTACATTTATTAAATGTATATTTATAACTTATACATATAATATTATAATATATATTATATATTATTATATTCATTTTAATATATACTATTATATATTCATATCTAAATAATATTATCTATATATAATAAATGTTCTATATTAAATATAATTTTATGATAATTTTATTATATATATTATATACAATTTCTTTATTGTAATATATTATATGACAGTAATACTATATTAAATTACATACTAAAGAGATACTATATTAAAAGAGATACTAGAGAAAAACCCATGACTGTCTGAGACAGCCAGGACACAGCTTTGACCCAATTGGCCAAGGAATCCAAACAACCCTCAGCAGAATCCAGTTGACTGATCCACAAATCCCTTTGTGAACAATCTCCATAACACCTTCCACATGTGCCAAACAACAGCAGCATTGAATAGAGATGAGAATTGTTTTCTTCTCTCTGTGCTTCTCCAGGAGAAGTCCATGGGAAGTTGTGCCTGCTGCTCTCTGTGAAGAGAGCAGTGGCCACAAGAGAGGGGTAAAAGCCTCAGAAATAATTTCAAACAAGTGCAAACCCCTCTGTGTCTTGGTTAAGGAGATGGAGCTGAATGTGAGTAATTTAAGTTCCTTTTGCTACAAATGTCCAGATCCTTAATTTATTTTTAAGGACCTGTTAGCTCAGCTTGAAGGACTGCAATATCAAGTGTTACTTTAACTAGTAGTAGTTTCAGACATGCTCATGATATTCTCAGTCTTTAATTCATCTCTATCAGTGTGGTGTGAAAGTGCTCAGGAAGTCTTTTACTGCTACAGCTTTTAAACTAAGAGTATTTCTAAGAACAGAGGCTTAATTTGGGTTGTAGATTTTTTTTCTAAGAGAAAAAAGTGTTTTCAATACCCATCATGTAAATAGTTACGATACTGAAATAATCTTTGCATTTTTCATCTGTAAAGGAGACATCAGCTTTTTCGTTCAGCCAATTTTCATCCTTCTTGGTTTTGATGATAAAGTTTCATATAGGTGTTTGGATGACTTAAGGACTTTCATACTACTTTTGTAACTATCTCATTACTAAAATGATTGTAGAACTTAAATTCTAATTATTAACATTTTATAATGTATGTTTCAAAAATATTTAGAAATATCGTATAAACAGCTCGAAGCATTTTTTTCCAGATGAACAGTTGAGTTCTGGCTTTATTTTCATTACAGTAACAAAGGTTTACAGTTTGATTTTTATGAAAATAATCCTTGTTTCATAAAGGATGCTGACACAGTGCTGCTTTCATATTTTCTAAAATTCAGCTTTTCATAACAGCAAAACTCTTTCTGTTGGGAAGGCAGAGAGGAAGGCAGTAATTTCCAATCAGGAGGTTTTTGTGCCTGGTGGCTGGTTGTCTACAGATCTTTTTGTGTTGATAAGGAGATACTATTTTCATATTCCTTAGCAATTTTGTACCAGGCTGCATATTTATCTTATTTTTGCTCACACTGACAGGGGGAGGCATTAAAGCACTCTGCACAAATCAAGAGGACATAAACTGATTTAAAATACTCCTCCTTGTATCAAACAGTACAGATAAAAGTTGGTTTCATCAGTAGATAGATGGTAATCATTGGGGATAGAAGACAGCAGCAGTTTCTTGTGAAGGTGGAAATTATATAAATGTGTGGACAAAAAGATGCTTGTCACTTACTGAGAGAAGGTCAAGTCATGCTGGTGTTTAACATAAACATATGATTTACTAAGTGGCTAAATTAACCCAAGAAAAAAGCTGATAGTCTCTGATTCATAATCTTATTTCTTCTACTTTGATAAAAAGGAAAACAAGTAACTAAATGAAAATATTTGTAAACAGATTTCTGTATCAGAACTGAGCTTCACACTTAACTATGAAATATAGAAACGTACAGAGAAATTCAGATTATTTTTCTGATTGAGTCATTGGACTTCAGATACTATTATTCTTAGAAGCATTAGGATCATGCATATAGGTGACACAGATCATAAAAATGAATTACTTTGACAACATAATTCTGGTTTTTCCTTGTCATGATAATAAACATAATTTGCATTTTAATTTGATTCTAGTCTTCGTGACTCAGATGTGCTAAGTATTGTACAGAATATTGAAAGGGCTGAAAGTAAAATCAGGCACTTAATTGCTGCTTTGTATTTGGCTCCCTGAAAAATACATCAGCTTAGCTTGATCGAGAAACAAAGATTTGGGTAGAGAGATTTCAGAGAAATTCTGTGTAAAGTTCAAAAGGAATTCTGTGTGAAATTCAAAAGGAATTCTGTGTGAAATTCAAAAGGAATTCTGTGTGAAATTCAAAAGAAATTGTGTGAAATTCGAAAGAAATTTCCATGTAGAATTTGAAAGAAATTTCCTTGTGAAATTCAAAAGAAATTTCTGTGTAGAATTCAAAAGAAGTTTCTGTGTAGAATTCAAAAGAAATTTCTGTATAGAAGTCAAAAGAAATTCTTTGTGAAATTCAAAAGATTTTCGGTGTAAAATTCCAAATTTAGCAATTTGGAATGGAAGTTACCTGTGGCCTTGCCACCACTGAATGGTGCAAATGTTTGAGACCAATATTGACTGAGTGGTGTTGACACAGAGAGATTCATAAGGAATAATAGGGGTGTCAGATCTCACCAGCACAAACAATCTGTGTTATTGGTGCTGTTTATTCTGTCGGTGTCACTGTGGTACGAGAAGTTGGAGGTTGCTGCAATTTAAATATTTAAGATCTCCTTCACCTGAGTATATTAGTTTTGGTTTAGGGTAAGTTTTAGGGTAAGTTTTGGTTTTTTGCACTGAAGCCAGGACTGAGATTGGAAAGATGTGAGTGGATTCAACCCCTTCTGCATTCTGCTTTTAGGTGGATGTTAGCACCCAGAGAGTACAATATTAAAATTAAATACCTTCTAGCATTCAGTAGTGTTTAAGCCAAAATCTGGTGATGCATGAAATTATGCTAGTACGTTTTGATGTTCTAAATTTAAATAAGTAAAATTAATTTTCTATAGATAAGTAAAAATTATGTGTCATGGCAGAATTGAATGTGTAGTTTGTTACTTTTCCAAATAGCAGGACCAAAAATGTGTGAATATTGAATGTTGTGTGAACATTTTGAATAATCAGTAGTGTCACTTTGTTAAATTTCATGCTGCAAGAAATCTTATTTCCCTCACAGTGAGCTGACCATCTTGGATACTGCTCTGAGAGTATAAAGGGCAACTTCTTACTTCAAGCTAACAAAATCTGGGTATGTAAGTAAAATTTTCTTATGCGGGAATTTATGTCCTTCAGGTTAATCTGGTATATGTGTCAATACCAGCAGCTAAGAAAAGGCTGAGTACAAAGGTTAATGCTAGTGTGGTAATGAAATTATTATCATGGTAATGAGGGGGAACCCCACAAATAGGTTTACTTTCACAGTATGCTGAAGGTAGGATTTTTGTGGTATATGTGGTTGTGGTATGACTTGTGTGGTTCAAATCATCTTATTTCTGCCTGTTTGGAAAGCATACCATGCCATGAAAAATATTTAGATTTCCCAAAATAAAATGCATAATCAAAATAACTTTCTCTTTTGCCTTCAAAATAACCCATTGGGTTTATTTTCAAATAGATTTCAAATAGACTTTAAAAACTTTCAAGTAGATTAAAAATAAGATTAAAAATAAGATTAAAAATTAGATTTAAAAAGACTAAACTTTCAAATAGATTAACTAGATATTAGCTAAAATGGCTGGTAATAATGAGGAGATGACATGACCTGTCATAAAACCAGGCTTTGAGCTGGTTGTAATATTTGTTGTGTAGAACAAAGTGGATGAGACCTCTTGAGTTATCCTGGTGACAGAAAATTGGGGAATTTAGCAGAATAGAGCAGCAGACATGGCACACATTGGTTTTCTTGGTCTCATCTCTTTCTTTGTCTTGCATGGTCACATACTTGATGGACAGGGCACCAAAACTATGTCTTGAGGAAACCTTGAGTTGTATTTCCTTGGATATTTTGCAGATTTAAAAAATGGACTGAAAAAGAAATCTCTGTAGGCTTTTGGTGTTAATGTGATGTCTTTTTTCATAGCTCTTTAGTTGAGATACTAGTTTATTTTAAATTCAGATATGTCGTAGCAAGAACTGTGAATAAAAAATGTTACTGAATTTTAAAAACTTAAAATTCAATACTCCTTTTGTGCAATGACTTCATGGCTTAAAACAAGAACTGAATCTCATTGTATAATCAGGGGAATTTCTTGCTTTCAAAGGAATATTTTTCCATTTTTAATTATCATAATTAATAAGATATTAAACAGTGAAAAATAGAAGAGTGCAGAACTAAAAATGTCTTGTTTTCGCCTATCTCCATTACTATAGGAAGAAATGTCCATATTTGGGTGCCAATCTGGAAGCTTCCCAATGATTTGGTGTTGCACATTCCATAGAAATAGATAAATATGTAATAAAATTATAGTACATAAAAATGTTTATGCATTAATTCTACATTCAGAGAGGCAGTGTAAATCCTCTAATTACTGAATATTGCTTTTTAGTTGTCAACTCAAAATTGGGTTGTTCAGGCAGGTTTTTGTCTCTGGAAGGAAACTCTTTCCTCCTGCCAGACTTTGAGGTGCAGGTCACACCTTAATCCAATGCACCAACAGTCCTTGAATCCAGATTTTTGCCCATATTTTGTGGCTCTAACATTGCCTACCAAGGTAATAGAGGAAATGTATTGAAATGGAATTAAATATACTGTTTATCTGCTACCTACAGAGGCAGGTACTTTGTCTTAGATTTATTTAAGGTAAACCACTCCTGGATCACCCTCATTTATTTCTATATTGCCTATTCTCATCTTGCTCTTCGCGTTCTGGGTAATAGTTTTCATGCAGACTTCATGCAGTGTGTAATGATGAAGGCAGGTCTGCCAGCCTGTGATTCTCTGGGAAATCCTTCTTGATGCTTTTTTGAAGTTAGGATGGCACTGGCTTTGTCAGAGTTATCAGGGATGTGCCCAAAAGCTGGCGGAGCTTTGACGTGAGCCAGCTCTCCTGACACGCTCTGGCCTGGTGCCCGTGTCCAGCTGCTCTGTGTGATACTCACTGGTGCTCCTGTGCTGAGGTGCTGCACATTTCCCTCCTGGGCAAGGACAGAGGGCACGTTTTGCCAGGAAATACTCAGCCAAAGCTTTAATTGCCTCAGCCTTTTTAGTGAAGTTAATTACTGGGTCATCTGTGCCATTCTTCGAGGTCTTCAGGGTACATCCATGTTGGAGAATTTTGTTCAGACATGGCTTATAGAAAAAGCTATGATCATATGCAGCTGACTGAACAGTAATAGATAGCTGTAAACAGCAAGGTTCTCAGGCCTATTC
>JAHXMQ010012340.1:19535807-19564878 GCA_020466415.1 Ammodramus savannarum pratensis
AATAGAAAAAGAAGGAATGATAACAAAAGCTTGTGTCTCAGACAGGGTTTGGCCATTAATTTGAAACAACCACATGAGACCAATCACAGATCCACCTGTTGAATGCAACAGATAATCATTGTTTACATCTTGTTCCTGAGGCCTCTCAACTTCTCAGGGGAAAAAAATCCTAAGGAAAGGATTTTTCATAAAATGTGTCTGTGATAGTGATGTTGGCATTTTTAGATTGGTTTAGAGTAGAAGCTCACTGTCTAACATGGGTAATAGATTTTGGGAAGTTATGGTAAATAATGTATGTGTAGTTTTTAGTATAAAAAGGTAACACTGCCTTTGAGGCAGGCAGAGTGCCTCTGTCTGACCTGCTGAGCAGACCTTGGCTGGACAGGAGAAAGAATTGTATAGGTAAGAAACAATAAACAACCTTGAGAATGAGAATAGAAGAGTTCTGACTCTTTCTTCAACCACCAGGTTGGGAAAAGAGACATTCTAACTCATCTTGGGGCCACTCTGAGCAGCAGAGATTCTGAGATGAGATCACTGAAGGATTACTTTTATAAACCTAATGGAGCCATGCACTCTGTGACAAATCCCACAGCCACACTGTGGCTATGACACAAGAGTCAGTGGTGGTGCAGGTGGTGTGTGGGGATGAAATTTGCTGCAGCAGGTTGGTGGCAGTGCTTTGCAGAAGGTTGGCTTGTCCTGGCATTGGCCTCTCCCAGTGGATGCTTCTGTGCAATTCTGCTCGGTTTCATTTGATATTTTGTTGTTGGAAAGGTGGGATCTTTTAAAGTTCTTTTAAAGGAGCTTCTCAAATGGAGTTATACTTACTCTTATGGTATGGCAGCTTAGGGAAGAGATTCTCCAGGTAAGGCATTATAATACTGCTAAAATGAAATAGCCAATGTTTCTTTAGCATCTCCCATGGGTGATTTGAAATGTTACCAGAGCACACAGTGGGAGCACCAGTGGAGTCATCTGCAGTACTCTGATGGATTTAATGGATTACCCATGGTTTTGCATTGGCAAAGAGGCATTTATTCTAAATAAAAGGTCTTTTTTTTTTTTCCACTTGAAGTGCTGGTATTGGTATTTATAATGATTTCAGTAGTTCAGCTTGTGAACAGGAACAGAAATGTGTTTGTATAGTAACAAAAGTGAGACTTTGTTCCAGTGGGAGTTATTCTGCTCAATAATTAATTTTTTTTAAAGTAATGGAGCAAATGGAGAACAATGAAATTCAATTTACTGGTACTTCCAAAGAAAACCATAATAGAACTGAAAAATCATCTATTTTGGGAACATGCAGGAATACTGAGATGTAAACCAGCTTGTGTTTAGAGCTTGATTCTTAAATTTTTCACGTCATCAGGTAACGATAAGCAATTATTTTATATCCTGCCAAGAATCCAACATCAAAAATTCTTAAGTCATAAATTGGTAGCCTGATATGGAAAATGAGTCTGCTTGTAGTAAATATGTAAATGATTCAAGAGTAACTGTTTAGCTTTCTATGTGAAAAAATGCAGCTAAGAATGAATCTTCCAGGGGAATGTCAAACTGCTCATTTTATAATAATTCTTATTAATTCTATTTTATTAATTTGATTTTATTAATTTCTTATTAATTTGTGGGTTTTTATTAAATTAATTTGATTAATGTAATGTATTTATTGATTTTGATAATTTTGATTAAATACACAGTTACTACATCCTAATCTCAAGTTTGTCTTGGTAATTCTAGGGGAAAAAAAATTTAAACCAGGATCAGCGATCCGTAGTATTTTTTGAAGACTTAAACAACTGAAAACCCTTTGTCAGCTTTGTGAACAATTTGCTCTGGAGTTTTTCACCTGCCTGAAGGGCTGCCCCAGAGCTGGAGTCTGGTGGGGGTTCTGAGACACGAGTTAAGATGAAATTCCAATTATAGGAGTATTGAAGTGAAGGGAGACGACCCATCTTTGTTGATCAGCATCGAGCTCCGATTTATTGATCCAGTGTGCACATTTTTATAACTGTGTTAATTAGGTTCATGCATATTACAAAACTTGAGCTCATTATTGGCTATAGATTACACATTAACCCCTCCTTGTTTTTGATAATTAAAAGTTATTTTTCTCATCCTGTTATTGACTTGTTATTCACTGTTCTCAAGGCCTCCATGTTTTTCCATCCTTCTTTCCCATACCTAGTCAAGGACAAGATATTTACCTGATATTAAAAACTGAGCCTGAGAACCAGCCTGAGAACTTTGCTGTTTACAAGAATGGGCCTGAGAACTTATTGCTTACAGCTGCCTTCTACCTTTCCATCAGCTGTATATTTTCATGGCCTCTCTCCATGTCTGAGCAAAATTCTCCAACACACGAGTCAGGGAAGGAGAGGGCCAGAAGGGCTGCAGGACTGGAAGAGGTTTTCTGTGGAACATCTTTGGCGGTGTCCAGCTGGACCTGGCCTTGGGGAGCCCACCTAAGTTAGGCCTGCACTGAGCTTTGGGCTGGAACACCTCTGGAGGCCTCCTTGGCAAATTGTTTCCTAGATCTGTGGTTCCTAGGTAAAAAGATGGCACCTAAAGAAAAAATTCTCTGCAACGGTCTGAGCGTTTGTGGATCAAATGGATTCTTGTGTAATTCCAGTTTGGGAAAACTTGAGTTTAAATAAATGCTGGAGTGGACTCTAGTTGTTTTCTGAAGGTGGTCAGGATCACATTGTGTTTTCTAGCACCTGGAAGGGGGTTCATCTAGATGTGAAAATTGCCTGTAATTATTTTACTTATGGGATCTTAACCTGTAGGGACATATTAGAAAGCAGTTGTCTAATTGAGGAATCAGCTGCTTTACAGAACAGATGGGAACCTGCTGATGAGCATGGAGAAATAAATATAGCCTGCAAAGTCCCAGGCCATGGAGCAGAGGGTTAAAATATTCTTAGAGGTGCCTGTTCTTTTTTATTCAATTTGGGTAGAATTATACTTAAAAATAGCACTAAAGTAACTTGGGATTTTGTTTGGGAATTTCTTTTTTATCTCCTTCTACATCACATTAAGTTAATGCCTTTAGAGTATTTTATTGCACCCTATGGAAAAGCAGACACTCAACTTTTGAACTGTTGAACTCTTCCTTCAATAACAATCAAAAGTTGTTGATCTTGGGATCCTAATTATCCTTTTGTGGCAGGTTTGGAAGTTCCATTTGGAAGTTGCTTTCTCGTCTTCTGAATTAAGGCATCAAAAATATGCTAGAAAAAGTTGTATCTGAGAGCAGTGTATTTTTTGAGTTTTCTATCAGAAAATAGCAGTTGCCAGTCAATATCAAGGTTATGTTTGGTTAAAAGTTCCCCAGTAACTGTTTTGGATAAAATTAAGAGAAAGAAGCCTTTTCAGTGCCAATGTTGTATTTATGCATTCAGTTAAGGGGTTTCTAAAAATAAAAGGAACCATTTATACCTAAGATGTAAGTTATTCTTGGTTGGAGTATGTTTATACACGTGTAAAATGTGTAATGTGTATATGTCATGATAAGTTGACATAAACATTTTCAGGGTGAACTTTTCAGAGGAGAATTACAATAGCTGCTCAAATATAAACATGCTGTAAGGGATTTCTACAGTACTGAATCCAGTTGCATGGTGTTATAAGCCACTGCATAATTTAATCTCCTCCCCTGTGCTCTATCTTAAAAGTAATTAGGAGTTCTATATGCAGTGCTCCAGCTATTCCAGAGTCTAATTTTTCATTATATGAAACTTTTTTTTTTTTAATTTCCAGTTAAAGCAGTTACCTAATTTAATTTTAATTGAAGAAAATTAAGTAATAGTTTATTAATATCTCTTAGCTCTTTTCTCTCCTTGGCATTTTAAAATACTTGCTGTAAAATATTGACATCTATTCTTGTCCTCCTTTTTGGTATGCGAAACAAGTCTGGGGTTTTTTAATCTTTTCGTAACCTCTCACCTCTGCTCATCCTGCTCCAGCTCCTCTGTGCCAGTTCCACTCTGAGCTCCTCTATTTTAGACAAGGCTCCAGTAATGTCATACCAAACTCTGCATGAAGTCCTACTATTCTATTTTAAATACTTCTCTATTCCAATTGAGACTTCTGGCTTGCATATTGTAGGGTTTTGTTTCCCTTTTCACAGCTGTTTACTGTTCCTATGGCCAAATGAAGCTTGCTGCTCCTTTTTTTCATGCTTATGTCCAGGTGATGAACTTTCAGCTCAGGCAAGGGTTTTTTTTCAGTTTTTCAGAGGTTTTCTTAACATATTTAGTACATATTTTCACACATGGTGCTTTGAGCTCATCACATTTACCCTTTGTGATCTTTTAGGAACTTTGCCCTCCTTTACTGGGGCACATGCAACAAATTTAGCCGGGCTGATACTTCCCCTTCTAGGCTAGAAACTTGCTGCAAATTTTTTTTTTTGTTGTTTTTTTGTTTTGTTTTGTTTTGTTTTGTTTTGTTTATGGAGTTGTAAGGACTATACCTCATGATACTTTAGGTGGGGTTATGCAACACCTTCTGTTCTCATGGTCTGCCACACTTTTATACTTCCATATTACTACTTCTATACTATACTGTACTATACTTCTATACTTCCATATTACTACTTTTATAAGGTGACTTTATGGTATCTTTTTAACTGTTGATTATGTGATTGTGTTGGTTATTATGTGTCTGTTTTCTTACCTTGCATATTTGGTAGAGCTGACTCACTGCTTTTATTTTTTCCTTTTTTCCCTCAGAATGTTGTCTTATTTCACAAATGGGATGCTTTTTTGTTCTTTTTATTCTCAGTGTATCTCAATGGAATATATTTTCCCATTAGAGACAATCAGAGCAGTAATTTAAAATTGTATGTGTACTTTCAGGAGCAAATATTATACAATTGAAAGTTCTCTTTATTTCTCCAAATACTTACAGCTTCAGACTTTATGTTGTAATCTGCAGTGGCAAGTAATTAAACTGCATTTAATCTCTGTGCAGAAAAAATAACATTGTTGAGACTAGGGTATTTCAGTAAAAAAATAATTATTATTTCTGATATTGAGTTAAAAGATAATGTGCACAATTTCTGGATGTTCATTTTATAGGAGGGAAGTTCATTTGAATGCAGCATTTCATGACTTGTATGAAGTAAAAATGTCAGTGCAGGGAACACTGAATGTCAGGATAGATTGTCACTGGTGGGATGCATTTAAATTTCCCAGCTCTTATAACAAGGCACTCAATAAATGAAGGAACAGAATGAGACTTTAATATAGAATTGTCTGTACAATTCTACGTGGGTGCTAACGGGTGGTGTCCAAGATGCTCGTGGCTCCTGAACAAACTGGTTTTATTGTTAGGATTCCTTTCTGAAATTGACATTTTTAAACTAGAAAAAAGGGTCAGGGTCACTGGGGAAGTGAATGACTGCTAATTTGTGTTTTAAGACAACATTTTCAATCAAAAGCATTCTTGGAGTTTGTAATATATAATAATAATCTTCTGTGTACCCTCGGTAGTTTTCCAAAATTTAATTTCCAAAATTTAATGCTTACTGTTGTAATTGAGGTTTTCTTGAGGGATATACCTGTTTGCATATGCAGGATTTGGAAATCATGACTTTGTGGAGGTTTTCATTTGATGAACAAGTCAAATTTTTTTTACTTGTAAAAAAATACTTTACAATATTTTACACACATCTTTTCACTATGCAGGTACGTGTTATAATCTTGAGTAGGATTATATTATTATACAGGTTATAACCTTTAGTAGTATTATATTATTATACATGTTATAATATTTAGCAGGATTATATATTATACATGTTATAATTTTTAGTAGAATTACATTATTATACATGTTATAATCTTTAGTATGATTACATTATTTTACATGTTATAATCTTTAGTAGGATTAAGCACATTACTTTCTTCCCAAGATTGGCTTGAAATGTTATGAGAAACAAATATAAATTTAATTTTGATTTTCAAATGTTTCATACTTTGGAGCAATTTTCAGAGTTGGTAAATACAGAGGAAACAAGGGCAATTTAATAAGGTAAAGTTGTGTAGAGAATGAGTAGTGGAAGCAAAGCAATGTTCTGGTGTGGAGTTTCTGCCTGTTTATAGGAGTCACTCTGATCTCATTTCAGATGATCTCACCAGTGCAGTGCCACAAGGATATGTGGGTGCAGCATGCAACTTAGGTATTCATCAATTATCAAAATAAGCCAGTATATTGGTGGGTGGCATGGTTTTTGGTTGACTTTTCGTCGACTTTTCGTTGACGATTTTAGGCTACGTTACCTAATAAAGGAAAAATGAAGCTTTTTTTTCTGGAGAACTGCAGAACCCCACAAGGCAGCAGGTGGAAAGACTTAGAGTTAAGAGGTGTGGCCAAACATGTCAGGTTCACTCGTGTGGGCTGTGATGTGACCAGAGGCAGGTGAGACACTGGGCTTGTCCTGGGAACCTTAATGAGTGGTGGTGTTCACTGCTGGGTACAGGAGCATGCTAAAAGCCACTGGGAAAGGAATAGAGAACAAAATACTGCCTGTTGGCCTGTCTTTTAAACCCATGATCTGATGGAATTTGTAATTCTATGCAGAGATCATGTTGCCTTGTCTGGACCAGGCAAAGACTTGGTGTGAGCCAAGGCACAGGAGAGCAAACTGCAATTGTGGTTGAGTGATGCACATTTCCCTGCTGTCCTAATTTGCATTTCTCTTGTGTTCTGCCTCTCTGATTTCTCCTCCCCACAATTAGGAGCATGGGATGCTGTCCAAGGGACAGGCAGAAAGTTTTGTGCTCGAGGTGAGAGTCAATTCCAATTGTAGATATGTTCTTCTATGGCTCAGCTTAGAAAAGAAGAGCAGGAAGGAATAAAAAATTGCTTCTTTCATCTGCAATAAATGAATTCTTGATGCTGGATGTATTTATCCTAGGTGTTCTGAGGTTTAAGTGCTGTTTCAAACAAGGAAATGGTTTGTCAAAGAAAGAATAGTTAATTACTTGTGATAGTGTGAGGTCCCTGGGACGAGGTGAGAGATGAGAATTTGACTTCATGTTCTCAGAAGGCTAACTTATTATTTTATGATACTATATTAAAAGAAATTATATACTAAAACTATACTAAAGAAAGAGAGAGGAGACATCAGAAGGCTAGAAAAGAATGATAATAAAAACCTGTGACAGACTCAGAGAGTCCAACACAGCTGGACTGGGATTAAATTAAAACAGTTCACATGCTGGTAAACAATTCTCCAAATCACATTCCAAAGCAGCAAAACGTGGAGAGGCTGAAGCTTCCCAGCTTCCCCCGAGAAGAAATTCTGGCAAAGGGATTTTCCAGAAAATATCACGGTGACAAATTACTGATTTAAGTAAGACAGAAACATATTCAGAAACTTAAATGTTGCAGTGGGGGACAGCAGGTACTAGAGAAATACGGAATACACTTTTGGGTTTTTTTGCGCATTCAACAAATGAGACAAAACAGAGGCAAGTTCTTTTCTTTTTAGACTGTAACGTATGGTACTTTGGTCGTTGTACATACGTCATCTCAATTATTCAGTAATTCATCAGTAAAGCTGATTGAGTGATAAATCTGGGTTTGTGCCTTTTCTCCAGTCTGCAACACTCAATACAATTTTCTCAGATTCCTCTGAGACTATGTGTTAACCCTGGAAAAAAGAGATCTGTCCCTTTCCTGCATGTTGGAAAAACTTCTGTCTACAATGCTTGTTGCTACAGATTTCAGTGTTCTTACTTTCATGGACTGAAACGTGTTCATACACAGCTTTTATGTTCCTGGTAGTAATTTGTACCTTTCAACCTGCTGGTGAGCATCCAGAATTTCTTTCTGTTTTCTATTGGTAACTGATTTAAACAGAACTTTCCTTCCTTCCTTCCTTCCTTAGCCAGGAGCAGCATTGCTTTTGAGTTCAATTAAGTGCCATTTTGTCTCTAGTGAAATAGTGAGTTTATGTGTGGGTTGTTGTGGGCTGGAGAGGCAGTTTTTATCCAGCTGTCTTTTAAGATGCCAGTAGAAAAAGAATATCATTATTAAGATTGATCAGCTCTGAGAAAACTTGCTTTGCAGTGTTTTCTTACAGTGAAAAAATAATCTTAGAACTTGAGCGGTGAGTTGGATATTTACCTTTTAAAAGTGTTTGTGCAAACTGTCAGCATAAAGGTCCAACAAAACTTCTTGCAGTAATTGTTGAAGTGGTGGTAGTAGTTTATAAGGAGAGGCAAAAGAACAGGCAGATTCATCTGGTTTGTGCTGGGGTGGTTAAAATTGGCAATAAACTGAGGGGAGTCACTGAGTGTTTGTTGATGATGATAACTCAGCTGTTCCTGCTTGTGATCTCAGCCTGAGATCCCAATGAAATCCCCAATGGAAACCAGAGGAACCAGGACTTTTCTAAACTGTTGTGTCCTATGTGTGACAGGCAGATCATTCTGACAGCTTGGTTTTCTTTGCACATCTCAATGATGGCAGCATATTATGTGTGCCACAAATATTCTGTAGTAAAGGTGTCACTCATAATGATGATATATCTTTTATAGCAAAGGCTTTAATGGCTAGGTGCAATTGCATAAAGTTTGCTCTTATTATGCAGCAAAACTTTGTGTTACTTAGGAAACTAAAAAAAAAACCTTTTTTTTCAAATTTTGGTGAGACGTGTAATTTTGAAATTTGCCTCCATTGTCTTTTTCTGTTAGTCTTTGGTTTTCCCAGAAAAAGGAAAAGAATTGCCTCCTTAATCTATAATTTAGCAGGACACGTCCATTATGAAGTTAAATTTTCATCCTTATTTTAATGAGATTGAGTATACCTGCTGTGGAAGATGTCTAATATGGCCAGATTTTGGATTTATACTCGATGGAAACCATCTTTGATGTTTGTGCTTTTGGTTTACAAATTACATCTTTTCCTTTAGTTGGAACAGTGTCTTCTCCAGCAGTTTTTTGCTGAAATTGTGTTAGTGGACAGAACAGTGGAACCCAGACTTCATACAGAAATAAAAATGAGCATTTAAACACTGAGCAGTCTGTTTGGAGCAGGTGTGCCTGAGAGGTTGTTACAAACTTTTGACATTAAACCTCTAAATTAAGTTTTGGGCTCATTTGGGGCCAGTGGCAGAGGAGGAGTGAAGGATTGCATCACTTTACAAAAGGTGGCAGAGAAAGGTGTTGGAGAATTTTGTTCAGACATGGCTTATAGAAAAAGCTATGATTATATGCAGCTGACTGAAAAGTAATAGATAGCTGTAAACAGCAAGGTTCTCAGGCCTGTTCCTGTAAACAGCAAAGTTCTCAGGCTCTGTTCTCAGGCTCGGTTTTTAATAACAGGTAAATATCTTGTCCTTGAATAGGTATGGGAAAGAAAGGTGAAAAACATGGAGGTCTTGAGAACAGTGAATAAGAAGTCAATCACAGGATGAGAAAAATAACTTTTAATTATCGAAAACAAGGAGGGGTTAATGTGTAATCTGTAGCCAATAATGAGCTTAAGTTTTGTAATATGTATGAACTTAATTAACACGGTTATAAAAATGTGCACAATGAATCAATAAATTGGAGCTCGATGCTGATCAACAAAGATGGGTCGTCTCCCTTCACTTCAATGGAAAGGAGAAGGGGAAATTTTCCAGGGAGCTGGAGGAGAACCAGTGAAGCAGGAAATAACCAGGTCCATGAGGCTGGTGTAAGAAATACACACAGCTGGCAAGAGGAGGCACAGAAAGGCACTCCTGGGACAACATTTCTGACAGTGTAAGGTGCTCAGTGCTCTACAAGTCCATACAAAAAGGGGGGATTGGTTTTTGTTGGGATTTTTTTTGGTGTGATGTCTTCAGGTTATATGGAGAGAGAAGTAGCTGACTTTTCAAATGTATGCATGCCTTTTAAATGCTCTCTGCTCTTAAGTGGGAATACGTGGTAAGTAAAAGTTTACCAGTTTAAAAATACTTGAAATGGCATTTCAGGGATTCTCAGACAGAGTACCGTTATCATTGTAGCCCTCAAATTTGAAAATCTTAACTTGGTTCTATGGAAGTTGGTTTTTATGTATGCTTCTTCCACTTCTCAGGCCTTGTTTGATCAGTGGCTGAGATTTCAGTTTGTTGCACAAAACACAGCCTAGACTGAGTTGTTAGCTCTCAAGTAGCTACTGGGCTCTCCATAGATCTGTAATTTATTTTTATATAAAACTAGAAATGCAAAGACACAGTTGGTTTATAAGGCAATAGATGCCACAATTTTTTGGTTTCCCTTTTTTTCTTGCTGCTCTGGCTTCACCCTGGCCGGATGCCGGCCACCCACAAAAGCCACTCACACCTCTTGCAGCTGGACAGAGGAGAGAAAATTTAACAAAGGGTTCATGGATTGAGATAAGAACCAGGAGAAATTATCTGGGCACCTCCACCATGGGCTGGGGATGGATGTGTGCATCCCCTCCTGGGTCTCTGCATCCCCTCCTGGGTCTCTACATCCCCACGGGCTGGGGGTGGATCTCTGCATCCTCTCTGGATCCCCAGGGGCTGCAGGGGCTCAGCTGCTTCACCCTGATCATCCCCAGGGTCTGCAGAGGAATCCCAGCTCTGCCCCTGGAGCACCTCCTGCCCCTCCTTCCCACTGCCCTTGGTGTCTCCAGGTTCTTTCCCTCTCGTGTTCTCACCTCCTCCTCCTCTTCTCTGGCTGGAATTAACACTGGCCCCCAGCTTTGCTTTGATTTTTTCTTCACTCTTTTATCCCAGAGGCATTCCCAGCACCTGTCCCTGTCGCAGCCCTGGCCAGCAGCAGGGACTGGCTGTGCTGGGCACGGGGGAGGTTTCCAGCAGCTCCTCACAGGAGCCACCTCTGTGCCCCCCTCTGCCCAAACCAGGCCATGCAAACCAATACACTTGGCATGCATGAAAACCGTGCCAATTTTCCATTTGGTAAAGGCAATGTAAAGATTTTTGCAATTTTCAGGTATACTTTTTGAGAGGGATGTTGCACTGAGGTGCAGTAACACACCACAGTTCCCAGGCAGGAGTGCTGGGACTTGCTGGGATTTATGGCTGGAATGCTTCAGTTTGCCTCTGGGTGTGCCTGGGGCAGTGCAGCCAGGAAGGAAAGTGACAGCAGAGTGACAGCTGTGGGTGACCTCAGCCAGGTGAGGAGGCAGTGTCACACCAGGTCTGTGCCAGCGTCCTGACCACAGCTGGGGCTGCTGGACCCCCTGATTGTCGCAGACATCTTTTTATGAAGAATCCTTTCCTTAGGATTTTTCCTCCTGAGAAGCTGAGAGGCCTCAGGAACAAAATGTAAACAATGGTTATCTGCTGCTGTGGAATGCAACAGGTGCATCTGTGATTGGTCTCATGTGCTTGTTTGTAATTAATGGCCAATCACAGTCTGCTGGCTTGGACTCTCTGTCTGAGACACAAGCCTTTGTAATCATTCCTTTCTATTCTTAGCTAGCCTTCTGATGAGAACCTTTTCTTCTATTCTTTTAGTATAGTTTTAATGTAATATATGTCATAAAATAATAAATCAAGCCTTCTGAAACAAGGAGCCAGATCTCCACCCCTTCCCTCACCCCAGAGCCCCTGTGAGCACGGTCACACCCTGATGGCAATCCCAGTGCAGGCACTGCATACAAGCACCACACTGGTCTCCTTGTTTGGTGTGCAGTGCCAAGAGTTGGCTGGAAAACTTGGTTTTCTCTTCTCCTGGAGAAGCCATTTGTTCTGGTTGGATGAAATGTAGTTTTCACTGCTCACAAGGGATGGGCCTGTGTTTATACGTTGAATTTTTAAGTGGAGTTATAGTGAAACATCAGGAGCAAGTGTTAATATGTATACATAAAAAATGCTGAAGCACCATCAAAGCATCATTGCACATCTCTGTGACATTCCTTGAATGATTCATGTCATGTCAATGTCTGTGGCAATCAAGAGAAATTAGATGAGAGAAAAGATTCCATTTATTTTGTCGAAGCTGTGTTAATACTTTACTTTTTTTTTTCTGTGTGGATCCCTCTCAACTGAGTAAAATGAGAAATAAATATTTTTATAAAGCATTGCAGAATACCAGAGATTAACTGAAACCTGCAGAGCCTGAAATACTTTAGGAGATGTTGAACTCTTTCTCATTCTGCTCTTTCCTGTGCTTGAGAAGTGTGGATCAAGCCCTGTCTAGCAGAATTACTATGCTATGTGTCACAATATAATAAAATACTGTGCTATGACCTGAACAAAGGACCTGAACCCTGAACGTTCTGTAATATTTTCCAACTGTGTTATTTCCCAAGAATTCTGCAAGCTTCTGAAGTTGTTGCACAGGAAAATCTACTGGGGCCCCACAACTTTAGTTGCTGTGAATAAATTTTAATTCTTTTTAAACAGGCCAGGTTGTCCATATTCCCAGAGTTCTTTTGAAATCTTACATACATTTTTCTTGTAGAATATCAGGATTACAAAAGGGGGAGTGAACATGTTGAATATTTTGAGAAGTTAGAGGTTGCTTGTCTGTAGCAGTTGGGAATTTGCTGAAAAATTGCCATGCTATTACCCCATACAAACTCCCCCAAAGGAGAGCTAATGTGACAGGTATTTTCTGCTTTCTTACATCCTCAGACCATGGTTTCTGAAATTGTCTTAGCTTTCTACGTGGTATCTTCAAGTCATTAAATATTAAGCTCTACAAGTCTTGTTTCTCCATTTATAAGAGAGGAGCTAAAAGCTCTTCATAGTTTTTTTATGTTTCTAAAATATTCTGAATATATAAAATGCTGCTCAAGCACCAAGTTTAAATCTTCTCTCTTAAGCAAGGCAACTTGGTTTAGTCAGGTTTTAACCTTCTAAGACTGCCTAAAATGATTACAGGGACCCTTTGTAGTCCCAGCAGCTTTCCAAGGTGTTAGCAGTGGTGAAAATCCCCATCCAGTCTTGCTCTGTGATGTTTGGATGTGCTCTCTCCTCTCAGGCTTCTCAGAACTGTAAGCCTGGCTGTTTTTCTTGGTGTTTACAGATGTTCCCTGGTTTACCTGGCCTGCTTTTTTCCACTGAGCACTGGTTTTGCAATAAATTAAGACAAGAAAGGGTAATAGATTTTCACACTAGGTAAGTATGTCATAGAACATAAATCCTCTCTTGACCAAAGAAAACATTGGAAGTCTGAAAAAGAAAGTGGCAAGAGTTCTGCACACCTAGGTAGAGCAGAAGGCATGTGACTGTAGGGATGTAAAGGTTTTTAACCTTTATTATGTATTTATTATTTATTTGAGATTTTTCTGCAAAGTGGATTTACAGATAACGTAAATAAAAACCTGAATTCAAAAGGAAGTTGAGGGGAAATTAAGAATATTTTGAGAAATCCTGTGTGTAACAGGCAGGTTTTATTTAAATACAGGCACAAAGAATGGTAGACTAGGGGAGAATTTCTTTATCTTCTAACAAATGTCCTGAACTCTTGGTAAAATATTTTATTTCAAATGAATGTGTCATGCTTATAATCTAGTATATTAGGCCTTTTCATCACTATCATCGTTACTATCTGACCAAAAAGAGAGTTGATATTTGTGTTTCCTTTCATGAGATGATAAATCTTTCATTGCTGTGCACTTGGTTTGATTTATGGAAGGGTTTGAGAGAGCCAAGATGCTTAAAACTGTTCTGTGTCTTCTGTTCCACAGAGGAACAGGAATCCAGAGAGTTGTCCTGAACCTTGTAATACACTCATTATAACCTCATAAAAAGCAGCTGGTTTTAGTGAGAATTTATAAATTATTTATTATATGATATTATTTTATATTAAAATATTTTACATTTTATATTGTAATTAATTATAATTTATAATCACCAGGATTCCTGTGTCCATCATTGGTACACACAAGGCAGTGCATAACAAACACCTTATATACAGAAGCTGTAATTCCACACAGCTGAAAGACTGACATCAAATGTCAACCTAATAATTTCTCAGTCTTTTTTTTATTTTATTTGCAAGCTCCAGATTTTTTTCAGCTGAAGCATCTCTCTACCAAAGAGTAAATTTCTACTTACTCAAAATTTACTTCTTTTTTTAAATTAACCTTTTCTAATCACAAAAGTTTGGTAGATCACAAATCAAAAGCTGTCACAAACTTCTTAGCTATCCACATATTTATGACTTGTTTAAAGAAATGTGAGAAAATTTATAGCAATTTAAAAAAAAGGTTGGAGTAATTTTTCAGATGGCTTGGCAGAGCACTACTTTAGAGCCCCTGACATGGATTACTGGCTGCTGGGGAACTGGACAATGGCAATTTATAGTTTTATCCAGGTCTCATTTAATTTTCATCTCCCACATATGGAATTTTAAAGTTCATTCATTTGTACGAGTCAGGAAGGTAGAAACACTGTCCAGTTGGAAAAAGTGGTGTGCATTTTCAAGGAAATTCCCCTCATTATGTTGGGGAGGAAATACAATCTCAAAACTATCTAACTAGGTAGCTTAAATTGTTTTAAGTGTCTGAAGTGGATCATTGTGCTTTTCAGGAGCTGTCAGTTCTTGTTATGCTGAGTAATTGTGTTCAGTTATGGGCTGGACGGACACCAATTCCCGATTGTGTGCTCCATCATGCTGTCCCTGGTGGACACTGTCCATTCACACTGTTTCCCAGGTTCTGTGCTGTGTTTGCTAGGTGGATTTGTCCTGCTCTAATGAGGAGAGCCTTGTGTTAGCTGAGTGTTCTTCCATGTGGTTGGATTCGTGTCTTCCTTTTAATGGAGCTTTTCCTCTCCACATGGAGGCAGTGGCTTTCAGAAATGTGTTCTGCTTTTCAAGTACTGCTTAAAAATGCAGCAATTTGTTGGTTAGTCTTTCTAAATCTGTGAAACCCATTTAGATTTTGAGAGACCAATAAAATTAATTGTGTAATTGTAAGCCACCTTATATATAGGCAAAACCCAGAAGTTTGGGGTTAGATACCCAAGAGAGCAATGGAAACCTGAGAGATGATGGAATCACATCCTGGAGCAGACCCACCAGGATCACTGAGCCCAGGAATTCCATCCTGAGCATTGTCCCAGCACTGCTGAGCTCTGTGTAGTTGGACACACATGTATGTGTGTGCTCAAGGTATGTTTCCTCCTCCCTTGCCATTCCTCTTTTGTCAGCATGGGAACATTAACAAACAACCACTTTGAATCCAAGAAAGAGCAGTAAGCACAAAAGTGCATGTTAAACCACTCTCTGCAGTCATCAGGTGCCTAAATCCAAAATGCACTGAGGGTTTAACCAGCCGGTGATTGAGTGCACCTCATTCTCCCAGTTATTTTTAAAATGACAAATGCCACTAAAAACATGTTTGGTCCCATGGCAGAACTTGGAATTGTTTTCCTGCTGGGTAAATACTAACCACAGGATTGTGCCGTCTTGTTCCATTTTGTCTGCTTCTCTAGATCTTTTCTTTCTTTTCTGCACCTTGGCCTTGCTTTACTAAGGGCCCTGCTGGGCAGGGCAGGTACTTCAGTAGTCAGGACATTGCTGCTGAAGGTGTCCTCTTGAGGTTCTGCTTACTGAAAAAATTCAATTTTAGTCAGTTTTCCATTTCTTTAAGATAAAGCAGGAAGAGAGTAAAGAGTTGAAGCTGAAGTGGCCACTGAGGGATGTTCTGGACCAGTTTTCAATGTTGGCATAAGAAAAGACTAAACTATTACTTGGGGAATAGCCCTATTGCTTCTGAGACAAGTTGAGTGCTATTATCTAATTCCTGCTGTGCAAGGGGGAGAGATGGCATGGTTATAACTGAACTTGCAGCTATTCATTTGTTCCTTTCTTACAGGAACCAGCTGCAGCCTCTCCTGGGAAGGTTCAGCCAGTCAGAGGCTTTGTTAATCTCATCTGGGGTTGAGCCAGGCACTCTGGATGGAGTTCTCCTGGATGCTGGCTGTTCTTCCATGCAGTTAGACACACCTGAAAGAGGCTTTTCCCTGCAGAAGGATGGGCCCTTGGACATGAGGATGGATCATGACAGGTACACTATAATAGAATGTTTCTTGTTGAACCTCAAAAACTGCCTGCTGTGCACCCCCTGGTGCCTTTCCTTGCCTCTTAAAATGGAGAATTCTTATCCTCCAACCACATCTGATACTGCACGAGTGTCCCGTCTGTCTTTTGCCAAAAAAGCTTTTTCCTGTCTCAGTGCTCAGCCCTGGTTGTCTTTGTCTTCTTGGAGATGAGGGGAAGGTTCCAGTGGTGGGTGATTAAACCAGTAATATTTTATTAACTGCACCTTTAAATGGTAGCATTTTTGGAGTATGTGGTACACAGTTACAGGAACCTCTCTCTTTCCACTGTTTCTCTGCCTGCACTTGATCTGCAGGCTCACAACTTCTTGCTGCAGTCCCTTTCCCTTTCTGCCACACTTGCTGTTTGTGGAAACTTCACTTGAGCAGGTCCAGCTGCTCTCTCAGGAAAGGAGCAGCATCCCTCTTTTGTACAACGACCATTTGATCCACTTGCTTCTCTGTGAAAGGAACATCATAAAAATAACTAAATAAAATCCTCTTCATTTTATCTGCTAGCTTAAATCAGATAGCCACATTGCTTTTAGCATGCTGGTGTGATGTTGTCTTCCATGCCATGCAATTGTTGTAAGTTCTGCTTAGCAAAATTATAAGCTTCCTTTCTCTTTGTGCAGGAAGCACATCAGGCTTACTTAATTGTCAAATTAATGGTTACTGAGTAAATCTCCTCTATTTAAATTTGGATTGGTGTTCAGTACTTTCAAGAGCATGAAAATTAGTTGTGGAGTGATCATTTCCACTTATGCAGTGTTTTTCATCTTCAGACAACCTGATGTGTTTCTGCAGCACTCTGCTTTTTGCACGAGCAACCAAAGATCTGTCTTGTCTGGGCTGTAATTGCATGACACATTATATGACAGGGAAGGGCAATTTTTTCTTGGTGTTTTGATGAACGTGTTGTCTTAAAAAATGCCATTTGTTCTTTCATTGCCCACAAGAGCCAATGGGAAGCCTCAATTTCTATGGAATTAGCTTACCATATTAACGCTACATTTTAACACAGCAAATTTCATGATACTTGCTTTTTCTGGTCCTGTGCAAAATGCTCCCATGTTTCTCCTGGGATTCAGTCCTCAGATTCCAGGAATCTGAACCCTAGGCTGACGTGTAATTTGGATGCATCATGAGAAAACAGACACAGAACAGGAGCCTCAGAACAAAGGGTACCTGAGGCATAACAAAAGCCTTACACTCTGGTTGTTGCTATGATACTACTTGCCTCCAAGTTTTTTTATCTTTTGTAAGGTACTGCAGGGGACTAAAAAATGCCTGAAAGCCAAGAAGAGAATTTAGAAGAGAATTTATTAGGTCGTTTGTATGTTTTCTCTGATTAGTTAACCCACAGATGATGTTCATAAAATACCCTGAACTATTTCAGTAGCCAATTTACAGAGATATAGATACATAGATTGAAGGCTTACACTGTTTAAATTGCACTGAGTTCTGTAGTTTATATGACTAGCTAATTTCTATTATCTCAGGAGAGTATTTATATATAGATTCTTATGCCTTTTAGTGAAAAGTAGTGTTTAATTATCTTCATTAGCAATTGTTTTTATAGCAGGAGATTTTAAATAAAAGATCCTTGAAATCAGTTCTGGCTAGAAAAAAACATATGATGCAAGGTGGCTGAAATGAACCCATAAGAGGCAAGTTCATATTCTAAATCTGGCTAAAGAGAAAGGTCACACATAATTTCCATCCTAGCACGACACTAGAATGTATTTATTCTTAATTTAACATTACTTTTCACTAAAAGGCATAAGAATCTATATACAAATACTCTCCTGAGATAATAGAAATTAGCTAGTCATATAAACTACAGAACTCAGTGCAATTTAAACAGTGTAAGCCTTCAATCTATGTATCTATATCTCTGTAAATTGGCTACTGAAATAGTTCAGGGTATTTTATGAACATCATCTGTGGGTTAACTAATCAGAGAAAACATACAATAAATTCTTTATTCTAAACTATTAAGCATAGTTTCTGATAATACTTGGAAGTTAAAACTGTTCTAATTGAAGTTGTGGAACAAACTCCACCTAGACCAGTGAGAAAAGGGGTTTAAAAGGCACAAGCATAGTTTGTAACAACACTTGGAAGTTAACACTGTTCTAACTAAAGTTAGGGGACAAACTCCACTTAGACCAGCAAGAGACAGGGATGTAAAAGTCACAAGCATGCTTGTGATTAGACTTGGAAGTTAAAACTGTTCTACTCAAAGTTAAGGAACAATCTCCACCTAGACCAGTGAGACAAAGGGGATTTAGAAGGCAAAAGCATGGTTTATTACAACACTTGGAAATTAAACTGTCCTAATTGAAGTTAAGGAACAAACTTAGTTAAAACTGTTGTAATTGAAGTTGAATAACAAACTCCACTTAGAGCAGTGAGAAAAGGGGATTTAAAAGGCTCAAGCATGGTTTGTAACAGCACTTGGAAATTAAAACTGGTCTAACTAAAGCAGAGGAGCAAACCCCACCTAGACCAGTGAGAAAAGGGGATTTCAAAGGCAGAAGCATGGTTTATAACACCACTAGGTAGTTAAAAGTGTTCTAACTGGAGTTAGGAAGCAAGTTCCCCTAGAGGAGCGAGAAAGGAATGTAAAAGGCGCAAGCATGGTTGTAATAACACTTAGAAGTTAAAACTGTTCTAACTAAAGTTAGGGGACAAACTCCACCTTGACCAGCAAGAGAAGGGGATGTAGAAGGCGCGAGCTGTTTGCACAGCACCAGCCCCTCCAATGTGCACCCCTCCCAGGCAGTGTGCAGTGTGTGTGTGTGGCTCCATGGAAGCTCACCTCTGGTGCATGGCAGCTGCCCTCAGGGCACTAACTGGACCCATTGGCTGCTGTGTGTGCAGGCGCCCTGACATGGCCACGGCCGCGGACGTGGTGAACGCGCTGGACCAGCGGGCGCTGGCGGCGGTGCTGAGCGCATACGGCGAGGAGAAGCACGCCAGGAGGATCGCCTCTGCCATCGTGCAGGCACGCAGCATCTACCCCATCACCAGCACCAGGCAGCTGGCCAGCATCGTGGCAGGTACCTGTTGTAATCTTCACAGCACTGTTGTTGTTGTCTTCTCAGCCAGGGCTCCTCTCCAGCTCTCCCTGGATGCCCCACCCCCTTTTATCCCAGCTAACTCCACAGGCTACAGCTGCTGCCCAATTAAGTACATTGCAGCTGCAGCCCATATACAGTAACTAGAACCAGGGCAGGGTCACTTCTACAATACAGAGATCTTTTACTGCCATACATATATTTACAATACATATATTTACTCAGGCCCCTACATTTCCCCCTTTTCTTTTAACAATTATACAATTACAATACACATATCTGTCCCAGCTCTCAGGCTGCCACAGCTCTCAGCTGTCTTGAATACATACAAATCCCTAGATGTTCCCAGGCTCCTTTCCTCAAAAGCCATATTCTCACAGCTCTCTGCTGTTACAACTCCTTGATTCAAAGGCCATATTATATTCTAAAGTCCCAGCTCTCAGGCTGCCACAGCTCTCGGCTGTCCTGTCTTCTGTCATGTCGGGGGGGGGGGTCCCATACCTTCTCTCAGTGTTTTCTTATGGCTGCATGTTCTCCATCACATCGGGGTCACCAGATGTTGTAATCTTCACAGCACTGTTATTGCTGTCTTCCCAGTCAGGGCTCCTCTCTAGCACTCCCTGAATGCCTCACCCCCTTTTATCCCAGCTACCTCCATGGGCTACAGCTGCTTCCCAGTTAAGCACATCACAGCTGCAGCCCATTTACAATTACTAGAATCAGGGCAGGGTCACTTCTACAATACAGAGATCTTTTACTGCCATACATATATTTACAATATATATATATTTACTCAGGCCCCTACAGGTACCCTCGTTAACTCTGCACAGGAGGGAAGGAAATATGAATCCCTGCCCATTGCCAGGGGGATCTGTTTGTCCTTGGAGTGGTGCGGGGTCTAATCCTGCCCCTTCTGCTCTGATGTCAGATCTCTTCTTTTTTTTTTTTTTTTTTTTGTATTTTAATTTGACAATTAGTTCAATAATAGATTTAACATGAAGTGATTTATCATTTCGTACAACACAGAATGACAGCAGCCTTGGGTATTCTTTATCCTGGCTATTGATCCTTTCAAATACCAGATATGTCATATCTGTCCTAGTTTTAAGTCTGTATTTTAATATTTTAATTGGCAGTTTCCAATTACCAGTAAAATCAGATAATTTCTGTCTTTTTAAAGAATCAGAAAGCACAAAGTAATACATGGCTTGCTTCACCTTGAGCATGCCAACTAGATCAGCCTGAAGAGACTATTGAAACACTTCATCTTCCTTGCTCCTCGCTGTAAACAGCTGAAAGAAAATGCAGTTAAGCAGGAGCAGTGCTTGCATCAAGAACCTTTATGTTTGTTTCCTCAAGTAAAAATTTTCATAAGACACACAAATCCTGTTCATTAACATAATATGTAGCATCAGGATGTTTTTTATTTTTTTTTTACCCAAATGATGAAAATCACTACATCTTGTCACAAATAAGTCTAAACTGCTGACTTTGAATACAGACCTTTAAAATTTAATCCAAATTTAACGTTTGCTAAAGAACAGTGTAAAATATTTTATTAGTATCCTGAAGACTATTAAAAATTTTATGGTATTCTTAAAAATTTGTATTACTTAAACTGGAAGTCTAAGGCACTTAAATTTAATGATGGAGAAATTAGAAAGTCTGGATTTGTGGAAGTCAGGATACTTTAGCCCAGTCAACCAAGGCTCAAAGTTCAGCTGATGTGATAAAAGGACCTGAAGACACTGCTTGCTGTTGTAAGCCCCTGCTGTAAATACAGTGAATATAACCAATCTTAAAAAAAATAAAAGAGACAAAGCACTATGAGGCTTTTATAAGCTTATAATTTTTTAATGCCATCATTAGCAATATCCTGAAATAACAATTGTGAGCTTTGTCATATATATTCCATGCTTTTTGAAAAAGTGTTGACAAGACAATGTACTACTCCTGAGCTGGAAGCAACAGTCCCGCCGTGTTAAAGAGATAAGCTGTTACACACAAGCAGCCCAGTAATTCTGAAATAATTTGGTGCCATAGCTGAAAGTAAGGGAATGAAGATACAGGTGTATGCAAGGCAGCAATTGGAGATCCCTTCATGTTTCATGTGCTGCATGTGAGCCAGCAGTTGATGCTCCCTTACTGTGACCATGAGAAGGATTTCTTTTGTCCTCACTTTAAATTCCCTGCTATGTTTGCAGAGCTTCTTGATCCACAAGTCAGGTATCCAAGACAATAAATATGTATGTTTGGTGTGCTCTTCTGGGAGTACACATGTAATTGTAGCAATTTTAGAGCTGTTACACTGATCCCTGTTTGCATAAAACTTCCTCCAGTTTTAATTTGGTTTATCCAGTAAGGAAGCACGGTGGATCCTATCAGTTTTTTAACTGATTGAGAAAACCTTAAGGAAATTTTTCATAACTGTGATATATTTTGATTCATTTATCATTTGTAATTAACATATATTCTTACGTGGCATTGTATTGGTGAAGGTTTTGGGATAAGCCAGAGCTACAGTGGCAGAGACCACAGCTACAGAAACCTCTTGATGGTACAGCCCAAAAAAGCCCTGACTAATTCAGGACTTGACCAGAATAAGATTTATGACCTATTAGTTAAATGTTATGTCTTTAAAAAAATAAAGTATTAATTAGAAGAGTAAAATCTTGCATTTTAGATTTTGCAGATTCTCTGCAAGCCTGATTATCATCCAGAGCAGGGTCATCATTTTTGCCTGGTCTAGGAACCAGAACACAAGCAAAACAATCTAGCCAATGAAGCTGGGTGTCAGCATCTGAGAATCTGTGTGGTGCCTGTATTTCTCTCTCGTCTTATTGATTACTGTGGCTCCAGATGTCCCAGAGCTCCCAAGTTTTATCTTAAGGTCCAGCTGATCATCAGAATCACAGTGAATCTAGACTTGGACTAACCTGAGCTTGGAAAATTTAATTTCTTTTGATAGCATGCTAGATTTCTGGTCTTTCCTACCACCCCCTAAAAGCTTAGAATACATGTTGCAGTTCCTAATCCACTGGGAGATAAAAGTGAAGGACGTAGTTTAAAAAAAAAAAACAAAGAAAACAAAACAGCATTAAAAATTTTGTCTTCCTCCTGGTGTTTATAAATATTATCCAAAAAGCTTCTGATCTGTTTAAATAATATCTCTAGGAGCTGTGGAATCTGCAGTAGGATGAGTTTGGGAACAGCATCTTTTCCTGAAGCACAGTGCAACTCTTCTCACTGTTTGTAATTTTCACAGAGCTGTTTGCAGCATTGAGAGCTCTGTAAATAGTGAAAATCAGTAGTTCTTAGCTGAAGAGTAGTGAATAGATGTGTGAAAGTTGATTAAGAAGCACTTCCTCGTGTCTGTTGTTGTACTTCATTGAGCTGTTTGGAAATAGTAGCTCTGACTGCATGTGCAGGAAAACTCATTAAAAATGGTGAAATTTTTAGGATGTAATTTTCATATGCTTTTCCTGTACAGCTAATGGTCTATTTTGATTTCTTTTCAGGGGGCAATATACCTTTTTCTCTATTCATTTTTGTTCAAAATTTATTTTTTCTGAGCATTATTAAGGTACATAATCTATGAACAGACAATTTTGAGATCATGTGATCATCTAGTATTAACTTGAAAGGAGGGTATGACATGTTAAAAAAAAATTTCAAAGTTTAAAGAGAGCTTTAAACTCACTGGCTCACTTTTACAGGCTTTAATTATCAGTTTGGAATTTGTAATATTGCCTGCATTTCAGCTGGGTGAGAATTAGCACTGTGCTGAGGGAGCCCAGACAAAAGGACATTGGTTGCGTCACAGCAACTTATTAAATGCAGTGCTAATTCAACAGACAAATTCCTGCCAACAGGTGCAGGCTCTGGATTCATTCTTACACTCTCCCACTCCCTCACACTCTGGGGACTTGGATAGTTCCTACTGACAGGCACAGCACACTGCTAATTCCATTCACAAGCTTTTCAAATTTCAAAATGTTTCAACGTGAGAGTCTATTAGGTTTTTTTTTAAAGTGTTAACTATCATCAGGGCATCCTGAAACTAAAAATGGATATTTCTCTCGCTGGGATTCCAAAGCACTCATCTAGCCAGAAACGTGGTGTTTTTATGAATGAAATTCACTTTACAAGCTTCCCATACAGATTTTTTTTTTTAATTTTTAAAATGTTTTTGTGCATTGAACACCCAGTTACCAGGAAGGATTGCCTTTAAGTGTCTTGGTAACTGGAGGGTGAGAAGTGATGTGCCTAAGCAGAAAGCACAAATAGATTTTGATTTAACTGAACTAGAGGGTTAGGAGTGATAGGGGAATTTTTCACCTGTGAAACATAGATCAGAATCTATTGCTGTGGCCAAAAAGCTGTAGACCAGTGTGACAAAAATTATATTTAATATATAATTTATTTAATATGTAATTTTATAATATATAAAAGATGAGAATAACGAGAGATTACATTTATGAGTTAATTGCAGTCTTTTACAGTGGACCAGTAAGTCTTTGAACATGCAAGCAGTTTGATTTTGGTTTTAGTCTGGGAGGTTTTGGTTGCATAAAACTGCAAAGTGGCTGCATTTCTTTACCAATTTCCTGAATTACATTTACTAAATAATAATAAACATTACCAATTTCCTGAATAAATTTAATATATTATAATAACTAGATTGGAATAACCAGAGATTCCATTTATGAGTTAATTCCAGTCTTTGACAGTAGACCAGTAAGTCTTTGAACATGTAAACAGTTTGCTTTTGGTTTTAGTCTGGGAGGATTTGGTTCCATAAAACTGCAAAGTGGCTGCATTTCTTTACCAATTTCCTGAACACTAGTATTCTGTGCTGTATTATAGGAGCTGCAGTGCTCTTTGTGCATATTCAACTGAGGCATGTAAGGTTGAGTTATACTTACAGAATATATCTGGGCTTTAATTATTTTTTCTTCAGTGTGTGATAAATTATTCATAGTGGTAAATTAATGTCAGAGTTAATTGTCACAGAAGGTTATTGTAGGAGGAAACTGCACTCAACAGCCATGGCAGGATTAGTGGAAGAACCTCCCCAAGAAGTGTTAGTGTCCTAGTCATGCTAATAGCCTCAGTGTCATTGTTCTTTTATTCATCTGTTCAGCATTGCAGTTGCAAAATATCAGTGTTGATGAGCAGACCAATGAAAGCCTGCCCAGGTATCAGCACACTATGTCCATTTACATTTTTACAAAGCCTCTGGAAGTTGAATTTAGATGGATAGGATGGTTTATGTTGGAAGGGGCCTTACAGCCCATGCAGTTCCAACTGCCCTGCCATGGACAGGGACACCTTCCTCCAGACCAAGAAGCTCCAAGCCGTGTCCAGCCTGGACTTGGACATTTGCAGGAATGGGGAATCTACAGAGCAACCTGTTACAGTGCCTCCCCACCCACAAAGGGAAGAATTTCTTCTAATTTGATTCATTCCATAGTTGTGAGCATCCCACCAGTGCTGGTGGCTGTTACTTGGCCTTAAAACAGAGTTGTGTTTATTTTGCCTGGCATGATGTTCCTTTATGCTGTCAGACAGTTCTCATCACACACAGCTGGCACTCAGTGGCTGTTCCAAGGGCTCCATTTTCAAAGAACACATATTTAGGTGATGAAGTGAAGGGAGACAACCATCCGATTGATGAGCATCGAACTCCGATTTATTGATCCAGCTTACACACTTTTATAGTAGTGTTAATTAAGTTCATACATATTGCAAAACCCGAGCTCATTATTGGCTACAGATTACACACCAACCCCCTCTTTTTGTTGTCAATACCTGTGGTTTCTTGTTGAGACTAAAACTTGTTTTTCTCATTCTGTTATTAACTGTTCTCAAGGCCTCCATGTTTGTCACCATGCTTTCTCATCACTACTCAAGGACGTGGTGTTTACTGTTGTTAAAAAACAAGCCTGAGAACTTGCTGCTTACAGGAACAAGCCTGAGAACTTGCTGCTTACAGCTGCCTTTTACTTTTCAATCAGCTGTATATTTTCATGGCCCTTTTCTATAAGCCATGTTTGAACAAAGCTCTCCACATTTAGGTGTGTAAAGAGACATGGAAACAGGCCTGCCAGTAGGCACGAGCTTGGTGCGGGTTTCTTGGGATTCCTCATGTTCTGTGTCTTTTAGCTCTCCTTTTAATTGAGGTCTCTCATCAAAACAAGCTTTGGGACCTCTCATCAATGTGAGCACACATTCTGTTTGTGATTCATGGTCAGTACAGCATGTTATGTTCTCAGGGACAAGAATTACACTGACCAGCCAGTGTAGCTTTTTCTGGAGTTGGTAAATGATGGAGAAGCCTCACTCCTGCAGGCTGCATCTATTTATTGTTCTGTGAAACAGCTTCAGGCCACAAATTCATGGGCACTCCTTGGCTGGGACAAGTCAATCCTGTTGCCACTTTGTGTCTTGAAGCATTCAGACTATAAGGATTGGAAGTAGCCACAGCTACAACAGAGTCTCTTCAGTGAATTCAGGAGCTGTTAGCTTTGGAGATCAGAGGAGCAAGGTAGGTAGGAAAATCAATTATGCAGAAACATATCTTAGGACATAGCATATGTGATAATAGCTGTGTTAATAACAACTGACTTTTAAAATCCCATTATTTTCCTCTGTCTTTGCTGAAGACTGAGATTGCTTTTGTGTTTGTGATATGATTTGTGAACACTTACGCTTTCTGATATAAGTAAAATCTTACCTTTAAAACTCTCAAGAATTACCCTAATAAATTCTTCTGTGCAAGCCTCTCAGTAAGATATCTCTATTAATTTGTTTCAATCACCCATGCAAATTTGAATTTAGACAACTAGTTTCAGATGTACAGTATTCCCCTCTTTCACTTCACTCTGTAGAACATCAGTTACTTGATTGTGAGCTGTGTTTACTTCAAACTATTTGCTTCAATATGTTGTAACTTAGTACTGACATGAAATTGGGGCATTCTAATGCATACATACCAATTGTATTCTCTTGTTCAGAAAAATAACTGTCCACTTATGTGCTAGCAGGATTTATTAAATTTATCTTTACCAGACTCCTGTGATCACTTAGGTAATAGATGGTAAATTTACTTGGGTTTCACAGATCTTATAGGATTCTTGCACTTTAGTTCCTCTAAAATCCATCAAATCAGGCTTCTCTAGCTTTTTGTTCTGTATCCATATAATGAAAGTTCAGGCTTAAAATACGTTAAATATTGATATATTCAAATTTCTATCAAAATTTTGGTCTCTACAAAAACTTGACTCGTAGCAATTTTGAGGAAAGGAAGAGGGAGTTTTGTGCATCTAATAAAAAATATTTAAGCTAGTGATTTTAGGTCTAACAAACCTTGACACATTTTGCTGTGTAGGTATGTGAAAACAAAGCAGTGTCAGGTGCATTTCCTAAATTTCTCAAGGGGTTTTTATGAACATTTGAAGAAACACAGGCGTAGTGTTCAATAATTGCTATTTCCAAACAAGGATACCTCTTTTAAACTTCAGGTAGTTCATTGAAAGATAGTTATTGCCAGGTAGACATTGTCTTCAGCCTGTGAAGAAATGCAGTTATCTGGAAGCCACAGGTAAGATTGTGTCCATTGTACATTAATTTTTTTCCTTAAAAGTGTAACACAACCCCAAATTCCAAACTGGCATTGACTACACTGAGTTGTAAAGTGAGACTTGTCTGTCCTATCTTTTTTTTTTTTTTTTAAATCTGGATTTAGCCATTATTTTTTAGTTTAAATTGGTGATGCTTTTGGAGAAGAAACTTCTCTAAAAGATTCTAGGGGAAAAAACCCAACCACAAAGCATCTTAGTTTAATAGACATCATGTTCAGAGATATGAATTCAAAACATAAAATAAAGATGTATTACCAAGAAGGAAGCTCACTGCTCAAGGTTCAGTTTTGACTATGCTTTCCTTTGAAGTCATCTTGCACGAGTGGATGTCAAGATGCAGAAATAAGAAGTTATTAACATGCATGTTTTAAAATATGTGACAGGTGCTTTTCCAGCATCAGCGCTCTACGCACGGAAGGACTTGCTTCAGAGACCTGTGCATGTTGCCACTAAAACTTTCCAAGGCCTGAGGATATTTGTGAATGATGAGCTCCATGAACTCCTGATAGGGCTGAAGACAGCTGAGAAGTTCCTGAGGCCTGGAGGTCGCCTTGTGGCCCTGTCCTTTCATTCCCTGGAAGATCGAATCATCAAACGTTTCCTTCATGGCATTGACATGACAGAGAAACACAACCTTGGCTCAAAGCAGAAGATCCGACAGGCTCTGAAAAATGCCTCCAAAGGAGAAGACACACAAGGATCTCCCTGTGGAAAATCCAACTCCAAGTGGATTTCCATACACAAAAAAGTTCTCACACCCCAGGCCAAGGATATTCAAACAAACCCAAGAGGAAGGTCAGCCAAGCTAAGAGCTGCTATTAAACTCTAAACGAAAATATACGATTACGTGATTGTATCATTTCCTGAAATTCTGTTTTCTAGAATGCTAACTGGACAGATATTTGTCAAACTGAAAAAATAAAAGGAAGGCTGTGAGAAAACTTTTCTTTCTTACCTTTGTGCTTCTTTGTGCTATGCTTAGGAAGTGATATAGAGCATGAAAATGTAAACTAAATGCATACAAGTGGGTGTCACTAATTATACAAAAAAGACATCATTTTTTAAAAGAGCATGAAACACCAAGTTTATAAAATTTGCAGATTTGATGTATTTATAGTATTCCCTTTAGATTAATTTCAAAATCCTGGCATTAAGAGTCTAAATTCAGTAGCTAATTGAGACATATTTTTATGGGGGTGGATTTCACACACCTGATTCAGATGTCTGGTTTAGTCTAGAGTAAGTTTAAACTAACCTAAGAATTGTTTATATATCTGTTTCTGTGTCCCAGCTAACTTGTTGCATGAATGCCATTGGGACAAGAGGTAATTCTGAAATAAAGTGACATCAGCGTGCCATGTTCTGTCCATGAATTTGTAAATGGACTCTTAGCTTTTTTAAAGTAAGTATTTATGTCTGAGTGATCACCTGGTTGTTTAATGATAAATAATACATGTGTCTTGGGTGTGAAAAAAGGGTCATTAAAAATCCACTGTTGGCACTTGGATGCTACAGTAAAGCAGTCAGATTTGTACTTGATCATCTGAATTTCTTCCTACAGCCATAACTCCTTTGCACAGATCCTCTACAACTTTTAGGTGCTGATGGAATTATAGTTAACCCATCAAAAAAGCAATGTTGTGGGCCTTATGAAGTATTCTCCTATGCTGGTGATCATTTATTAAGAGGTAAGTATTAAATTATTTTAGGAAAGGCTAAGTCTTAACACTAGCTTTCTGTTTGAGTGCTATACACAGCTGTAGAACATACAACATAATTTCTTGTTTAGTTACTATGAATTAAATTTAGTTTGGGGTTTATATTTTGTCTTAAGAGGCCACTGGTTTTCTAGTTTTATTTGCTACAAATGAATGGAAAATAGTACAAGTTTCAACTTCTCTGACCTCTGACTCATCTCTTCAGGAAAAAATCTTAATTTAAATAATCAAATTGGTACCAGGATTTCATTTGTGATGTCTGAAACTTGGTTGGTAGAATAAAAAAAAGCAATTTCTGACTCAGCTAAATGACCACTACACTGGCTCCTGAGTCCCTGACTGGATCATTCTGAACTTGACTTTGACCAAGCATCCTCTTTGTGTTGATGTAAATGGTGACTTCCTGGTGGTTTTTTGGGTCATACTGACACAAGTTGATATTTAGGTTCACTGTCTAATGCACAATATAGTGAAATAGCAAGATATTTAATTCCTTGGTAAAGGTAAGTCATATAATGTGTTTCTTAGGTATAGATGATTGTGGCATTCATATTTTCTGGGAAAATCCCTTGGCCCAGGATTTTCTCCTGGGAAGCTGAGAAG
>JAHXMQ010012340.1:19564978-19583217 GCA_020466415.1 Ammodramus savannarum pratensis
TCTTTGGCCAATCAGTGCCAAGCTGTGTCAGGGCTCTGGAAAAAGTAATGAGTTTTTATTATTATCTTTTTAGCCTTCTGTCTGTATCCTTTCTGTATTCTTTAGCATAGTTTAGTTTAGTATTCTTTAATGTAATATGATATCATAAAATAATAAATTAGCCTTCTAAGAACATGGAATCAGATTTATCATTCTTTCCTGCCATGGGGCACCCTGCAAATACAATAGAAGATGACATCTATCCCAAACCTGAAATAACAGTTAAATGATGATGGGCATTTCATTCTTTTCTGAAATTTCAATATTTTTCCTCTAGCTTCATTATACATGCTGCTTAAATAAAACATTCCACTTCAAAGAATATTGCTTACTCTTGTCATCTTTGAGACAATACCCTAAATAGGCAGATTTTTTTTTTTTTGTGCAAACATTAAATATAAATAGTAAAGGTTATTTTTAGCTGAGATTTCGTACTGGAATGTATTTCAGTTGTAGATTTGAAAAATTGTGCCTCCAGCATAGGCTCAGAAGAGTTGTAGTGCCACGCTGTGCCTTGTTCAGGACACACTTCAGGGAAAGACCATCCAGTTATTATAGCAGAATTTGTACATCAGAAATTATATGAAAGCATTAAAATTCCTTATGCTTAAAACAGTGTTTAAAATCCACATGTCACAGCTAAATTCAAAGGCACAGTTTCTTAGGATAACTGAACGACTGCATACAGGGTTGTGTAAATGCTCCCTCATTTAGGAAAAGAGGCTTTTCTTTGCCTTTAGCTTGGAGTTTCACAGCCAGGACAGTACATAATGTGTTGATTTTATTTTTTCCCCTTTAGAGGGTCTGTTTCTCTGAGCAGCCAGGGACAGTGGGAGGTGTGTGGTGTTTGTGAGGGTCCCAGGACGAGGTGAGAGATGAATCTGACTCCAAGTTCTTAGAAGGCTGATTTATTTATTATTATTATCATATAGATATATGATATTAGATATATGATATTAGATATATGACATTAGAGATATTACATATGATGTTATATATTATATTATATGATGTCATATTATATATTATATTATGTATTCTATGTTATGTTTATGGTATGTTATATTACATTATGATTATATTATATTTATATTATTATGTTATATTTATTATATTATATTTGCTATACTAAAACTGTACTAAAGAAAAAGAGAGAAGGATTCATCAGAAGGCTAGACAAGAATGAATAATAACAAACCCATGACTCCTCAGAGCCTCGACACAGCTGGACTGGGATTGGTCATTAATTAAAAACAATTCACATGGAACCAATCAAAGACGCACCTGTTGGTAAACAACGTCCAGACCACCTTCCAAATCAATCAGGTAATTATTGTTCACATTCTTTTCTGAGGCCTCTCAGCTTCTCAGAAGAAAAATCCTGGAGGATTTTCAGAGTGACAGAGGTGTCCCTGCCATGGCAGGGGACAGGGAATGGATGATCCTTAAGGTCCCTTCCAACCTAAACCACTCTGTGGTGGTGTGACTTAGTGAGCCACATGAAATTCTGGGCAGGGTATTGGACATTGATCCTGCTGGCAGAACACAAGTCTGTAGACCACACCTTAAATTTTTCTAATGCTGTGTGTGTATGTCATGTTACTAAAACTAACTGCGTTTTTGCCACAGTTGAAAATTATATTTAAGGAGGAGACAGCATCCTTAATTTTCTTTTTAAATGCCTTGCTGGAAACCAAGGCTTGCTGTCAAGGTACAGGTGGTGACTTCTAGAAACTTCCATCCCACCTAAGCAATGCACATTTTCATACAGCTAAATGCAAGGTCATCTATCTATCAAGAGAGAAAAAAGGTTGTGGCCTCTGTTTGCAGGAAATGTGACAAGAATGTGGTCCTGTACACAAGAAGAAGGGTAGAAATATCCAGTATTCTATAATACAGAATATTCTATATTCTATAATATAGAAATATGCAATAATTGTGGAGAGCATCATGTGGCAGCTCTGGTGCCATTCAATATGTGCATGCAGAGCACTTTGCTGAAGAGTGTATCTTTTCAGGTTAGTACTTTAAAAGAGTGGGAAAAACATTTAAAAGGATGAAACCCAGCTATAAAACTATTTGTATACATTGCAAACATGCTTTCTATTGAATTTACTAGATAATGGGATTTAATTAGTTAATCCAAGTTATTGCAGGAGTTGATATGCCATCAGAAGTACCTGCCTGGTAAAAAAATTGGCATTCAATAATTATTTGAAAAGTAGGCACATTTATCCTGTGACTATGACATTTAAAATAAAAAATCAGTACATTTAAAACATAATTTAACAGTATAAACACAATTGTCTGGATTTACAGCCAGTGAGGGCCTACTGACAATTATTGCTTCCTGAAGAAAAAGAATGAGTTTCATTGTTTCATAATGCAAGTAATATAAGGAATTAATATCTCTTCAGATTGGGTTATTTGGGGTTTTTTATTTTTAGCTTTCACAGTTGAGTATTTTATCAGGAGTCTTATACAATTGTGATTGCCACAAAATCCCAGTCTGGAAGGTGAGTTTCTGTGAAGATGTGCAGAGGTATTTGAGCGATGGAAGCTGGAGGGAAAGGATTCCTAATGGGGTACAAATGGGAAAATGCTGACTTCAGTGAGCACCCTCAGCAAGTGCCTCCTCCAGCAGCAAGTGTTCTATCAGGTGTTCAGCATTCTGCTTCCTAGAGTAGCGTGTCTGTGGTTATTAATGATTCATTTAATTGCTCTGAGATTGCTTTTTGTGCAGGGGAAGGCATGGTGTTAACCAGAGAGCTGTGTAACAGCAGAGCTGTGCCCTCAGGAAAGGGCAGCAAAGGGAATTTGATGCGCAGGGGGTGGGAGCGTGGCAATAAGAAGCCCAAGACACAGATTGTTGGTGATTTGATTAATTTAAATTTTAAAATAACTTAGTTGTTTTAAGTAATCAGTCGTGACTCACTGGTTTTAGTGCAAAAGTACTGGTGAAAAATGAGACAAATTTGAATAAACAGAGAAATAATGAACTCATAAGTCAGTTTTTTGCTGTCCACCTTACTTAACATCTTTAAGCAAGAAAGGAGCTCAGGCCTGGTTTCCTTGTGCTCTTCTCAAGAAAGAGCCCTTCAGTAGATGTAATACCATTTACATCAGGGTTTTCAAGAGGATAGAAGTCAGTCTTTATATCCACACATTTCCTTGTTCATAAAGCACCTGCTTAAAACTTATTTGTGAGTTAAAATAATCTGAAATTAGGTTTATAAATCTTTCAGAAATATAATTAAATGCAGAGGCCATTTTACACTGGAGTTATACTGCAATTAAAGCAGAATTTTGGGGATTAATTAAGACTTAATTGCTACAAGTGAATCTTGCAAATAATTTAAATGAATGTAGAACAGCTTTTTCCCTTCCCCTTCACCCAGACCCTGTGGAAGATAGAATGGAAAAGTATGTTGAATTTAAAAGGTATGGGCAGTAAAGTTGAAAAGTCTTAAAAAGTTTTCTTTATGAGGTTGATCTCCAATTTGAACAAAAATTCACATATGCAGTATTCTGTTAGTTTTTCTGTTCATTGCTGGGTTTTGCCTGTTTGGGCACAAAGAGCAGCAGTGGGAGAGCTCAGTGTCTGCAGTGGATGCAGAGCATGGCTCCTCATGCACAAAGAGATGGAATAGTGGCAAGGGATACATGCTTCTAAATATGATCTCTGTGTTTTCCCTCTGTCTCCTCTGCAGTTAGAGTTGTGTTTGCCTTTCCGGATCCTCTTTAAGCTTGTTTCAGGTGAACGAGAGGGAAGGGCTTTTCTATTTTTTGGTGAACCATAAAACCTGTCCTTAGAAGTTTTTCTAAGGACAGGTTTTATGGTTCACCAAAAAATAGAAAAGCCCTTCCCTCTCGTTCAAACTAATGCTAGATAATACTTTTCTACTTGACATGTTTCACTGATGACATGCCATGTGTTTCAGTATTGCCATTACATCACTAAATCAGGAAAAGGGGCAAATATTTGTTCATGGGAAATCAAAGCTAAAAAAACAGAGCAAGTCATCAGTTGTCCAAATTTCTTAATGACATAGCAATATTTATAAAAGCTAAACTTTTCTTCATTGTACCATGATCTTTAGGCAAATCTTATTCTTCCTGTTGCTTTTACAAGTTTAATTTGATTGGCTGTAATGGTGAAAAACAAGCCAGAGGGTGTTTTTTAATTTGTTTTTATGGTTGCAAGTTCAAACTTGACAGCTTGTGTATAGATGTTTTTTTAAAGGTGAAAACTGGAGATACAGCTCCCTCTGTCTGTCCTGGGAGTGCCTCTGGTGTCTTTTGAGAGCACCTGCAAATGGTTACAGGGGGAGCATCTTTTTGCCAACATGACAACAACGTGGGGATAACTTTGTTTTACAGGTTAGTAGTCGTTTTAAGTTACCTTAACTCGAATTTTCAAAGAACAAAGGGTCGTGTTCTTAGCTGAATATACTTCAATGGAGGTGCCTAATTCAAAACACAGAAAAACAAACCTGTGCAGTTTCTCAAAATTTATAATAAGATTATTATTATTAGAATGAAATATGTATGTATAAAAGTTCTATCTATTCTTTAGTGCCAATACAATTTTTGCAGACATAACAGTGGCAAATACATTTCATGCTTTTGACCATTCATTTAAAAAATATGCCCAAACATTAGTGATCAATTAGTGAATATGACAGAAACTGGAATGAAAATAAATGACACTAATTAAATCGCATCTTAAAATTTATACATGCTGGAATACCTAAATAAAAAAGTAAGGTTTATGTACTCCATTGTCATCTCTTCAGTTCCAGTCTGTGGATGTGATTCTGGCAAAGAAACTATAGAAAATATAATCTGTCTGTGGTTTATATTTGTGCTGAAGGTACACTAGAGCTCAGAATAGGTTTCTGCTAGACTTACCATGTTATTAGAACTTTCTGTTAGCTGTAATTATACTAATGATATTAACATAGAAACACAGCATTAACAAGGTCATAGCACAAGTTAGTAGCTGTAAAAAAAATACCTCAAAGCATCGTGATAGCTTGTACACTAAAATCTGTGGAAGCTTAGTAATCACTTAGTCATCAACAATTCAGGCCAGGAAAGATTCTTTTTTAATTTGAACAGTATTTTAAGCTCATCCCTCCACATCTTTCTTGTAAATTATAGATATACTTTTTTTTTCATCAAGTAGTTTCACACTGAAGAGCACCTCTTGTAGACATTGCTAAGAACTGAAATGAGTATTGACAGTCTTGGCTGATAAGTGTCTGAAAACGGAGATTCCATGAAACTGTGTTGAAATACAGTGCAGAGGTCACATTCTCAGGAGAAATGAGACATGCCTGCCTGTTAATACCTGCACAGCACCCAGCTGTGGGTGCAGCCTTGCTGTGGAATGATGGAGCTGTGGAGGTTGGAGAAGACCTTTCAGTCATGCCAGCACTGCCCAGTCCATCCCCAAACCACATCCCCCAGTGCCACAGCAGGTGTGACATGTCTCCAAATCCCTCATCCTGCTCCAGTGCCTGGCAATGTGAATGCCTTCTTTCTAAAGTGGCCCAAATGGAAATTGGAACCTTGGTGAGCAGTGAGAGCTGGCAGAGCAGGGGTTAAGGTCAGTAGGCTGATGTTGGGGTTCTCTGGGAGCAGAAGGGACTTGGAACTCTGCAAAACAAACTCTACTGAGAATGGGGCAGTGCAGGCTGACTGCCAGCACGTGTGTGATAGTGACTGAACGTGATGATGCTGAATTGAACCAGTTCTGGATGTGGAGGCAGGTTCACAGGTGTAGGGTATAGTGCATTCTAGAATGGCTTTGTGGGTTTTAGAAAACTAAAGTTAGGAAAATTATAATTTTAAAAAATCCTTGGAATTGAAGCTTGTATATTTCTTTTACCTGCCTCTCTTTGGAAGGGCAGGAGGATGACAGAAAAATTATTTGAGATAAGAGGGTATTTCGTCTCTGATGTTGCTGCACCTATTACAGATAGAAGAAGTTTCCACTGTTGTAAAAAACATGAGGTCTGTACCTCAGCAGCACACATCCTGTAGTTATCACTGTTACTCAGGCTGTTAAAAATTAACAGGGGATGTGAAATTGTAAAATAGTAGATTGTCATGGACACATTTTATGAAAAATCATTTTGTTAGGATCTTTTCTCCTGGGAAGCTGAGAGGCCTCAGAAAGGAAATGCAAACAATAATTATCTGCTGCTGTGGAATGCAACAGGTGCATCTGTGATTGGTCTCATGGTTGTTTTTAATTTATGGCCAATCACAGCTGTCTCAGACTCTATGGTCAGTCACAAGATTTTATTATCATTCCATTCCATTCCTTTCCTTTCCTTGCTAGCCTTCTGATTAAATCCTTTCTTCTATTCTTTTAGTATAGTTTTAGTATAAAACTGTTTTAGTATAAAACAGTCGACTGACTGACTGACAGGGAGATTAAAATCTCAGCCTCCCCTTAAAGTGGGCCAGTATCTTACTTTTCAGAGCACTGACTTTTGGCTTTATTAATAAATCTCAAGTTATTTGGAAAAGGCAGGATCAGCATAGGGGGCATTTTCTGGTTGCTGAATTGACTTGGTAACTTTTGTTCCTCCAGGCAAGCTGGCTATTGTTCTATTGAAATTAAGTGATACAGCAGCAGCAGTCAGCATTTGTCTCTGAGACAAAAATAATTAATGAATCTACTTGCAGTGACCATTAGATCCAGTTGTAAACCAAAGGGAGCACAGCCCTCCCTAAATACCACATTTCCCAATAGCTCAGTAATTCAGCAGCATATTTAAAATGCTTTTTCACAGTTTATACACTCCCATAGTTGCAGTTGGCAAATATTTTACTTGACCTAGTCAAGTTTTAGCTGTTTTCAGGATTCTGTTTCATTTGAGCACTCTTTGTACAGAAAACAATGTTATGAAGTGGTTGGGTTTCCAGAGAAAAGACAATTAGACAATTCAATTTTTTTCGCCAAATACAGTCTTCAGCAAAGAAAACTTTGCACTTTTTTGTTTATTGTTTGGGAGTTTTTAGTTTGGTTGTTTTTTTGTTTGTTTGTTTGGGGTTTTGTTTTTTTCTTAACTTTGATGAAGAAATAAACATCTAAGAATTCATGACGTAGTTTCTCCTTTGAAGTAATTCATTATTTGTATTAGGGATGCAGAATTAATGCTGCCTGCTCAATAGAACTCGTGATTGCCATCCATGTTCCCCCTCACACAGGGTGCCACCTGACCTGCCACTGATCCCTGGCGCTCCCCATAGCCTACAGAATATCAGGCATTCCTCAGCAGGCACTCACAGTTTGCTCCCCTTCATTTGATAGTGATGCTGTGCAGTATCTGTGCTGAACTTGGATTTTCTTTTCTCTAAGAAAAAGCCTCACTTGTAATTCTGCTTATTCTTGCATGTAAAGTTATGAGATGTTGCTGTGTTCAAGTCACCACATCAGATTCAGTGCTGACAACACTCATTACCTTTGTTGTTAATGGTGCTCCACATTTTCCCTTGGGCATGAGAATATCAATTTTCCTGAAAAATTAAAGCTGAATCCCAGCCTTCATGGCAGCAGAGAAAACCATGCAAATTGAAGCCCTTTATCTTTCCCAGAACTATGAGTGATAGTCAAGTAGAATCTTTCTGCATTTCCCTTTTCCATTTTCCCCCTTTGTCCTTCCCTCCTTTAAGTTTCACTCCTTTCCACCCTCCATCCCCTCTGGCTTCCCTCAGGATGGCCATGGCATTTTTGGCCCCTTGATTCTGATTTTTAGGATTTCTGGCCCCTTCATTCTGATTTTCCATCCTCCCCTGCCCTGTGTTTTCCACTCCAGGAGATGTATGCAAAGGTTTGAACTGGAGGAAAAAGGTTCATTGCTACATCCTACTTATGTGTGATTTATCAGCTGATCAGGACATCTTCAACACACCAATTTTTGCTCTCTGAAGCATAATAGCCTGTCTTAAATGTGAGCCTTTACAAATGCATCCTTGAAAGCATTTCTTATACTTTATATCCTGTGAGGAATTTTCAAAGAATTCAAGACCGGACCTCTGAGTTTTTTAGATGATGGGATTTATTTTTCCTACCTTCTACATAGGTAGGAAGACTCACAACTTCACTCTATGGCTCAGAAGGTCACAAGATCTTCAGCTACAAGATCTTTTGAGGATTTATTGATCGATAAAACACTGCCAACAAGGATATTTATACTTTTGACCCAATCCGTCAAAATTTCATCTTATGGACCCATGTTGCAGTGTGAGCTTTCTTAGCCAATCATGTTATGGCACACAAACCTACAGTGCTGCATTCTAAACTCCTTGTTTACCTCTGTAACTACTTTTCTTTCTATATCTTAAACTATAAACTTTCCTTTACTTAGATTAATGTGTCTCTGCTTTAAATTATAAATCCACATTCTCCTTCCAGCACCTGGGTTTGGAAGCCTTTTCCAAGGTCTCAGATCAAATCCTGGGTTTAATTCTAAGTTTTGGCTTACAGGCCCAAAGTTCTGAGAGTTCCCTGCATTTCATACTCCAAGAGTATCCCAGTAAGGTTCTTGTTGAATTTAAAGGACTGTGTGAAAAAATTTATCAATCTAGCTTTGTAATCACAATTTTTCCCAATGAGCAATTTCCTTAGTCTTGAATGCCAGGTCGATCCATTTCCAGAGGAGGCTGCTGAGTGACAGGATGTCACTGTGATATTTTATGAAAAATCCCTTTGCTCCTGAGAAGCCTCAGAAAAGAAATGTAAACAATAATTATCTGATGGCTTGGAATGTGGTTTGGAGGCTGCTTACCAACAGGTGCATCTTGCATTGGTTCCATGTGAATTGTTTTTAATTAATGACCAATCCCAGTCCAGCTGTGTCGGGACTCTGGTCAGTCATGGGATTTTATTTTTCATTCTTGTCCAGCCTTCTGATGTTTCCTTTCTCTTTCTTTGGTATAGTTTTAGTATATTATATGATATAATATAATATAATATAATATAATATAATATAATATAATATAATATAATATAATATAATATAATATAATATCAGCCTTCTCAGAACTTGGAGTCAATTCTCATCTCTCACCTCGTCCTTGGGACCCTCAACAACACCACAGCAATTGGTGACCACAACAGGAGGCACTTTGCCAGAACCAGACTGGCTTTGGGGACAGCTGGAGATTTGGGGTCTGCAGTTGAGCAGCCCCTCGTGCTGTCCCTGAAGCAATTCTGCATGGCAAAGCAGGGAAATGTCAGAGACAGCTGCAGCCTGCAAGGGCTGCTCATTGGTGCTGAGGATCCCTCTGGCAGGACGTGGTGCAATTGGTGATTGTGCAATTTGCAGTTGCCTTGGGTAGCCATGAGGGCTGAGGGTTGTTGCTGGATGAGGAGGATCATTTCATCACTCTCAGGAAAAGCTGTGTCCATTACTCAACTTTTCCTGGGCAGGGTAAATTGCAGGGGTATATCTTCTGCAGTGGAGAGAAGTGTTTCACTCGAAAGATGCTTCTTTGGGAATATCTCTTCCAGAGATAGAATTCAAATTGCCTGAGTCATGCTGCCATTTTTTCCCCCAAATTATGCTATGCTGGTGGGCAGTTAGCAATTATATGGGATCTGTCCCTGTGTTAAATCCAGCAGCTTGAAATGCTCTAAGGCTTTCAAGTGTTGTTGGGAGAAAAGTTGAGAAATGTTAGAATGTGTGTGCCTGGTATCCAGTTGGCTTTAATAATTCTTATTAGCTCTATTTGCATTCACTGCAGCCACTGCTGCCTTTCCAAATCCCAAGGAGAAGGGAGTTGCAGCCCACTGCATGCCCTGACAGCTTTTGGTGGCAAAAAAAGGGCAATAGCACAAACAACAATAACATTTTCTTTATTGCAGCAAAATTCAGGGATAAAGCTTAGGCAGGCCTGAAGGGTTTTGAGATGCCTGAATGTGACAGGAAAAGCTGTGATTTTACTTAAAATAATGATCTTAAATACACACAATCTGTAATTACTTGATGTGAATTTGTTTTAATAGCTCATTTAGTAAAAGCTGTGCAGATGAATGTTACTCCTGGAAATGAGAGCAATTTAGTTAAAGCAGAGCTGTTAATCCTTATTCAACAAAAATTTATTAGCTTGGCTATGTTGCAGCAGGGGCAAAGAAACCATGTCTCTCTCACAACCTTTTTTTCCTGAACAGGCTAACCTGACTGGGGCAGCTTGGGTTTCCACCAGTGATATTCTACTCAAATAGCTCCTCAGCTGACTTGCAAGTGTGTCAAAATGTCATTAAATGCCAATTCATGTTTTATCTTCAACTGCTTTCTTTGCAATGCCTGCAATTGTCTTTTTATAGCAATCGTGGCAGCTATCCCTCTATTTAGAATGATTTGTAGTGTGTGATGAGCAGCAGAGGAGCACACCACGTTAAAATAAATCAGAAAGAGGTTGACAGGCACAGTTTTGGCAAATGCAAGGATTTGGGCCTTGGTCCCAGAAGGTTAAAGACTGTTAGAACCCTGTGGTCTTTCATGTGAAATGGCCATGGAGCCCCTCTCCAGCAGCATCTCAACAACTATTTCTCATCTCTCCTGAGTTTTATCTGCTGGAGAATCAGTCATCTGAGAGAGATGTCTGTAAATAGAAAACCCTATTGATCTGGGGTTCATTTTATGCAGATATTAGCTGGCAAAGATGTCAGTTCTCCTCCATACTGAATGTAAAACATTGGTTTTTTCTATCTAGAGGGAAAAAAGATGAAAGTTAAGAGGGTTTTGGAGCATTTCTGAATAGCAGAGGTTAATAGGCTGGGAGTGTGTGCTTCCCTTATTACCCTTGCTTCTTTCCTCTCATCTGCACTCATCAATAAATAAATAAGTTAATTAAAAAGCTGTTTCTAAGGGACAAAGTACAGATCCTTAAGACGTATCAAAGTCTCAGTAAAAAAAATTAACCACTGGCCTGGAGAAATCCACCCAGGGTTATGGAGGGATGAAAGCCCTCAGCCATGCTGGTGTTTATTGTCACAATGAGCTGCACAAGTTGCAATAATAAATGGAGGGTTTATCTCTCCACCAGTGGGCCCATGGCAAGGCCCATCATGCAGAAAAAATGAGATGAAAATCCTGTTTACAAAAATATCCAAATATCCATATATATATATGTACACCTAATAATCTCAATATTTTGGAAATGTTCCAGATCACCAGGATGTGTAGGGAAAAATATTCAGAATCTAATTCAATACCCATGGGAGATTCTATCTGATGCTCAACAAGCGGTTTATGAAACGTGTGTCTGCATGCAGAAATAAGCATATTATTTAAAATTTTAACCCCTTTTTTAATGCATTTTTCCAGGTTTTATTTTTATGACCTCTCTTTTCTGCCCTGCAGGCTGCTTGTGGCTGTTTTGCTCACCCAGGCATCCCCTCCTTCTCCTTGTCCATCCAGACCTTTGCTGACCCAACTTTTCTACTAGAAGTAACCAGTTCTGCTTGCAAAATGCAGGTTGGGCTCTGGTGAGTATTTTGCCTGTGGTTGTTCCTTATTTGGCTTTCTGCAGGGAATCAATTAAAAAACTTCATTGGGATGAACACAGGTCTTTGAAAGGGACTTGTGAAAAGGTCTCTATCTCTATCTCTGCACAAATGGATAAATTAGGTTAAATACTCATATTTCCAAGAGTATTATGATGATATTCAGTGGTGTTAACAGCCAGGGTAAGTAGGTGCTGCTGTTCAAGTACAGCCCAGCAGTGCAGGTGGCTTTAATGTGGCAATAATTCACTCAACCCACAGCATTTGGTGAAGAGAAAATTGGAAAAGGAAAAAGGTTTATTAGCAAGCTTCCCTTATCTGGGTGTTAAATATGTACAGAAGCTGAAACTGTTAAAAAGTATTTTCAGAATGAGTGTTTTCATTGGTCATTCAAGGGGTCATTCAGGATGTTTGAGCCCACGCAGTAAATTAAAAATAGCTGTGGTGAACACTTGTGAGAAGTCCTCACTAGAGTTTCACAGGAGTCAACACATACTCATTAGCAGAAAAAATTAATTTTGCCTGCTTAGGTTTAAAAAAAAATAAATAAGCAATAGCAATCACAGAAAGCAAAGAGTGGGTGATTGGTTCCTATTATTTTTCTTTTTAATATGAACGTGAGGCCTACAGCTTTGTGATTCAGTTTCATAATTTCCTCCCATTTAACGTAAGTGGCTGTTTTGGGAAAGATTCCTTTCCTTGAAATGTAGTTCATGTGTGGGTTTAATATGTTCTTGCAGAAATTTATTATTGTTTTCTTTTATAATCTTGGCAGAGTTTAAGTAATTATATCTTTCTTTATTTAAAGTTTTCCAGATCATAAAACCTACAGTGTTTTCACCTGTTTCAGCAGTCTACTTTCTTTAAACTTTCAGGTATCCTTTTCTAAATGAATTAAATTTGTATTTAAAAATAGAGTTGTGCCACCTCTGCCTGTATAAACAAATTCTGGTCTTCCCATTAATAACAATCCATCTGCTGCAGATATTTCCAGTGCTCTGTAATGGGGCTCGTCCTCCTCTCACAGGGGAAGTAAAGTTGTCAGATTGAGCAAAAAATCTGTGGAGAGGCATTGCTAAAAGTGGTACTGATTGCTGCACAGGGCTGGAGTTATCTGAAATAGCAAATAGAGTATTTTTAAATTCCCTCACCTTCCAGTGTTTATTAGGGGGATGAGGAAACTTCTGGTGCACTTTATCTCCTTAACCTTTTAGTCATTTCTGATGAGGAAAAAGGGTAAATAGCAGAAATATGTAGTGATCATAAATATGGGTAGGCTTACACATATCTATAGCTATTTACAAGTGGCAAGCACATAGAGAACTAACTGACAGCAGAGCTGTTATTAATATAGTTACAATGTAGTTTCTGCTGCAAAACTCTTGTGGCACCAGCACAGTCTCAAAATGGTATTATAGCTCAAACTCCAGCTTTATTAGCATGTTACTTTGTCTATAATATAAAACATCCACCACATTTCTAATAAAACTCTGTTTTGTGTGTGAATGAAACACCTTCTGTTGAGTAAAGCATCACTTAGGCAGTGAAATGCAAGCTCAAGTAACTCATTTGAAATGATGCTAATTGCCACTCTTAAAGTCTTTATTGGTGCTAAAGTCTTTAGATGCTAACTGAGGGGATAAACATTTTGTCTTACACAAAGCAGTTTTCACGTGGTTGTACCATTTAGTTGCTGCCTGCCAAGAGCCAGGGCATTTTTTCCTCAAATTCTCCTTTTTCCCTGCTTAAATCCTATTTCTCTCTACCCTTCATGTCACTGAATTAAGGCAGAGCTTGTTGGAAACCCTTAGCTTGTTGCTAATGAGAATATTGCACTTCTTCCAAATGATGACCATTGGAAAATGCTAAATACTTTGAGTCAGAATGCTGAAATAGAGTTGCCTATGTATCTGAAAACAAGCATGGGGTTTTTTTCAGATTTTAAGTAGAACCAAAGAAAATTCTGCTATTTGGTTCTGTACCCCAAAATGAAGATACAGGAAAAATAAGTGGAGGAGGTTTTGGCCATTCCTCCATCTCTGTTTCATTTTTTTCTGGATGAATTCTGCACTTTTTGTTTACCTGACACAAAGTTCATACATCTGTGCTGTTTTACCCAAATTAATGGTATGTGTATGCAGGTGTGGTATGCATACAGACATATGTGCATACATATACACACACCATAAAGAAATATTTTGTCATTTGCTGTATTTGTGTGGTGCCCCGTGGCAGGAAGGAATGATGAATCTGACTATGTTCTTGGAAGACTAACTTATTATTTTATGATACTATATTATATTAAAGCATACTAAACTAAACTATGCTAAAGAATACAGAAAGGATACTTAGAGAATGCTAAAGAGATAATAATGAAAACTCATTACTCTTTCCAGAGCCCTGACACAGCTTGGCACTGATTGGCCAAAGAATCAAAACAATTCACATGATACCAATGAAACAATCTCCAAACACATCCCAAAGCAGCAAAACACAGGAGAAGCAAATCAGATAATTATTGTTTTCCTTTTCCTCTGAAGCTTCTCAGCTTCCCAGGAGAAAAATCCTGGGTGAAGGGAGTTTTCAGAAAATATGAATGTGACAGTCATTATTTACCATGGCCATTCTTAGGGTATTTGAGAAGATAAGGCCTTAGTTCAAGAGGAAGAAGCCAGGCTAATGAAGGAAAGTTCCTATGTTAGTGCCTTGTAAGCTCTTAAATGTAAGGGCTTACAAGCCACTAAAAACAGTAATGGACTGCACTTGTAAATCCATTTATTGCAATATTGTCTTGCAGCTGTACCCGTGTGACAGCTCAGAGACTGGCTCACAAATGACCATTGCAGAGATTTGTGATGTTGGAATAGAAATAACTGGAATGTGGAAAAAGAGAGAGATGGAAGCAAATCCGGGGTGGTTTGAAGGCAAAAAAAAAAAAAAAAGCATAAATAGATGTAAGGGTGAATTTTATGTCACTGCCCAGGTTTTTCCAAAGGTGATGCATAGGTGGCTTTTCCAGTCAGACTTGATGAAGAAATGGCAACTATCATGTAAAGATTTATTCTGTACTACAGGAGGATGAAATAAAAGAAGACAATTTCTCATTTTAGGTCACTAGATTGCGTTGACCTCTGGTATTTATGTTTGATTCCTCAGTAGCTGGAAATGGAAAATGTTGGTAGAGTCACCTTCTTCTTCCCAGCCATGTTCTGTTGGGGTTTTCTTTTGAAAATAGTGGGAACCAGCACAGCCATTTTCTTCCTAGAAAGCACAGCCATTTTCTTCCCAGAAAGCCAAGGAGTTTGTTATGTTTCCTGTCCATGTTCAGCTGATGTTTAGTTGAAATCAAGATGAGTCAATGTCTGTGTTTCTGCTGCAGTGTGATGTGCCTGTGGTTTGAAAGAGCCATGTATGAACAGGGGTGTGGAGAAAATAATGGAACTATTGCAACTAAAATGGCAGAACTGAGGTGGCAAATGGCATTGCTAAACTCCAGCTTCTTTGTCTGTGATGCTTCAAATTTTCTTTCCCCTTTATGAGGTGATTTTCGTTTATGTCATGCTAAGTTTGTAGTCTGCATGGCACACAGAAGTCACAAGGAGGCCCTATGTTTTCTCAAACTCTCTCCTGTAGTGCAATCACTTCCCCTGACCTGTGAGTGATGCTGCAGAGATGTTCTGGGCTGTAAGAAATTGCCAAATCTCCTCTAGAAAGACCCCACCTGTTTTGGAGCTGTTTGTCTGCAGCGCTGCCGCTGCTGAGTCACAGAGCACAGATGTGGGCTCTGTCCTCCCATGGCTGTATCAATTATTCTTTCCTTCTCTATTGCTTAATGATACACCAACTCTTTCCACAGAGCCTGCATGACTCAGGCCTTGCCTTTGCCCCTGAACTATTCTTCTCTTTCTGAATCACAGCTTGGACTCAGAAAAGATGTGGAACAGGGAAGGATGTGTTCAGGGCGATGCTTGAGGAGACCACGCTGCACCGTGCTTGTAATCTCAGGTGCAATTCTTAAATTGGCACTTTCCTTTAAACACATTTGTTATTGGTACATTGAAAATGTAATCTGGAAATTTCGTTCAGAGGTTCAGCTTTACAGGAACCACAGAAGTTCAAAATTTCTGTCGAACTTCTCATAACCCAAAAATTCGTTTCAGACTTGGATGGGATGTTTTCCTCATTAGCTGATTTGATTAAGTTAAGAAACACTAGACATAAAACCTTCCAGTCATGATTTTTCAACATTAAATAACCTGAAGTGAAATAAAGGAAGAGCTGGAATTTGTAAAATTTTATTGGCAAAACTAATAATTAAATACCCTGATAATCCACACTTGCTCTTATCTTCATTTTTAGGTGTTTGAGTGGCAGGCTGTTTTCTGGAGATTTTTTAGCTTTTCTTCTATCAACAAATAAATTTAGAAAGTAATCTAATGTGAATCACTAAGACTTTTAAAATAAGAGACATGAAATTTGTATCAGCCTACATAACCTGCATTGCTCATATGTTACAAAGTATTTTCCTGCAGGTTCTTCCCATCTTGTCCTACAAATTTGCAATGGCTTTAAGGGGAAAAAAAATATGTAGGAATAAAACCAGCAATGTTGGGCGTTACTGTCACTTTAAATGCTAAATTTTTAGCAGTGTTTTTCAAAGACTACTTTGATCAGGTTTTTTATTTTATCCAGTGGTAAGATATTCAAAGGTTCACGGTCTAAACCCAACGTTAATATTGCAACTTTAGTATATTATTACTAAATTATATAATTTAGTATATTATTAATACAACCTCATTCTTCTGTGTCTTTTTGTTTTGTTGGCTTTTTTAAAATTTTCTTAAATGATAGCACACACTTTTGAAAGTATTTTTTATGATCATTCAAATTATAAGAGTCTCTTGCACACCTTTGCAAGGCACTGATAGCACGAGCATATATTGTGTTTAAATTACACCTTAAAAACCAAATATTCCAGGTTTTGCAACCTGGATTCTGGTGGAGGTGGTATATGCAGCAATGCAGCTTTGATGTTGCAGGGTCAAATACATGAAAAGACTGTGTTTGGAGAGCAGGAGCACGTCTGTGGTGAGGCTGTGCCTGATCTAGCTGCTGCTTTGGAGCCTCCCTGGATGTGTCTGCACAGAACCTGGCCCAGGTCCTTCCTGGACACTTCTGGCAGGTTCATGTGGGAGTTGTATGTGACAGTAGGTTTTGGGTTTGTTGTTGCTGAAAGTGGCTCTCGAGGTATTAAAGAGGTTTTTTTCTTAGCTTTGCATCTGAAGAAGCTGGGATTCTTCAGCTTTGGTTTTCAAGGTTGTTTATATTCTCTTCTTTAATACATCCTTTTTCAGACTTGTGGAGGTCTGTCTGGCAGGTCAGGTTGAGGCACACTGACCACCCTTGGGGCACTGTTACTTGTTATACTAAAACTTACTTATAAACTTTTTATACTAAAACTGTACTTTATTTACAATAATTTTCCAGTAGTTTGTCTCTGTCTTAAACTAATCTAAAGGTGCCACCATCACAGCAGAAGATGGAGGACAAGAACAAGAAGGAGAAAGACAGGACATGTTTAGATTCTTTTATTTTGCTTTTTGAACTTTCTTTCTAAAAACTCTAAAATTCTACTTTTTTACTTTGTGACAAATTCACTATCATTCTCTTCAAACCCTTGTGGCTTGTAAATCCTCACACAAAGTTGGTAATTGTTTCCATGGGCTAAAATCGAAGGCACAGGTGTTTTTGACTCCATGCTAAGTTTTTGAGCCCCCTGCCAGGGTCTCGAGTCCTCCAGGGCAGCCAGAGGAATGTCCTGGGTTCTAGAAAGCAGGGTGACCACAGACACATAAATCCTGCTGGGTGTCCTCCAGACCACTTGCAGAGCTGGTCAGCTCTAGCCTGGTGCTGAGAGATGTGCGTGCAGAGGATCCACATGGGCAGTGATGGTGTGTGTGGAACCCTGGCCCTGACCCTCTGCTGGCAGTGCTGGGGAGAGCTGCACACAGGACTCGAGAGAAACCAGGTAAGTCTGCAGATGATTCACAATGGGAAGGAGCTGCTGACTCTCCCAAAAGCAGGGATGCCCTGTAGAGAGACCTCAAGGTGTTGAAGAGATGGGCAATCACAAACCATGTGGAGTTCAGCAAGGGCAGTGCCAATTTCTGCGCCTGGTGGTGTAGGGGGATACAGTCTGGGAAAATTAAGGTAATATAGAATGTAATCTTATCCCCGAACAAGTTGCAGCTGGACCAATTACCGAAGATTAGGAGCAGGCCTGATCTCAACAGGCCACACCTGTAGCCAATAAGAACAGTGGTGTAAAAGAGTGGATTGGTGTGATCTGGAGTCAGATGGCTGCTGCAAGGACCAGGAGCAGTTAATGCTTAGAAGAGCTGCCTATGAGAAACATCTAGAGGTACAAAACTCTTAAGATATGGAACCCTTGCCCTATAATGATAATAGAACCCTTGATAGCTAAGATAACAAATGCTCTATGGGACCACATGGTGGGGACAGCCCTGGCTGGATGCGTAAACAGGGGAGCAGCCTCATGGAGAGGGACCTGGGGCTCCTGGTCCATGGCAAGCTGGGAATGGGCCCTGGCAGCCAGGAGAGCCAGCCCTGACCTGGGGGCATCAGGGACAGCATGGCCAGCTGGGCAAGGGAG
>JAHXMQ010012340.1:19583317-19607503 GCA_020466415.1 Ammodramus savannarum pratensis
TTTAGGTTGGATATCAGGAACAGGTTCTTCCCCCAGAGGGTGTTTGGGCACTGGCACAGCTCCCCAGGGCATTGCTCACAGCACCAGCCTGGCAGAGCAAAGGAAGGGTTTGGACAATGCCAAGTGTTTGGGCACAAGATGTGACTCTTGGGGTGTCCTGCCTAGGCCCAGGAGCTGGGCTCCCTTTGAGTCCCTTCCAACTCAGAATATTCTGTGAATTGTGCTGTGCCTGTGTGTTCTATGGCTGAGTTTCAGAGGGACTCCTTACATGTCTGGGGAAATAATTTCACAGGTGAGCTCAGCTGCAGATGGCATCAACCTGTACAACAATCTCATCACCTGTTAGCTGAGTTATCTCAGTCTCATCTGCTGGGAGCAGGCATTGGGCTGAAAGCTGCAGAGGTGGAGAAACTGGGGGCGCCCAATGCACTGAAAAGGTAAGGCTGAAGTAGCCAAGTGACAAAAAACCTGAGAAAATCCTGATAGCTGAGAAAACAAAGCTAAAGATCTTGAGAAAAAAAATCAATCAAAAAGAACTGACTATGGAAAGGCTAGCAATAATCTTCACTGTGTGTCCTTTGGTGGCATTACTTCATGCCCTGCTTTGGCTGATGTTCTATGGAATAACCCATCCTTGCTGGGACACAAAAATTCCAAGGCAGAAGTAGCTTTAAATCTGTATGCATCCAGCAGGCTGAGAACACTTGATTGCTTCATGTTGCTCTTATTCAGTAGAATAAATTCCTACTCTGTGATTGTGTCTTAAAATCTTGGATGCTGTCAAACTCTGGGGACTTGGAATTGCCTCAAGGAACTGGGACATGGGCATTTCTAAGACTCCAGATACAAACCAGATGAGGAGAAAAAAATCAGTTCAGAAACACATCTAAGGCTCATTTAGTTTTAATCTAAGCTTCTATGGAATTATTTAGTTATTTCAGGTGTGTAAAGCTTCTGTGTTTAAAAAAGAATGAGTTGGACAAAGATTTGCTTGGCAAAATTTGACTCTTCAGTACTGAGAGGTAAAATATAGTGCCTGTGTTTCTTTATGTCAGCTATCTTTCTAGTGGCTTTATTAACTTTCCTACTACTTAAAAAAAAAAAAAAAAAACATTTTCTGCTACATGTAAGTTAAGGAAAAGAGGCCAAAAACCTCACTATGGTTTCTGACAGATCCTGTCAATCATAATAATATGCCCAGAGTAGAGCAACTCTTTCACAGGAGGGCTTATTCACACATAGAGGGATGACTAAATGTACAGCAAGATGCATGGTTACATGCTACATTCCACTAAAAGAGAATATTCTACTTTTAATTCACCCCTTCAGTCAGACCTCGAGGTGTGCAGCCACTCAAAGGGCTGCTGGAGTGCCTAAGGAAATGTACCCAGCTACTGAGGAGCTCTGCAGCCCTAGGCAAGACTGGATCCAAGCACATGCCCGAAGAGGGAAGAAAAATGAAAGCTGTTTTTTAAAAGCTGGAGTTACCTGTTTGGGGGTGCACTGGAGCCCTGTCAAGGCTCTGGAGCCAAAAAGGGATTTTCACAGGCTGTTAGAGCAGGCATCAGCTCTAACTGAGGACTCAGCACCACTGTGAGGGTCACCTTGCACCAGTGGGCTGCAAATCCTCTGCTGTCCCCTGCCTCTGCTTGGGGCAAGCTCCTGGGGCAGAGGAGGAAAAGTCAGGAAATTCTGAGCAGAAATCTCTTGCATGTGTTTGCTCATGGCATCACTGCAGCAGCCTGAGTTGCTGCTGGCACGGTCCAGGGTAAGAAAGCAAAAGGGACTTTGGCATGGTATCCACAGATGTTGAATTCAGCCACGTGGTGAGATGATCAGGTCCAAGGCACACACACATGGAGGGTGTCACAGACATATTTCCTGAAAAATCCTTTTCCCAGGGTTTTTTTCTGCTGAGAGGCCTCAGAAAGGAAATGTAAACAATGATTATCTGTTGCTGTGGAATGTGGCAGGTGCATCTTTGGTCTCATGTGAATTGTTTCTACTTGATGACTGTTCACAGGTCCAACTGTGTTGGGACTCCGGTCAGTCACAAAATTGTATTATCATTCCATTCCTTTTTTTGCTAGCCTTCTGATGTCTCCTTTCTCTTTCTTTAGTATAGTTCTAATATAGCTTTTCCTTTTAATATAATATATTTCATAAAATAATAAATCAGCCTTCTGAAACATGGAGTAAAGATTCTCATCTCTTCCCTCGTCCTAGGTCCCCTGTGAGCACCACCACAGGAGGTTTCTCTCCCCCAAGGGCCTGGGGGCTGACCCTGGTCTTCTCAGGGCAGTGCAAAGATGAGGACCAGTCAGGAAATAGGGAAAGAGTGGCTCAGGGACATAGGAACAGGGGAAGGAGCTAATGGGGTCTAACAGCTTTTTGAGGGAAGTTCTTGTGTCTCTCTCAACCAGGGAATGCCCCCCCAGGGTCTCCACAATTCCCTGTTTTTTATATTATTAAGAAAGCTTCTCTGAAGGATCAACTGAATCAATGCAAAATGACAAAACAATCAAAAGCACCCATAAGACTATTCTTAAAAATGCAAACAATTCCAAGTCGCCAATGTCCCAACAGATTTCCTGGAGTGCCTTAGAGCTGGCAGGGGGGATGTGGGGTTTTCTTAGCATGATTTATCTGGAACCTGAGTCAGGAGAATTTTCTTCAGCAGGGACTGGTCACATCACTCCCCATGGCATCACTTCAGTGCTTTGTGTTTCCTTGCACAAAACCATGGAATGGCCTGGCTTGGCACAGACCTCCACGGGCACCTGGTTCCAGGCCCCTGCCATGGGCAGCGACACCTTCCACAGTACCAGGTTGCTCGTAGGCCCATCCAGCCTGGCCTGGAACCCTTCCAGGGATCCAGGGGCACCCTGTGGCAGTGTCCCTGTGGTTCTGTAGGCAATAGGGACGTGCTGACCTTGGAGCAGTTTTGTCTTTAGTCTTCTGCTGCACCCCTGAGCCCCTGGCTTTGTCTGGGCTCTCCAACAGATGGTGCAGGACAAACACTGGAGCCCAAGTCTTCTCTGAGCTCTTCACAGTTCTCCTTTACAAGCTCTTTGGGGCACTAAACTGATCAGGTCCTTTTAGGCTTTTTTAAAAAGTTTTTAAATTATTGTCTTAAAGTGCTGATGGTTTCTTTCCTCTTATGTCACATTTATTACATTTCATATAAATAGAGTAATATTAAACTAATTAATGTCATGAAGCTGTTTACCTCTTTACAGGATTTGGAGCTCCTCAAGGAAAAGGTGATGTGTAAAGGCAAAGAATCTTTCATGCTGATACTTTCATATGGCAAAATGTACTTCTGAGTTTCAAAGATTATATACACCATATCTACCTTAGGTCAAATCTTTTTTCTCACCAATTCAGGATTTTTGGACTCATTTCTTACTCCCTTTTCCAATAATAATAAGTTTCCTGTTGTCATGAAACATTCTGTTGGGTGCATCCAGAGTTTTACGTCTGATAGTGCTGCAAAATACTGTTCTCAGCGTTTTGCAACTGTCCATACATTTTTAGAAATTTTTAATGAAATTCATCCCACCTCTTGGTAGTGAATTTATAGATTATATTTTCAGAACAAAAATATTTTGCATTTTCTTTTTCTATATTTTTCCATCTAGGCACAGCTAAATATTTCATGTTTCATGGTACCAATGAGTCCTGCACTTTCTCTTCAAGAATACTGTCTTCAAGGAAGCTTTTGAAAATCAGCAGATCATGAAAAATTACTGAGAGTGATGTTAATGCTTAAATTCACATGTGGTTGTTGTTCCTGAATGTTTTCTTTTGTATTTTCTGAAAACCTTCAGGAGCCAGATTGCCATGTGGAGAGGCATCGCTTAGGAGAGCTGAACTCCTCAAGGCAGATTTTCCAGTGCAGCCTTTTCCTCCCTCTCTCTTTCATTTTGCAGCCTGTGGATCTGAGCCTGGGAGAGTTTTACCTCTCTTTGTAAAATCAGGGATGGTTTGTTGAATGAGAAAAGAATTATCAGCTGTGTCTCAGAGGACCTAGAAATGACTGAGTGAATATTAGGCAGGAAGAAAAGCAAAGGTACAGCTCTTACACGTAATGATCCACGTGCTGATGAACGTTCTAAGGTGGGTAGAAAGTGAAGGGAGACAACCATCCGATGAGCATCAAACTCTGATTTATCGATTCATTGTGCACATTTTTATAACCGTGTTAATTAAGTTCATGCATATTACAAAACCTGAGCTCATCATTGGGTGCAGATTACATACAAATCCCTCCTTGTTTTCTTTAATTAAAACTTATTTTTCTCATTCTGTTTTTGACTTGTTATCCACTGTTCCCAAGGCCTTCATGTTTTTCATCTGTCTTTCCCATACCTATTCAAGGATGTGGTGTTTATTGTTGTTAAAAGTTGAGCTGGGAACGTTTGCAGTTTCTCAGGCTCAAACCTGAGAAATTTTACTGTTTATTAGAGCAGGCCTGAGAAACTACTGATTACAGCTGCCTTCTACTTTTCAACCAGCTGTATACCTTCATGGCCTCTCTCCATAAGCCGTGTCTGAGCAAAATTCTCCAACAGGGTAGGAGCCACCCATCCCTCACAGCAAATTGTCATCATTGCAGTGCAAGGGGCACTGAGGAGCCAGAGTGCCAGAAAACCTGGAATTTCGTGGCGCCTCAGCACTTTTCTCCCATTAATTTTGTGTTAGCCCAAAGTAGAGAGAACCTCTCAGAAGAGGATGAAATTTGTGCTCTGCTGTTGGCCTGCGGTGCTGCCTCCATGGCTGGCTACTGAATTAAACACTTCATGCAAGCCTGAGACAAAAAGGGTGAAATCCTCACAAAAAGAGGTGCAAGGAGTATGAAAACATCATGCTAAGTGTAAACTGTGTCCTGAAAGTGAAGTTATTTGCTGGAATCTGTTCCAGATGTGCAAAAGGAGCACCTCACAGCCAGTCTGTAAAAATGCACGCACTTCGCCACGGGGCTTCCTTCCATGTTTGCTCTTGGTTATTCATCTTAGAACAAACTGTGCTTAGGTGTTTGGTCTCCTTGCAAAAATTCCCCTTATCCAAGGTGGAATTTCATTCTATGGGTATTGGCAAGAAAACACCCACTGTTCTGCAAGAACTCATTAAACAGGGACATGTTAGTTTACAGGTTTAATCCATATGATATTTATTGGCTGTCCTACAGGCAGTGACAGGCAGCCAACACACTATTCAGTGGACTTTTCCACCCATCTGTTTAACCATCTGTTACTTGAAAAATAGTTTTCTTCCTCCCTCCCCCCCCCCCCCCCCCCAAAAATAGCATTGTTCTAGCAGGCCAACCAGATAAAGATGCCCTGGTGTATGGAACTCTTAACAGGGCCATCTGAAACAGCCACCAGTAGTATCTTGGTGTGAAATACCACTAAAAACTGTGCCTCTGCTCCCCACACCAGTGCTCTTGTTAGTGCATTATTAAAATAAACTCAGAATGGGTAAGCTGCATTTATTTTGGGTGGACAAGAAGGAAGAAGGTGGCTTTTTGACCAGCTCAAGGAGTAGGCTCACCTTTGCTAAGATCAGAATGCTTTGAAAAAGGTTATTCTGATTTTTAATCAAACTGTCAGTATTCATTTGTGCACGTAGTAGGAACACCTCCAAAAGGGAATCAAGTTATGAAATTTTCATCAGGGGCTTAAAAACTTCATTCACATTAAGTGAGCTAGTTTTGTAATACAGATTTCTGAAGCCTAAAATTTTAAATGGCTTTAAAATGTCATTCCTATGTAAAAAAAAAAAAAAAAAAAATTAGGAATATACTTTTGCAGGAAAAAGTAAAAACTTGATAACTTCACATAGATATTGTCTATATGGATGCAAACCAAGGATATTTCAGGCATCTTTAATATATTGGTGCACTAGACTACTTGTGTTGTCCCAGAGCTATTATATCCCTCTTTGCTGGTCAGCTCTAGGAAATCTTTGTTAAAGTTTATTCTTTATACCCCATGGACTGAGAGATTCACAGCATTCCTAGTGAAAGTGCCTTAATAGCAGATTTAATATGATTTATTTTGGCACCACGGTTTTCTACAAATCCAGGAATCAATGACAATGTCCAGCAAAAATTTCTGTGGGAAGAGCTGTGTTCAGTTCATCACAGTTGCTGTGCTGTCCCTCTGGAGAGGGAGGGAAAGGAATCTGCTGTTCCTTCAGTTTGAGGAGGTTTATCCTGAAGTTGAGCCAGTTGAGGCAGCAATGGAGCACAAGGGAGGAATCAAAGCACTACAGGGCAGGCTAATCCTTTTTCTTTTGCATTTCTGTTCATTTAGAATGGAGTAATTTATTTATATTTATTAGTAATTTACCAAAGTGCATCGATTTTTGATATTTCCTAAGATGGTTTACACACAGATGTCACCATTACAAATAATTTAATCTAGACAAAGGTAGTGTAGAATTTCCCTCTCTCTCTCTCTTGGGCTACTTGTAAGATTGTTTGTGACACATTGCACAGTGGAACATCCATTGGGGGACACAACTGAGAAACAGTTTTTAATCTGGAAAATGCATCTTGTTTTCTTACAGCATCATGGAAATGCCATGAAAGAAAAATGGAATGTAAGGTGAGAAAGAAATGGGCACCTTTTGTGCTCTAGTGTTTTTCTGGGATATGTGTGCTGCTGAAAAAACCCATGGAACATCATTTACCAAAGGACTATGATGAGGATAGTGTCCATTTTTATAGAAAATAATCAGTAAATTCAAACCACTCATCTCTGTAATCATGATCTGTGGACATGATGGTGTGAATATGGTAAGTACACAAAGCTGGAAAGGAAAAAAAACCTGTAAGGAAGGACTTTCCTGGCATGAGTTTAAATTTGTAAGCAGGTTTAAGTAATGCAAGGGAATAATATGTGTAATGCTGAAAAAGAAAACTCAAAGGAATATGTAGAAATTAAGAATCTGAGGTAAAGGCACATGGTAGCTCACCAGAATTTTCAAAGCTAGGTCCCTGTGCTGATGTGCTTGAGGTGCAACACACACAAAGTAACTTAACCCACCCCACATAGGCTTTTTCTGGCTCATTGTGGCAATAAGATCTGAAAATTTTAAAATTATCATCCTTAGTCTGAGCCAAAGGAGTCTAAAGAGTCATTCCTATGGTCATACTCTGTAAATGGTTATTCCTATATCTTACACAACAGGAAACCATCAGAATACCTACCCTTCTGAGGATTTCTTGGTCCTCAGAAATTACAAACAAAATTGAAAGTAGGGAGGTGCATCTAAGCACTGGGTGGCCCTTAAATTCTTCCACATTTCACAGAATCCTTGTTTCAGGTGCTGGTGAGCAAAGTGAAGCCCTGGTGTCTTTGCTCCTTCAGAAAGGCAGAATGAATTCACTGTTACCCTTCTTTGCCTGCAGCTGGAACTTGACTTTGAGATGTGTGCTATTCATGTAAGAGCACCTTTCTAGAGGGGCTGTGCCAAGGCTCAGTAAGGCCCAATAAGGATTCTTTAGTGGGAATTCTTCAGGCCTTTGGGGTATGCTATGTGACTGCACTTCCTTGGGTGTTCTCTGCAGTAATTTCTGGGGGAACTCAAAAATTTGGAGTCAAACGTGAATGTTAATTCTTCTATGAATGTGACATGAATTGGTATGAACTCCATGAACTGGTAACTGTTGGCTTGGAGAGAGAACAGTGTTTGGTAGTAAGAAGAAAGGAAAGAAACTATAAGGAAAGGAAAAACTAGAAGAAATGGAGAGAGGAAGAAACTAAAGCTGAAAGCCAAAAAAGCTACAAAGGGGAAAGGCAGGTAAGGGTTAGAATGTTCTCTGCAGTATTTTCTGGGCTAAGTAAAAATTTTGGAGTCAAACTTTAATGTTAGTTCTTCTATGAATGTGACAGTTTGGTACCTCTTGACTTGGAGAGAGAGCAGTGTTTGGTAGTAAGAAGAAAGGAAAGAAACTATAAGCAGAAAGGAAAAACTAGAAGAAATGGAAAGAGGAAGAAACTAAAGCTGAAAGCCAAAATAGCTGCAAAGGGGAAAGGCAGGTAAGGGGTTTGGAATATTGTGTGTGCAAGCTGGATTATTTTAGCTCCCCTATGAGATGCTGTAAGAGGCAGCTGCAATGGTTTACGTGGTGTCATATCCCATCAAAGCTCCCCAGGTGTGCCCTGATCCAAAGGATTAAATCATCCAGTGAAGAACTTGCCTCTCCAGGGGAGGTGGCTGGGCATTCCCACGTGAACCTGTGTGAGTGTAAACCCAGGGCACTCTGTGTTTTCAGCCTTCTCCAGCCCCAGGTGGATCACTGACCATCCCTTCCACCCTCACACTGAGAGGGCTGGAAGCTTCAGTGGGACGCTGTCAGGACCCACTGATTATCCCTCTGTCACCTTCTTTCTCTTCATCCCTCTTTTTTTTTTTCTATCACTCCCTCCCCACTCCCCATTTACTGTTAGATATAAATCTTTAGTATTGCCTTCAGCAAATCAGGTTTTTTTTGCACCCTTATTTGGGCAGAGACAATTTGGACAACTGGATCTTAACACCACTCCCTGACCACCCTGCTCTGGACTGGGAAAAATGGCTGAGCAGAAAATGGGCTCCTTTTGACCAGAAACCACAGAATCATAGAAAGGTTTGTGTTAGAAGCAAGCTTAAGATCAGCCAGCTCCAATCCCCTGCCTGGGGCAGGGATGCCACCCACAGCAGCTTGCTGTTCCAGAGATGGGGCAGCCCCAGCTTCTCTGGGCAACCTGGGCCACAGCCCCACCACCCACAGTGAGGAATTTCTTCCTAACACCTGTAAATGTCGATCTCTCCTTCTCTAGTTTCATTAGGAAGCTTCATTTTTCATTATGGAAAATGTAGCAAGCCCTCTATTTGGGGGCTTCACTGTTCCTGGTGTCCTTCAGGATCCGTTTCTTTACCGGAATAATATGTGTAATGTAGAGAAAGAAAACTCAAAGAAATGTGTAGAAATTGGTTTAGTTTTAGGTGTCACAGCTGTGACATCTGTCTCCTGGTTGGTGATTTTTATCTGTGCCCATTGCTTTCATCGGTGTATATAATGCAATCTTTTCAAAAGTGATTTTAAAACACAGTGGGCTTAAAAATGTCTGTAATTCCTCCTTGTGCAGGGAGCCTGAGATGAGCTCAGCTGCTCAGAGCATGGTGCTGATAACACCAGGCTGTGGGCTCCATCTCCAGCTGGGACACTCACTGTAGAGTCCCTGTGGGTCCCTTTCAGCTCAGACTGTGGGTCACAATCCTGTGTGTGAGAGGCTGCAGGAAACTGCTCAGGATTTGTTTCTATCCTGCTACCCAAAACTGACACAGGCATCCTTTCACACTGACCCTTTTACAGAAGCATGAAGGTTGAAATTTGGCTAAGCTGAGAGATATGTCTCCCTGCTAGCAAGGTACATGAGTTAACCCAGGGATCACACTGCTCACTTCCATTGAAAATGAGCAAAATAAAATATAATAAGATCCCAAAGCAAATGTCAGAGAAGTTCATGCATGGAAGCTTTTAAAAGTCCAGGAAACAATCTTTAAGCTTATCTCATGATTACTTTTCATCAGCCAATGCCTGGATCTCCCTTAGCCTTAAACCTCTGATATTAATAGTTGGCCTTTGCTCTGCAGTTGCTCATTTATTCCACCTTCTTTCTAAGAAAATTGCACTCAATCCTTTATCTTATGCACTTGTCTTAAGGGAATTCCTTAAGGGTGTTGGCAAAATTCAAAGCATCTACAAGAATTATGTAAGGCAACCAATTAGATTGTCTTCCTTTTTTTTTTATTAATTTCTATTCGAATTTGTGTTTAGGATTTCAACATGACTGTTTCTGCTTCCTATGGAGATAATATTTTGAGTAAAATGGGCTGTGGACAACAGATACAAAATTAATCCTTTCCTGCACAGGCCTGCTTGACCTTTGGAGATAGATTTGCAAAGCTGTTTGTCTCCTGGTAGTGAGACACTAGGAGATATCTTTGCACGTGGAATACCTGTGTATTTACACTGTGCAAAAACTTGTGAGACAGATCTAATTAACGTGAGATGGATGCTAATTAATCACACGTAATCAGCTGCTATGTGTGTCTCAGAGTTCTTACACATTCCAGGAGCGTTAAAGAGCAGCAAGTACCTATCCCCTGCTTTGGGGATAGGTACTTCTTTCTTTCCTTTTGAAAAAGAAATTACCATGGCTACTGTTGTGAGATTTGACAATCTCATGAATAATTTTCTTAATTTAAAAGAAAATTTTAAGTCCTTTTTAGTTTATGGAATTATCCTGCAAATTAGTATGGTACTTGAAATTGTTTCTTTATTTGTCTCTGATGTCTGAAGTAAGAGGGGAGAGGAAAAATTACCTGTATTGGTTTTTGTCAGTGGCTTGTTGGGTGGCTGTTACATGCAGGGAGTAAAGAAAGGTGCTCTGGAACAGAGATTTCAACTTTATTGTGGCAGGACTGCATCCACTTGGAATCATGATGATTCATTGTTTGGAAAAGGTCTATTTTTAGCTGGCCTGAATTATATGGAGATTAAAGAGAATCATTAGCATGAAAATCCCCTTGAAGCTCCTGCAGTTGGTACAATACAAAAGATTTGCTGAGATCTCCTCAGCCTGGCTGACTCTGGAGAATCCCTGATTGCTGCAGGAGGCAGAGGGAGACTCCAGAGGGCTTTTGTGGCTCAGGGATCTATTCCTCTGGGCACAATGCAGCTTTTCCTGCAGATTCCACACCAAAACGGTGTGTTTTAGGAACAACACTGTCAGAGGAAAGAGACTGAGAGATAAAGAGGGTAAAGGGGGTACATTTATAGGTATGGAGAGCATGCTGGTGCTGGATTTTGCTGTGTGCTCTGCTCTCTCAAATGAACTCTTCATTTGACTGCTTCTGCCCAGTCTGGTGTTTCTTGTTGGATAAAGTGGGTGCTGCAGGTGCAGGGCAGAGAGGAGGATCAGCTAAGCAGGTTGTGTCAGCCCCTCTCCTCCTTTATCAGCATGCCTTTTTCACAGCAGAACTGGAGATGTCTCTTCAAGCACTTCAGCTGCAACAAGTGCAAAACATGATGAGTAAGGCTGAAGGTGATAATTGTTACAAAGTGCTTTAAATGAGTCCAAGTTGCACATCATTATTTAGCTCATTTGTGCAAGGAACAAGATTTGCCATCTTAGTTTTAAAACAATAAATTGCCCTCTTAATTTAAATTATGTCTTTGGTGAAATCCAAAAGGTGCTAATGTGTTTTGTTTTGAGGAAGAAAATCTTAACAGCAAACTTTAGAAATCATGTATAAAATGACCTCCATACTGCAACATACTAAGCAACAAATCTGAATTATATAGGTTTTCTTAATGCACTGAAATTGAATATCTCAGTGTATGTCATGATATCCGAACTTGTCCTGCTGGCATACCCATTAATTTTTAAATGAAGCTTTAATCATGGTAACAACAGTTTCTTCAGTAAAATCTTCTCTGAAATGCCCTTATTCTTTTGTCCTGAAAAGACACTTGCTTTCCTCTCAGATTCTTAAATAAAATGCATTTGCTGTTAGAGGACTGTAATAAAAATAAGAGTGAAATCATACAACAGTCAGGAGGAATGCAAGGGTATAAGTCTGAGTTTTCATTACAATTGGGCTGAGGTTCATTGGAAATTTATGCGTGTGGAAAAATACTTAGGTAAAGAATAAATGCATTGCAGTAATTCCCAGTTACTGGAGGGACTGTTAATATGTCTTTTCACATTATGCAAAAGCAGTAAACAAGAATAAGGGTCACAGCTTTAAGAAGAGTTGTTTGTAGCATCTGTTAGACTGAGCAAAATGTCACAATATGCAGTCTCCGGAAGGAGCAAACAGACCATTAAATCTTGGATGAAAAAGGTAGGTTCTAAAACTGCTGCGGTTTTTTTGTCTTTTTGCAATAATTACAGGAGGGCTTGGGGTTGTGGCTATGATTATGTGAAGGCAATTGGACATGAAGTTGTAATGGGACTGAAATTTGCCTTGTGGTGCCAGAAGGAAGGGCTGGTTTGAGAACTGTTCCATGCAAAGGAAGAGAGCCACCAGCTGCAAAGCAGGTGGCAACCCACCAGGGGCAGGCAGGTATGAAATCATGGCTCTTTATTTGGCTTGCAGTGAGAGGAATGAGGAAAGGATAAAAGGTGGAACAGACTCAGAGGAGCAACCTCCTGGCTTTTTATTAGGGGTTTTATAAACAAAATTGGGATTAGGTTATGTGCTGGTATAATGGAGATCCCAAATGTTGAGCATGTAACGTGGGCCTCTCAACCAGGAGCATGCCTGCTCAGTGGGTTAAAAAAGTTCTCATTGGTGCTAAGATTTGCATTTGCATGATGTATTTATATATTTTTATATATCTGTGTATATATATGTCTTTTATAGCTTTAGTCAGAGAAAATCACACTGCTACTATATTGGAGGATCTGGTTGCCATTCAGTCCTCCACGGTTCCACCCAATTTTTTGGGTCCTTTTGAAGAGCTGTAACTGAAGAATGAGCTGGAACAAGCGGCTCTGCTGTATAATGGAGAATAATTTCAGGCTGCAAACAGCACATCTGAAGCTATTTCAGAGATCTCATGAGTTCTAGATAAGAGGAAAGTCCATTTAAAAGAAGGTAATAATTTTTTCCCTGTATATTAGTTTATTGCAATGTTAATGAAAGGAGAGGCATTTCATATGTCAGTTTTACAAAAGCTCTTATCTGGGCCTCAAAAATGTAGTGGAAAAGGATCATGCACAAAATGGGGATTTATGGCTTACAAGCAGTGCCAAGATGTAAATCCTGTCCAGCAGTAACAGGGAACCTTTCCCAAAACTGGAATCTCGATTGCCTAAGCTGTTTCCTGCTGAAGTATTCCTGGCCTGTTTTACTTGGCCTCCTCAGACAGTGTTTTCCCTGATAGTTCCTGGGACAGAAAGTAGCTGCCTTAGGTAAGGGATCTCTCCCAACTGTTTCAGAAAAAGGAAGTTAAATAGTACAAAAGCAGGAAGACTTTTTCAGTGGCCACGGGGAGGAGACAGCAAGCCCAGATAATATTTAGTTTAGTTATGGATGTCTTTTATAAAATTCCCCATTTTAAGTGGTAAGCTCTTAGCTCTTCCTGGAATTGGACAATTTTGTCAGATAGGAAATGCAGGTTTTTTCTAGGATTGGCGCTGTTTGCAAAGAGCAGGGCTGCAAAGTTTTACTGATTGTGCCACGGGAAAGACACTAAAATTAAATTAATCTATTGATGTACACATTGAAATGCCATTATAACAAGAAGGGAGGGAACATAAATGCTGGGAAGGAAGAAATTAAAATGACTCTCTTAACTTATAGAGACAAAACAAAGCTTTTCAAGATGTGAGGTTTCAACACAAGGCATCAGCTCAAGCATTTCAGGAGCCTTTGAAAAGGCAGAGGGAAAAGCCCTGAAACTTCTTTGGTCCTTTGTTATGTGGATAACCAAATCATAGCCACAGCCCTTTAGGGGTGGGCTTTTTAAGGTCAAAAGACAGGAAATCAGGAAAGGTGGGATTTTTGGTGAAGTTATGACTGCACGTTGCAAATAACCAAGCACCATTCCTGCTTGGTGGAGAGATGTGTGATGGTTTCAGCAGGACACCACTGCCACGAGCTGCCCAGAACAGGGGAACAGGAATTCCTTCACTAGGTGCTTGTTTAAATGAGGTGCTCAATGTTATTAGCCCTCCAGAATTTCCTAGGGTGGTTCCAGAGAGCTGTGAATATGCAGTGTGTTGGAGAACTTTGTTCAAACATGGCTTATAGAAAGAGGCCATGAAAATATACAGCTGATTGAAAAGTAAAAGGCAGCTGTAAGCAATAAGTTCTCAGGCCCGTTCCTGTAAACAGCAAAGTTCTCAGGCTCGTTCTCAGGCTTGGTTTTTAATAACAAGTAAATACCTTATCCTTGGATAGTTATGGGAAAGCAGGGTGACAAACATGGAGGCCTTGAGAATAGTCAATAACAGGATGAGAAAAACAAGTTTTGGTATTGAAAACAAGGAGGGGTTGGTGTGTAATCTGTAGCCAATAATGAGCTCAGGTTTTGCAATATGTATGAGCTTAATTAACACGATTATAAAAATGTGCATGTTGGATCAATAAATCGGAGTTCGATGCTGATCAATAAGGATGGGTCGGCTCCCTTCGCCTCCTCAGCAGTGCTCTCCCAAATGAGCATTGAGCCCTCACTCTTGAGCAATGAAATATTTTCACTGTCTTGAGATATGTTTTACTGCAAACTGCTTGGTAGAGCTTTCACTGCAAGGAGGAATTGGTGCTGCTTCTGAAGTTGTTTGGGCAGCAGCTTTAGAATGTATTGATAACATTGCTAATATAAGAATTATCATTTGGGAATTTCAACACCATCCTTTACTCTCTACTGACTCTAAAAGATCCATCCATGTGTGCATTTGTGTTGTTTTACTTAAAAATAACAAAAAATAAATGAACGGACTTTGCATTCTGGAGCAAATAATGACTGCTTCCTTTTGTGGCTGGTCACTTCAAACCTTCACCAAATAAACACTGGTTATTGAATGTTCTTCATGCTTAGTGAGTTAGCCCAGGTTCTCTTGTCCTGTAAGTTGTTTTTCTCCAGCTCCTGCAGTTGCCTTTCCACCAGGGAGCAGGGAATGCCTGTTTCCAGCTTCATTGCAGTGTGCTATTTGAATCCTTGCAGCCCTTTCTTGGTGTGCAAACCATTAAAGGCAGCTGATGGTCACTGTGCATAGAGCAAGTCGTGCTGTGGTTACAATTCCTGCTTCAGTTACCCAGGTCACAGAATATTAGGGATGGAAATGGTACCATTGGGCAACTGATAGATTCATTTCAGAGGGTGTAATTAATTACACTTCAATTGTCTTTGATTACAGGGCAGTGATGTGTGTCTAGAAGCCATTCAACTCTTTGTACAACAAGGTAAAAACAACAACTCTGTTTCTGGATGTCTAATGTGGACAGAGCTGGTGAGGTTTTTCTGCCTACTCAGATTCTGACTTTGTCATTTTCTGGTTTTCAGCTTACATAGAATAAACTTTTGGAGATACAAATGCTACATTTTTAACTGGCTCAAAACTGCATACACAGTTTTTTGAAAGTTCCTCTTTTTTCTTTTGTTCAGAGACAAAAAATTTTAAAAAAGGAAAAAGCTGTTTCTACCATAGTTCTATGTACACCTGTTAGTGCATACACATTTTTTTTTTAAAGTTCCTTTTTTTCTTCAGTTCAGAATTTTTTTTGAAATTTTACTTTATTTTATTTATATGAATGCTTTTGTTTTGTTTTGTTTTTTCCTGCAGGGAAAGAGGTTGTTCTTGCTGCAGAGTGAGGAAGAAAGAACACAGGTACCTGAGGGAAAGCAGATAAGTAGTTAATAGAAAATGGTGTCACTGGGGAAAATAAATGGCATTTTCCTAGACAACACCAGCAAAGAGCTGATCCTCTGAGAGAAGGATTGGTGGCAGAGCTGTTAATTCTTGTGGCTTGGAAAAATAATCTCATGGGCTGGGTTGTGAAATACTGCTCTGCCTTCCCTGCTCTGGCTGAAAGGACAAACACAATGTGTGTGTGTGACTGCCCAATTAATGTGTGTTCACTCCACATTCAAGAATAATTATTGGAAAGCAGTGTGAATATGGGGATTTCAGTGCTCAGGGGTGTAATTTGTCCAGGAGTGCAGCTCATGGCCACACATACAGGTATCCAGTCAGAGATACTGAGATGCAAAATCCTGTGATGTAAAACCCTGTGAAATTATTTGGTTTGGGCTGCTCACCACAGCCCTCATTCTTTTCTACACTCCTGCTCTATCAGCTGCAAGGTTTAAAACACACTGCATATTCCCCCTGGCCTGCCCTGCTGCCTGGGTTGCCCTGAACACAGAAATAACCCGTCTGTGTGCACAAATTCTCTGTTTATTTTCATTAACTGAGGAAAGCCAAGTGAGGGATACCCGTTTACAGCAGTGGAGCACTGGCATTAAAGACTGAATTCCTCAAGAGAGATGTTTTCACTCCATCAGAGCAGTCTTTAGAAACAGAAACCAGTCAGAAACTGGAAAAGCCAAACTTGTACTTACTGAGGGACAATTTTGGGTGCAATTTTCATTTGTTGTGCTGGCTCCTACATTGTTGGTGCTACATTAAATGGCTGTGGGCAGTCTCTGGTTCTGAATTAAAGATTTGTCCATGCTTGGAGGTAAGACTCAGGGCAGCTGAGATGTGTAAGGCAGAAAGGAATGCTGGAGCGTCAGGCCTTATTTAAGTTGATATTTTTTTTCTGATCTGGTGTTCAGCCTTTTTTCACCACGTAGCAAAGGAAAAGTGACAGGCAAATTGTGGCAGCAGCTAAACTTGAGAGGCTGAAGCATTCTCAGTGTAGAAAGAACTCTGGGACTTCTTGGAAAGGCTCTGTGCTTTCCAGTGGGCATGTGCAGGAGGTGAAATTAGAATTACTTTTGCTTTCTGTTTGTCTGAAGAGGCATGCGCTGAAAAACTCAGAGGCTGAAGTGAAATAGTTTTTGGGAGAGTTGTTTTAGTGAAAAAACCTAAAACCAGCTGTGCTGTTTAACACTTCAAACTACAAAGTTGCAGTCGGTCTTTATAATGTTGGCAGACACAATTGTGGAAAAAAAATCTGTTTTCACATCTGTATCTCTAATATTGAAGTTACAAAAGCTACAGAAAACGTGTTTCTCAGTTCCCAGCTTTAGTGTCTATTCAAAATGAAGTACTCCATTTTTTTTTTCCTTCACAGAAAAATTTACTGAGTAGATTGTTACCCTGATGGCCCTTAAATATCTAGGATGCTCCAAAGTGGAAATACTCAGATAAAAACCCTTAAAAAGTGGTTTCTATCTGTACTGACATGAGTTTTTTTTCCCCGTGTAAACAGCTCCATGCAGTCCCAGCATCATCAAACACTCTGACAGGGGCTGTGTGTGAGATGGCCAGATTAATTTCTTACCCAGCAGAATTGATTTGGTGTTAGGAATGGGAACCATCTGATGCATTTTTCAGATCAAAGCTAATTCTCCCTCGGCACACGTGCTCTGAATAGCTGTGCCTGTGTGACAGCTAAATTACAGGAGTGCTTTACACACACATTATCTTGTCACAACACAAGAACATCCTACTGTGCTAAAACACTGCTCTCAGAAGAAACATATCATTTTCCCATATTGTGGGGGAGGATGCTGAACAGCTTCTTTCTTTTTTGTATAGCTTTTATTTTCACCTTCCGCAGGCATGAGAGGAGCAAAATTCTAAAACAGAAAATTTGAAAACTCTTCATTTTAATTTCTCTGTATTTTTTATCCTCTTCATCTTCTGTGTGATGAAATGTGTTGATAACTGTGCCTGGGATTACACAGAAAATGCAGGAGGGAAACAGTGGTTTCCTTTCAGAGTTTGGTTGCTTATTTAAAGAGAATGATTATAAGTTTGTAAAGATAATGATTGTAAGTTTTTTTTCCCCCTCATGCATTAGGGAAAATGAATGCTTTTGAAGTAAAATTGTATGTTTGGGCAAACGTAATGAGTATTTTACAACAGTTTTATGGCACAGCTTCACAATTTCTAATAGCTGATACTGTCTAGTGTGAGATTGGAGTTAGGTCAATCCAGGCTTTAGGAAATTTCATCTTTACTGAACCAAGGTGCTGGGGAATGAAGTTGAACTTCTCTCAGGTTCTTGTGAGATAGTTCAGTATCTAGGGCCTGGGCTGGAAACAAGACACTGGTACCATCTGAACTGGGGCTGCTGGTCAGGGCTGGTTTGGTTTCAGTCCATTGCAAACAACAAGGACACCTGCATTCAGTTCCAAATTTAACCCTTGAAAAAAGAAATTTATTAAAATAATATTTCTTTTCAACAACTACATGGTCCTACAGGTAGATATGCTCATGTTGATTTTGCATGGCCTGGTTTGGGCAGAGGGGGGCACAGAGGTGGCTCCTGTGAGGAGCTGCTGGAAACCTCCCCCGTGCCCAGCACAGCCAGTCCCTGCTGCTGGCCAGGGCTGCGACAGGGACAGGTGCTGGGAATGCCTCTGGGATAACAGAGTGAAGAAAAAATCAAAGCAAAGCTGGGGGCCAGTGTTAATTCCAGCCAGAGAAGAGGAGGAGGAGGTGAGAACACGAGAGGGAAAGAACCTGGAGACACCAAGGGCAGTGGGAAGGAGGGGCAGGAGGTGCTCCAGGGGCAGAGCTGGGATTCCTCTGCAGACCCTGAGGATGATCAGGGTGAAGCAGCTGAGCCCCTGCAGCCCCTGGGGATCCAGGGAGGATGCAGAGATCCACCCCCAGCCTGTGGGGATCCAGGGGGTGATGCAGAGATCCAGGAGGAGATGGAGAGATCCACCTCCAACTTCAGAGTAAAGGATTTATTCCTGATGTCTGATAGAAACCTTCCCTCTGGCAGTTTGAAGCTTCACCCCTTGTCCTGCCATCACATGCCCATGTCAAATGTCCGTCTCCAGTTTTCCTCTAGACCCTCTTTGGCACTGAAAGGTGCTAAAGGTCTCCCTAGAGCCTTCTCTTCCCCAGGTGAGTTTCTCTAAATATTTAGCGGTTTAGCACTCACCTTTCTATTTATTGACTAATTATATCAATATTTTATACACCTGCCTCCTCAGAGCACAGATTTAACAGCTTCCCACGGATTTATTTCAGTTTGTAGCTGAAGTACAGCGATATTTATTTCAGTTTGTAGGTACTGCTCCTTTGGAGGAGTTCCCTTGTGCTTGAGGTGGGTTGGCAGTGCCTGGGATTTGCACTTGCCTTCTCCTGTCTGCATTGCCAGGCAGCCCCTGGATAAATTGAACTGAGCAAAGAGGAAGAGTGGGCTTGGAAAGAGCTGGAATAGCCCAATTTTCCCCGTTTTCAGGAGGTGTTGGTGGGCTGTGCATGGAGATGCAGCTTCACCTGAAACACTGATGTGACTTTCAGTGGTGTGGAGTGCTTTTATGGGAGAACTGATTTTTAATGCTGGCTAAAATGACAGTACACAAAAGCATCTGGGATGTTTCTATAAACTGAGGAATGTTTTCTGGTTTTGTGTATCATGCTTTAACTTATTGTTGTACAAGCAATGAACATGAGAAACGGAACTTCTATTTCTCTGTTTAAGAAAGCCATTGTTTTACAGAATTTAATGACAATTATTGATTAGAGGCGAGGCAGATTTAGACCATCCTCTCTGTCTCAAATTTTCTGTGCCTATCCACCTGTATTAAGGTCACACATCCCTCATTTCTCACATGAAAGTTTGTTGCCATTGAAAGAACTAGACCCCATAAATGAATATATTTTTTGTAAGAAAAGTTTGAATATAGGTCTACTATTCCAATAACATATAGAAAAACATATGAAGGAATGGAAACAGGTAATATAAAAATAAATGTATATCTCTTACTTAATATTTGAGTAGTTTGTATTGTAATATTACATCATCTCTTGTGCGTACTCTGAAATATTGATTATCTGGCCTGAAACAGTGAAATATAGCATTGTAGTTTAGCTGAGAATTTAGAATTACTAATTCATTAAATAGGGCTGGCTGAGGTAGTACATTTACAACAAATGAAGCCTTTTCTTTAATTTACTGTATTCTTTTATATATGCAGTGCAAAACCACATACTTTTTACCAACTGATCATCAGCTTTTGGTTTTGATGTGAGCTAATCACTGGCATTCCACTGTCCCATAAAGGAATGTGTTTCCTTTCTCATGAGGCTGGACAAGAGGATGCTATTAAAAGACACTGTTATGTAATAGGGTAGTGCAGAGATGTGCTGCCTTATGAATGCAAGAAAAGTGAAACCATTTGGAATATTTTTTAGGGCCTGGAATTTTCACAATTTTCTCATGAGAAAAGCAGCCTGTCAGTGTTCTGCTGAGTGCACTTAATGGTGCTGTGCTCCAGATCCCCCTTTGTGCCCCATGGTTGGGATAAACCAGCCCATGTTTATCACTCAGCACAGTCCTGCTGTGAACTGCCAGCTCATGAGCAGCCACAATCAAGTGCCAGGCTTGGCTAGTAAGAAGAGCTGTCCTTGCTGTTTGCAGGCTAAGATGGTGAGCACCTTTTGGTTTGGTTTAGTTTCATTTTGGTTTGGTTTCGTTTGGACTTTTGTGGAGGTGGGTCTTGGGGTTTGGGGGGGTTTTTTGTTTGTTTTTTGGGGTTTTTTTTTTGTTTGGTTTTTTGGGGGGCAGTTTATTTGATTTGGGTTTTTTTTGGTTTTGCCTTGCTCTCCTTCTCAACACATTATGTTCTGTGGATCAGCTCTTTGAGCATTTCTGTTGACAGCCACAGCATTGCTTTGGCATTCACACTGGACCAGATGGAGATATTTGGGGCCTCACCCTTGACATCTAAGTTCTGCCTTTGTGTCTGGAAATTCAGGGTGTTGGGAGGGCTGAACATTGAGACTAAGAGAGAAAGAATGTGCTGATGATAGAGTACTGTGAGTGGCTTTGTTCCAGTACTGGTGTAAAACCCTAAATGAATACAAAATATACCCATGGTGCTGTTATCTGGGCCATGAGCTGACTATTGGATCAAGATTAAAGAATGTTCACAGGTTGCTGAGCTGTTCAGTTTGGTACTGCTATTTAAATAACTCCTCAGTTTACTCCCACACAAAGTTATAGTCAAAGGTCTCTGCAAAGCATTTGATGGTGGAATTAAGAAATCATGAATATTCTCATCTGTAAAAGGACTACCCACAACAGGTATTATGACTGTAAAGTCCTTAATTTTAAGCATTTTGAGTTGGACTCTTGTGGCTATGAAGGGATCCTGATAAACTAGTGGCATTCCTGCACTTTGTCTGCAGGATAAATTCTGTCCTGGGTAATACTGGTTGTGAGCTTTGAGAAGTAACAAACACACATCAATAGTTAAATCAATAGTTAAATTGTACTCAATTGTTAAATCATATTCAATAGTTTAATCCTTAATAGTTTAATACTTAATATTTAAATCATACCCAATCAATAGTTAAATCATGCATCGATAATTAAATCACACTCAATAGTTAAATCATACTCAATATTTAAATAATACTCAGTAGTTAAATCATACTCAATAGTTAAATCATGCTCAATAGCTAAATCCTACTTTATAGTCTAATCATACCCAATCAATAGTCAAATCATACTCAATAGTTAAATCACACCAAATCAATAGCTAGAGGTACCATCCCAGCTGATGCTTCAGTTATCTATATATGTCTCTCTTGGCACCTCATGAGTCAAGAAAAGCAGTGACAACAGTATGATTATTTTTAGAAATATCTCAAGTAGAATGCACGAATGTTAAAATGTCGATGGACTTTCTTTATTGCTGCAAAGCCTATTTTTGTGATTTCAGTGTTTTCATTATTAGTCACTCCTATCCTGTGATGTAAGCTGCTCCTTGCTAGACTTTCGTGTTGGGGGAGCACTGATTTTTCAGTTTGGTGAGCGTGGCTAAGGCTGTTCTCCATGTGATCGTGATCAGTACTGCCTGCAGCACAGCAGTGGGTGCTGCCCAAGTGTCTGCACAAGTTTGCCAGTGGCACATGGAGTGGCCTTATAAAGGAGATGATATTTCCTTTTTTCAGCTTGGTTTTCCCCCTGTGACAGGAGAACAATGTTAGTGACTTGAGAAAAGCTTCTTAAAGCCATTTATGCATTGGTGATTGAGGTCTGGGTCCCACCGTGCTGCCCTGCAATGCAATATCCTGTGAGTGCTGCTGACATGCCTGCTCTGAGAGGGGGAGTTCAAGATCAACTCAGTTAGGAGAGGACTTTGCACACAAGAGTTCCCTCTCTGAAGTGAGCAGGGTGTTCTGAGACAGGCATGTATTGTTCTGCTTTACACAGCAGTTACTCAAGTGTGATGGTGCTCACAGGGGTCCCAGGAAAAGGGAAGAGACAAGAATCTTGACTCCGTGTTTCAGAAGGCTGATTTATTATTTTATGATATCTATTATATATCATAAAATATAATATATATAAAAGACAATTATCTATTAAAACTTACTAAAGGAACTAAAAGAATAGAAGAAAGGATTTCATCAGAAAGCTAGCAAGGAATAGAAAAAGAATGGAATGATAACAAAATCTTGTGACTGACCAGAGAGTCAGAGACAGCTGGGCTGTGATTGGCCATTAATTAAAAACAACCACATGAGACCAATCACAGATGCACCTGTTGCATTCCACAGCAGCAGATAAACATTGTTTACGTTTACATTGTGAGGCCCCTCAGCTTCTCAGGAGAAAAGATCCTAATGAAAGGATTTCTCTTAAAATATGTCTGTGACATTCAAGCTCTGCATCTAGGGTTACACAGCACAGTAGGACAGGACCAAGGGCCCAACTAAACATTCAGTGCTTATCAAAAAAGTCTTATCTGCCTTCTGTTTGTCCTCCTTTGAGTGCAACACTGCATGTCTAGGGATAACTATTTGAATTAAAAGAAAAAAGAATTGAACTCTTGGCAAAAAATCCCCACGGGACAGTGCATCATAGTTCTTCAGAATGGGTATTCTTTACTGGTTAAGAAATCTCTCTTCTGACAGGTATCTGAAAGAGCAAATCTTAAAATTATGAGGGAGCTGGACCAGTATCTGTAATTTCTACTGCAGGATATTACATAAAATGCGATGGTGGATTAATTGGCTGGAGACAATGCTTCCTGTGCTGACTTTCTGACAGACTGTGAAGCAGCAGCAATTAAATGCAAATTTTTGATGCATCTACATAACAGAATATTGAAGTGCGGACACCTTTTGAACCTGGAAAAATGCCTGCTGATTCACACTGTGCTTCAAAAATAATTCTGATTGTATCAAAAATATTTTTTAAAGTGACCAAAGAAAACAGGTTACTTTGAGGAAGAGCTGAAAACAGCATTAGGCCTTTCTCCTTGGTATGAAGATGGGTGATGTAAAAGTCTGTTCTGCTAATGGATATATCCATTTTTTTCTTTTTGGATTTCCTGTTGGAGAACATTTGCATTTGAAGGTTTTTTTCTGGGTATGTCTCTGGAGATTACTGTGAGGAAGTCTGGATGGGGGGAGGTTTTGTTAATTATGGATTTGTGCTAGTTTGAGAGCTGTCTGTGTGATCTGCCCTCTTTCCTGGAATTAATACTTTTCTGTGCTAGACAAACACAATCTTTTAGTTGACCTAAACAGTAAGAGTTAGAAAGAATTCAAGTAGTAGCATTATTTTTTCCTTGAAGTCCTGACCTTTTGAAACTAAGGTGCTGACAAGTTGGAAGCTGAGTGTGGATGGGGAGTAGTGAGTGGAGTAACCACAATTAAGAGGTGGGAATAAAACTACAGGTCATGGGAGCACCACCCACATCACAATCTTTATTCAAATTCTCAATGTTGATTTTTGACTCTGGCACATTGATTACAGTAAGTTTTCCTGCCTATACAAGTTCTGAACAGCTTCAAGCCTGGGAACACATTCAAAAGATGAAGGAGGCCAAATCCAGGTGATGTGTGGTAGGAACTGCTTCATTGTCCATCTTGGGAGAAATTGAAATAAGGAGAAGGAACTCCTGACCAAACAACAACCTTGTGTTCTACTGATGGGGGATTATTTTTAATGTAGGCTAATGAAAAATTATATTCCCATGTCATGAGCTTGAAAACAAGATGTGAAATGAGTGAGAGGCAGAAAATCAATATAAGTGCTATTTTTATGGAGGGAGGTATTTTGCCCAGTTTAAGAAGCAAGTTATCACTATCAGAAGGGGATGAAATGAAGTTTTAAAAATAATCCTTCAGGTTATCATAGGAAGGGGATTCAATTCGCTGAGCAGACATCTTTGCAATCCCAATTTTGAGTGCTTTGGTGTACAGAGGGAAATGGGGGGGAAAAAAAAAGAAAAATTGGGAAGTGTTTGTCAGCCTTTCTGTGGTCTGTAGTAGGTCCAAATATAACACCTGATGATCAGGAAAAATGAATATAGTGTTTATTATTGTGGATCTGAGATAGACTCAGGAATGACAAACCAGGCAGGTTGATGTCAGCTGTAATGTCTTAGCAGTTGTTTTAAAGGACAGACAAAATCTGGCAAAATCTGAAATTTGAAGTTCAGCTGGGGTTTCCTAAACTGCAAAAAAAAAA
>JAHXMQ010012340.1:19607513-19619109 GCA_020466415.1 Ammodramus savannarum pratensis
AAAAAAAAAAAAGAAGAGATCTGATTTTTAAGAAGTAAGCATAGTGATTACTATCCAAGTAGACCTTAAGGTAAAGACATCAAAATTGCTTTGAAGTTTGTCAATTGAACGTGTGTTAAGGGAAGGCCGTATTTTATTTATTTCAGGGTGAGGATCATTTACTTCACAGTTTGTTTGAAAGTATTTCTGATCAAACCAGCTCCCTTCCCTACTCGCCTGAGCCATGAAGTGCTGCTCTTCTCCTCATTAGTGAAAATGAAGCATCAGACAATTTAACTGACATGGCAGATAGGTAAAAGGGGGAATGCAGAGGCAGAGTCTGTCCCATACTGAGAACAAAAAGCTCCAGAGCACATTTGCTGGCTGTGCGGACAAGCCAGAGCTGCTGTTTCTGCTGTGCCAGCCTCCTTCTTTTACATTGCTTAGTCACATGCCAGCAGTCACAGCAAATTTATACTTTTATTTCTGGGTCCTATCATTGCTTGGTCCTATAATTGCTAGTTGGGTTAAGAATGAACTGTTATGTATAATAAGGTATATATTGAATATTATATACTATATATAAAAATTAGATAATATGCAATATATCATATATCATGTATCATATATATAAAGTATATATTGAATATTATATAGTATATCATATATAAACTATATTTTATTATTATATAATTATTATATGTATTATATATTATACATTATTATATATTATACATTATATAATGATATATAATGTATTATTATGTTATATTTTATACATTATATTATTATATTATAATATAACTATAATATAGTTAATACAGTAATATAATTATAATAATATATAATATTATATAATATAGATAAAGTATATATTGAATATTATATAGAACATTAAAAATGAACTGTTATCTATCATAAAGTATATATTATATAGTATATATTTATGTAATATATATATCATATATAATATATATTATTATATATAAAGTATATATTGAATATCATATAGAACATTGAGAATGAACTGTTATCTATCGTAAAGTATAAATGTGTTATAAATGCAAATCTTCAGTAAAACATCCAACAGCATCTTAAAATGTATCTATCCATAGCCCAATTCACCAAGGTTAATATTTGTCAGATACTCCACTGAGACTTACCTGCTTTTCTGCCTAACATAGCAACCTGCCCTTTTAAAAGCTGTCATAGCTGTTGGCACTGGGCTCCTTTCTGTGGCTTTATAAATTCCTTGCTGACCAGCTGCCAGGTGCAGTCAGTGCAGCAGTTTTTGTGGAAACTAGGTGGGAATACTGTAATATAAGAGAACAATGATTTAAAAGTAAGGACAGGAGTGAGTCTGGAAAGTGTTGGTAGGTCAAATGTAATTCTTTGTCCTTCTGTGCCAAATATTTGAGTCTGGAGTGTCTTATAAGATCTTAGAGCTAGCTGAAGGAGATGAGAATAATTGACATGAAATGAAATGTTTTTCTTTGACTCAACTGCTTTTGTGAAATTTTATACTGGTTATTATTTTACAGCAGCCTTTTCTTAAGAGAGGGTAAGCTCCCCCAGCCAGACAAAGCAAAGAGCCTCAAACTTCCCCCAAGTTCAGGCTAAAATCCCTGAGCCAGAAATGAACTCATTTAGAGTTTTTGTGCCTCAGCCCTGGAAGAGAAGAAGGCTGTGCAGGGACATGTGCCCCTGAGAGGGCAAGAGCTGACATCCAAACAGCTGGGTGCTCCAGCCCTTGTGCAGCCCCCAGAAAATGCAGGCTGCCTCAGACAGTGTTTCCCAGACAGATAACTAGTTTTATTATGGGAACAGGGTGGTTCCAGTCAAGAAATTTAAGTTGGAGAATAGCTGTACATACTTAACTGAAGAAATAACTGTGGCTGTTCTCTTCCCTTTCTTTAGGTGTGTGGCCAGCTCCTCATGTCTGACCTCTTGGTGTGCTGCATTAGGTTTGTTGTCATTGCTTTGCCTTGATTCCACCCCTTGTTGACAAAAAATATTCATGTTTGAATTATTTTCCAGCGGAATTGACTAGAAAATACTCTTGCTTTTCACTGAAAAGAGCTACCCTTGATTTCTCTGTAATTCAGTGCTTGGGCATTCATTGTTTTTATGTCATTTAAGAATGTGTATCAAGTGGATGAATGCTGTTATGGTTTTGTCAATAAAAGGCTGGGAATTATCACTGGAAGAAATCTTCCAAGTTTTAAGGCTTCTGGACTGGTCTCAAGACAGACTTGTGTTGCTTTGATTTCATGTTTGTATGTTTAATGTTAGTTGCACCTTACATATGTCAACCACTTTGCTAAAAATTTAAAAAATTGATTCTTAAAATCAGCTTTAAGCTTGGTACTGTCATTGATAGTAGCCACTAAGCAGAACCAGTAATTGTAAATTATTCACTTTAGTAAATGTAAAAAAGAAGAGCATGTTTCAGAAAGTGGTGATTTCTTATACTTTGTTCATTGTGCCACAAGTGAAAGTCACAAATTCTTTTTTGTTTTGTTTTGCCCATCCCTGCAGGTGACAGGGGAGACCCAAGAGAAGGAGTGCAATTTTTCTGTTTGCTGAGGAGATCTGTGAGAGGAGGCTGGACACTGCATGTGGGACAGAATGGCATGTCTCTGGAATGCAGGAGGTAAAGGCTTTTGTTTCCTCATCCTCCTCCATTTTGTAGTAACAATTCCAGATTTTTCCTTAATGTGAGGTTCTGGTTTACTCTTTACTCTTCTGCTGGAAACATTCTCTCTGTAGGCAGTGGTTTGCAAGTGTGTAATTGCACAGCATTCTCCCATTACGTAGTGAACAGAATATAACAAGTGAAAAAACCTTCAGTTTTATTCTTAATGTGTTCAAGATTGGGATTTTTGCAGCTTATTTATTCTTTCTGTCTTAAATGTGATTGACAGCTGTTGGCAATTTTGGCCTTAGGAAACACCAGGTAGCATATGGCTGTGCAAAACCTTCACAGGAGCCTGTGATTTGCAGTGCTGATCTGCCTGTCTGTTTGTATTTTTGTTATTTGTATTATTATTTGCATTCTATCTTTGGGCATTGTGCTAGATTTGGGGAACATTTTAGAGTAAATATGGTGTTTGTAGAGATAACAATGGTTCAGTTCTTGAGGTAAAATAGCAATACCCTAAACATTTTCACTTGTGCTTTGTGGGGGGTTTAGGATCATGGATAGAAAATTTGCATTTCTGTAACATGAATTCTTAGTTCTGAGTCAGCAGTTCCCAAAATTCAGCAGCATTTTTAACTTGCACAGGTCCTAGCATCACATTTCACTGCAGGTGTGCTGATGACTGAGGAGCCAGCACACTGCTCAGGTTTGAACTGAGGATGGAGAGGGCACAAAACTCCCTGACAGTGGTGGTGAAAGTGGTCAAGAGGAAATGAGGAATATCAGAATATCACCTCACCTCAGAGCATGAGCTGAGCTGGTTCTTAGCTGCCCTAGGAGAAGGTCTGGTGAGCTGGCACAGAAGCATTTTGAATGTCATTCTGTGTCACACACACACAGATGGCAGAGTTCAGACTCTGGTACAGATTACTGTGGTGTTTTCCCCTCCCTTGGGGCAAAAGCAGGGCTGCTGCTTTTGCCAGCTCCTCTTGTGGTTTGCTGCTGTCATGAAGTGTGGGATTAGCAGGCAACCCTGACAAGGGAAGGGATGGGAATCTTGACCTCATGTTTCAGAAGGCTGATTTATTATTTTATTATATATATTATATCACATTAATATTATTTTTGGTATATATTATATTGTTATTACTATTAAAACATATCCTACTAATATAATATTCATATTATATCATTTTATATATTAAAAGAAAATGCTATATTAAAACTACACTGAAGAAAGAGAAAGGAGACATCAGAAGGCTGGACAAGAATGAAAAATAAAATCTTGTCACTGACCAGAGTCCCGACACAGCTGGACTGGGATTGGTCATTAAGTAAAAACAATTCACATGGAACCTATCCAAGATGCACCTGTTGGTAAACCATCTTCAGACACATTCCACTGCCATCAGATAATTATTGTTTACATTTCTTTTCTGAGGCTTCCCAGCTTCTCAGGAGAAAAACGCTGGTGAAGGGATTTTCATAAAATATGTCAGTGACAATGAAGGGCTCACTAACAGTAAAACCAAGCCTTGCCAGGGTTTGCCAGGTTTAGACTGGGCTCCAGGCTATGGGACAGTGGAAAACCAGAGGTGGTTTTTTTCCACTCTCCAAAGTGGAAAAGTTTGTGTCAGACATGGTGAAGTGGCTTAACTGCCTTAAATACGGAGGTGAAAAGCTCTGTTCTCAAGTGACCCATTACTAGAAAAACATTCCTTATGTGACTCATGGTCACCTGTTTCTTTGCTCTGCCATGATCAAGGGGCTTTCTCACTGGAAATAATGGTGAGATTGGCACAAGTGAAATATTCCTGGTGTTTTAGGTTGTTACTGGGCACAAACTAAGCTCAGATGTGAGCTGTGGGAAGGTGCCCAGTGCTTCTGGCAGCTTGGTGGGCAGTTTTTGTCATCATGTCAATGCTGGTGTCATTGTTTTATTGATATTACTAGCATTTATGTCACAACCTTTTAAAATTAATAAATGTCACTTCGTTTGAACTGCATATGATCCACTTACATGTTTTGGGTGTTACAAAGCCTTCCAGCAGCTGGCAGTTCTGGGTGCTGCAAAAAGGTCAGACATACATTTCTTACATGAATATGTATGTCATAAACCTTAATAAAGTCCTTCTGTTTTCTTTTTTCTCAGCTGCTGTTTGAACCTGCAGCAAGTTTTCTTCTGTTTTCTTTTTTCTCAACTGATATTTTAACTGGTGATGAGAGAATAGAAAATTTTATGCTGTTTTATTCTTTTATTTTTTCTTCAAATCTGTGCCTGACTTTAATTAAGCCAAAAATGGTGCTTTACATTGCATTAAAGGAAAATCTGATTTCATGCAGTTTACTGAGGACATGTGAACAGAATTGAAACATAAATTACCACACAACACTGGGAAATATGATGAGGAGTTTAATGGCATTTATATTAAAATAAAACTGAATAATATGAATAGATTTGCAAATTAGCAAAGCATTCCATGCATATATATGATGCATTCAAGGCCAACTGTGCGGCTCTGCAAGACTTTGATTTTTATTTCTTTTTTTTAATCTATTAAGGAGAGTAGGGTGAATTTGGAGGTCTATTTTTTCTTCAGGGGACTTATATGGGATAAAATGGATTGTGGATGGACCTGCCAAGTGCTAGATGCAGAAAGGAGTGACCTTTTAAAATTAATAAATGTCACTTAGTTTAAACTGCTAATGATCTACATACATGTTTGGTGTATTACAAGTTTATGTTTTAGTGAGATGTTGGAACAATTTGTGGCTAAGCCAGTCAGCACAGCAGACCACACTCTTGTTATTTTTCTTTTTTTTTTTTTAAAGCAGAGCATGCAGAAATATTTATTTCAATGTTTAAATAACATATTTATTAAATAAATACTTATTTAATAAATTTATTTAATAACATATTTATTAGATAAATATTTCAACGTTTAAATAACATGGAAACAGACACAGAAAACAGTACCTTTCAGATTTTTTGTTCTTTATAAATAGACCTCATTGAAAACTTTATCAATGACTGAAAGGCCCACAAAAAGGAGCACTTACAGGCAAATATCCAAAATATACTGAGCTAGAGGAGGCACCTGTGCTTTTTTTTTTCTGGACAGATATGTTTAGCTGATTAGATTGCATGGTGAAATATTGCCAGGAAAGCCTAAACCATGCTTGAGACTGCAGAAAAAAGAATTCAAGCTTTCTTCTCAAGCCATACATGAATTTCACAAAAAAAATAAAATAGGATGAAATAAAATAGGATTAAATACAATACGATAAAATTAAATAAAATTAAAAAATTTGTAGTTGAAACAGTTTCTGGCTGTTCCACGATTATGATCTTCTCTTCCCCTGGTGTCATGCACACCTCCAGGGCCCTTCAGGCACAGGGGTGGTTTTGTGTGTGGGTTTTTGTGGATAAATGAGGAAGACCTGACTCCCTCCAAGAGGTAAAGACAATTCAAGGGGAGCAGGATTGCTTGGGAAGGTGTGCAGACCTGTGACAAATGAAGTGAAAATAGAAAGCAAGAAGAGTTGACTAGGTGCCAGAAAAGATCTGAAATTTTTTTTAGTGTGAAATTTGGAGAATATGGGAACTGATGGAAGTCTCTTAGATCCAGACATTTAGGATTCAACAGGACTAAAGATTAGAAAAGAGTTTTCAGGAAATAGTTCAGCTGTGGAGGAGGATGAGGAGGAGGAGAGGTTTTGGCCGTGGAACTGACTTGCTGTGTTTCCAGCCCCTTGCACAGCTCTCTGGAGCCTCTTCTCTGGGCTCTCTTGGGTGCAGGCACAGTGACCAAAGTCTTCAGACCAAGCTCATTTTCTTCCTTTCCATTGCTCTTCTGGTGATCCTTGCTTTTGGGGTTCTAAATGAGCATTCCAAAACTTCCTAGAACTCTTTTGCTGCTGCTACAGTCCATACACGATGGAGCTTGGTGGAGAATGCCAGGTTTGTTTAGGAACGTAACATCTGTATATTCCTGTTGTGTACAGAGGGAGGGTGGACTTTGCAGCCATCATTCTTCATGGCAGACATCTGCCATCCCATAAATGATTCCACTGAAACCATGAAGTTATTCACAGAAGAGGATCAGCATGTTTTTACCATCAAAAACCCACTTAAATGTGTGACATTATCTGTTCATGAACAAAATCTGGGTCCAACCTGGTTTCATTGGGAAAGCCTTTAGCTAAAGATTGATTTGAATTCAAACTTGCATCTGTGTCCAACCTGTTTATTAAAATAGATCTGATTTTTCTCGTTTCTATACCAGGTGGATTTACAGTGAGTTCTCCACTCTGCCTCTGCACATTGCTGTGTACATAACAGAAAAATATGAGCTCCCTCTTGTGATCCAAAAAACCTTCTCCTTTCCCCAACTGAACCAAGAAGACCCTGAACAAAACAGTTTAAATATTTCAAATCTCTTGGGTAATTCCTGGTCTTCATTAAAGGATAAATCTGTGATGTAACAGTATTATTGAGGTTTTTAAAAGTGTGGCACAATTTAAAAAAAAAAAGGGCTAGGGTCATTCTAACAGGAAAGTAAAAGCTTCTCTGAATACATCATGTTTAAAATGCTGGAATAATAAAGCCAGACATGCAAGTAGAGAGCTCTTAGTCTAATAGAACATATTTTTCAGCTATCAGAAACACGAAGCATGTTCTCAATGAGACATAAAAAATCATTTTAAAGCTTCTGGGATGACAGACATTGCAAAGTAAGATACTCATTGCAGGAACTTAAAGACTGAATATTCTTAGAAAACTGTGTAGAAAAAGAGTCTTCTCACACAAAAAAAAAAAAAAAAAAATTAAAAAAAATCCAAGAAGCCACAGCTTCATCAGCAGCATTATAACTGCTCCTTGTGTAGTGTAGTGGTTTGGGGTTTTTATCAGAATTACTTGTGTTATTGCTGATGAATTAGATAGGATACAGTTTAAAGGCACTGAACTTGTGGCTTCTTTAGTCTGTAATTAATGGTCCTTTTAAAGGGTGTTAATTTCATATGATTATTGCTGCAAGTTTCCAAAACAGTAGACTTAATGGTTCCAAATGACATACAAAGACATAGACTCCCCTGTCAATTAGTTACATTTTCTTACCTGTTATTTTAATTTCTCAATGACTAAGTTGTTTGTTTTTAGAAAAAATCTTTGTCAAATGAGAACTAATGGTAAGGTAGGTGCTGCCCTGACTCCTGCAGTGATGATGCACACCTAATGGTTGCTGAAATGACATCTTAAATGCTTTATTTTGGGTGGTCCTTTTAACTATTTTAGATGCAATGAGAAATACTGAGCATCAGCCTTTGCATCATGTGATCCACGTTGCACAGGAGCTCTCCTGGAGGAGTTAAGAGACAGCAATCCTGTGTGATAGCTTTAGCTTGTCTGGGAAGCACTCCAGGAAAAAAACAAGGTCAGGAGGCATTCCCTGGAAGGAATTACTCCGTGCAGACAAGGTGAGGCACACCCCCTCCCTGCTGAATGAGAGATGGACTGGGACTGTGCATTAATCTTTCACCAAATGGTATTTCTCTGACAGAAGACAAAAGCTGCACAAGCGCCAGAGGCCTCAGAGAGAGCTCTCTCAGTGGAAGGAGGGCATTGGAAGGCTTTATTTAGGAAGTGTAGCTTGTGCCCTTTGTAATGAGATTGGAAGCAGGCTGGTGTGATACCCTTGTTCTAGACCAGGTTTGCTGGCACATGAGCATGGGTTTGGTTGTACTCAGGAAGAAACCAAGCTGTACTATTCAAATATTATCTGCTGAGGTTCTCTTGGTGGGAAGGCTTTTAGCAGCAGTGGCTGTGTGGAGATTAAATGAGCAGTAGTGAGTACCTCTGCTACAAAAGAAGAAAACATGGGAGCTTCTACTCATGAAGACAAATCTATTTATCATCTGAGCACTAATGTTACAGAGAGAAAAGATGGAGACAAATAAACATCTCGGCTTCCTAGAGTGCAAATAACTTGTCAAGCTGTCAAAGAGAATGTTTTTACCATTTATCAGATTGTTCTATCCTTTGAAATGCTTAAACATTCTGTCAATCACATTTGAACCCACTTGTATGGTTTTCAAACATTCTCTAGCCCGACTGCAAGAGAAGAGCTTTAACAAATGGTGATTCCCTTTAAAGCACAGTTTGCTCTGAGAGGCACTTTCCAATCCATATATGATTACAAATTTTAAAGGAATACAGGACGAAGAAAGTTTATCTGAAGAAATCCAAGGATAAGCATATTGATTTTTTTATCACTTTTTAATTCCAAAACTATAACCTTTTTGCTTTCCTGGACTGGCAGTTTTGACATCCTAGAATGACTTTGCTAATTGCCTCTTCTTTCTCCTGCTTTCCCGTTTGCTCACACGCTTCCTCTCTTACACACTTCAGCTCATTTGGTTGTTTTTTGTCTGTCTTTCCTTGCTCTCACTTCCTTAACTACCACTCCATATGAAGCCAGGGAAAACCTCACCAGCTCCTAGCGTTGCTTAGCAATGTCATGCATCTGTTGCTGTCTGTTGTGAAGCCATAGCATCCTGGTCTTTCAACAAAGATTGCTACATCACTGCTCTGCTGTAGGTTCCATTCTCTCCCTGAGGTTTCTGATAAGAGATGATGTGTCTAGACAGAGTACATGAGAGATTACCTTCTGTCCATTATAATATAATTAGATCAAGCCATACCAAAGCTCACCAAGATTTTATGTTTAAAAGGTCAACAGCTTTTATTCCATATCTCTAAGATAAGCACCTTACATTGGGCTTAATATGTAAAGTGCTGTGCCTGAAAGGAAAGGAGCTTCAAAAGATTTCCACTTCTATTATATCATTCAAAATAGAAATTTGATACTGTAATACGTCCATTTTAACTTCCGTGATTCATGGAGCTGGAGATAAAAATAGGTCAGCTGTGCTCCTACTGGTTCAGGATTATTCCCTGAAGTATATTTTCTATTTCTAAGTCCAGAGCAGATTTAACTATCTCCAGTGAGGATTTACATTTATTACACTGGAGGGCTGTTCTTAGGTGGTCTTAATATGTTATCATTTATTATTTGTATTATGGTAGCAGTTGAAGAGATCAACTGAGATCAGAATCCCACTGTGCAAGGTATTCTGTGAACACATGGAATGAAGTCATTTTTCCCCTGAAAGGTTTGCACTCTGAATAGATAAAACAAAGATTGACAAAGTAGCCATGAATCCCCCAATATCCCCATTTTAGCCAAGCACAACTGAAGCAAATAGAGGTGAGCTTCTCATTGCCTTGCTGATAACATATATAACAGAGCTGATAAGTGACTTCAGATCTGCTGCATTCTAGCCTTATGTATTACCTAGAAATAGGATTTTGCATTAGAGTGAGATACCCATTAAGGTTTTGATTAGTAGATTTTTTTTTTCTTGTCTAATCTCTTGCCTCTCTTGGGATTCATAAAGTTCATTAAATTATTTTGAATTATGGAATTTTCAGTTGTCCTGCTTGTAAGCTATACCCTCAAACATCAGAAGAAGCTTAGCACATAACCCATGTTTTTAGAACTCCCTCCATTGTTCACTAAACAACCTGTTGAGTATTAAAATTTTTTTTCCTTTTCTCTGCCAGTTCCTCACTCTGCTCTGAGTTCACTGTATCTTTCTTTAGCTTTATCATTCAAAATTCCCAGTGTTCATTGCAGTATCACTGTACAGTTTTGCCAAAGTTCTACAGAACAGAGAAGCTGCCTTTTTTTTTTCATGTAATCATTGCCTGGCATGTTCTATAAGTGGGGATATTTCTCCTAGCAGATAATTTCTCTGCTTTGTAAAGATCAGTGTGGCAAATCCTAGGAAAAGCAGTACAGCATGGTTCTGAGCAGCTTAGTGTGATAAAGCCAGTGTGTCAAATTGGCAGACTTTTGGAAACAAACTGTTGTGGTTTAACCTTGGATGGCAACCACGCCCAAGCTGCTCCCTGCAGCAGTGGGGTGGGGGACAGAGGCAGAACAGGAAAAATGAGAAAACTTGTAGGTTGAGGCACATTAATAGGTAAAGCAAAAGCTGCATATGTAAGCAAAACACTCTGAGGAATTGATTCCTCATTTTCTGTGGGCAAGCAGGAGCTCAGCTATCCCCAGGAAAGAGCTCTGTAACCTGTCACTTGAGAAGACAAATGCCACCAATGAAGGTCTTCCCTCTCCTCCTTTTTTCCCAGGTCTATACTGAGCATGAGGCCAATAAGGTCTGGAATATTCCTCAGGTTGATGGCTCAGGTTTCTGCTTTTTATATTTTTCACATTCTGTGCTGCTTTAGTGTGTGGGTCTGAGCTTCACATTCAGGGATGGTGAGCTCTGTGCACAGAGCAGGGAGACAAAACAATTCCTGCTCCAGCTGGGCACCAAGGACAAATGATCCCAATCTCAGCCCAAGAGCACAAACACTGTGGGCTGCAGAGAGAAAAACAAGCAGGGTGGGACTGCCTGGGCTAAAGCTGGAATGGGACAATGAACTGCAAGGTGCAAATGGAGCAGAACTGATCCCAGGGAGAGAGCCCCGGAGCACTTGTGCATTTTGGGGCCATTTTGGTTCATCTTGGGTGCAGCCCTGGCTGGGCTCTGGTGCTGCCCAAGGTGGATCCATGGAGGAGATGCTTTGAATAAATCCCTGCTTAATTCTTTACCTCTGTCCAGCCTTTCCTCAATGCACAAGGCATCGAGGTCAGCTGGGGTCAGCTGTCCTGGCCCTGTCCCCTCACAGTTTCTTGTGCACCTCCAGCCCCTTATTGATATGGTGGGAGGCAGGAAATGCCTTGACTCTGTGTGACCACTGCTCAGCAAAAATGAAAACTAACACAGATAATTGTTGTAGGCACAGAGTTGGTGTTGATTAGGAGCAGTGGGTGCAGCTGTGCAGGACAGGTGAATGCTATTGAAGGCGAGGAGCCATGGAGTGCTGAGCAATCACACAGGGAGCAGAGG
>JAHXMQ010012340.1:19619209-19660894 GCA_020466415.1 Ammodramus savannarum pratensis
ACCTGGGGCACAGGTGAGCTGCTGGGAACACCATGGGAAATACGTTCACACCATCTAATGCAACAAAAGCTGTGAAAGGAACAAGAGAAGTTGTTAGAGCAGCAGTAGGAGCTAGAGGCAGAGCGGCTCTGTTGTTCAGTGCCATGTGTTTGTTTGGTGTGTACTGTGCTTGTGGATTGCAGTTCCTAGGATGGGAACATGGAGATTCTGTTATTCTTGTGTGTTAATTTTTGAAGTTGTGTGGCTGTGGATGGAATTCTGGAATTCTTGTGTGTTACTTTATGAAGTTGTGTGTCTGTTATGGAATTCCGTACCTATTGTTCTTGTGTGTTACTTTATGAAGTTGTGTGGCTGTCATGGAATTCTGTAATTGTTATTCTTGTTTGTTGCCTTATAAGGCTGTACTGCTATTGATATTGTCGGTATTCTGGAAATCTAGGTATGAGGATTTTGATGATATGAAATGTAATTTTGGGGAGTGAATCAAGGTCAGGACAGAGTCCAGAGTCAGTGGAGGCTGCACAAAGGATACTTGTACCATATTTGCTATTTCTTCTTCTTAAAGGTGAGAAGCCATGGAGTGCCCAGGGGTGCTGAGCAATCACACAGGGAGCAGAGGGCACACAGGGGCAGTGTGTGTGAGATGAAGGGAATGGAAGGTTGTGCTGAAGAGCAATAAGGAGCAGCAGGTGCTTGAAAGCTTTGGTGTCACGGTGGCTTCACCTTCATTCTGATATACAATAATACTCAATTCAAAATCTAGCTGCCATCTATGAAAGAAATTTACAAGACAAACACACAAATATTTCATTTAGGCCAATGAAGTTGAGAACACCACTTCAGCATTTGTTTTTCAGTCTTGCTTTGCTAGTGCATTTTGTTTATTAGGCTTTTCCAGCAGGGTGATAATGGAATTTGGGCTAAAGTGATCTGCATAATTGCTTGTCTAACAGTGGCTTTTGACACACAGCTAAAATGTTCCTCCTTAAACACGTGAAGAATATAATTCCAGTGACAAAATTACAATGTTATGCATGCTCCTTCTGTGGTGTCTGGAAGAGAAATCATGGAATCACAGAAAATCCTACTTTGGAAGTGACCCTCAAGGATTGCTGAAGTTCACCTGTGTATGTCTTTTTGGAAAACAGGTTTTAATTTCCAGTTAGCTTTAACAGTAACAAAATAAAACCAAGCATCCCTTCCTAAACCTGTTATAGGTGTTTTCCACAAACTATCCTTTTTTGCTCCTCAAGTGCTGAAAATATTTCCAGCAACTTCTCCTTTGGTACAGCATTTGTTGGGGGCCACCAATGCTGCAAAAAGGAATCTTTTCATTTTCAATTAATATTTTTCTGTTCTTAGTTTGGACGGTTGCGTCTACCCCGTCTCAGCCAACCAAAAATGTATTTTGTGATTTAACATTGAGACAACAGAGGAGAGAATGGCAGCAGAATTCAATATGTTAGCAGCAGAAAGAATGCTAACAGCTCACTATTTGGGGGAAAAAAATAGAAGCCAGCATCTTCAGGCTCAGACATCTGTGTCATATAATTTGCCAAGACATGCCATAACTGTGAGCCTCTAGTATTATTAATTACCATAATGTAGCTAGTATTGAAGTGCTGGTTTTAAGAGATTAAAACAGTACATGTTATATGTATATTTCATGTTCTTTCTTGAAAAGTTACTCACTCTGCTAATTTTCGTCATTCTTCTTCATAATTGCCATTACTAACTTATTTATTAAGTTGTTTTTCTTTCTTTGTGATCATGTTTCAAGGATGGACAAGCTGCATCTTCTCAGTCTCTAATGAGCTGCTGAAGGGCAATTAGCAGTGTCAGGCCTGCTGGGCAGCCACTGGTGCAAACTTTTGTCCTGCAGCAGCCTTGTCTGCTGATCACTCAGCTTCATCCTGGGCCACGATGCCCTCCAGCCAACCATAAATCTGTAGCTAACACAGCACAACTGCCGTACCAACCGTGCAAATTAAGCAAGGAGGTGATTGCTTCTGTTGAGTTTCAGCTTCTGGTACCCTTTACTCTGCCTGCAGTAGAGAATTTGCAATTTAGGATTGTCCGAGAGTGGTAGCTGTGTGCAGCTCCTGAACAGGGAAGAAAGGGCATAGCTAAAAAATGAACATAAAATATTAATTATGTCTATGGGTTGGCTTTTGTTCTTAGGAGTGCCTTGTTTTGCTGCCCTTCTCTTTACTGGAGTAGTGCCTCAGATGCAAAACAATTGAGTGTACTGTACCAAGGCTGGCTCTTGTCACATTGTCCTCCCTTCCATGCCTGGTGTGAGGGTGTATTTGTCACCTCAGCTCAGTCACTCCATGTCTGTCGTGTGTTGCCCCCAGGAATTCTCCCTGCTTCGTGGGTTGGGCAGATTTTAAAGGTTAGTTAGGAATTCAGTGTTAGCCGGCTTCTGTTCCTTTTACCTTGCTGGTGCATAAAGGCCATAAAGAAGAAACCAAATTGAATCTGCTCTGGGGTCCTGAAGTGCTGACTAGCCTAGTGTTATTAGCAATGATGCAAAGTGGTTTAGGGGTTTTTTTTTCAATCTTGTGTTTTATAGCCTATTTTTTTAAAACTCCAATATAACAAAATTATCTGATCACAACAGTTATTCTCAGTAAGCATCAAATATTGCAACAACAGTGAAGCCCAAACTGACAATCACGCTGGGCTAATTTTTTTTGCTGCAGTAACCTGTCATTCCTTGTTAGTTACTAGTTTAAAATATAGTGTGGTTCTTATATTGCTATTTTATCTTACATAGGATATAAGAAATCACAAATATTGCAACATGAATTAAACAGAAAACAGGGATGTATATGTAATTTTTCAGTGGGATTTCCAAATCTGCATGATCTGTCATACCTATCTCAGAAGTGAAACCATATGAAAGTGTTAATTTCAGCATCAGCAGTTAGAAAGGTGCCTTGCTTACTCAAGAACATATTTTGATTTTCATAATACCCAGACCATGAATTTTCAGCTGAATGTGCAGGTTTACCAGCCTAACTTCCTTTGTAGCCACACTCAGGACTACAGCTTTGTGTTATCTGATAAAACACCATGCTGTTATCCAGCTGGGGGCAGGGTTCAACTGGCTCAGGAGGGAGGAAAGCAGACAGACAGGACATCTGGGCTCCAGCAGAACATCCTTCCATGTCTAAACCTCCACAGTGAGATTTAGGCTAGTTGAGTGATACCTTTGAACTCACTTCATCTTCTAACGTGGAGGTGCTGCTTTCGTTTTGGTTTTGTCATTCAAAAATCTTCCTGTGTGGTTCAGGGGGAAAAAATCCATGCAAAAAGTTATTGTTTATAACTGATTTTATGCCTCTGCTGTAAAGAATAACAGTTTTTGCTTATGTGGTTAAGCCCTACTATAAGCTACAGTTTACTTGTAGTCAGTTACAGTGCATTGCTAAAAGAACTAAAGAATTCATATCAAACAATGGTAGAATTACCCCCAAATAGTGGGTAATAAAGGTTCTTGTTACCACCAAAATGAGAGAGAAAGAACCAGCCAAAAATAGAGATTTGGAAAATCCTGATTCATTGTTTGCTCTATAGACCATATACAGGTGTATATAAGAATATAGGTTATCCTACAGATTTTTGGGTTGTTCTGGGAAAATACACAGTGTTTTTCTTGCTTCCTGTTATTGATGGTTTTGCAAAACATCCTGTAACAGCACCCTCATCAGGTTAGATGATAATAATAAAACAAACCAGAAAATTGTCTTTCTATTTCAGAATTAATAGAAAGATAGCTTGGCCATTTTATATTTAAATATTTGTCATTATGAGGCCTATGTGTAAATCCTTGTCCTTGACTTTAGATAGTGGTGATGTGTGATACATACTGGAAAAAGAAAGCAGAGGCTATAATGGCTGTATTAATAGAGTTGAGAGAAAAAATATAGGAAATAGTACCTATTTTTTCAAAAATAATTGAAAACTATGGTTCATTTTGTATATGGTGGAAATATCCTTGCTGTCTTAGAGTTTAGGCTGTAAATCATTAGACAGACTTTTCCATTTTCACTGATGTAATTGTGTTGCATTTGTGAGCATCTTATTACATGAAGGCATGGAACTGAGTGGGATTTGTTAAGAGTCTTTGCAGTCAGCTCACATAAAGAAGTTCTTTTTCCTTGGCCCATCATCAGGCCTTAGTATAGTGTCAGACATCTGATTAACACAGAAAATCATAGGCTTGCTGAATAATTTGATATTTCTTGGAGAATAAAGGGGACTATAAAATAGAGCATGAATAATTCATGTACAGGACTATCCAAAGTCATTTTCTGATGATGTGATTTCTCCCTCTTTTCAGAACTGAACTTTGCTTTTAAAAGCCAGTGTGATAAAAGTGTGTTTCTGTAGTGTGGAGACATCTTCCTTTTCAAATATTTATCTTATAAAGTAGAAGTGTCACAAATGTTGAAAATAGGAAGAAGAAAGACAAAAATATATTGGAATTTCTTTACCAGAGAGAACTGTAGGGTGTGAAAATAAACTGACTTGTTATTTCAGGAGATTTAGTCATGACAGTAGAAAACTATACTTTCAGTGGAGGGTACAACTACTTTTTAAGAGCATCACCCTGTCACAAAATGTAAACTGAGAACTTGGCACGGTATTTTTCTTCTGCAGAGTGCTTTGTAGGAGATGAAAAATAGAATCCTCCCCAGTCTGCTTCTCTGCCACATTTAATAGGATGTGCTGGCGTGCTAAGAAATACAGTCTGGAAAGTTTTTCTCTAGTGATTTAACATGTTGAAGTCTTGAGTGTGGTTTTGTTTTTTTTTTTTTTTTTTCTGCTGACCAGCTCATCTCTAGGTTATCATCTCCATTTCAGTGTTAGCAAACAAAAAGGCTTTAGCAGATGAAGTCTATTGCTATCCTTGCCCTTCCTCTTTCCCAGGCTCTGCCTCATTTTTGGGTCTCTACAGCCTCACTCCAGCACTTTTTCTGCCACCATTCCCTGGGCTTGCCTCCTGAAAAAAAAGTTCTTGGCAAACAATGGAAATGATTATCCCTGGAGAAAAATCATCACCTTGTTTTGTGAAATCAAGCATTGGGGGGTGGAGGATAGGCTTTTGTGCTGGGTTATCTGAGGGGCCAGGGAATGCCAGCCCGTGCTGGGGTGAGTCTGCTGTTGGCTAAAAGGGCTCTAAGTGGGAAAAGGGGCGACATTAACAGGGCATGGCAACCTCTGAGGAGAACTGCAGGTGAAAAATTGGTGCCTGGATGAAAGCAACAGAAAGAGAATAAGTAAGATGTGGAGAAGGTAATATAGGGGCAATGCACATGAGGTTTTAAGGAAAATAATGTGTAAAATCCCTCTGAAATGCACCTCTGATGTGTTTGCTTGTATGTGCTGGAGGCAGATTAATAGTTTATTGTGCTCATCAAAGATATGGGATTGGAGCCCTTCATTTTTATCATCTTTTATGAAATTCTTCTCTTGTTATTTAATCATAAACATGATACAACACTGATGTGTGGTTTCTGAGTATACTCATTGCAGTCCCATAGTACTGTTGCAGTTCTCTTAGTATAAATATATTGCAGTTATATATATTATATAGTATAAATATATTTTTATATTTGTATTTATATATTTATATTTTATGATTTTTATTTCTTTATTTTTATTTTTATATATTTATTTTAAATATAGTATGTAGTATAAATATATTTTTCCAGTAAAAAACTCACTGTGTTCAGTTAAAGCAATGCAATAGTGTCTGCATTGGGCCTGTAGTGTCTGGTGCCTGTCCCATTTGGGCATTTCTGGACTTTACCCCATTGCTACAATGAAAGGATGACTAACTCATGGAATTCTGTTGAAAAACCCAAGAGTGTAGCACTGGAAGGAGTGCTAATAGTGACTTGGAGGGGGCTTCAGCCCAAGACATTTGAGCTGGCAGTGCCTGAAGCACTTCCTGCTGCAGGGATGGAATGAAAAGCATGTGAGAGAGCACCCCAGCAGGCTGCCAAGTGCAATTAGAAACAGGTGCACGAATTGGAAACAGGTGGGAAAGAAAATGGTTAGACTGGCTTGTGGATCCTCTGTTTCTAGTAGTAACCAAAAATTTCTATAGTAACTTTCCTGAAGCTGGATTCTCAGGTAGCACTTGGGAGCTTTGCGTACATATTTTATCTTGTGCTGTTAGTCAAAGGACTCTGGAAAGAGTTGGAAACCATCAAACACTTTCTGCTGTGATCAAGGGAATTTTTAACCCTGTGGGGAGAACAGGAGAGATTTTGGTAGAGGTGTTTGTGGAGAATGGAGGTAGGAGGTAAAAACAGGAGAGTAGAAGGTAATCTTGTTTTTGTTGTTTGGTTTGGGTTTTCTTTTTCTTTTATTGGATCTATTGATAAAAGGCTCAAAGACTGCTTGGAAGTGACCTCAGTCCTGTTCACAGGAGCAGGGGAATGCAGGCTGGAAGCTGAAGCTTGCTTTTAGTCAGTGATCTGTGAATAACCCTGAGTCCCTTACTGACGTGAGAGGAGCCTCCAAAGGGAGACAGTGAGTCAGAGCAGGAGGCTCAGAGATGGCTGGAGCACCATTAGCGCGTCATTGGTAATCCCAGCGACACCTTCCCCATCCCTGGCATTTGTCTTCATGCTCTCTGCTCAAAGCTGGCACTATGTTTTATTTAAGGCTCTCCAGCTGCCTTCTGGAGATGTGTGTGTTGCTGCAGCCTGACTGATTGGTTGTTTGCTCTGTTTACTAACACCCCGAGATCCTGAAAGAGAGGGCAATCTGTGGGATTGCTGCCATGGCTCAATACCCCTGCACTGAGTCTGCTTCTCATCTTAGACACAAGGAAAGGAAAGGGCATCCAAATAGACATGCGCTTTAGAGCAAATCTTTTCTAGAACATTTCAATTGCCTGCAGAAGGAGAAATGATCTTGATGTAGTATTACCCAGCTGTGCTTCTGCCTCCCTGCCATCTAGTATGGATCCTGTGATGTGTGTGTGTACTGGTGAGGAATGCTAAGCTGAGGGTTTGCATCTCCAAATGGCTGCCTGGGAGATTGACAAGGAAAAGAGCAAGGCAGAAGCTTTCCAGAGGAATGAAGGCAGAGAACCTTTGGAGATAATGCGTCTTCCTAACTCAGAACTAATAATAATAATAATAATTATTATTATTATTATTATTATTATTATTATTGTTGTTGTTGTTATTGTTGTTGTTGCTGTTGTTGTTGTTGTTGTTTGGGAATCACCACATAGCAAGAAAAGTTCCCAGTGAGAAGGGTGGAAGTGGCAGTTTCAGGAGGCCAAGGCTGTGGTGTGGCTCCAGGGCTGTTTGTGTTGGTCAGAATTGTGCCCTGTGTGCAGTCTGCTCCTCTCCCCACCCTTCTGTCTCTGACCAATGCTTCTGACTCTCTGTCCCAGCTTTCAGTTTTGTCACCACTTCACTGGCTGACCCTGGGCAAAGGCCGTCCTTAGTGACTCAGTTTCTTTTTTCATTTATCAAATGCCATGCTAGTAATCACAGCAATAACATGACTAGTATCCACCTGTATCATAGAAGACTCAGATTTTTGCAGAAAGTTTTGGACTTCCATCTGCAGTTTTTAGTTTTCTTTTGGGAAATGAAAAGAAAAAAAAAAAAAGAAAAAAAAAAAAGAATACCCACAGCATTTCAGCCAAACACTTCAGTTGTGGGCATTTCTAATTTTTATGTGATTCTCAGGCTGTAGTGTCTCCAAGGAGATCAGTTTGCTGCTAAATTTTCTTTGGATTACAATTCCCATAATCCATGGCAGGTGAGCATTCTCCTCATTGGTCTTGTAATGTGTAAGAGTGGCTGTGCTGCATCAGAGGAGAAAACACCAGAGCTAGAAAGCATAAGGCACTGTAGTAACATTAGCAGATAAAATATTCAAATTTATGCAACAGAATTCTGAGATTTTAGTAGGAAGATATTTCATTTTCCTGTCACTCTGCTTTCTCCAAAGAACATAAATACAACTATGATACTTTCTCTGAGAGAAACAACTGAGCATTTCCTTCCCAAAGGGAGCCAATATCAGAATTTCTGCTAATAAAAGCTACAGAAGTTTAGGGAAATTATAGAAGGCTCCATAAAGGAGAAGGCAGGTCTGTTCTTTCCCTGAGGGGTAATTCTGCCAGCCATGTACCAGCTCATGTGTTGCCTTTCTGCATCTTCAGTGAGGGTGATGTAGGAACACTTGTAGCAGCCATACACTACCAAAAGGTTCCTCTGAGCTGAACAGCAGAAAAGCTTTAGAAACAACACTGGTAGCACAAAACTAGAAAAGGTGTGGTGGTGTTCACAGGGGTCCCAGGATGAGGGAAGAGATGAGAATCTTGACTCCATGGTTCACAAGGCTGATTTGTTATATTATGATATATATGATATTAAAAGATAATTATATACTAAAACTATACTAAAAGAATAGAAGAAAGGATTTCATCAGAAAGCTAGCAAGGAATAGAAAAAGAATGGAATGATAATCAAATCTTGTGACTGACCAGAGAGTCTGAGCCAGCTGACTGTGATTGGCCATTAATTAAAAACAACCACATGAGACCAATTACAGATCCACCTGTTGCATTCCACAGCAGCAGATAATTATTGTTTTTCTTTTCCTCTGAGGCCCCTCAGCTTCTCAGGAGAAAAATCCTAACAAAAGAATTTTTCATAAAATGTGTCTGTGACCGTAAAGGCACCTTGGTTGCTATATTAAGGAAGCACCTCTTCCTCTAAGTTTGTAGCGTTCCTGTGTGATGAACATTTTTCCTTTTATAGCTGCCATAGGTTTTAAAACCCTTTTTCTTTCCCTTTCCCTTTTTAATGAGTCAAAATTACTAATTTAATGTGTATGAAGAACTTGGATTATCCAGCATGTGCTAAACATAGCTACTGAACATTTGCCACATGTCAGAACTTTGCAAATGTTGTTTGTGGGATTATTTATATTGACTGCATTGGAAGCATGGGTGATTAGCAGTGATTGCCACAGTAGTTTGGGAAGGCTTACAGATGGAACTCCCACTATCCTTTATGGACCAAACTTCTTGATATGTATGAGCTTCAGCTTGGCATTCAGTGCATCTTTTAAAGGATGGCAACTGAGAAATGCAGAAGCGGGCACAATGTGGAAATGAGAACAGTGGGTATGAGGGAGAAATGGCAATGACTGCAAAGTTGGGGTCACTGGGTACCCAATGGCTTCCATTCACTGCCAGGGCTTGACCTCTGAGTGTGAGTGTGACAATTTGGTTTCTTGCAAAGCAGAGTGAGGGGTTTGGATCTCCACCTGAGCTGGGGGAGTGAGTTAGTGTTAGCAGTGACTGCTGATAAAACTCAAGGGTTGTGTATGCTCTTATGGCAGCCTGGTACATAGTGTTCCACTGCCTGCTGTAATAAATGACCCTTGGGTAAAGGATCACTATGGGATGCAAGCAGCATTTCTGGGAAATTGCTGCCATTGCTTCTGTGCAGTGGGAGTGTTCTGGGATGTATGAGGGATTTGTGGAGCTAAGAAAAAGTGCAAAATGCCATAAACAGAAAATTATCTGGTTTGCAATGTGGTAAGAGTCAATCTCCCCTGTAACAGAATGGCTTCCTAGGTTTTGTCCTTACCTATAATTTCTGACACCTACTTTGTCAGCTTTTCACAGTTATAGCCAGTAGAAGATGTAAATTTGTTTAAATAAGAACAAACTTTATTTTAAAAAACTCTTTTTTTGGCCTAAAATTTACAAAGCATCATTATTGCTATTCACATTGCAATAATATTTTTGTTTGGAGAAAATACTACTTTTCATTTTTAAGAGAGGTCTTGATTCTTTGATGTGGAAACACAGTTGAAACAAATGTCCACGTTAACTAAATCCTGCCTCTATCCTATTGAGGATAATGCAGCTGAATATCAATTGCACTTAATTAATTAGTTTAACTTTACAGCAGTTTGCAAATAATCCCCATGAGTTTTGTTGCTGCTTACTTGCTTGTCTGTACTTATTATGATGTTCACAGAAAGCATAAACATAATTAAAATGCTTTCCTAGACTTTTTTTGCCTCCTGTGTCGGCATCTGCACTTTGTTTTTGTGCCACTTCATGCAGCACTGTGAGTCATGCTCAGATCTTCAGAAAATACCTTGTTATTATCTGGTCTGGTGTCCTGTGGGCCTGTACTTGAACCCCCAGGAATGGCAGCTAATTAGTTGAGCTCTAAGGAGAAGCAGCAAAGAAGATTAAATTAAGGACCTCAACGGATTATTTTTTTGAAACTTGTGGTACTCATGGTATTTGTTTGGCTCTCAAAATATTTTTGTTAGCTTTCTTGGCAATTTCTGATACCTGGAAACTCGACACCTAGGAATTCTGATGGAAAAAACACTTGGCTAGAGGTGCCCTGGTTGGAAATAAAGTTTTGTTGAGTAATATCATAATCCAACTAATTAGTGTTTTAAAAATAGCTGTCTGATGTTCATCTGAACACCACTGCTGACTCTTCATTGGTGGAAGTATACCAGCATAATCCCAGTCTTGTGCTCAGAAAATACTTTAAAATATTTTAAACATTTCAGTTATAGAGTGTTTAAAATTTAGCTATATTTTTCCTGTGCTTGCCAAGGGAGGTTTTTATTGTAAGAAATCATTTCTCTCTAGAACATGCTGTATATCTCTTCATAAACTGACAGTAAAACTGCTGCAGGGGATTGGCCACAGGAGGAAGTTCCTCCCTGCCCTTGCCAAAACCCAAAGAACACCATTTAACAGGTAAACATCAAGGTCCAATTCTCTGAAAGGGTCAGTCCCTCCAGAAATATTCTGATTACTCCTCCTGTCCTGTGGGCATGCAAAAATGGTGTTGTAGACTTGAGTGAGAGACCATGTCTTACTCACAGTGCTCATGTGAGAGTCCGTCAGGCACTGCCATTCCACCAGGCACAGGGAGTTTGTTAACCTCATGAACCAAGTAAAGTAAAACCATTCTGCACCAAGTAAATCCGTGCAACACCAATATGTTGGAGCCCAAATGCATTTGCAAACTCTTCTAAAAGCATCTCAAGCCTAACTTGAACTGAGTTCTATCAACTTTTTCATATTTGCAGCTGTACCCCATGAAACATGGGCTCCTTTGAGCTCCACAAGAACAGGAATGGCAAACTCTTTAAATTGAAGGACTGCCCTAGATATATTAAGCCTTAATTAAAGACACTAAAGGCAAGATATAGATTAGGGTAATAAGGCTGACCATGAAAAAAATAGCCATGTGTAACTTGGCCAAATAAAAAGTATGGAGCAAAATGTTGTTTGTCAGCAAGCTCTTGAAAAGGCCAAATACCAAGATAGGGGATTTCTTACTTTAGAATGGTTGGATGGAATTAAGCAAGAAAATCAGCTTGAATCATTAAATACCCTTTGCAGTGAGAGGAAATGCTAAACAACTGAAAAGGCTCCCAGGAAAAGCCAGAGAAAATGGAAAATGTGCAAATCATCCTGGGATGGGTTTGGAACGTGTCTGCACTGCATTGGGAATGGATAGATGGTGGAGCAATGCTGGGAATTCCTAACCATGGTTGCAGGTAGCACTGATACAGAACACAAAAACCCCAGAATGTCTGTCTTGGTTATTTGTGTAGAACACAGCCACTCTGGGAGATGTACCTCTGTGTAACACAGCATAATTGCATTTACTTTTTTAGTATGATTTATTGTCAGTTAAGAGTTATCAAGATGTAATTATTGTGCTAGAAAAAAATACATTGCCTACCTAAATGTGGCCGGGTTTGCTCTTTTTTTTCCTTTTTAGTGGTTTTTTTTTGGTTGGTTGGTTGGTTTTGTCTTAGTGGTATGTACTTTTTCAAACTAGATGAGTTGCAGACATACGTGTATATGCAAATATAGCACATAATACAGTGTGAAAAACCCCAGAGCACCAGAGTGAGTCTAAAATACATTGTAACTCTTGCAAAATAGATGTTGTCTTTACTTTGCAGAAGGGTTTTATCGTGCTCACAAATATATATAGCTGTGAGTATGTCAAAAGCAGCTAGCACAGGATTGCTTGGCTGAGTGGGAGGTGATGCAGGACTGTGCTATTAGTGAGCAGGAGGTGGGAGGTGACTGGGGCTGATGGGCAGGTTGGATACAGTATTTATACACATATGTTTACAGGTATATTTAGATGCCATATGAATATACAAATGTTAAATTCATGCAATAGCTTGCCTCAAGTGTGGATGGGATGATGTAATAACTCAGAGTGAGGCAGCATAGTAGAGTGGACTGAGCATGCAAGCCCACAGATTTTCGTCTTGGTGTCTGCACAGTTGTGCCTCCTCACGTGTTCTTCCCCATGTGTTCCAGCTTTGGCTGGACATGAATGCATCACATACAATGCATAGGGGATATGCATTATATTTCATCTGGACTTGTAGCTTAATGTGGCATGACTGAGGAAAAAAAAAAATTATTTTTTGTATGACTTTTTAATGGCAAGGGATCTGTAATGTAGAGATGTGGGGAATAGCAGTGCAGTAAAAAACCCTTTCTATAAGCACTTCATACAATTTGCCTCCTCTTGACATTTTCCCCTATTCTCTTGGTCATGTTGATGGTCCAGTTAATAATTTCTGTATTAGGTGCACTCATACAGTCTTCAGAGGCTTTCTCACATACTGTTTGTTAGTTAAATTAGACCTAAGATTATTTTAATAATAATATTATCTTTATTTTCTTTTTAGAGTGTGTACAAATTTTCCTCCAGATCAAGCTGCACAAATATTGTCAATATCTTTCCAAATTATCGCTCTGTCTGTCAGTCATGGTGCAATTTTGATAGGCCAGATTACGTTTCCTAATCCTGACAATGAGCAGTGATTTGAACAGCTCATTTTCCATCCCTGCCTAGCTTCCTTAATACTTACTCCTGTCCTTTCTGTTTCTGATCCCCCCATATATTCTGTATGTCTCAGCTGGAAATGCCTGATTGCCTCTTTAGCATCCATCCAATATGACTGATGCAGCTTTCTTGCCCATCTCTATTCCAGCTGCTCAGAAGAAATTCCAGTGTGATCCAGCTGGCAAACTGAGGGGTCTCACTAAATTCCCCTTGCCTCCATTTTCAGTTTGATAAACAAAGACCAAGATAAACATGCGGGTGTCCCTTGATTTTCCTGATATTGGTAGTGGTAACTGAGAATTTGTTTGGAATTTTTTATTTCTGGTGGGCTCATCCTGCTCCATGTTTGGCTGAAAATACGGATGCCACTGGGAAGATTTAGGCCTGTGAGAGAGATACACTAAAACATGACTGGGTCAAAGAATAGAGCTGTCACTGGTATGAGGGTACAGTGTCCATCCCTGAAAGGTTGTAGAGAAGGCTGGGAACCTGTGCAGTGGAATTCACACTGCCCAGCAATTTTGATGTGTGTTTGTGCTTTAGGAATTGTTTCCTCACTTTACTGGAACACCCCAGACCTTGCACCTCTCGCTCATTCTCTTCCTGTCGTGGGATGGGGAACAGAATTGGAGGCACAGAGAGGTAAAGCTCACAGTTTGAGATGAGAACAATTTACCAGAAACAGCAGCAAAATGAGGGAATGATCAGTAACAAAGCAGTAGGAACAGCAGAGTGTACAAGGGAGTGCTCACCTCACAGAGCCCAGCACCACTGACCCCAGAGACAGAGCTCTGCTCCCTCTCCAACCCCCTGCCATGGTGGGAGGTGGTATTGTACAGCCCCTGGCTGCTGCAAAAAATAGCTCTGTCATGGCCAGAACCAGGACAATTGTGGATTGTGACGTTATGGTAATATTAAAGGAAAAAATTCCAGTCATTTAAGCTCAGTTTAGGCTGCTGAACTAGTGTAAAAGTCCAGTTGATACATATTGATTGCTCTAATATGCAGTGGATGAGTAACTGTTGTCTTATCATAGAAACCCCTTGGCATCACTCTTGGGTTTTATCTCTACAAAACTCCAGAGAAAGAGGGAAATGCTGTTATCAACCAGTACAGATAGATTCAGGTAGTGCCCTGGACAGACCACATTTCTTGCCAAGGCTTTATGGCAGCCCAGAAATCTAGCAGAGCTTTCCCAAGTGCAATCCATCACGTCCAGACAAATACTTGATTTGGCAGATCTTAATTGACCTGTCGCATTGGCTTCTGGAGCAGCACACTTGGTGTCTGTACTACTGGTACATCAGAAAATAAAAGTGTCTGGCAGTTCTGGCAGCTCAAATTCAATGCTCAGAAAAGCCCTCAGAAGTAAAATTTCCAAGTAAGCTCCAGCAATCAGCCTAACCCTGAGGGTGAAAGACTGAAAACCACTTACATGAACAAGGTACACTGCTTGTTTCTAACAGCTGCACTGCCCTGACAAAGGGCCTGTCTTGCTGAAGGCTTCTGAATCACAGAAACTTGATGTCCAATATCAGACTTTACTCCAGTTTTTTCCCATCCCATGGAGAAGGTTTTATAGTCCTTGTGTTAGAAATGACAGAACTTTTAAATATTTTTAGTCACTTTAGTTAGTAGTAGTAGTTAGTTTTCAGTAACTTTCATCGTGGGTTTCTTTGCCTTTGCCAGGAAGGGCCGGAATTAAGGTTTCTCTTCATGAGACCCTGTTCACAGAGGTTTTGAGTTTCACTGGGTGAGGCCTGATGGGCTTCAATCTACAAAGAAAACATTCCTGGATTCTGGGAGTTTAACATGAAGTTGGGAGTGTCCAGAAGATGCAGAGGAGATAAATGAACATGAACAGCTGTGACTGCTTAGTGCAGCTGGAGGTGCTTGGTCTGGGAAAAGATTGATAAGAGAACGACAGAGTGAGACCCAAATCAGCATCAGCATCAAAGGCAAAGGGATCAGTAACCAATAGGAGATGGAATACTAAGAGCTGTGTAATGTAGAACCAATGAATGAGAATTTCTCTGGGTTTTTATGTATAAGTATGTGACAAGGCTGGTGAAGAACCATCCATGATGGAATGATTTTCACTCGACAGCCCGGGCACGTGCCGTGGAATGATCTGTGCTGCCATGTGTGGACGGAACCATTTCCATTGCACATCCTGGCTGGAATAACATCCTGGCCAGAAGGAAGCAATGCCTAGCTCTGTCACACTTCAAAGATGGTGTTGGAGAGCTTTTTTCATCCCAGCAGTTTTGGTGACACCTGTGTAATTGCATTGCTTGGTCTCAAACCCACACTCTGCACTCACAGAGCATGAGGGAAGAGAAGTGCACTGGAGACATGGAGTGCAGCCAATGCAAGGGGGTAGATTTTAACTCCTGGTCAAGATTCAGAATAGCCATGCACAAACCTAATTGTTTCAGTTTTGTTCTGCAGCTTTTGCCTTATATATATTGCAAAAAGTACTTTAGAATGTGTTCAAAACCTCTTTCCATCTTCTCCCAACCACTTCCTATTGGAATCTGGATCTGTTGTTTGGCAATACTGATTGACATTGTGCTGTGTCTCATGTGTCATCTTAGATCAGGCTGCTTTTAAAAATAAATGTGGCAATTAAATTAAATCCCCAGGCCACTTCAGATTGTGCATGGCTTTTTTAAAAAGCTGGTGAAGAGTATGCAAAGTTTTCAATGAAGCTGCCAGCCCCTCTGCAGGGTCCTCCTTCATTTGCATGGTCTTTGTCACAGAGAGTTTGCTTGTGCCAATAGAAAGGGATTGCTTTCATGTGTCCTGTGATGACTAGAGTTTGCAGAAAATTTACTGGTGTTCCTGACTGGAAAAAAAAGTTTTTCAGCTCATCGCTGACCTCCTGTAACTGCTGAGGGTTATACTGCAGGAGCTAAGGCTTCATGCTCCCTTGGCTCAATAAAATCTACCATTTTATGGTGTGCATTTTTTAGGAATCCTCATTTGTGGGGAGAAAGATGGTGGGGTGGAGCCAGCCTGAGCTGCAGTGGGGTTGTGAATAGCCCTCAGAAGCACCTCAGAAGAGTTTTTAGACGTGTTTGCTGAGACTGGCTGTGACCAGTGCTGTGCTAGGGAAACCAGCATGGGGACTGACTTTGGTCTTAGCAGGACCTGAGACCCGCAAGGAAATAGGAGAAGACCATGTGTTAATAAAACCATCTTGACTTTGCCTTTGCTGTGGGTGGGTCAGCTCTTTCCTCTGCTGCACAGCTCCAGGGGCCAGGCAACACCTCCTGCACAGGGTGGGTGGGTTTCACCCAAATTACACATTGGCACAGCCAAGGATGCTCAGCCCACAGCTGCATTTCAGCCTTCCTTGCTCATCTCTGCCAGTGACCCTGGCTGTCCTTGTGGCTTTGTGCCAGAGGGGACATTAGGGTGAAGGTCTGGGTAACTGGCTGCTGCTGTTTTCCAGAACACAGAAAGTTCCGGAAAGCAGCAGGCTGTTTTAGCAAATGGTTGGGCACAAGTGAATGCAAAACCTTCTTGCAACCCATTTTGGGAGGAAACAGGTGGCACACGGTCATTACAATGCACAGAGAACAACTCTTGGGATACAACTGGAAAGGATTCAAAAGACAGCAGTGAGTCCATTGTAAATAAAAAACAGGGTGTGATGTCAGTGGCTTGTGACAAGCAGAGTAACCAGTGGGCAGTCAAAGGCATAATGTTTTGTTCTTGTGCATTAATCACTGACTAATGGTGTGGAGGCAAATGGCAGCAGCTTAGGTGAGTGGCTCCATGTCTCTGCTGTGCTGCTCTCCAGTTTTTCTTCTCTCTCCGACTGTATTTTCTGGAAGAGCTCAATGAGCCTCCTTACAAACACTGGGGAAGGTCACAGGCAGTCCAGCACAGGAGATCTGAACACAAGAGTTTCCCTGACGTTAATGAGTGGTGACTCTGTTATGGGGAAAAATTAAAAGAAGGAAAAAAAAAAAAAAAGTAGGCATAATCCTGAAATGACAGAAATAAACATTGGTCTTCCTGATATTTTTAGATACTGTCAGCTGACAGGGCAGATTGTGAGGGACTGAAAAATGACGAACATAACTATGACTCTCTTCCTCCCCCCTCAAAAAAAGAGAAAGGGGGGTAGGGAAGAGGGAGAAGAAAGAAGGCTCTGCTGGCAGCCTCAGGATAGTTAGTTTCAAAAGCATGTGTGGGGGAAAATATGAGAAACAATCTTGTGGGATTCAGTGAGGAAACACTTCAAAAATATAATTTGATTAGGACACAGCCTGTATGATTCAACGAGGGGGAGGAGGTATTGCCTGGAATATGCATCTGACAAACTTTTACATCAAGAATTACTAAATTACTGTCATGCAGCCACGAAGTAGAGGCCAAAACTCTTTCTTTTTTTTTATTTTACAAACTCATGAACTGCAACTTTTTGAATTGTTGGCATCTATGGCGTGAATCAGCACCGTGAGGTTACTTTAGCTTCTGGTTCCATTGATGGATGGTACTTTGTTATTTTTATCACAGCACCATGTGCTGCCTGCCCTTCCTAAGTTCTCTGTTGGACTGGAGAGCAGGTAAAGAAAAGGAATCCTTCATTCTAGTGGGCAAGAGATGTCACATTTAATATGAAAATGATTTAGGCTTTGTGCCTGTTCAGGTGGACTTTGGTATCATTACAGAACATCGTTTAGTCACTGTCAATTGTTTATTATTATTATTGTTTATTGTTTGTTATTTTATTATTTATTTTATTATCTGTATTGCAGCTGTGCCTATAAATGCATTGCTATGCACATGTAGTACTGATCAATACCAAGGAAAATAACGACAGGGAGTCAAAAGAGATGTAAACTATAAGAAAGACACAATTATTCAGGGAAGCATTTAAGGGCTGCCACCTGTAACTTTGACCTGTAAATGGAATTTAGAGTGCTGTATTTTGCATTATAACACAAGGGGATGAAGCAGAATCACAGTGTGGGACCTGCTCCTCTGGCAAAGTGTATACAAAGAAGAGAGAGTAGGTTCTGAAATCCTTTTAGTGCCATTTCTGTCCTCCAAGGAGGATTGCGCCATGTACAACTTGTACAAACTTGCCAGTCACCCTCTTTCCAAGAACTGAGCTCTTTTTTTTCAGCTGATGCTTCTGAGGTTCAGTTTTTGGGACACTCTTTCACGTAGGAAGCTGCAGAGTGTCATTTTTGCCACAGATCTAATTTGGTAATTTCGGTACAGAACTTGGCTCTCAGTGCTCTCCAGCACCTTGCTAATGACCTGCAGTGGAAGATGTGTTTTATTTGGAGGGAAAATGAGAGTAAGTCAATATTCAAAAGGGAGGTGGTCTGTTGAGGGCAGTGTCTGGAGAATTCTCTTGGAGAAAAGATTCTGTGTGCCATCTCTGCTTTTATCCACTTATCCTAGGAATTTTGGTATAGAAGCTTTAGAAATGCACCTGGGAAGGTAAAGAGAACACTTTATTTCTAGGAGTTGCTGTCAACAGAGGAAAATTCCAGAAGGGACAACAAATGTTGTATCCTTCATGAGGTTGTTGTTAATATAATATGCTGTGATTCAGGAATAATCTTTTATCTTAGCAGTGCCTTATCTCATTAAAAAGGAAAGGAATTTTTTAATATCTATTGGCAAGATGTATATATTGGCAATATATATTATATATAATATATATAATATAATTAATATAATATATTATATATATTATCCATTACTTTGTGTGTGTATATATATATATATAGCCAATATCTATTGGCAAGTATCTTTTGTCCCTAAGATATTTAGGAAACCTAGAACTCGTGCAGAGCCAAATGAAGAATTAGAAAAGATGCTTATTTTCACCTCATCAATTACAGGATTATTAGCATTGAATGAAAGTAGAAAATTTACATCTGTACAACATTCTGTTCTGTGGTCTACTCTGCATAACAAATTGTTGTTTATTAGGTGTTAAATAGTTATTTAGTTAAAGTACGATTTTGAACGTTTTCCTTGAAAGTACCATCCTAGAGAGAATTGGGCAGAACTATTAATATTTGCTTTAGGTTTGTGTTTGCAGGCCCCATTCAGCAATATCTGCTTAATCATATTTCATTCCTTCACTGAAAGTCCACTGTAATGTACTGAAACTCATGGGACACTAACTACAGGCATAGATGAACTGAACTAAGGAAAAATTGACTGAAAAAACTAATAATATTCTGTCTTGCCACTTGAAATGGCTGGATTTTTTGGAAATGCTCCTTTGCCTTAGTGTTGGTCTGATTCCAGTGAAACCCCTGAATGGATGCACAGCTCCATGCAAAGCCTTTCCCTAGGCTCATGCAAAACAGTGAATTGTTAACCACTCCTTTTCCCACCATGCTGCTAAGTCAGGACATTTTGGGAATGGTGTAATAATCCTTAAGCTAAAGAATGTATGAGCAGGAAGTGTTTATAGTTTGAGAAGCCTCCAGGCTAGAAATTGAAATCAGTATTGGCTTGAAAAAAAAAAGAAGGTGCAAGTTGGTGTTTTAGTTCAGTGCTGACTCTGTATTTAACCCAGGTTGTGAATTGCTGGCCTGTTAATTTAGGGCTATTAAAAAAAAAGAATACAGCAAAAAAAAACCCCTGTGAATGTGTGTGGTAATTAGATGGTTCATATAACTGGGGCCGGGCTTTTGAAAAGGAGCGTTTCACCTGCTGAGGAATTCTTTAAAACACATAGCAAAAATGAAAACTATCCCCCTAGTAATAATTAACAAGATCAGAATTGTTAAGTTCAGACTCAAAAAGGTCAGAATAAGAAATTTGCAGGTATACTGACAGTTCAAATTATGAAATGGCAGGGCCACTGTATATCCTCTGATTTTGTTTCTAGAAGTTATTATTTTGACATTCTCAAAACAAGAAACTTATACATTTGTAGATTTGATCAAATTTGCTAATTTGTAAATTTTCCTTCACTCTTGAGTATTGAAAAAAATAATGAACATTGCAGAGAAACTGTTGTTCAGTTCCCTGAGAAGACAAAGCCTTACAAAAACCAGGGATTCTCTGCCAAAATATATTTTCACAGACTTTATACCCAGGGGAAAAAAAATTGAGTTGTTTTATGATATTGCCTCTTTTACTGTGTCTGGCTAAGGAAATTATCTAGTTATTTCAAACCTCTGTTTAGAAAATGTTTCTTTTGTCAAAAATATGAGAAAGTTCATATCCTATATCTGGAAACAAATGACAGTGACCAACTTTATTAGTGGAAGTTTCAAATGCAATTGTATATATTACAGGCAAGTGCAGACTCTTTTAGGTGAGGATAACCTGTAGCTTCTCCTCCTTTACCAGCAGTGGTGAAAAGAGCAATTCTGAATAATTCACAAACTTCCTATCAAAAAGCAGGAGAACTGGAATTGTGTAGTAAAAGACAAGAGCTCATGAGCTCTGTCAGGAGAGGTAGAAATTCTATTAGAGACTCACAATGGTGTTTCTTACCAAAAAGAAGTGATGCTTTTCTCTCATTTTCCAATTATCTTCTATTTTCTCCAAGTGTGACTCCTCACATCTATATATAAACCCTTAGAAGTCGTTGTATAATCTAAATAAGCCGTATAGAAAGTGACGAGGAGAATGACGTCCGCAGGATGTGGCTCATCCCACATATTTAAATCACTATTGACAAGCTTCTGACAACTTTTTAGACAGAAACGCTCCGTATTTAATTTGTTCAGCCGTCCCTCCTGTTCAGTTTCTCTCCTCATCAGCTGCAGATGGTCTCAGGTTGCTCCAGGGCTGGCAGGGGCCCTGCAGCAAGCAGCGTTTGTGGGTCAGGAAATGTGTTCACTCTGCAGGAGCCCTGCCCTGGGCAGGTTCAGCTCCTTCTCCTGGCCACAGAGCACAGCTCAGCTCTTGGGAGAGCCCATTCCCAAAGTGAAACTGGCAGGGTTCTGTTTCTGAACTGCTGCACCCAAACCCGTTCTCCACTTAAGCTTCAAAACAAGTTCTTAATGGGTTTAATCATATTAAAAAATGTAATCTTTTTAAGCATTATTACAATTGCCTTTGGCAAAAATCAGAGGTATACCGAGCTCCACATGACTCAGACACAAACCAGGTTTTGTGTATTCAATTCCTTGTGAATCACCACTTCTTTAGACAGGACTTTAATTTTTGGTGTGTTTTTACACCTTTAATTACATTATTGTGTGTGTGATTAAAGAGACTATCTAAGAAATGTTCATGACTCTTACAGAGTTATTCAACATCTAGTCAGGATGGAATTGAAATAAAGCCTTTCTCTTCCTTTCTCTCTACAAGCTGACATAAAAGATGACTGGGTTTCAGGGGCTCTTTCTTGAGGGTATCTGTCTATTCTCACTGGGTCACATAATTAGAAGTGGAGATGGTGGCATATTATATCTCAAATAATAGCATTTTTGAATCTCAAAGGTCTTCCCTTAGCTTCACACCTACAAATAACATGATACTTTTTGATTTTGAGATCATCTTTTGTAGATCTGCGATAGTGTGTTTTATTCTCTCTTCCTTGCACATTCCTCACGTAGGCCTGTGTGAAATTTGAAAGAGATTCTGCAAACCTTAGTCATGGGGAAGAATACTGTATTGAACAATAATGCCCCTTTTAAATGCAGCCTCTCCATTCTGGAAAGCAAGCCTGAAAAATTAATCCCTCAATCAGCGTGTCTCTAGAGCACACCAAAGAGTGACTTAATATTTCATAGAAAACACCATTCTTCTCTTTATAAACCTCATCAGGGGTGTATTATAAAGAGCAACGTTTCATCATCAGTTGAGAGTGGATCCTGAATGGTTACAAGTTTCTCTCTGTTTCTGACCCAGAAGAAATCCTGAAAGTGTGTAAACCATAGCAAGATTGCCTTTTGATTTATGTTTGTGAGATCCCAGATTTCCCCAAAAACAAACATGGCCTTGAGAAATGTGAATGAACTCCTGATATCTTACTGCTTTTTGGTGTGAAGTGGAATAATGACAGCTTAAGCAAGAAATAGTAACAATTAATAACAGCCAATTCTCCCAAGGTTCAAATTGCCAAGCAACATGCATGTACCCGCGCTGCTTGGATTTCTTATTCCATGTGGTGACTGCATTGTTTTCAGAATGGTTGGAAGCTCCAGCCATTCTCTGGTAGTATCTACCTTCTGACACTGTGAAAACCCCTCCTGAAGGGCCATGTTAAAATCCACATCTTCCCTTGGTGCTTCCTTGCCTCTCTAAGGCTCAGCTGAATTTCAGAGAGCGGTTTAAGCCGTGTTCACTGTTTTGCATTATGCAAGGTGACATGTGTGTATTTCCACATGTGCACAGTTGTATTTGTGTTTATAAACACCAAGCTGTGCTCATTAGCCTTTTCTGAGGGCTGTGGGTCAGGGAGAAAGTCTCTGAAAGATGAGGTGGCCAAGAGCTTTCAAACCTGGCTTTGGCTCCCATGTCCAGGGAGCACAGGTGGGAGACCCTGAAGAGGGAGGGAAAGGGAAATGACAATAACATTGAACTTAGGCTTGGACTTACACTCTGCAATCTGGACCTAGGAGAGGTCCAGATAAAATCTGGTGGATTTTATTTCAGATTTTATTTCAGCAAGTGTCCCTCATTTACCCATGGGTGACTATCAGTTACAATCGCAATGGCTGTTCAATTTAAGGGTGTTACTGCACAGTGTCAGTCTTCTAAAACCTTTACAAATTCCTTCAGTGAGATATTTCTGATGATTTTAAGTGAAAAAAAAGATCAGACTGTAATGACACTGCACTTTGTAATTTAAAATTTCAATGTAATTTAAAACTTCAACTTGTAGCAGGACATCCTACAAGTTTTCAGGAGCATGCACATAGATAAAAATCAAATCAAACCAAACTAAGATATTTGTTTGGTCCTGTGACCATGAATTTTAAACTCCCTTTTTTTGGTTATTCTTTCCTGGAGTTGCAGATAAACTGCTCCCTTTTATCTTTTTACATAGTTCTTCTTTCTGCATACTACTTTTCCTTCCTTTTGTAACTATGGCTACTTCTTTTAGAGTAATATAAGGTAATAATATAGTAATTCAAAAGTAGTGCACTTTCCACATTAAAAACACCACCACCTGCTATGAAAGTGCACGTTTAACAAAACTTCATGTCAGATATGTGCAAACCCTCAGGCTGGAAGATTTTAAAAGGCAAAAGTTTTTGACTGTACAGCCAGTTGGGCTTATATGGATATTGGTATTGCTGACCTGTACTTTCAGTTGCTTAATAATTTTACTTTACTGGAATGATTTTTTTCTGTGGTTGTCTGGTAGACTGGTGTGATAGTGAAAAATTTGGGAATGTAGAAGTAATGCATGATGGGAAGCAGAATATTCTGGCTTGCCTGATATTGAGAATAGACTGTGTAACAATATCCAGACCAAAGAGAAGCTATATCCTTACAGAACAGGTATTAGAAGTTGTAATGGCAAAATGTCACTCTGCATGTCTGAGGACTGCAATCTGATTTCCTGAGGGCAGTCAGCATGCAGGTTTGGTTCATAAAACAGACTGGGAATTCATTCAAATACTCTTATTTTTGATTCTTGCTTCTTCTGTATTCCAAGGGAAACTACTGTCTCTAGTTCTTTTCCTCCTGTTTCTTTTTCATATTCAGTGGTATTCAGAGAATTGTAATATTCATTGTAAATCTGCTGAGCAGATCTCACAGTGTGATATTTACATTATAAAACTGCATTCTTAATAAGATTCATGTCTGTCTAGACCACTGCTAAATCAAGACATACTTTCAGATACCCCTTGGTCACTTTCTTACCCATGTGCAACAATTTGGGCATGAAAATATCAGTATTCCCTTGTAATAGTAGCCTTGAGCTGCTGTATGTATCTAAATAAACCCTTGTGAGAGATCCATAAAGCAATATCTGAAGACAGTTACTGCTGTAATAAGGAAACAAGGCTCTTGGAGTGTAATCAAGTTTAAATTATGTGCACATAAACAAATGGCATAATTATTTTATTAAATGTGTAAATCACTTTTTGATTTCTAGAACGATTTCTTTTAGCAAGTCATGAAATATCTAAGATGAGAGATAACAGACTTCTTTTCACAGCAAGTTTGTCAACCTTTCACAGACAAGGAAGGCTGTCATTATGCTCTCTAGAAAAAAATGGATTCTAAACCAGTTGAGTCAGGCTTATTTGACATTGCTCACAGTGCAGACTGTTGTTGGTATTTGAAGACAGTCCAGCTCTGAGCTGTAATGATGATGACAGATCTATTCCTGTTTGTTGGTGCTGAGGATAGACAGCTGTTTTCACTTGCTGCCTTGCAGTTTGACAACCGCAGTCCCAACAAACGCTTCTGATGCTCGCACATGACAGAAATAAAAAGATCAGAAATCACGCAGAAAATGCCCCATCCTCCCTCTCTTTACCAGCTTTCTGAGCCCACAGAAGTGTAGGGTTTGCAGGGCCCTTGGGGGATTTCCCAGGTCAGATCCAAGGCAGTCACAGCTGGCCAGAACCCATCAGTGTGGGTTTGGCTCTGCTTACCAAAGGTGTGGCTTTCCAGGTGAGGTCTGGGTTGGTTCTTCAAGAGGTAGATTCTTTTCCTGGTTTTCCTCCAGGATTTCCTTGGCCTAGGTTAAATCAGGTGCTGAATTCCCCTTTTCCATTCTGCCCTGATTGTAGGCTTCTCATTCTTTCAAATTATTCTGACCTCAGATGGAGAGCTTGAGGTGCTGCTCAGCTCAGGCTTTCTCTCTGCTCACCTTGCTCCTCCAACATGTCAGCAACTCTTCAGTCTTACTTTACCTTCCCTGTCCTACTACATGCTTAAAGTCAGAGCTGTTACTCTGTGCAGAGCTAGGCATTAAATGGAGATGGATGAAAACATAAGCTGTAACTTCTTGGCCTTCTACAGAGCCATCCTGTGAATTTGTCACAGTCAGCATAAGTAACAGCTGTATTTTCCTTTGATTTGTAGTCAGGTACTTCACTCAGTTACTTCTCTGTGCATTGTGTAGGACAGGCTCACAATAAAAGATATATGTCTGTTTATATGATTGGCAATCTAACCTAGTTTCTGTGAAAAATGTTTTGCTATTCTTTCATAAAAATGAAATTAAGAAATCAGTATGTATGATTTTACTAGAAACACATTTGATGGGTATTTGCTTTGGCTGGGGCACTGCCACCAGGCTATTATTACCACATGTATTCAAATGACTTTTGATTTCCTACTCTGCATTTCTGAGCAGCAGGCTGCTGTAGGCACTGCAGAGTCACATCTACAGAAAAGGGACAGACGTTCCACATTTTTCTTTGTGAAATGGAGAACCTTTCAAATCCACTAGCTAAAATGCCTCCTAAGACTCGTTGCACAATAGATGACGTGGTCCTGAAGAGATGAAGAAAATGTTGCTGTTGAAGTTCCCAGTGGAACTGACAGGGCACACCTGATATAATTAGCAGTGGTGTGCTCAATGGGCACACGTAGTAAAAGATCCTCAGTTCCTTCCCACTATCCCAGTAATGGGACATGGCACGTGGATGTCTGCTCTAAAAAGAGGATACAAAACTGCTGCTAGCAGCTGTAAGAGAGAAAGAGGAAGAGAGGATGAGAAAGTTTAATTAACAAGTACTACCCAGAGAGATATTTGGAAGAATGTCTCATAGGATAATAATGCAACTTTGCCAGTGGCCAGGATAGGGAGGAGGAATACAAAGGAACAGCTCGCTTTTAATGAAGTAGATTCGGTTGCTGTATCTTTAGGAAATTGAAAACATACCTTTGTTGCCCACTTATTTATTTCCTTGCTGAATGTTCCAGTTTAAGTTATAAAAAAGAAAAAGGAGGGGGGCTGTTTTATTTATTACTCTCCAGTAAGGTCAAAGGGTCTGAGATATATCTTTTGCAAAAGAAAGAGCTCTTTGTGCCAAAAATAGTGTCAGGAAAAAGAAAAAAAAAGCCAGAATAAAATGTAATATTTTAGCAAAGATTACCTCTCAGTCCAAAGTTTGCATGTTTTCTCTAGAGGTACAATATTTCCTGAAACTAACAGTTTTCAGAGATGCTCTTATGGTACCTCTAATACCTTTGGAAGGGACTGGATCTGTTATCACCTCATCAGAATAAGGTGGGGACTGTGGCCATCAAGAATCAGTGTTTTTTATTAATCCTATAATTTCAGTAGAAATAATTTAATTTAAATCTTTTTCTTGGAGTACTCTGATCTCCTGGAGTATCCAGGCAGGAATATATCAGAAACATATCTGTTTCAAGTCACTGTTCATTGTGTTGACTTGGAAATATCTCATAAAAGAGGAGTAATTTCTCCACAGAATTGTGCCAACCCATTTTCATTATGGCATCCTCCGAAGCATGACAATTCCAGCTTCCTTTGGCAAAAGGAATTAGAGATGGAGTAATCTGGCACCAAAGGAAGTTGTTCATTGTACTGCCTGAAGAAGAAACTGGATTTTGCCTAATGAGACTGGATGTAGTGCTTCATTTGGCAAACTGTGATCACATGAGGAACAGTGTTTGCTCAAGATTAACAAAATTGTTTGTGGCATGTGTAAACAAACACTATTCTCTGTTTCCACAGCAAAATTCCCCATTTTAGGGAGCAGGTGTCTATCCCAAGCTCTTAGTAAATACTTATACAGTCAGATATTTCAGACATGGCTGATGGGCACTGAAAGGAGGGAGTCTTCTACAAGGATATCCTTGAAAGTGGGATCTGTGGTGCCCTGTTGTTCAGAACAGGATAATTTTTGCCACAGACATAAGTGCCTTTTCTGAGTTGTGGTTCTGTGATGACCCAGTAATGTCTTCAGCTTCTGTATGAACCTGATGCCAACGCAGACCCACACTGAAGGTGGTTCAGGTGTGTGAGATAATGGAAGGGCACTAGTGAGCCACTCAGTGTGGTTCACTAGCAAATAGAATAGCAAAACATTCTTCTTCCCAGCAGCAGGTTGTAATATTTCTGTTTGGCCAGCAGCCCTGAGGGGTCAGTGGCTGAGGGTGGCACACAGCTGGAGCCATCAGGCTCCATGCCCTCTTGTCTGTTTTAGAAGAAATATTTCTGTTTTCTTGTGTCTGTCTGTCACTCTAGGACATGAAACAACACAACACACTCACACTGCTGTTCTCAAGGTGAAGAAAGGGAAGTTTATTTTCTGATTCCAAGATTTATAGATTTTCAAAAGTGACAGTGGATTGGAGGGTGACAGTGCCACCTCTCCCATGACACTGGACAAACCAACAGTCCACCAAACTTCTCCTCCTCCATAAATGAGTTATTTACAAAAGGTGTGTGAGAAAGTTCGCCACAAGAATGTAAACATCAGAAGGCTTAGAAAATCTTAAAAAGCCAGGGTGACATCTGTCCCGTTCAACAGCTCCACTTTAAAGCTCTTCTGGTGACAAAAAGCCACCGTGTTTGTTGTGGTGTCAGTTTGGTGCTGGCTTTTGGTGTGAGCCAAGCTGTCTTAGTGGATCAGTTCCTGCTGTGTGTTACTGTACAGCTTCTCTGCTGCCACCCTGACACTGTCCAGCGAGTCCTGCTGTGGGAAGAAAGATGTCACAGAGTCTGTTTCTTTAGAGGAGATCTCGTGATTCATTAAAACAAAGTTTCAGCTCTTGCAAAAAAAGGCAAAATGCAAGGTAAGATATTCTTATAGCTATGAGAAATATTTTAAGATATTTCTTCTAGCATAATATATATTGGAGTTATATATTCATATTTTTTTCTGTGCTAAATTCTATTTATATGTCTAAGTGTTGCTTTTTCAATTTTCAGAGCAGTTTAATGTAAGTTGTACTAATGTGCCGTATGCAGATGCTCTGCTTTTTGTGCAGAAAGAGGTTTACAAAATTCCACATATTCATTATAGAGCAATTCTCTGTTATTATTTCTGTTTTCAGCTTAGGAAACTTGAAAAAAAACCCTAAAATTAATTATTTAGTTAATCTGTTTGGATCAGGTGTGCTTCATTTAACCTCAGCAACACTTACAAAGGCTGAAAGGCATAACTGAGGTTGTGGGTCTGACCCAACATAACATCCTGAAGAGAAGGCTTTTACTCAAAGCTCTACTAGGATGTATAAATTTATATTATTTATAAATTTATAGATTATATATTCAGGTAAGAGTGAATTGCATGAAGCCAGTCTGGTGATAGATGGTATTTTGATGCCTTGGGAGTCTGATTTTGGTTCTAAGAATCAACGTTGTGATCAGTATGCTTCAAGAAGCAGAAAAATGAACACCAGCCCATAGTGATGGTCTGTGTACTGCCCATTGTGCTGCAAGGAGAATTTCTAACTAAGACCTACTTGAATTTTGGTTTGTTAGAGTAACTTGAAGGGGCAGTTCTGCTTAACTTTGTCCATTCAGTGTTAAGTCTGATCCACTGTATGAAACCCATAAAATTTGCCATGTGATAACAGTCTCAAGGAAACCTGTGTCCTGTGTTGTCTTCAGTTTTCCCAGATCCCAGTGTCTGCAGTATTCTCACTATGCAAGCTCTCCAGCAGTTCTCCTGTTTCTTCCAGGAGTTTTAGGAACTTTTCTTATTAGTCTTTTCAAATTGAAATTTAAAAAAGAAAAAAAAAAACACGCTAAATTCTGTTTAAGAAATGTTAAGCAGATTTCAGAACTTCTGGTAGAATTAGAATTCTGGTTTATGACCTATTTTGCAGTTCCAGTCTAATCTATGAAAAACCATGAGTCCATAGTGGTGTCTTTTCTAGGGGCCTTTTTGATTGTATTGATTCTTATTTTAATCAAGAGATGCAGAAAGGCTTTGTCTTGTGTCTTGCACTCTCTCATCTTTGTGTTGCCCCAGAAAGCACAGCATACAAGTGACTGAACTTAGGTTCTGGCTTCCCCACCTACCCTAGCCTTTGTAGAAGCACTAAAAAATTATCTACATCCTTCTTTGGCTGCAAACTCAGCATTCAAGCTGCATCAGAGTGAATTTTAATTTTACACTTGATATACAAATCATGATTTCTCTATGAACTAGTGAACCTGCTGCATGAGCACTAAAATATAAAATCAAACCAAAATAAATCCTTCAAACAGCTTCAGGCAGTTGTGAGGTATCAGTACAGCCAGGATGGGAATCATTTAGTATTCCAGTAAGGTTTTAATAAGACAACCTATTACTCAGTGAAGATTGAAACAGGTAATGAAATAAAGTAACATCTGTTTTCCCTATGCATTCAATTAGCTGGGAGGAAGATTTTGGTTTATAACTATATAAGAAGGGAGAAAATTAAACACACTAACACTTTTCTGTCCTGTAACTAGACTGCCCATAGCTGCTCATACCTGGACTGGCCCATGGATACACAGCCATGAAAAGCCATGTTTCATGGTATAATAATTTGCTTTTGCAGAGTATTTGCAGACAGCACATTAGTGACAGAATAATGAGAGGTCAGACATGTCTAATTTATTTTATTGTAATAACAATTATGAAAAAGTGAATGGCCTCTAATTGTTCAATTTCAAACAGGCTTTAATTTAATTAGTCAAAGAGATTGGCACTTCTCGAGCTTAGATTAATTTTGAGGTTCTGTAAGTAGAGATCAAGAAGGTATTAAAACCATAATCCATTATGAAATTTGGACCATTTATAAAAAACTAACCCTGATGCAGGCATGCAGGTACCTAATCTGACACATGCTTCTCAGGAAGGGTTGTGCTGCTGCCACATCTCCATGTAAAATACAATTCAGCATGGGCTAAGTGAGGAGCAGGCACACAGGGAAAATACACATCCAGGGAAGGGAAGCATGAGCACACAAGGCAAGAAAAGCAGACAGGAAATAGCTTTGCAGGGGACATGGAACAGCTAATTAAACTCCCCTGAAAGATGACTGAAATTTGTGTAGAAGCACCAAAACCAAATTTTTTGTCATTAGTAATGAACATCTCGTGCTGGGGCCTGTTGGTTACCTAGAATTTGTTGGACAGTCCAGTTGAAAAACTAAAGGACTCGTAGGTAGCAGGAAAAGTTATGCAGAATGAAATATGCTTTGTGGTATTGCTTTGTGCTAAAGGCTTTTCCCCACTCTCTGCAAAGGACATATGTTTTTGTCTTTTTCCTGCTCTTTGATTCCTCCTGTGCACCTGTAAATACATATGGATAAGTGTACAGGAATATTCTCATAAGTATTTCAATTAATATAGTTATTTAATAATACATATATGGAGCATATGAATAGATGTGTGTGTGTGTGGAATAATTAGATATGTATAGGGGAAAGAATAATTTAATTTTGGTCAAAAAGCTGTCCCTGCTTCCTGGAAAAAAACTTGTCTTTGGAAGGAAATGGCTTTAGGACTGTCAGGTTCAGCTGCAGAAACCATTTAAAAGTAGAAGTGAGGCAGCATACTCTGAACAAGCATCATCTAATGTTATAAAGTTTCCATTGGTCTGGCTAGCAAACATTTTCATGAGCATCCTTGTTCCTGTTTCTGGAGGCTTCTCTGTCATGGCTTCACCAGGGTCACAGACGGCATCAGTGCAATATAAGATAAGAGAACTCGGGCAAAAAGTGCTGAACCAAGGCAGAGTGCAAATACAGAAAACAGAGATTTGAATGAAACTGAAGGCTCTGTCTTAAAAGTGTGGAATATCCACTTGATATCCATAACTCCTGCAGTGTCTCAACACTTTCCTGTGTTGAGAGAGACTTTAGTGTAAGCAACACAGAAACCTCTTTCTTCATCAGACTCCTGCAGTGACTGTTCTCTCCTTGGCTCAGCTGTAAATGAACCTTTTGGGAGCATAGAGGTAGAGCTCAGGAAGGGAGGAAGGGGTGGGAGGAAAGGTGTTTTTAAAATTTGTTTTACTTCTCATTATCCTGCTCTGGTTTTGTTAGTAATAACTTCAATTAATGTCCCCAAATCTGCTTTGCTCGGGACAGCATTTGGGGAAAGATCTCTTCTGGTCCTTAGCCCATGAACCTTTGGTTATGCATTTTCCTCCACCTCTAGAGCAGTGATAGAGCAGCTTTGGTGGGAGCCTGGTGGGAGCCACTGCCCCTTAGTGGGGAAGGATCCCATAAAGAGACTTGTGAGCACAAGGGAGGGGAGCAGCTGGGACGTACTCGTGTGGTGAGGGAGGAGGCTGATGGCCAGGCCATTACCTTTGAATGCTTCTTGTGGCTGGAGGAAAATCCTGAGTGCTGGAGAAATTTCCCAGCCCAGGTCTCAACCTAAAGGATCTCATTAAGTTGTTAGGAAAAAATCATGGAATCATTAAAATGGGAAAAGACCTGCAAGATCAAGTCCAACCTATGATCAAATACCACCATGCCCACTAAATCATACTGGGAGGTGCCGTCTCCACTCATTTTCTGTGTGCTTCCTGGGACTGGCTCCACCAGGAGAGCCTTTTCCAGTGCCTAATCACTCTTTCAGTGGAGAAATCTCCAACTATGCAAGCTGAACCTCCCCTGTCCCATTGCTGGTTTCCTGAGAGAGGAGCAGAATCAGCACCACCTCCTTTCAACAATAAAGTCTCCTCTGAGCCTTCTTTTCTTCAGACTGTGAGGCATAAGCACTTGGTATATTTAAAAAATCTACTCTTTTTTGGTGAAGAAAGCTGTTTATAAAAACCTGAAGTATGTCTTGTGTAATATTTGAACTAGCATGGGAATAGGCAGTGAGTGTAAAGTCACAGAATAAGTAATCTTAAAGGGTAGAGCTAAGATGGTATTTATAACCTTCACATTAACACAGTCTGAGTTCTTTCAATGAGCTTGTGTCCTCAAGATTCCATCTCTAGTAATTTGTATGCAGAAGGAAAAAAAATATTATTTTTATTAGTATTTCATTAAAGAAAAACCTCTTTCCTCAGCGTGTGATATTTTATCATAAAAGAAATGACACTAAATATCATAACAGAAATCAGGGGTATAATTGTGTTTTTTTTCTCATTGTACTTATTGCTTTATGTTTAGTGGTACCTGCAGAACTTACTGCTTTATGTTTAACCTGCAGAACTTTAAACACATGAACAGATGCTATTCTAATGTGACTTTTTCATGTATTCTTGATCCATAATTGGATGACAGAAGAACTCATGGTAATAGAGGGGACAAGTTGCCTTGTTGCACATCTTAAGATGGAAAGAATTAAACAAACTTAAATAACAAATGTTCCAGATGTTATTGCTAATTTGAAGTGATTCCAGGAATTTTTTTTTCAGTGTTGCATATGCATTTGTTCTTAGTTTTGCTGAAATTTTGACTGTGAATAACGAGGCGCTGAAATAAGTAAGCTGACCAGAAAATGACTTAACAATTAAATAGCCCTGTGTGGAGTGTTCAAAGATGACAGCATTATACAGAAAGGTATAATTGCAGTTCTGGGATTTGACTGTCCTTAAGAAATATTGTTGCCCTAAAGGGTGAATTTATTTCTAAAATGAACGTTGATTTTGGTTTTTAATGGATGACAAAAAAGAAGTACCTCTGCTTTGCAGGGTGAGGAGAATTTGCACAATTCAGAAACACTTCATCTGTAATGTTGTAGTGAAATGTGAGATTGTCCAAAGGCGGCTGGATAACAGCTTTTGACCCACTGACCCTGCAGTTTGCCCAGGATCTCCATGCACATATTGATCCTTTCAAGTGCTGAATTTTCTGTGCAGCAGTGAGTTACTGCTTCTAGAGGAAAGTGAAGTAATTGCAGCAAATGGGCTGGGACAGACTTGTCTGCTGGCTGGTTAACTCCATCACAGAAATCTGGCAAGCACAGTTTATACTTCCCATGTGCAGTGCTGCCAATCCCCACAACAGATCTTGTGCTGTGGGTCTCTATCTTGTAGCGCTTTTTAACTTTTCTGTTCAGGCAACTTGGTATCTCAAAAATTCAGCTGGAGAAATCTGGAAATAATGTTAGTGGTTTTGTTTTCACTGAAGAATTAAAATAATTTGGGTCTAAAATTAGAATATAATTAAGTGTAACCTTATATTTGCAAAATATGAAAACTTGAAAAAAAACCCCATCCTCAGTGTTCATTATGTTCAGGAAATGTTCATAAAAGTAAAGATTTTTAAACTATCCATGTTTTAGGACCTGGATTGGCAATTTTGCACATCATTCTGGCAGGGTATATCCAAATGTGGTTTTGCATTCTGACAATTCATTCCAGTTGTAAAAGGAGCTGCTGGATTTCCTGGAGTACTCTTGAAACTGAAGCTGTTAAACTAATTTTACTACTGAACTAATTCCAAGTCTCAATCACAGCTAAAAAGGAAAAAGTTAATTGGCCTTCTATAAAATCTTCTGTCAGGGGTGATTAGCAAATAGAAATCAGTTTTATGATTTTCTGTTTGGAAACACCAAACTTGTGCTGCATGTGCATCTTGCAACTTAAAGAAAGAACAAGATTATTAATAAAGGAAAAAATTTGGATTATTAATAAAGGGAAAAACCAAGCAAACCCAACACCCAAATTTCACTGGCTTTCACAGGGAAGATTTTAAAGGAAGAATAGCAATGGCTTGAAAGACAGATGTTCCAGCAAAGGCAATATACTTTTACACTGCTGTCAAGCTGTTGAACCACAGAAGGCAGGTTTAACTAAAAAGAAAATCTACAGAGGCCTCTTCTGCTGAGTTGTATTACACTGTGGAAACAGACTGAGCTTTAATTTTAGTCTGCAGACATGGGCAACCTGAAACAGCATCATTGTCAGTGCAGAGCAACGTGCTTTGTTGCTGTGCCTCTGCCCCTTTGTGTAGCAGAGGTTTTACATGAGAGACTAATGTTTCATTGTATTAAATATTCACCAACAATCTATTGGCCATATGTCATGGAGCTTGCAGGGTGACAGAGCCTGTATTCCTCACCTTTTCAGGGTGGTTTTGATAAATCCATGGTGTTCCACAGGTTCACAAAGAAATCCCTGGTGTTACCCAGCTTCACAAAGAGCTTTCAGGAGCCCAGGTGTTGTCTGTGCTGCCTTTGCTGCTGGCATCAGTATCACGTTTGTGTTTTGTTGGAATGGTTCTCAGGAGTTTTTCATGGCTTTTCTGTGGGGTACCATGGAAGGTGTCAGGATTTCTTTCTCAAGTACTGTTTACCTGACAGTATTGGCTTCAGATGTTTTCTCAGAGCAGAGACACTTTCCATATGGAAACGCTATTAGTCAAAAGCTATAATAATACTTAAAAGGCTGTCTTTTTTTTTTTTTTCTTTTTGGTGGGATTATGTGCTAATCTGGTTAATCATATGTGTTGTCGCAGAGTAATCAACTAAATTGATGGAAATGATGACAGGTTAAGTTTTTATGAGGCTTGTGCTTTGAGCACAAGGGAGGAGGGGGGGAGTGCCCAGTATATTTGTTAAAGCTTAGTATTTTTTTCTGTCTAACAGAAGTTGTCTTAAAGACTTTCAAACAATATGCTTTCTATATTATTTTAAATATTTTCTCACACAGAATAATTTTTATATAAGATGGTAAAATTGTGATAACATTAATTTCATAGGAAGTTAGTAATAGCTTCTAATTTCTGTAATTGCATAAGATACATTTACTGTATGAACATATAGGGTATGTTTGCACATTGCAATGACAGAAACTGATTAGATCTCAAGGTAAAGGTGTGTGTTATCCTCATTAAGGCTTCCAAAACATAATGCTGAGCAGCATTATGAGCAGCAGGGAAGGGATTGTTGAATGAAATGTAAGGGAAGGTCTTTGATTGCTAGGAGGAAACGGGAAATCTTGAATGAAAGCTCACTTTCCATGCTGTACTTGTTCAAAATAAGGCTCTCAAAGTCGTTTTGGCTCCAATATCAAGCACAGCCTTGCAGGATAAAGGTGCCTGGTGTCCCATTGGCAGCCTGTGCTGCAGGTGTGGCTGCATGGGAAGCCAGGCTGACACGGGAGCTCTCGTTCCCGTTCCTATTCCCAATTCTGCAGCACCTTGGGGAGAGCTGCTGGGGGGGCTCAGGGGGCTGGGGCACACCAAGGGGGCAGAAATTGGGCTGTGACTCACAGACACAGCTGCCCAGCAGACACTTGGCCTCTTCTTGTGGTTAAACACAGGGAAATAAATCAACTCTATGCTCTTAATAATGCTGTGCAGGGCATGCTGCATACAAAGATATCTAGATATTTATGGAATGCAGTGAAATAACTTAGATAATAATTTGGGGAGTAAGCACCATTTATCTTTATATATATCTCTTTTTCTTCTTCTTTTTTTTTTTTTTTTTTTTTTTTTTTTTTTTTTTTTTTTTTTTTTTTTTTTTTTTTTTTTTACGATACAGAGGAAGTATCTGGCAGGTAATGAGTTGTTCAGTAATGCAGCCATAATGTCAAATACAGCTAGAGAAGAAAGAGTGGCAGTAGGTTCATTTTTTGGTTTTTTTTCTTTTTATTGTAAGCATCTATAGAGCTGTAGAAGATCTATAGAGCTTATGAACATTGAAGAAATATAAAAATTAATTAATAGCCACTGGGTGACTGAGACGTGATTAACAAAATAAGTAAAGGTATTGCTGTTACTTGGACCCTTGACCAACTCCACAAATTTGGTTTTGTTCTGTTGCATGCTAGGAGCACCTGAAAAAGCACATTATAAAGAGTGTGACTGAATTTCTCCCTTGTTTGTTGTGCTAGATTGCAAGGAAGCATTCTTGTCAATTAGATTTCCCCTGTGTTCTGGAGGGAAATGTTGTACCAGGACCAGTCTGTAAGATGATGTTCAAAATTAGATCCTGAAAAATGGTGTTTTATGTGAATATTTTATTTTAAAAACTCCACTCCAAACCAGAAGGAAGGCTAAATGCAAGACTTACTGCTAAATGCAAGACTTACTGCTAAGTCCAAGGCTAATTAATTGAAAGAATTGGATTGTGACAGGAGAATTGACTGCCTTTTTACTTCCCTATTATTAGCAACTCCAAGTGAGTCATTACATAACAATTCTTCCTAGAAAGTGTTATTTACCATCATCATAGACAGAGTGATAGTAAAATTCAGCAGGTGTTTTCTGAAGTGTCATTTTGCAAAGCATGTTTTGATATGGTTTTCACAGACAGGGTAGGTAATGTGTAAGGAAAATGAGGAGCATTTCAGACCATTCTGGGTAGTGAGTCAACCTCTATTACAGTTGTATATCACCACCCTGCACAAAATGTTGCTGTGGTTCCAGTTATAAAGCAGATTTGTGGCAGCCCTTTTGTGGAGGTGTTAATAGGGGATGATGTGCTTTACAAAGAGAGTGGATGAGTATTCTCACCTTAGCAATAGCATCTCTCTCCTCACCCTCTGAACAGTGCAGGGTTCAGCTCAGGTATGAAAAGTGGATTTTCTTCATGTTCCTCATTAGGCAGATGAAGTCATATGCAGATAAGGCTGTCTTTAAATTGTTCCTTTACCATTTCTAATCTGTTAACTATATTAAAAACATATAAGGGCATATTAAAGACTGATACTTAGCTGGCCACTTCTAAACCATGAGGAGCGAAGAGCAAAATTTAAACTAAACTGTCCATCTCTAATTAAGAAGTTGTGATTACTATAAATTAATTAGAGATTCATAATATATCATAAATTACATCATTCCTATATCTCAACATCATTATCATAAATAGCAATATCATTATTATATCTGTTTCCTAAAAATTTCCTAGCTTGAAAAAGTAGTTGTGTCAGTTAAAATATTGAGTTTAACTTGGGAGCTCTGGAATACACCTTATTTCTCCTTTTCATTTTTAATTACAGTGTTGTGCCACATGAGCTCCTGCCTCGTGAACAGATCTTGTGATGGAACTAGAGGCTGCAGCCTTCTCTGGTGCTCAGGTCAGATAAATGTTGCTATGCCTAGCTTAGTAAAACTGTCATGGAACACTCTGAATGTGATTTCAGAAGTAAAAAGTAATCCTCCTCAGGATTTCATGTCCAAACCTGTAAAAGAGGAGAAAAATGCAACAGCTGGAATGTGTTCCTTTTTCACATTATAGATGAAAGAAATCAGAGACAAAACCTGGTCACCTGTTGAAAAGAAACTTGAAAACCATCCTTTAAAGCAGTTTTAAAATGCACTTTATGAAAAAGGGAAAACTCTTGAGAAGTTAACTTTTTTGCTAACTTTATTTTCTGAATGAAGACCATTTTAAAACCAGTAATAAACCAAAACAAAAAATAATGTCTACCTACCAACTTCCTGCAGTAGCTTCCTACCATGACTTAAATACCATTTTTTCTGTAACCTGATGACACATTTGTAAATTCTGTTTGCTTGCCAAGCATCTCTTCTATAGGGCCAAAGCCCTTTTTTATTGTTCTGAGCTGTTCATGAATCCCCAGAGGTTTTTGTTTCTGAGTCTCCAGATCCAGCTGATGGATTCTGTCGTGGGGAATGAGAAACATCCTCAGCTGCTGGTTTGTGTCAGGGTACTGGGGTGGGCATGATGCCTTGTGCAAGCTGCCCTAGAGCAGAGGCTGGACAGAGCTACAGAACAAAGCAGGGATTTACTCAAAGCATCTCCTCCATGGATCCACCTTGGGCAGCACCAGAGCCCAGCCAGGGCTGCACCCAAGATGAACCAAAATGGCCCCAAAATGCACCAGCACTCCCGGGCTCTCTCCCTGGGATCAGTTCTGCTCCATTTGCACCTTGCAGTTCATTGTCCCATTCCAGCTTTAGCCCAGGCAGACCCACCTTGCTTGTTTTTCTCTCTGCAGCCAACGGTGTTTGTGCTCTGGGGCTGAGATTGGGATTATTTGTCCTTGGTGCCCAGCTGGAGCAGGAATTGTTTTGTCTCCCTGCTCTGTGCACAGAGCTCACCATCCCTGAATGTGAAGCCCAGACCCACACACTAAAGCAGCAGAGAATGTGAGAAATAGAAAAGCTGAAACCTGAGGCATCAGACAGAGCCCCAGGTGTTGGGTGTTAGCAATGCTCCTGGGAAAGATGAAAGATATCAGCAGTGCAGGAGGGGGCTCAGCAGGGGACTGAGACCCCGTCTGCAGCAGCTCTGGCAGGGGGAGGAGGAAGAAGAAATTCAAGATTAAAGCAGGATCCTTGCGAAGCATCTGGAGCAAGACAATGAAGGTACCACTTTGTTACAGACAGAGAGGGATGTGCTTGCTCTGAGACAGTTGAAAGTGAGGCAGAATTTATTTTAAGAGGTTTGAATATAAATAAACTGCTTCAAGAATTCAAAAGGTACCTGAAGGTGTATGTGAAGCCAGGAAGGAGTGGCCTGGCTTGGTGCTTAGGGTGCTCATCTGCTGGGAAACCAGGTATTAGAACAATCTCTCTTTCCCTGGTTCATTCATCCCTCGTGCCCAAAGCAGTCAATGGAGGACAGCAAATCTCATGCATGCCAGGTGCACAATTCAGTGATCATCCTCCCACAAAGGCAGCTCAGCCCTCTCTTTGTTGCCAAGGCTGGGGGAATAGAATGTACAATGAAGCACAACAGTGAATTGGATGTTTCTATCTCTCCCAGCCCATAAGGATGTAGTGCAACATTTCTGTGTCCAGGAGAGTGAGCAGCTTTTTCCAAACCTGTAAAAGCTGCTCCCAATCAATTCTTAAGTGTTGGAGTGATTCAGCCTTCACCTTCTCTGCCAGTGCATGAGGCATCAGCAGCCATGGAGGTTTTGAGCTCCTACCAAGGGCACTTAGGATTTAGGAGAAAACAGCAAGGAAAAATGGTTTCATGGCTGTTGCATATTAAAAAGACCTTGAGAATTTTGTATGGAAAAGATTAAGTTGTTTGCAGTGTACAGAAAAAAAACCCAAAACTGACTTAAGTGAGCTACTAGAAATGGCAGCTGTTTAAACCTGTCGTGTGCTCCAGCCTCACATTGTCTGAGGAGCTGTGTTTGCAAGGAAGTACAACAGCTCAGCAAGGCAAACAATTAATGTTTGGAGCCCTTTTGGCTTTCTAATGTGAAGGAAAAACACAGCTGAGTAAGAGTACTTGTAGCATTTGTTGTGTGCCCTGCTTTCTAAATTCTGCTTTTTCTAAAGAACATGTGCCAGAGCTCTGACGTGCAGCAGGTTGGCTTCAAATGATGAACAAAAGATGAACTTCCAGAAAAAGGGAAAATGTTGCACATCCCTTCTGTCTGTGGCAGGAGCCGAGGGCTTGGCCTGTGTCAGGTGGAATATTAGAGGAAATGTTCACCCAGGGGGTGCCTGGGCACTGGCACAGGCTCCCCAGGGACGTGGGGACAGCTCCAAGGCTGGCACCAGGTGCCCTGTGCAGGGCCTGGAGCTGGGCTCAGTAATGCTCGTGGGTCCCTTCCAACTCAGAATGGCCTGTGATTCTCTGCTTAATAGAGCTCTGTTTGCTTCAGCTTCCAAAAATAGCAAGCAACTTAAAACCAGTGATCATTATTTCTGCCCTTTCCAGAATTCTGTAAAAATAGTTTTCACAACATGCAACAGGAAAGCCTTGCCATGCTCTCCCTGGTGATTTAGAATGCAAATTTACAAACCATTTGCCTTTGTCTTGAGAGAATTTTGAGTTAAGCCTTGAGCTAGAGGGTGAATCAGCATTTGTTCTCTCTCCAAACAGTGGATGTTTTGCATTATTTGACATATTTTGAAATAGTATCTGCATATATGTAAGAAAAAAGTTCATTTAAATAGCCTTTTGCTCAAAAGCTATACTTTTTTTTACTTTTTTTTTTCTGTGATCTAAAAGACAGATAAATCTTCAAAGCAAAGAATTGTATTGGAGTTTACCTCTAAATTCTATTATTAGATTTTATGATAGTGTGTTAATGTGAAGCTTTCATTTCAAATATCAGAGAAGCTGAAATGAGTGAAATCTAGACCTATTCTGAGGTGCTTTTAAGGTTGTTGAGAGAAGTGCAAGTGGTAAGTAATGTGTAATTTTCCTCTTTACAGATACAGGAACTGTCATTATTCATTTTAAAAAAGGAATAAAAAACCCAACCCAAAACGATAAGCCATCCAGGGCAAAATTATTTTCCTGAAAAAGTGTCCTGCTGTGATAATTGTAACCTCCTGAGAATGGGTCTTTATAAAGGAATTGTTGACAGATCTTTTGCAGTTGGCTACTGCCGTTCTTCATTTTGTTCTGTTCCTAGACATGAAAAGTATCTGTTTCAAGAACTTAATTCACAGATTGTCTGCCCTGACATGCTAAAGTCTGGCAAAATATGCTAACACAAAAGAACCTTTATTTGTAGAATCAGATAAAGAATGTTAATAATAGAGTAGCTTCAAATTCTTTATTAAAAGCAAATCTGAAGCTATAAATTCCTTTGTTACAAAACCATTTTTTTCCTGTTTTTGGTGCTTTCTTCTGAAGAGGAAGTTAATGTATGTTTTTAGAACTATGTATGTGTAGCTATACATGTTTGGAGAACTTCACAGAAAGTATTTTCACTTAAAAATGATAAATATTTTAATGGTAGTACTATGTATTGTGAATAGTACGTTGAAGAAAATTGTATCTTGGCAGTAAGAATAGCAGTTCTTATGCAGAGAATTTCTATGAAGTAACTTTAGTAGGAGGGCAGAAAAGCATGTTTTAATTTTGCATGTGGTTCTCCCTATTACTGTGCTGCAGTAGATTTGAGCTGCCTGCAAGCCCCAGTGCTGATCTCCAGCACACACGTGTTTTTCATGAGGCACCATTGATTTTTTTGTGCCTGGTTGAAATCTCAGTGGCAAACAGAAACTGGGAAATCACTCAGTCTGCACACAGTGCTGGTTTAGTGCAAAGGAACAACAGCAAAATGGGGATAAGTAACTGATTACACTTCTCACTGAGAATAGGCTGCTTTTGGTGTGATTTTAGAAAACTAGGTTGTAGCACGGGGCATGGTGTACATTTACTCTAAGTAAAGCTGAACTGCTGGAGAAGTGATTTTCTAGCAAAGCTGCAATTTAGTTTTGTAGTAGTTCACCATTAGAAAGGGGAAAAAAGTAGAAAAACCCCTGAGATTTCTTAAAGAGTATTTAAAATGAAACCTCTGCTGTAACAATCATTGCACTTCACCATAGGGTAAGAAATTGTGCCTTGCAGTAGGAGGGGTTAGTTGAGGTTCGGCCTCACTGAGGTTTGAAGCAGGTTTCTGAGGCTGGTTTTTCTTCTTGGTTCTGCTGGGGGAGAATTCTGGAGATTCCTTCCCAATTTTGGCCTGCAGCCAGACATGTTTCCAGACCAAAAACAAAGATTTAGCAGCTCCCATTCTTGAAGTTGGCTCCATGTTTTTTCTTCTTGGGATTTGTTTGCCATACAGTGGATTTTGTTAATCTGCACTTGGCGTTTGTGTAACGAGACTTGTAAATATTTCCCGTAACTCTGTACATTAAAATGGTCTCCAGATTGTTACTGAGGGACAACATGCCAATTAATTCTAGTGAGTTGATTCTGAATTCAGGTAAAACTGTGGGGAAAATGAGATCCTGCTTGGGAGCAGGGGCTGGTGAGAGGTTTGTGGGCTCCTCAGGGTGGGGAGGAAAAGGCAGAAATTTCCACAGGGTGCTGTGGAGAGTGTTCTCCTTGTGCTGCTGCATGGAGGTGCTATAAAAGGACCAAAGATGGATAAGTCCAGGCTGTCCTTTGCAAGAAAATAGTGTATTGTATGCTTGATGTGCAACTTTTGAAGTCATGCCAATCTTTAGGAAACAATTCAATATTTAAGGTGCCAAAAAACATCAGAACAAGGTTGGGCATGAGTGTGTGTGGTGGTTTGACCAGGAAGAAGTATGCTGTGGTCAA